>JBBBDQ010000121.1:855000-1555000 GCA_037127315.1 Ascarosepion bandense | reverse complement strand
AGTGTTTGTTTACAGCTTTTCCATAATGTTTGCACATTGCCCAATGTAAATATTGCCCAACTCTATCGTGGCGATTTTTATATTCGTTTGGGGCAAGCACAGAACAGCCTGAGATTAGGTGGTCTATTGTTTCTTGGTGTTTATCACAAAACCTGCATTTTGGATCCATATTATTATGCATAATATTTGCCTGAAAGTTTCTCGTGAAAAGACTTTGGTCTTGTGCTGCAAGTATAAATCCTTCAGTTTCAGACTTTAATCCAGATGCACGTAACCATCGATGAGTATTAACTTTGTCAACATTGGATTTATTGGCACGTACTGGATATTGGCCATGCAGAGGTTTGTCTTGCCAGCGCTGTTTCATCTTTTCAAGAGCTTTATCTTTGGCTTTCATTTTCATATTTTTTGCCGCAATAGTTGGTTCTTGGCTACTGTTTTGCTTTTCTACAGAATCTACTAACTGTAATTATTATTATTATTATTATTATTATTATTATTATTATTATTATTATTATTATTATGTCATTTTTCATCATATTTCTATTTCTGCTTTGGTCTCACCACCAACCAAGTCTGCGGGGAGACCTAAGGCAGGTCGTGGCGTGTTGTTATGGCTCCATTTCATGTTTTTCTATCTTCCCTATCATCTCCAGCATTACATAGATAAAGTTTTCCTTAGTGTGTGGGCTGTACTTAATAAGACAATTTTTTGTATATCTCTTAAGCTGGGGTTTCCAAGGATTCTTTCAATGTGTTGTTTTGTTCCATTTTTTATCATTCCAAGTGCACCTACTATCACTGGCACAACTCTTGTTTTAAATTTCCACATTTATTATTATTATTATTATTATTATTAAGCTTATTTTATTTTCGTTAACAAAATTTTGTAAATTTTCATTTTCGCTTTCTTACTTTTTATTTTTACTTTTCTTCGTTTTTTCCTTTACCTTTCTCTTCTGTGTTTTTTATTTTTATATTTTTCTTTTCTGTTTCTTTCTCCATCAAAAATACCTCGAAAGGTAATAAGAGTAGGTGGGTTCGCCTATCGTCTCGTTCACGCACGTCTCCGCTCTTTTAAACAGTCAGTCACTTAAGTGCAAAGAGACATGACTGACTGGGCAGATGACTATCCCGCAGTAGGTTGCCATTATTTTCTGCGGTAGACTGGTTTCCAGCCAAGGGTATAAAACCCAATATTTCTTGTTATTTACCCCATAACTAGAGGGAAGAGACGGATTAATACCTTTCCCAACGGTATTTTTCACGTAAGTGAACGCAATGAATTCAACTGGAATTCGAACTCGGCTCCCCGATTTCTCGTTTCTGCACCACAACGCACATAGTAGAGGCTTTTATTTTCTTTACTGTTTAGGATTGGCTTTCCGCCTCTGTCAGCCACATTTATTCTCAATAGTTTCTTACATCTTCGGGGCATTATTGCCTTATTTTGGAGGAATTTATTTTAAAAAACTTTTTTTTCTTTTTACATCTTCTCAATCCTTTCTTTCCTCATCATAATAATCTCTCCCTTTCCTCCTCCTCTCTCTCTCTCTCTCTCACACACACACACACACACACACACACACATACACCCACACACACACACTTTTGAATTCTCAACCAAAGTGTCTTGTCATTCATTTTCACTGGGTTTCCAAACTTTTTTAAGTTCTTCAATCCTTCTTTATATATTGATTTACTCCAACAACCACCGACAACGCTCCATTTTTTTTCTTTCTCTGCTTCTTGCTTTTTCACTTCGCCATTTGAAATTCAACAGACAAGCATTGAAATAGAGAAAGAAATTCGAAGACAAATTAAAAAACAAAAAACCGTGAATACACATTTATATTAAGCACTAAAAAGAGTAGTTTTGAAATAAAAAAAACAGGGGAAATAAATTTTCAGGCCTTGTTTTTGTCATAAATTTATAATGAAAACTAGAGAACAAAAACAAAAACAAAAACAGAATAACTGAACGGAATGAGTATTGGCAAGAAAATATTCTACATTTATGCACAAAAGTTGAATAATTGAATAGAGAAATAACACATCCCTCAATAAATCCCGCGTCTGACAAATAAATAACAACGTTTTGGCAAAATTCGACGTTACTCATCAACATAGTCTCTTTCTAGGGTGATACTCTGAGGCTAAACAATAAGATGCCTTTTTTGTAGAACGATTTGTCTTTGACTTCAAAATACGCCTCAGTTTCCGATACCACTTCTTCATTGGGGCCAAATCTCTTTTCCTGAAGCATCCTTTTCTCAGTAATTGCTGGGGGCCAAATCTGGAGAATAAGGTGGACGCTGAAGCAATTCGAAATGCAATTCATGTCGTTTTGCCATCGTTGCGATCAACATGTGACACGGTGCGCTGTCTTGGTGAATGATCACTTTTTTATTCTTCATTTGTGGCCTTTTTTTTTTTAGATTTTTTTCTTCAAATGCATCAATAATCTTGTATAATATTCGCTATTGAAGGTTCTTTCTTTCTCGAGTAATCGATGGCCAAAATACTTTGCGCATTCAAAAATACAGAGGTCAAATATTTGCGTTTTTGTCGCTTTGGACGGCTTTCACCTGCTGCTCTCCACTTAGCTGACAGTCAATTTGAATCTGGAGTGAAGTGGTGAATCCATGTTTCATCCAGTGCCACATGTTTGTGCAAAACATTTCTTGTTGCTTTAAAACGTTTGCAAACAACGCTCTGAATCATTGACGCGTTGTTGTTTCTGATCAACTGTGAGCAAACGCGATACCTACTATGAATACAGCTTTTTAATTGACAAATGTTTCTGCAAAATGATGAATACACTGCATTCTGATATGTGCAAAACCTCTACTATCTCACGCACCTTAAATTTACGATCGGCCAAAAGTAGTTTGTGGATTTCTTATGGTGTTTTCTGGTCCAACTGCTGATTTTGTGCGACCTGAGGGTTTAGCATCATTTGTGTCTGTACGACTGCATTTAAAGTCAGTATGCTACCTCTTAACCATTGTTTCTGACAAAGCAGAGATCGAATAATACTTATCAAACCACTGCTTTGCTTGAACAGTATTTTTCCCATCAGAATGCGATGCTTTATCAAAACAGAAAATTCAGATTTTTCGTTTGTATTGAAAATTTATAACAGTAGCTTCACTTAAATAAGTGTAATTTGTAAACTGGTAACCTGATTGGGCTCAAATTTTGTTATGTTCCATTCGAAGGTGAGTACATTATGAAATAGTATACATTATATATATTTGGATTCTTTTATTAATGGCGCCATGTATACGTGAGACCCCGGACTTATTGAGTGATGTGTTCTGATATCTTGTGTGTGCGTGCGCGCGCGCGCGTGTGTGTGTGTGTGTGTGTGCGTGTGTGTGTTTGCGTGCGTGTGTGTGTGTGTGTGTGTGTGTGCGTGTGCGTGTGCGTGTGTGCGTGTGCCTGTGTGTGCGTATGTGTGTGTGTGCGTGCGCGCACGAGCGTTTAGGCAGCAAATTTTCTTTCAGGTATGTCAAGTGAATGAAATTGCAAACACTATGTTTGCTTATTTTTAATAAAAGTTTGTTCATACTCACAGTTAATGTTTAGCGTATTATAATAAAAAGATATAAAAAATGCTCTGTAACTTTGACAGTCGATTTTATTATCCAATACTCAGTGTTCTCAAATACTTTCAATCTTTTTCTTCAGGAGTGTAAAGGGTGATAACAAAAAATAAGTGCAAAACTGTTTTGCTAAAAATTACTGTAAATTTTCTTGCTTCGAATATAACGGCTGAGAGATTGCTAGGCGTCATTAGAACGTAAAAATTCTCCACTATGATTTTTTTTACTTTCTAATGTCATGCTCATGCACATATTAAAACCAAACAAAACTGTTCTTTTAATAAACATTTTAGAACATTACTACGATATTCTATTAATTGACGGTTTAAGTTTTTTAATGAATATTGCCTCGAGTTTCTGTATTTTTTATTTGTTGTTTTCTTGATGTAGAATAGTTGTGTTATCGATCACCATTTTTTATATTGTGAATGTACACAGAAATGTTGTTGTAGATGTCTAGAAATGGAAGAATGGTCTGACATCTGCAATGTAATACGTCATCTTAATGTAGTTGTTGTAAATTTGACATATATATTTGTTTTTGTCGGAAATATATTCTCTTAAGGAACATTTGAATTAATATATGATATTGGTTTTACATAATACACCAGTTGATGAGGAGGAGTTATTACGGATAATTAAATTTGTAGTACTGTATTTTTTATAATATATTATTAATCTTTTTGTTAAGAGATGTATGAGTACAAATAAGATTTTTTATGTTTTTTTTCATCCTGTTTGTAGCTATCGTGTATCTGGTTGCAATAAAAGAGTTTGACATGCTTAGGGACTTTTGTGGAAGTAGCATATTCTGTTTGATGTGTGCTTAGGTTTTTGAAATATCGTCTTATTTGTTCATCTACAATGTGGTTTGGGATGTCCTTATTAATGAGAGTCTGCTTAATATTTTTTAGTTCAGAGTAAAAGATCTTTTTTATAGAGGAGTTTATTTGTGCTCGGTTAATTAAATTGTGTCTAAGTGCTATTTTATAGTAGTTACTGCATTCACTTTTATAGTTGAGAATGCAAGATCTTTTTTGGTTATTTTTTATATGGGGAGGTAGTAAATGTGTTATTATTTGCATCTATTAAAATGTCAACGAAAGTGATTTTGTTATCTTTGTTAAATTCGTATCTGAACTTAATGACAGATCTTTTTTTAAAGTTCTTTGCAGTTTTATTATTTCTACAATGTTTTTAACTAATATAATAATATCATCTACATATCTTAGGTAGATGGAGGTGTTTTAGTGGTGCTATACATATTATTTTCTCGGTTGGCCTTATAGAATTTGCTGAAGTTTGGATCCAGAACTGAACTGGACCGATTGAAACACCGTCCGTTGCCCTGATATTATTCCCATGATCTATTAATGGGACTTCGGTTGTACAGATTAAAAGTAGTTTTTTTAGTATTTTAGATTTAATTATTAGTGGGGACAGAGAATTATTACTATATATTATTTTATATTATTTTATATTATTTTATATAATAATGTCAATGGTTGCTCTAACAGGAACGTTAGTGAACAGATTTTCAACATCAAGTGATGATATGGTTTCACAGTTTAACAGTTTTTAATATTATAAATTCGAAAGATGATTTAATGCTGTATTTGTTAAGTATGTATGGTGTAATTAATTGGTTTTAGCTATTTGGAATATATGATCGGGTATTTGTGATATGATAGGGCGGAGTGGAAAGTAATGATTGTGTGTTTTGATAGAACCATAAATGTATCCTGGTTTATAGTCTCTTATTATTTTGTAAGTTTTAGATTGGTTTGTCCCGGATTGTTAGCTATGATTAATTTATTAATTTTGTTTTCAGCTGAGAGGAAGGATTATTGCTATTCTTTTTAATTGCTGTGATCATCAAGTAACTTTTCCTTTTTTTTTGCGTTATTTTCAGAATTGTTTAAGACAACAAAGATTTAGCTTTATTAGCTTTATTAATGAATATTTCTGGATAGTTGCAGAATTCTTTTCCAGCAATCTTCAGTGAAGTAATTATGAGTTTAGATGAATATATTCTTTTATTGTGTCGGTCTTTTATAGACTTTGCCTTAAGCAGATCAAGGCGTTCAGGTTCTGTAGTAATTAACTGCCGTACTTGGAATTTAATTATATTTTGCTATCGTGTCTCAATTTCAACTTTTTTATGTAGTCCATTATATTTTTTGCATATATGGCAGTTAGGTTCTAGGTTCAGCATTTGGGGGGAGGTTGTCAGTTGAGTCATAGTCAGAAATATTTATAAATCTTTCAAAGTTATTCGGAAGGTATATAGTTCCTTTATATATTGTATTGAGTTTTCTTTGAATTTTTAACCTATGTTTACATTCCGAACTGTTAGTAATTTTTGTAGTCTATTTAGAATTTAAGTTGTTCAGAGCTAGTATATATATATATATATATATATATATATATATATATATATATATAGTCATCCGCAGACAGATCTGTTTCGCTGTATCCCAGCTCATCAGTACGGTTAGACAGCCGATTGCTTTTTACTCAGGATTGAAACCCGACTGAATTGGCGTCAATCGGCGATTCTAGCTCTGAGCTACGGGCGCTCGGGAGAAGGAAGCAGACTTCTTAGCGTGTATGTTGTCATTATTCACATACCCAATAGCTGAGAGTGTTCTGATTCATTGCTGAATGAACGATGCGTAGATGCCAGAGTAGCTACTGTTTTTCAAAATCTACCATTCTTCCAGAGTGCTCAATCAGGGTGTGAGAGCGATATATATATATATATACATATATATATATATATATGTGTGTGTGTGTGTGTGTGTGTGTGTGTATGTGTGTGTGTGTGTGTGTGTCGTAGTATTAATACTTCTGCGTCGGTCAGTGCGTTGCAGATAGATTTGATAAACTATGCATATATATATGAATGTATGCTTGTATTTAGAAATGCGTGCAAACATAAAAATGTAAAAAAATTCACCGAAATTGGTTAAAAGTAAATTGGAACTATATGGACAATTTGAGAAATAAAGCATCATGACGGAATTCACTCCACCATAAATTTGGAAACGATATGCTGTACTGATTGGCATTTAAGCCGGAAGTTCTAATAGGCACATTTATAAATGTTTGAGTGTCAATCTGAGGACAATGCAAAGGATCTAGAAAGAGTTGATGATATATCCATTCAGTATCACGGTGTTGGGAGCGAGCACAAGTGATGGCGACATTATGCTTCCATTATTCTCTGCCTACAGGACCCAATACTTAACACGGAAGATTAAATCGAGTGCCTTGGGGAGGCCTACATCAAGTGCCCCTCGTAAACAGGCTTGATGCTGGAAAACGCTATGTGGGGCAACAGGATTCTGCACCATACCACAGCAGCATGAGAATTCTGAGATAATTTATGTAACCACAACACTCCTTACATCAGTTCACTTAATTTCCCAAACTGCAATCTATTTGATTATTTTGCGTGAGACGCAGCTGAGAGATGGAACAACAAAACATGCATGCTGTGAGCCCAAAAGATGATCTGAAAGCAAGGATTATGACATCATGCCCAAGCCGAACAAAAATACAGTCCAGAAAGATGCATGATAATCAAGAGTTGTCTGCGTGCCGTATTTTAAATCAATGGCAATTTTATTGAACAGATTTACTCTTCATTCTTACAAGATAATTTTGTGTAACATTCGTAAATATACTTGTAAAAGTGAGATGTCATTGTTATGTTCATTTTTTAGTATTTTAGACGACAATTTATCCATTGCACTACATAAATATAACTATATATATAACTATATATATATATATAAATATATATATATATATATATATATATATATATATATATATATATATACTTACATTTATTGTATCAAGGCAGCAGATAATTTTCTAAACATATGCTGTCAAATATAACAGACATTATTTTATTATGCTTAGAACAGTATAGTAAAAGATTATCTATATGTTGGACAATTTTTGTTTTTATTTTCACCTGAAATTAAAGCCAAAATACGATGTTTAGAACGGCTCATTATTAAACATAACAGACATTCATTGTCTGTTACATTTAATAGTGTATGTTTAGAAATATATATATATATATATATATATATATATATATATATCATAAACCAAGAATGGTCCAAGTTATATGTAGTATTGCAGCATTCTCACACCCAGTGTTGTGCTGCCGTTTACATAGAAAGCATGCGTGTAAAAGTGAGATTGGCTAGCTCACCCGTGGCCCCTACCTAAGGTGCTGTTAAACTGATGGATTATTTTAATTATGTTTTATACCAATTCACCCTAAGCAAAGCAATATTGCCACTAAAACGTAATTGCCCACTTAGAATGAACCTGAACGATAATCCTAAACAGGAAACCTCCACTCTTGCTCAGAACAACGAGTAGAAAACATAAACTAAACGATAGAAGAGTCTACCAACTCATATTAAAGAAAATAAAATTAATATTAAATACAACTGACTGGTATATTTGTATTAATTTAGTCGAGTCAACTATATATATAGTTGACTCGACTGACACTAAATCGGTCGATTTTCTATCCCAGGCAGAAGCAAGTGGATGCGTCTAGCCACATTGATGAGCTGTGATAAGGCGAAACAGGCTTGCATGTGGATTACTAACATATTATGCTCTCATTCTGATTGAACTCTCTAGAGAAGAAAATTTTAAAAATAATATCCTCATCTGCGATATATGCGTAACTTTTTCAGAAATGAATTGAGTTCTTTCGGTGACTGGCGTGTGTAAACAGTGCTTATATTAAACATGTTAAAATGTCTTTTCTCTGATTCCATGCGCCTATGGCTTAGGGGGTATCGATTCCAACTGACACCAAATCGGTCGAGTTGCGATCCCGGCCAGAAGCAAGTAGATGTGTATAGCCACACTGATGAGCTACGGGCGAAACAGCCTTGTATGTGGATGATTAATATATATATATATATATATATATATATATATATAGGCATAGTAAGCCTATTAAAGAAATTTCACAAAAGATGTAGTAATGATAATAATCATTACATGTTATTATGCCAGTAGAAAAAAAAATATATATATATATATCAAATGAATGATGTATATTTTCTTTTCTTCAAAATCAAACTGAAAAATGTTCTAAGAAAGAATATACGATAGAGATTTTTCTTTTGAAAAATGACATTTCTTCAATAATAATTTTCATATATGACCGGCAAAAAAAGGGAATATTTTGACAGGAAAAATACTTTACATGTGTTTTTTTTCCTTAAAGGGAATATGATTCAAAAATCGAGAGAAAATATTTGTAG
Organism: Ascarosepion bandense; assembly: GCA_037127315.1. Classification (NCBI taxonomy): domain Eukaryota; kingdom Metazoa; phylum Mollusca; class Cephalopoda; order Sepiida; family Sepiidae; genus Ascarosepion; species Ascarosepion bandense. The sequence goes on along the minus strand of JBBBDQ010000121.1, from coordinate 1,546,083 downwards.
ACATTTACTTCGATCGATTAATCGATACTGAAAGCTACATATCTGGTAATTTGATTGAAACGTTCAGTTTTTATTGATCGATCTGTCAGTTCTGAGATGTAGTCACATCATTTTATATATATATATATATATATATATATGTGTGTGTGTGTGTGTGTGTGTGTGTGTGTGTGTGTGTCTGTCAGTATTTATGTGTGTGTGTGTGTGTGTGTGTGTGTGTGTGTGATGAGCGCTCGTCAATGTGTATGTTAATTTTTCTGTTTTTGATCTTGTATGTTAAATACAAGTTTTCTATGTGTAAATTCCAAAATAATCTTTCTAAAATTTTCACTTTAAGACAAGAATGCATATCGGTATCTATAAGAACATAATTAGTTAGCTAACTGCCATACGTGATACACGCTTGGGTAATCATGTCTCGAAAGAGGCAAGACTAACTGGGCAGAACATTATCCTGCACTAGGCTGCTATTACATTCTACAGTAGACTGGTTGCCAGCCAAGGCTATAGAACCCAATCTCTCCTGGAGGGAAGAAACGGATTAATACCTTTTCTCAAGAATATTTGCGCATAAGTAAATGTAGGGAATTCTACTGTAATTCGAACTCGGCTCTCCGATTTCTCGTTCCGAGCAATATCTACTGCACCACAACGCACTTCCACAAGCCTGTTTCGCTGTATCACAGCTCATTAATGTGGCTAGACATCTACTTGGCTTCTGGTTGGGATGGAAACTTATGTTATTTTTGTATACTTTGAAAAGTACTTTTTCGCCACAAGTGTAACGTTTTCTTGGAAGTGTGATTGTCTTTTTGAATTTAGCTTGCGTGGGGATAAGCTGATCCGATTTTTTCTCGCAAACATCGTTTCTGCCAGTGAAAGTCCCGCTGGTGTTTTGGAGTTTGTAGTAATTCTATACACCTGCAGAAACTTCTGCAGCACCTTCTCAGTAGGTGTGCCCTGTGCTATCTTAAGTTCTCGTTTCAATGTGGCGACGAAATGTAGGTAATGTAGGGTAATATTGTGTAGTTGTGATATGGTTCACTTGAAACGTTTCGCAGAATTGTTTGAATTCGCAAGATGTGAACTGCGTTCCGTTATAAGTTACTACGCAATCCACAACGCCGAAACGTGCAAACAGCTCATGCAGAAAAGCTATCTTGCATCCTGCGTTTGGTTTTTTACATCTGGGGACTTCCAGCCATTTAGTGTGACTGTCTGCAACTATGAGGTAATAGTGATCCTCTAATGTTCCCGCAAAATCGACATGTATCCTCTGACATGGCTGGTCCGTCTTTGGCCAAGGCTTGCGCCTAAATAGTGGAGCATTAGCAGCAAACGCGCATCCTTTGCATGCGTCAATCATGTCTGTGATATCTCTGTCCATGTTAAGCCAGTAGGCATAACATTGCATGAGTCATTAGTTCGGTCTTATCCACGATGTCCCGTATGAACGTCTTTTGTAAACGTCTTGGTATCACCACTCTTTCGTTGTATAATAGTACTTCATCACAAAGAGAAAAAAACCTCAGGCAAACTTGAGTCTGTTTTGTAAATTTTAGTCTTAGTAGACTTAATGAACTCGTCTTTTAGAGCTCTCTTTTAATGTCGGATAATGTAACTGGGAGTTCTCTTATGGTGTTGGCGATCATGTTTTTTTATTTCGCAATTTGTTCTCAATGTTGCGATTAACGAGTCTTCGAAAAACTCTTTATTTTTAGGAACGAGTCTGGATAATCCATCAGCGTAGCAAATATTCTTGGAGGACAAATGCTCAATTTTGAAATTATATTTCAACAATATTGTTCACCATCGAATGAGTCTGTTAGCGGTGTACACCGGCAATCCTTTTTTACTTCCATATATCGTCAGCCGGGGCTTGTGATCGGTTCGTAGAGTAAAATGTCTGCCATGCAGATATCTGTGGAATTTGGTCACAGCAGAGATTATACTTAATGCTTCTTTTTTGATCTGTGAATACTGTCTTTCTGCTGGCAACAAAGATCGGGAAGCATGCGCTATTGGTTTTCTCGTACCGTCCGAAAGTTTATGTAATATACAGTTGCCAATGCCATAAGAGCTGGCATCGCTCGCTACTGTAATATTCAATGTTGGGTTACTAGCAGTATAACCCGGCGTTGCTTGGGTGTAATGAAAGCTTTAAAACTAATCCATGGTCCTGGAGCTCAGACTCTTTGGACGTTGGCATGAAAGACTAAAAAGCAATACTTGTTTCCAGTTAAACAAAACCGTAGACTGAAAGAAAAATGAATGGATGTAAGTCAAATTTTGATTACCTGGTATCGATATCAAATAAGTTTTTTTCGTCGTAAATTTTGAAGGTTAAATAAGTCCTCTGAGTAAATGGTATCATGGCTGAGACTAAGAGCTACAATTAAACCTACTTAGAGCCAAACCCGAAGAAAAACTAAAAAAAAAGCTGAAAAAAATACAAACATGCAGGCAGATAAACAGACATACACACAAAGATCTTGCCTTTTATATATATATATATATATATATATATATATATATATATATATATTATCGATTTTCTGCACTATTTAAGAAATGCAACCTTGAAACTTGTGAATATCGTTTTTTATATCTATAAGTGTATCAAATTTCTATAACCCGATTTTTTCGATTATCGATTTTTGATATTTATCGGGGGAGGGGTACCTCAACATAAAATCTAGTTAAGAACACTCGCAGATGCTTATAGTACAACTGAGTAAAGTTTCAAGAAAATCGGTTCTGCCCTTTCGGAGTCTATAGGTAACGGACACACACACACACACACACACACACACACACACAGAGCTCCATTTATAAATAAGTTCAGATAGATAGGGAAAGGTCTGACATAAGTGTATCTTTTATTTTCTCGAATGCTGATTGACATTCTGGGGTCCAATTCCAGATTTCATCATTCTTTAAAAGATTATTCAACGGAGCTCTCATGTTATGCATGTTCTTTATGAATACTTGATAGAAATTTGCTTGGTTTAAAAAGCTTTTCAGTGCTTGTACGTTATCTGTGGCCGGCATGTGCTTAATCGCCGTAGCCCTATCAGGATCCGGTCGTCGACCGTCTTTATCAATAATGTGTCCTAAGTATATTTTTGCGTTAAATAAAATTCGAACTTAGCTTCTTTAACTTTAAAACTATATTCTTGGATTTTATCGAATACGCTTATTATATGCTTTCTATGGAATTTCACTGATTTACTCGTAACTAGAATGTCGTCAAGATAGGCAGTTGCGAAATCAAGGCTGCCCAACATGGTGCCCCTGACCTGTTGAAAAATATAGGCGCGACCTTGACCCCAAATTCAATCTATTAAATTCATATAGACCTCTATGTGTATTTATACACAGCAGTTTGGAGCATTTTTCGTCAACCTGGATTTGTAGGTAAGCGTCTGATAAATCGATTTAAAAAAAAATTTGCCCCCGTTTAATTTGTTGAATATTTCTTTGGGGCTACGTAGAGGATAATGATGGTCTTTTAACGTGGCGTTCAAACCCGTCGAAAAATCAGTGCATACTCTGATTTGATTTGACTTCTACTTAATGTATACGACTGGAGCAGCCAATTCCGAAAAATTAATTTTAGACAGGATACCTGCATTTACTAATCTGTCTAATTCTTCGTCTATTTGGTTTACCGCTGGGAACGGAAAGTTCCTCTTCTTTTAGAACACGGGCTGTGCATTATCCTTTAACTTGAGCTTTTATTTTAGTGCATTTCCCTTAGCCGCCTGAAACACCTCCGGGAATTTTTCCTTTAGTGCCGGTTTCAGTTCTTCAATGTTGGACGTTGTAGTTTCTATTTTGCGACAGAACATACTCATTAGACAATCCCACAAATTGAACTTTTCAATCTAATCTGTACCAAACAAATTTTCAGTATTTTTCATCACATACGCTCTCAATTTTTTAGTTATTCCATTTAATGTTATCGCGAAAAATACTTCTGCTAAAATGTTTATTTTTTCACCTGTCACAAAGCGTGCTGTTTTGTTAGTTCTCAATAAAGTTGGCTTTTTTGTCGCCTCCACGTACGCAGATTTGTGATCGTCAGGTCAGATCCACTGTCCAGTTGGAATTCAAGTGTTTTATTTAATATTTCCACGATTACATATTTGCGCGAATTTCCATCTTCCTTATCGCTTGACTGCGTCTGCCTTATTTTATTTTTTGTTCTTCTGGATTTTTCAACTTGATGTTACGTGACCAGCTTTACAGCAATTCTGACAGATTTTTTCTTTCTGGACGGGCAAAACCTCATCCAGTGCAATTTTCCGCAAATGTAACACGGACCTGTAGACTGACTGTTTCTGAAAATTCCAGGTCTGTTGTCTTATTGGGGAGGATAAAATCAACAAAACTACTGTGCTCTGCTAAACCCAACTTCCTTAGTAATAAACGCATTTTCTTGGAATTTGGCCAATTATTACAGTCGACGTTAAATAAATCCTCGTACCGCCTATAAAAAGCATCAAAGTTCTTTTCGTCCTCCAGTACATACTCAAAAGTTTCCATAGTACTCCAGATAGTACCCTGGGAAAAAGAAGTATCATTCTCAGCTTGTTTACCATTTAATGATTTAAGAAGTAACTCTTCAATTTGATTTTGTCGTTCCTCGGTCCTTTGAAAGATTTGTTCTTGCAAATCCATCTGTTGTTTATGCAGCTCCATAAATAATTGCTGTTGTTGTTGTAGCTCTTCGTCGCTTTTTTGTTGTCGATCCAACTGAGTTTTCATTAATTGAATTATCACTTTTTGTAAGTCTTTTTGTAAGTCTTCCATTTTTTTTTCAAACTCAACACGACCAATTTCTCGTAAACACGAGAGGAAAAACACTAACTGTAGTTACAGTTTTTTTTTTGTTTTTTTGTTTGTTTTTTTTGTTTTTTTTTCTTAAGACGTACGTGAAAGAGAAAGAGATAGGCTCAAAACGAATCTACTCACAGATTTTTCTGTGACGCCGTTCCGGACTTGTAGGGAATTTTTTCATTCGAATTTTTTCTTCCGTTTTTTTTTTATTATTTACAGGCTGGTTTAAATGGGGTATGCATTTTTCCTTTCTTGATTCTTCACATTTTTTCGACCGATAATATGTGAGTGGGTATTGGTATTAAAATTCACGTTCGACCGTTGATGATCGCAATTTCCGTATTTCCGACGTTGCTATTTGGTATGTGACGATAGTGGTCAAAGAAAAAAGGTTTTCTTTTCTTGCGTAAATTCTTATATATTCGTCGCCAGCTGATATGGACCCGGTATAGGACAATAAAATAATGAGTCATCACGTTGGTAGGTCAAGAACATATATTACGTCAACAAAGAGATACAAAGAGAAAGAATAATAACAGCTTGGCTACAAGTGATCGACAGACAGATAGACTAGGCTGAGCTGAACTGAAGTCGTACTGGAGATCAGTGTCTCTGTCGCCCCGGCTCAGTCCTCGGGAGTAATTAACTCTCGGTTAATATAGGCAATGAAGAGTCCATTATTAAGAGTGTAACTCCCCACAACACTAAATGACGTCACTTTCTCACCAGCGCAATGTGGCTTCCCTGTGTCTCTTCCACAAATATTTTCACGGCTTCTGCTTCGATGAACTTAGCTCACTGGTGCCCCTATGTGTGAATTTACTCGAGTCACAAGATTAGCGACTAGGTCCCACCCCTTTACTGTGAAACCAATAAAATGTAAACGCAAATTCTACTGCAGCAGCTTCTTTTCTCGCACTTCTTGCAGTGGAATTCCTTTCCGTTTACTTGCTTCCCCGACAGCTACAATCTCCAAGAATTTAAATGTAAAGACAAAAGTCATCTCCTACCTCACTAACTTGCATCCTCTCTCTCATGTTTTTCTCCGTCCACTCCCCTCTCATCAGTATTCTCCTCCTTCTCTTATCCTCTTCCTGACACCCCCTGTAACCTATCACTCTTTTTCATAACTTCCCTCCTATGTAGCCCCCTGCACAACAGTTGCAGTAAAATTCCTTGCTTGTGGAGATAAAATTATGTTATAGTGGAACATCCTGCCATCCACGAGAATAGAATGCTCTAGGCTATAAGAGACGGTGACGAGCGGTGCGAAGGGAAATCAACGTCTTAGGCGAAAGCATTCCCTAGTTGATAGTTTATTCCGCTCCTACTCGTTGATTGCTTATCTGTATCTTATTGTTAATGGTACAGTAGTACAATAAATCCGTTATATCGTATTCCTGTGTCGAGTACCATTCTTCCACTAAACTTTACACTGATATTTCTTTCCGGGATATATCAGATTATAAAAAAAATGACATATACGACAGTAGTGATATACCGGAAGATTCATGTGGAACACTTTTTATAATGCTGGTCTTGAAGTCGAGTGGAAAGTAATGCGAAATCCATCGGGCAATCATCTTAATGACTCTTATAAAAAAAAGCTTACCATTAAAATTTTAATAAATGAAATAGGTAGCAAAATTAGTCTGGAAATAGGTCAAGAGAGCATTTAAAAATATTGCAACAAAGAATATATCTATTCTAAGCAAGATATCTAAGAGAACAATAAAATGCAAAAGAAAATATACCTATGTTTTCTTGATAATACAAAAACTTTTGATAAAAGAAACTGAAGTGTTTGAGTAGCTAGGTGTGCTGGATTCATTTGAGAAGGATAATTACGCAATTCAGAAGTTATATTTTTCGGGAAAGTTTATTACTTTACTTGTCCGAGGTCGATTAAAAATCTCGCAATGGAAAGTATCCCTTCAAATGTAGAAAAAGGAAATCTGATTCTTTTTACAACCAAAGTATGCCATTGAAGATTCTCAAGTGACTTAGAATGACATTATTGAACATTTTGGTCTTATGAATGGCGCCTAATTTATGTCGAAATGTGAGGTTAAACAAAAGAAAGTGACAGCCTGCAATCATCAAAGACAAATTGATAAGCTTCTGTCTCGCTTTTATCGTCCCAGTTAGAGTAAAAATTCATTTAATTAACGCTTCCAGAGTGGAGCCAAAATGTCTCTGTCATCCAGATTAAAGACGCTCACAGACTTTTAGAAACTCATGAGGAAAAATCCTTGACTCAACATCTATATTTCCTCCCCGCTTACGAAAAATAAAAACGAACATTTGAAAAAAAATATGCATGCTTCTTTCAACTATGCACCGAAAAACAAATTATACAAGTATTTTTTTATAGAAAATCGTTGAGAAAATCAGATTTGTGATTTTTTTTATCATCAAACAGAAGAAAGAAACTACTATTTAGGTACCTCCACTCAATTGCCAATAAAAACAGCATATCATGATGTTAAAAGTGCTCAAGCTTAATAAAAAATATTTTATCATCAAAATGTTTATGATATTATCCAGAGGAAAGATAAAATTCTGTTGTTTTTATTTTTTAACTTTTTTAAAATCTTTTCTAACATGTTCGAAATTTTAATTAAAATTTCATTTTTTGTTTTCCGTCAGAGATTCGCTATTATTACGTAGGACGACGATTAACAAAATGGAGTCGGTCGAGTAAAATGATTTTGGGGTCGAGTAATCTTTCCCTCGCTCTCGACCGCCGGTCGATTTATTTCTTTTTCAAATCTCAATGGCTATATATATATATATATATATATATATGTGTGTGTGTGTGTGTGTGTGTGTGTGTGTGTGTGTGTGTGTGTGTGTGTGTGTGTTTCGCCATTTTTTTACGGTAAGAGTGTTATATAATTCTCCGAGTAATTATGTTTTTTTTTCTCTTTCGCTTCTGTTCTATACGTTTTCTTTCTTTCTTTTTCTGTGCAAATCATTTTCTTTCCTTTTTCTTTTATCTTTTTTTTTTTTTTTTTTTTGCTCTATTTTTCTTTTTCATATCTCTCTGTTTTCGGTTTTCGTGTGCGTAATTCCCTCTTTCATTTAACTTTTTCTTTCTTTCTTGTTCCGATTTCTTCTGTTCTTTACTCCTATTTTTCAGTTTTGTTTAACATTCTCTATCATTTCCTACCTTTTTCTTCTTTTTTCCTGTCTTCTTTCTTTGTTTTAATTTCCTTTTCTTTTCTACTCCTCTAATATTTTTCATTCGTTTTCTTATTTTTTTTTTTTTTGTAATTCCTTTTCTTTCCCACTTTTTTTTTCACTTTTTCAGCTTTCTTCATTTGTCTCTCTTTTTATCCTCCTTCAGTTTTTTCCATTTTCTTTATTTCTATCTTCTTTTTGCCTTTTTTTCATAAAGTTTATTTCTGTTCCCTTTTTTCTTTCATTCTTTGTTTTCCTTTCTTTCTTCTTCTTCTTCTTCTTGTACTTTCAATTTTTGGCAGTTACTCAATCATTGCCATTTCAAAACATTCTATCTTTTACTACCCTCCTCTCTCTCTTTTTTTTTCTCTCTCTCTCTCTCTCTATCTATCTATTTTTTTCTCAATCAATCAATCAATCAATTATCCTTCGAATATATATATTTCTGATATTTTATCACCAGCTAATCAATCAAAGTCACACTTCGGTGTGGTACACTTTTAAAGGCCAGATCTATTCTTTATTTAGTACACTCTTTTTAGAACACATAATTGTTTGATCCTGCACGTCATACGTTTTCATCTGACAGTAAAACCTTATCAAACATATGAGAATCAGTTCATCTACATCGCTATATTTCCTTGATTTTCTTGACCATTTCGATAAAATCATTGGCCATGTTATATTAACATCAAAACCAAATATGATTTTAGTTAAAATCATATCAGTCAGTTAAGTATCATATGTGATATATGCTTGGACGATCATGTCTCTTTCGAGACTTGACTACCTGGGCAGATTTTTCCACAGTAGGTTGCCATTACTTACTGCGGTAGACTGAAGTCCACAGAAACATAGCTAGAGGGTAAAACGACAAATTAATACATTTTCTAAGGGTATTTGGTAAGTGGATGCAACTTCAACTAGAAATTGAACTCGGTACTCCAATTTTGCGTTTCGAGCTGATATCTACTGCGCCACAACCCACATCATCTCAAACATTTTATTTCTGATAATTGCTGCTTGCTTAAGAATCTTCAAACTTCCCATTGTCCCCAACTCAGATTTCGATGGAATTTTACTATGTGATAACAACATAGATGTGGACAACCGTCCAAACATGAATAGTGTAAACAAAAATGTGAAATGGGACACCTGAAAATAGAAACCTCAGTGGAGTCATAGTTCAAGACTTGAAATTAGCTTGAATTATCATGTCAAGTATGAGTTACCGAATTCACCACGTAGTAACGTTTCACCGTGAGAAGATATATCTGGGTAATATTTGCTATTTCTATTGACTGTTACACAGAGCGATTTTCAAAATTTCATACATCATGAAAGTTTTGCTAAACAGCAATAATAATAATGACATCAAACGAATCATGAGTCAAGAGATAGTACGTTCCCGCTGATGTCTCATGGCCCATGTCTCACGCTGAGAATATTATGGAAGAAATATATATATATATATATATATATATATATATATATATGTATGTATGTATGTGTGTGTGTATGTGTGTGCGTGTGTGTGTGTGTGTGTGCAACAAAGCAACGAAGAAATTTTAAGGGTAATTAAAACAAAAAGAACAAATATACAAAGATGGAAAGAGGGTTTACAAAACACACACAAGACGTGAGAAACAGGTTAATTAGAATCATTTAACCTACCTATTCCAGAAGTTGAGTAAGGTATTAAGAAACAAAACAATTTCGCTAGAAACAAGGAAGAGAGTACTGGATTGCTATGCGCTGTCCATTCTTCAATATGACAGTGAATGCTGGACTATATCATCAAAGATGAAGGAAAAACTTGAAGCAACTGAAATGTTCTTCTACAGAAGGATGCTGCAAATATGGATCGAGCATGTCAGCAATGATGAGGTCATAGAAAATGATGGAAACAAAAATAAAATTAATACTAAGCATCAGGAAGAGACAGCTGAAGTTCCTGGGACATGCAATAAGGAAGGAGAGCTTGGAGAACCTGATACTAACAAGCCAGAGGGAAGAAGAGACAAGGGAAAGCAACGGATAACATGTTTGAAGGACCTAATCAGGTGGATGACGACACAAGATTTGCATGGTGTAACAGGAGAAGGCGCACTCAGCGCCACCAGGGAAGCCATGATCGCCTACGTTCTGAAGGGACAGGGCACATAGGAGAAGAAAGAGATTGTGTTAGATGATGGCACGGTGCATTATGGAAAGACACGGTGGATAGCGGCTTGGAGAGTCGAGTTCGAATTCCAGTCGAATTCATGATATTTATTTACGTGCTCATACCTTTGGGAGACTATGACTCCATCTCTTTCCCCACAGTTACGGGATAAATAGTAGAATAGAGTGGTTTCTATAGCTTTGGGTGGTAACCGGTCTCGGAGAAGCAAAGTTAAAACCAGAATGGAAATTGTTAATAGCAGGACAGACTGAGTTATATAGCTTTGATTGACTACCAGTCTACCGGAAAAAATCTCTAAACGCTCCCTGCCAACCAACATGCCATGAATGAGCATGGGAGATTTGGCTCCAAAAATTAACATAACAATAATATCTTATATTCATGCGAACCTGCCACAACAAGAAGTAAAGGATGATGATGATAGCAGGGCAGAGACTTATGGAGAAAGAAGACAAATGTATTTTAACGCTGCAAAGGATGAGTAAACCCTGGTATGCCGTGAACCAAACATTAATGATACTGAATGTTTGCTTGAAATACGCATATAAAACTTGATTTATAAAACAATATTTAATTGATAAGTTTCCTACTGCGTGACTTAATTAATACTGAATGCAGTAACATAATTGAACTCTACTCGATAAAATGTTGGTTGGTTGGTTGTTTTGTTTTATGGCATATCAACCTCGGCGGGTCATTTATTGCCAACTAAATTTTTATTGCTGGCAATATTTTTTCTTTCAACAATTTATTGTTGTTTTATATAAGTTTTGTGTCTAGTAATACTTTTTTCCTTTTCGAGTATCAAGATTCATTAGGATCTGTTTTTAAGAGCAGGGTCCCCAAGTCCTACCCTGTTGTTTAACCCATAACTGGAGGGAAGGGACGGATTAATACCTTTCTCAATGGTACCAGAATGTAGGGTATTCAACTGGATTTAGAACTCGGCTCACCGATTTCTCTTTCCCAGCCGATATCCACTGCAACAGAACGCGCATCCGTCACTAAACGCTTACAGCACCTAGTATTCCCAAGCGGTCACCCATCTAAGTACAAGGCTCAACGTTGCTTAACTTCGGTGATCGAGCGAGAACTGGTGTATTCAACGTGATATGACCGTAAGTCCGATAAAATGTAAAGTCTTGTCCAAACGAAATTGAGTAACATGATTCATCAGTTACGTCTGCTAAGTCGGTGTTACATATAAAACAGTATCCCCGATAATTTTTTTAGTACTAACAGAAATCTTTGGCGCTAGTCGAAATTCATTGGTTAAAGGAAGCAGTGAGATTCGAGTTCTTCAATAGGGCGTCCACAAACTAAAGGATGACAGTATAATTTTTGTTGTCGCAAGAAAGCAAATATATTCTGCGCTCTTCAAACGATGTGAAGTCTTAAATATGTAAGGTGTTCCAGTAACTTGGACGGATTTTAAATGTAAATTAAGTTTAAGCGTCTAATGATTTCTTTTTTTTTTTTTCAAATTTAACAACTTCAGTCTTTGTGAATTTCAACCATGGAAAGATAAGCAATCGAACAACGTGTTAAAGTTATCGAAGCCTTTAACGGATGCTCGTTGTGTTTGGATTTGCGTTGTGATGCTCGGAACGAGAAATCTGGTGAGTCGAGTTGAAATTGCTTTTGGATTCCTTGCATTTCCTTACGCATAAATACTCTTGGGAAGGGTACTTATCCGTTTCTTCGCTCCATTTATGGGTCTAATAACAGGACAGATTGGGTTCTAGCCTTGGGTCGTAACAAGTCAACCGCAAAAAGTAATGACAACCCACTGCGGGTTAATTAATTGCCTAGTCAGTCATGTCTCTTTCGAGACATGATCACTCAAGCGTGTATCACGTATGGCACTTAACTGACTGATTACGAAAATGAACGTTCAGTCCTTTCAGATATCTATATTCGTCATCTGTAGCAGAATTTGAACTTCTCCACAACAATGCTACATCGAATTTTGACAAAATATTTGTCTCTACACACTTACAACATTCAATTGACACAAGTTGCTGATCATTTGAAGCTCCGTACATTCGTCAATTGGATGCACAAGACATGTTGGTGAAACAGAAGATAAACTATGCAGAGACGTCACCAAAAGCTTTGACCAACGCGTGGAGGTGTGTCGCTGAAGTCTTGGGAGACATTTGGGCAATATTTTTAGACATAACTGTTGTGGAACCCAGAAATGGGAACCGAACAAACAAAGAAACAATAATCAGAATTTGAGATAGAAAAATAAGTATATTAACGTAAAGGATACAAACTCGAACGAAGGTTAGTAATCCAGGAATACGGTTAGTAGGAAGTATATATGCAAGTCTCTGAAATGAAACCGTAGTAGGTTTGTATGTCCACGTCGGAAGATGACGGGTACTATGTATTAATCTTCTCGTTGAGTGGAGCTCAGAGCTACTATGAACTACTGACGCTGTATTCTCCGTAAAACCTCAGTATCTTCCGGTATGTTCCGGTATCTCTCGGTATCTCAAGTCTTGCTTCTGTGGCAGGTGTATATGTATACACTAGACGAGTCTATTATCATGAAAAAAAGGGGGTGGGCACAACAATAACTGCCATGAAAATCAATAAAAATGCACTATTTTATTTGAAATCAATAAAATACGCTATCATATTTGCTGCTGAAATCAATAAAACACAGTAATTTATTTGCTGCTAAATTTGATCACTCATAATGGAACAGTCTTTTCTATCGTTACAGAATGCCATCAGAATTTCTCTTTCTTTATATTCAATGAGAAATATTTTAAGCGGTACTCCAAATTCATCAAAATAAATCAAAAGCACTAGTCATGGACAAAGATAAAATTAGTTGAAATGTTTGGGATATATATATCCTAAATGGTTATTATATTAACAAAAAAAAAAGAAAGTCATTTTAATTAGAAATAAATCCATACTCACATCAGTTATATTATAAACTCTGGAGTAAAATGATTCATCGCCTGTGATAATTCAGTCCCAAAACGGCTCCTTTTGGGGGCGTAACAACAAACAAATCACCTGAGGAACACGGTCGAGTTAATTCTGTTCCGTTTGAGTATGTGGCACTCACCTGTCTAGTATAGAAACGAATCCTTGTCCTTTCAAACGGTGAAAAGCACTAGAATTATCGATTTTCAAACTCTTGGTAATCTTTTCTGTCGAAATGTACGGTTCATTCTCAACCATAGCAAGCGGAGATTTTTCATCGATCTGAGAAGGTCGCTCGTAACTTTGTTGATTTTTTTACTCAGTCAGTTAAGCGCCATACGTAAAATATGCATTGGGCGATCATGTCTCGACAGATAAATGACTAACTGGGCAGAAGTGTAAATGGCAGTGTGTAAGTGAATGCAAGGAATTCAACTGGAATTCGAACTCGACAACCCGATTTGTCGTTCCGAGTCGATATCCACTGTACCACAACGCACATTCATGAGGAAATCACCTTGACAAAATCTGACCAAACCACGCTTTGACTGCCGAAAAGTTAAAACACGGCCCAAATAAACGTTTTATTGTAGTTTTTTTTCCCTTTTCAGTTCTAGCAACAAAACTTAATTCATAGGATTGGAGAATTTACTCAGAACTTAACTAACATCATTTTAAAAAAACATACTTCATTGTTATACTATTGTCATTTCCAGTATTTACATTGTTCTGACTATAGTCCTCATTATTGCCATTTGTAACACATTTCGGCCGTTGTACGCTCCGGCCTTCTTCTGGTGCTACAATTTCGAACCGAGCCCTTTATTAAATTCACTGAGGTATATTACTCTCATCTCTAGCGTAGTAGTGCCTCTTTTGAAAGTCATGAGTTGTTTACCACTGCTATAGCCTGGTATTGAACTCACAACTTGACCATGTATTAGTTAGTTCCTTTGACTTGACCCAAAAAGTTGTGAGTTTAATACCAGGCTACAGCAGTGGTGAACAAGTAGCTTACCGGGTTACAGGAAGATAACTCATGACTTCCAAAAGAGGCACTACTACGCAAGGGATGAGAATGACATACCCCAGTGATTGTAATAAAGGGTTCGGTTCGAAATTCCTAGCACCTGAAGAAGGCGGGGCTTACAATGACCGAACGTCGTACAAATGGCAACGAAGATGAGGACAATAGTTCGAATAATATAAATACTGTAAATACTACCTCATCTCAGAAATATAGACAAATACTAGTGTTATTTCACTATTCTATTTTATCTAAAATTGTTTTGTATGATTGTGACCTTATTAGTAATCGACGGTCGTAATTTTGAAAAAAAAAATTACTTTGTAGATGAAATTACTAACAATCAGCTCTTGAAAATTTGACGTGAAATACATTTATTTCATTTTCGTACAAATGTCTTTTTAACTAGTCTAAAACGTTTAAGAATATTGGAGACCATATACTTCAATCATCGCTCTTATTTTCGAGGTAAACGTCTGTGAATGGGTTGATTTAATAGTATAAGATACTCAAAGAGGTAAATTTCATGTTCCTATAGATATTTCTTGTTTCTTGTATTCTTTTTTGGTAAATTTTATTGATTCTCTTATTGCTTGTTTTATTAAACATTGCACAGATAAAATGAAATTGAATTATTTTATAAAAAAATATCTCTTTTTTATTTTACAAAAGCCATTTTGACTTGAATAATATTACGTAACTTAGTAATCTGTTCATTAGGAACCGCTTTATTTATTTATTTAAGAGATTTTTTTAAATCTTTACAGGGAAATAATTTTTATGATCAAAGAAAATAGATATGAACCGCAACGTTGTCGGTGTTAAAAGAGAGCAACGTCACATAAAGGAAAATTATATGGAACCTTTGATGTTTGATATTGAAGAAGTTCTTTTGTTCGACTAATCTTTGCTCTGATAAATAAAAGTATGAACATAATAAGAAAGTGTTTAAGTACTAGACGGGAAGGGATAAAAGAAAATATGTTCAAACGGTTAAGCATAAAAAGTATAGTCACTTTATATTTTCCTTCATTAATACAACTTAAGTATTTTGTTAAGAAATATCATTCTATATTTTTTTGGTAATTTCTTACTCACTATCGATCGGAAGCAATTTTTTGTACTTAAAACTTTCTCTTTTATTTAAACTAATCTGATTCATACACCCGCTGCTGTAATATTAACTAAGTTTATAGTAACGAAAAAAGAATTGTACGCCAGTGTTATTCTCATATTATTATAGAAATACGGTTTGCCACTTTCCTTCTGAAATTTTATTTATCGTGACCAAATCTCAGTGTACGAAAACACGAGAAAGCAACTAACATGATGTTATTCTGACGTGACATTTATAAAAACAAAAGTTATACACTTTCAATGTTAATATATATTTCAACCAAAAAACACTGTAGTGAATTAATATACACGTACAGGGAGTAGACAAAAAATGGAAACACCTTGAAATTTCACGCAAATTTATTTCAATATGGTGCATTAACGCAGTTGGCTTGAATTCTGCGTTTGATCGACGAGCAGAAAGTTTCAATTCTTTTCAGAGGCATTTTATCTATTCTTCCGTTAAAACAGTCCCCAAATCTTTTAATGATGATGGTGAAGGATATCGACTCCTCACTTGTTAATCTAAAATGAACCACATTTTCAATGAAGTTCCGTCTGTGGTGGCCAGATAAGATGCTCTATTTCACTAGAATGTTCCTCGTGCCATTCAGCTACGACTTTAGCAGTATGCATGGGTGCATAATCCCCCTGAAAGAGGGCATTTCCTTCCGATAACAATTCTTTGACCATAGGATGAACTTGATAACTCACAATTCTTGAATAGCCTTGACTGCTGATTTTAATAAACTTAAATAGATAATATTTGTAAAACAAGAATTTTGACAAAAATGGAGTACTAGTAATATTTAAATCATATTTTGTTATAGCAGGCTTCCGTCGCTCACGGTTGACATTTTTTAGCATTCTAGTTATCTGCTTGGCTGGAGTATCAGCGTCTGTGGCTGTAGAAGCCGATGCTGGAATGACATTCCTTATTGCAGAGACTGCATTTCTGTTCTGTTTCTGGTTTTGTAAACTGTCAAAAGCTTTTGACAGTTTAATCAAATTTTCCAAATTATGCTATTATGGTACTAGGTGTTTCTATTATTGGGTCCACTCTCTGTATATATCTTTAACGCATACTCACATGGCGTTCAGAACGCAAGCATAGCAATAATTTGAAACGCTGCTGGACCTTACATGTATGGTAGTTCCGAATTTGTATGCTAATTGCGACCAATTTCTTTGCTGCCTTCGTGGGTGATTTGGGGTTCTTGTCCACTTTTCGCCTCCTAAAAGTGGACACATAAAACGCGCTCATCTGTTCCCCGCTTCTAATAGCACCTGCTACCCGTACGAAAGTAGAACATTCTTTGTTTTATACTTAAGAAAGCATAAACAAAAGGTTAAAGATTCGTATTTTGTGTATTGTTGTTTCAATACAATAAATACTGTTCAATTTATATTTCAACAATTCTCATTTTTCTATAATGTCCACGAACCGAACATTATTAATGGTTTTCTCTGCCTTGTGAAAAATGTCCTACACCAGTTTTAATTAATA
Organism: Ascarosepion bandense; assembly: GCA_037127315.1. Classification (NCBI taxonomy): domain Eukaryota; kingdom Metazoa; phylum Mollusca; class Cephalopoda; order Sepiida; family Sepiidae; genus Ascarosepion; species Ascarosepion bandense. Next base: position 1,529,277 of record JBBBDQ010000121.1, on the reverse strand, counting down.
ATCAAAAGAATTTTCTGTTACATTAGTCCCACGTATTTCTTTGCAAATTTTACCCTTTTTCATATAAAAAAAAACATTATCTATATATATAAAAGGCAATCTGTGAGTCGGTGTGTGCCTGTTCCCTATGCACGCCTACATTTTTAAAGCTATGCCATTCAAACTTTCTAGGGACACATATCTACAGGGAAGCCAGATCGACACATACTTTTTGAGTTTAAGTTCAGCAAAACTACTACAAAATTGTAAATTTTCTTTCGACATTGAAAGAACAATATTTTATCAAGTAGTTTTTATTTGAAAAATTCTTTAAGAATAAAACTTGCCTTTATTTTTGGATTTCTTTTTTTTTTTTTGTACGAAGAAAAAAAATTAAATAAAAGGTAGAAAGAAGATGAAAGAAAGAGCCTTAATTTTGTTTATTAGTATTTTTAAATTATAATATCAGTTCTAATGAATGTATATCTTTGTATTGTTTTTTTATAAAATATCTTTAATGTTTTTAAATGCCAACAGATATGAGCTGCAACATAGTAACCTATATCAATATCTGTTTGCAATTAATTTCCGACCCAAATTTAAAATTTCTCTATTTTAACCATTTCCATTGCCTCTCCGCTTTCTACATTTTCTCATTTTTCTTTTCACTTTCTATTTCTACTGCATTTTTCCCCTTTTCTTTTTCTTTTTCTTGATTTTTCATTTTATTTTATTTTCTTCCCTCTTTCTTGCTTTTTTTTATCTTTTTACCTCGTACAGAAAAGAAAAACACGTTTATTACAATCATTGCTAACTACCTGTTCGCTCATTCAATGTGGTAACAAAATGTAGAATTTTTTAGTAATTTGTAGTTTTCCAAATGTTCTAAAGTAATAATTAATATATATATATATATATATATATATATATATATTTGTTTACTAATATATGTTTACTAAGAGACTCCGATTTTAGTTCTACACACACACGCAGAAAGAAAGAAAAATACTGGATTTTAAAATTAAATACACACAAGCTAGGGTTAAATAGGGACTTAGGTGTTTTGAATCTTTACAAATATTTCAATAGCTAAACTTATTTAGATACATTCAAAAAAATTTTTATCTAAAACAAAATTTATAAGTATTATTAAAGATAGGTTTACGTTTACAAATATTTTTAAAAAAACATCTGTCGCTTTCTGCGTCACTTGATGTAAAAAAAACTCTCTCCATAGACGTGTCACGTGATGTAAACTAACGAGTCACGTGATGTAAACAAACTCCCTCCACAGACGCTCTCGCGAAATACGTTTCTAATTCAAATTTTAAAATCATTTGTTTCTGATGAAGGACTGAGGGCTCTCTGAAATATAAAATATAATAATAGAAATAAACAAATACTGTCAAAAAATACATTTTTAAACTCACAATTTGTTAATACTTTTTCCTATATATATATATATCAGGTGCGAAAGATCAGTTGTCGTCTAAATTACGCAAAAATAACAATAACATCTCAATTTCAGATACATATTTATCTAAATTATGAAAAAATGTTGCAATGGTTCCTAGGTCAACCCTAACCCAAGATGGTAGTACGTATTAGGGTCCCAGGTATGGGCAAATAGTTAACCCCTAATTTGGGCTCAAAACGCTCATTCTATGTGCCCTATATCTTCAGGACATAGGCGATCATAGTTCTCCACGTCTCCCTATCTCTTTTGGCTCTTAGTATGTTTGCTCCTGTTACACCTCGCAACCCCTAGTCCATCATCCACCTGATCAAGCCCTGCAAATATGTTATCCGCTGCCTTCCTCTGTCTTTTTTTTCCTTCTATCTGGCCTGTCAATATCAGGTTCTCCAAGCTCTCTTTCCCCATTGCATGTCCCAGGAACTTCAGTTGTCTCTTCCTGATGCTCACTATTAATTTCCTTTTTGTTGCCATTCTTTCCAACACCTCATCGTTGCTTGCATGCTCAGTCCACGATATCCGCAGCATCCTTCTGTAGAACCACATTTCCGCTGCTTCAAGTTTTGTCCTCATTTTCGATGGTATTGTCCAGCATTCACTGCCGTATTGAAGAGCTGACATTACATAGCAATCCATCACTCTTTTCTTTGTTTCTAGTGAAATTTTTCCGTGTGTTAGTACTTTACTCAGCTTCTGGAACGCGTCCTTTGCCATGCCAATTCGCCTTCAGGTCTCTGTGTCGCACTTTCCATCTCCTGTTAGAAAAAACAGATTTTATATAATAAATTACTGAAGAATATAAAATATAAAAGCGATTAATCTAAAACTTAAGCCAGACTTAAATATTTAACATCGTTTCAGTCAGTCATTTAAGTGTCACGTGATAAACGCTTGGGCGTTCATGTCTCGAAAGAGACATGAGTGACTAAGCAAAAGATCTTCCCGCAGTAAGTTGCATTTCATTCTGCGGTAGACTAGTTTCCAACCAAGTCTAGAGAAGTTCATTTGTTCTGCTATTTAACTCATAGCTGGAGGGAGAAGAGATGGATCTATATCATTCTCAAAGGTATTTGTGAGCAACAAATTCAACTGGAATTCGAACTCAGATCTCCGATTTCTCATTCCGAGCCGATGTCCATTGCACTATAAAGCACATAAAACCTGTAACGAGGTCCTAATAATTCTGTATATTCTGCGGATAGAACCCATTAGAACACATGCGTAACTTTCGCCCTATTTAGCTCACGGTGAATCAAACAATTATCTAGCTCAAATCAAGCTGAGTCCGGCTCAAGTGCTTGGATCTCCTGAAATAATTGACCTCACTACCGCAGTCATTTTTATTGATATTCACTTGATCTCTACTACTTTACAACCTGATCTTAATTTGGTAAGGCAAGAGGAACTGGTTTTGCTTTCTTTTTTTTTTCTTTTTTTTAATATTAGCCTCGCTTTACTAACTAATTGCCTGGCTTTATTTTGAGTCACTATGCATCAACGACTCTCGAATTAGTCTACGAGGTGAGCCTGATGATTACTCGTAGTTTTTGACCCTATTCTCTCTAACGATCGGGAACTGTTTCTTTATAAAAACAAAAAAGCAACATCATTAAAATAGAGTATAACATATAAAATTATATTTGAAGTTAAGAATTTGGTTATTTTCAAATATTCTTTTCTGCTTTTTTTTACTTCAACTGTATTTTTAGTTAATGAAAAAATATCGTCAAAGTAGCGAAATTAAGCCGCTGGTTTATGTTGTATCTGAACTGTTTTGCTAATGCTGAAAACATTGGAGCAAGAGATGAACCCATAACGAGACCATCAGTTTGTGCTTATTTACTTCCTAATTGATCTTTTTTTTTAACAAAGCAAACAGCGGATAACTGCTTCCGGGGGTGCCATCAAAAGATCTGTTGGGCAGACATCGATTTTACAGACATTAACTGAGTTTTGCTCTGCACTATAACATACGCGGGGAAGCATTAAACACTAGAAGTTATGGTCAACGAGTTTAACTTGCAAAGCTAAGGGGAACAACAGTTGTCTTCCCTTTTGAAGAATTCCTTTTTACCTCGGTTCAGTTCCCTTCCCGGCTTGAGTGGGATAGTCACGAGGACCATTTGCTGGCTTAACGATATGTAATTTCTTGGCATACTTGCCAAAAACATTCTCGTTCATTTGGACAACATGAATATGCTTCTTGTTTTGGGACGTACTTAAACATTCTTAATGTATTGTACTTGTTTTCGTTTTATTAAATACCTATTTGTTATTGCCATGTACTTGTCGTTTTTTTACTACACGTGCTAAGGCAGCGTAGTAATATTTATGGTTTAAGGTTTATATGAGCATCGCTTAACTGGACATATCGCCGCTTCGCAACAAGTACTAATAGGTATTTAATCTGTCTCTTCCCTCCAATTATTGGTCAAATGATAGGACAGATTCGTTTCTATAGCCTTGGTTGGCAACCAGTCTACCGCAGAAAGCAATTGCAAACTACTGCGGAACAATCTTCTGCTCAGTCAGTCATGTGCCTTTCGAGACATGATCGCCCAAAGCGTGTATCACGTATGGCGCTTAACTGATTGAATGCTATGATCGTCATGTTCCATGTCTATATTTTCGCTGTCGGTCCAAGAATGATGCTATAAAAAGCAACAATAATTAGTTGGAATAAGTCTCGCAATAATATTAAATAAGCTTAAAAACAACTTCGCAAATCTACTTACAACTCATTGTTTTCCGAGCAGATTCTATGTGCTCAGTATCTTAGGCGCTGTTTCCACTTCCGAAATGTGAAAGACTGCTATTTCCACAGACTGCATTCCGCTTGCCGCTCTGAAATTGGCATCAAATGTATTAAAAAATCGCAATTGCAGAACAGATCTGATAATTTGGCACTAATTTACCAGTTCCATAGTTTCCGAAACGGAAAATGTTCGCCGTTCTGCAGACCAAATTCTGCGGTTATAGATACTATATTCTAAACAAGAAGTTGTCAGAACACAGTTGACACTATTTCGGTAGTATATTCGCTTAAACCTCAATGCTGTGGTATATTCGCGTAAACAGTCATCGTATGAACACTTGCAACAGCGGGACGTCTGGACTCACAAATGCTACTGATGGCAATTGACGGTGTGATTTTCCATAATATTATTTAGATTATTTTGCTGGGAATTATTCTTGTTTATTCTGTCTTATGGCTTGCATATGAGAAAATATTTGCATTCATATTATCAGGATTTATGTTTCTTAAGTTTTACTACAATGTTATTTAATATATCTCTGTGTGTGTGTGCTTAGAATAGTATCCAAAACACAAGTGAAGATAATAAATCAGTCAGTGAGTTAAGTGTCATACGTGATACACGCTTTGGGAGATCATGTCTCGAAAGAGACATGACTGACTGGGCAGAAGATTATCCCGCAGTAGGTTACCATTGATTTCTGTGGTAGACTGGTTGTTAGCAAAGGGTATGCAACCGAAACTGTCCTATTATTTAACCCATAACTGATTAATACCTTTCCTAAGGGTGTTTGTGCGTAAGTGAATGCAAGGAATTCAACCGGAGTTCAAACTCGGCTCCCTGATTTGTCCCTCCGAGTCGATACCCATTGCACCACAAGTAAAAAAGTTATAAACGCGGTGTTTCGGGTTAGAATGAAAGACAAATCTGTGTATGGAAAGAAACATGCATTGGGATACCTAAGGAAAAATGGGACCATAGAGAAAATTACCATATCAAATCTATATATATATAAGAGTGAAGATTCAAATCAACACTCAGGGGCAACAGACTGTTTCATGTTAAGCGCAATCATCAGGCCACCTGATGATTGCGCTTTGCATGAAACAAACTGTGGCCTTTAGTGTTGACTTCAATGTTCACTCTTTTGTATTTACATACGCTCTATCTCTGATAATGAGCACTTTATCCTATAAATATAGCACATCTTAAACTATATATATATATATATATATATATATAACGAATTCATTATGTTTTATTTTGTAATCCAACAAATTTTTATTACTTCAATCGTTATTTTAAGTGAATACTCGTATTTAAGTAGACTCTCCGTTTTATTTTAAGGAATATTTATTTTCACTGAATTGCACATTCGAAAAAATTTATCAAAGAATCCTGCCTGAGTGCTGATTTTCTTTAATCAGTTTCATGAGTGTGCAGGCCAGTAGACAAAATAAATACTGCTATGTAAATACAGGTAACCAATAAAATAACGTTTGAAGTAATATATATATTCTAACGAAGTGAAATAACAGATTATAACTTACTGTTCATACATTTACTTTTATAAAGAGTGCTCAATATGTATAAATTATTTTTAATAGACACGTATTTGAATAGATCATATCCTTTTATGTAATTAAAAAGTATATATATAAATATATATATATATATATATATATATATTAATACAGGTTTCATTGAATAATATAGACAAGTTTTGTCTATTAATTTTGTGTAGGATCCGTTCATACCGTCTGATATACTTGATGGTGATGTCGTTGAAAGACAACAAAAAATCACAGTATTTGTTGAATTTTTTATCGGGTCTAAGCTTTCGGCTCACATAAGCCATTATCAAAGAGTAAATATTAACACACAGTAAACATAGAACATTTAAGCTATTAACAATAAAGATAATTGAATTGAAAATATAAGTTCATCCCTACCGTGGCGGATGGCCGAAGACAGTGACAAGGTAGGGTGTGATAAGCTGGTTAATATGTTTAGTTAACTGGTATACAGTAGGAATTTGGGATATGATAGGGCGGAGAGGATAGTTAGGTTTATGAGTTTTTATGGTTCCGTATATGTAACCAGGTTTATAGTCACCAATAATTTTAGGGAGTTTTAAGGAATTCTGATCAGCGTTGTTGGCACTAATGAGTTTATTAAGTTTAGATTTTAGTTGGTGTGTCGGGTTTTTGTTAATTTTTTTAAATTTTGTGTGGTCATGGAGTATGTGGTTGAGTTTTGTGTTGTAATCTGATTTGTTAAGTACAACAAAGATGTTAGCCTTGTCAGCTTTTTTTACAATTATGTGAAGGTGGTTGCGTAGTTCGTGCGCGGCACTTTTTAGTTGTTTCGATAGAATTTTTGAGGAACTTCTGCTTTTATCATGGCGATCTTAAAATGCTGCCAAAATATATATATATATTGGATTATTTAGCTTTCGGTCATAATAAAATGAGACAAATACATAGTTGTAATTAAGAAAAGTTGTGTTATTGCAAATCGCCTGAAAACACCACACGGTAGAAACCTAGGTCGCGTAATAACTTGTTTACAAATGAAGAATATATATATATATATATATATATATATATATATATATATATATATATATATACAAGCCTGTTTCGCTGTATCATAGCTTTTCAGCGTGGCTAGACACATCCATTTGCTTCTGACCGGGACTGAAACTCGACCTACTTGATGTCAGTCGGAGTCACTACTCCCTAAGCCATAGGCATATGGAATCAGAGAAGGGAAATTTTAACGTGTTGTATATAAGCAGTGTATACACACTCCAGTCACCGAAAGAACTCAATTCATTTCTGAAGAGTCACGCATATAGCAGAAGGGGAAATTGTTTTTAAAATTTTCTTCTCCAGAGAGCTCAATCGTAACGAGAGCATAATATATTAGTCATCCACATACAAGCCTGTTTCGCTGTATCACAGCTCATGAGTGTGGCTTGACACATTCACTTGCTTCTGGCTGGAATCGAAATATATATATATATATATATATATATATATATTCAGCAACTAATTAGTAAGTAGACCTCCCTGATTTTAAGCAGTGAAATTTTATAGCTACCGACATAGAGAGTGTAAGTCTTATTCAAAATATGTGTATTTAGAGAGAACAGAAAAGATATATTCATACTTTCCTATAGGTATATGCGCGCGTAACTGTATGTCACGAATCCGACTGGAATTATAACACGGCTCACCAAATTCCAATTCTGAAGCGTTATTTATTACACCATCTACGCATCCATGCTTACAACACCTTGTACCGACTTGAAAGAGTTGGGATTATAGAGATCAATGACGCATGTTTTCAGCTGTCTGTTCTACAAAGTGAATGTGCGTTTTAGTGCAATTGCTATCGGCTCGAAACGGGAAATCGAAACGTCGAGTTCGATTTCCCGTTGAATTCGTTGCATTCACTTACGCACAAACATTCTTGGAAAAGTATTAATCTAGGAGTTAAACAGCGGGACAGATTGGGTTATATAGCCTTGGTTGGGAACCAGTCTACCTCAAAAAAATAATGGCAACCTGCTGTGGGAAAATCTTCAGTTATGTCTCTTTCGAGACATGATCTCCTTAGCATGTATCACGTATGTTATTTAACTGACTGTTCTACAAATTAAAAACCCTGGGAAAGAATCAACCTGAGTAAAAATTTTCCTTTTATTAATGAGATACGAAGAGAATCAGGATGAATCGATTCTGCATAATTAGCATGGCAGGCCCGAGTTGCGAATGTCTTGATGGGTGGAAATAATTTTTGTCTGTAGGAAAATAAATTTTAGGCTGAAAAATAATCCACCCCTCACAATGATACATAAACACTTTTGAACAATGTCAAGGGTGGAAACAGTCAGTTAATCTTTTTATTCTAGTCATATGCATTTCCTTCCATATCTTCTATTCCTATCCCGCGTCTGACGATAAACTACATCCGGAAGCAAGGTCTCTTCTCAGAAGGTTTTGAAGAGAATGGAACCTACTCTTAATTGCTGTTGTTCCCAGGTTTGCTTTAAATCAGGGTGGTAGCACTTGTTGGGGGTACATATATGGGTAAATATTTAATCCCAAAACTGGGGGCAAGACATTATGAAAGTATCAAAATAGATTTTTTTCTACTAAAAATACCAGCAATAACTTTTCATTACCGGCAATACTAATGCTCCCTCAAAAATTAAGTTTTACAATTAAATGACTCATAAGTGGTCGATATGCCGCTAAACAAACAAACGTCTTCTATTTCACGCAACTCATTCAGTATTATTATACTTTAACTGTAACGCTCTACCTTGAGTAGCTTTCTAGCTTTGTATTGGATGAACATTAGAATAGAACAATTACATTCTATGTATGTACAATTTAATCCTGCCATTATCTATTTATATATTTTTTAATCTTTTGAGTAACGACAAGTCTTTAGTATCGAGAATTGACAGAATTCAGGAAAAGAGAATGTATCTATTGAAGTTGCCTTGAAAATTTGGAAGGTTTGTAAACAGCAGGAAAGCAACAAAAAAAGAAAAAAAAAAGAGTTCCAGAGGCGAGAAGCGTGAAAAAAAAAACAGTTGTTAGAATCTGTTGTGTCTGTCTGTTTATCTATCTATCTATCTATCTATCTATCTATCTCATGTAATCTCGTTCTATCTATCTATCTATCTATCTATCTCAGTCCGTTATCTATCTATCTATCTATCTATCTATCTATCTATCTATCTATCTATCTATCTATCTATCTATCTCGTCCGTTCGTATCTATCTATCTATCTATCTATCTATCTATCTATCTATCTATCTATCTATCTATCTATCTATCATCTCATGTAATCTCGTTCTGTCTATCTATCTATCTATCTATCTATCTATCTATCTATCCTAGTCTAATCTAACATGATCTAATCTAATCTAACTATCCTAATCTATGAATCTATCTATCTACCCTAATCTATCCTGATCTAACCTAATCTACCTATCTATCTTTATCATAACTTAATCTATCTATCCTAATCTATGTAAGTATCTATCTATCTATCTATCTATCTATCTATCTATCTATCTATCCAAATCTAATTATCCCTAATCCAATCTAATCTAATCCAGCATATTTGTGTTCATATCAGTGACCCCTTTATAGAAAAGTATTCATCATACCATTTTAGTATTTGATAAAATCATAAGGAAATGAATGAGAAATAGAATTATGCAGCATCTATGAATTCAAAAAGACCAAACACTCAACTCTTCAAATAAATAACATATTTCTCATGTTGTTCAAAACGTCAGCAACCTTTGCCAAGTAGTAATTGTTTTCAATGTTTCTGTTACCAGTCATTCAAGTTATCAACAGAAAGTAATTAGAGCATTGTCTAAGGCAGACTTATACTGTTCTATGCCAATGACATTGACCCATAAACTCGTTATGAACACTCGTGGGGACACGAAATAATAATCTCATTGGGGACCTCATTATTCTATTTCCATGATTACAGCTACAAATTGTATTGGTTGGTTGGTTGGTTGGTTATAGACGTGCTTTAGGAAGTGTGTCTGGAATACGTTTATGTGATTGGTGGAGAAAGAGTTGCGCTGGAAATTGGCGAATGGTGGAGGGGGAAAAAGAAGAGAATGTAAGACGCGATCAGAGCAGAAAAAGAATGTTACATTTTGCGTTGTGGTACAGTGGATATCGGCTCGGAACGAGAAACCGGGGAGCAGAGTTCGAATTCCAGCTGAATCCATTGTATTCACTTACGCGCAAATACCCTTGGGAAAGGTATTAATCCGTCTCTTCCTTCCAGTTATGGGTTAAATAACAGGACAGATTGGGTTCTATAGCCTTGGTCGGCAACCTAGTCTACCGCAGAAAGCAATGGCAACCTACTGCGGGATAATCTTCTGCCCAGTCAGTCATGTCTCTTTGGAGACATGATTGACCAAACGTGTATCACGTATGGCACCTGACTGACTGACATTTAAGGAAAAACATAAAGAAAACCTCATATGGTGGAAAAAAGGAAAAAGGACGACAAACTGAAGAAAAATAAGAATAAAAAGTAAAAAGGAATGATCCATAAAGAAAATGACAGATTTTAAAAAAAGAAAAAGAAGCCCACTAATGACTCAAGTGAAGGAACATTAAACCATTGCTTAGATGAAAGGTTTATTCTAAAGAGAATACGCTACAGTAAGACATGGACTCTTGTAGCATACTTGAAATTGCCGAAACAAGGGTATTTGCTACCTTCCCACCAAGGCAGGTAGCTTACGGCCATATCACGTTGAATACACCGGTTCTCGTTCGATTACCAAAGTTAAGCAACGTTGAGCCTGGTCAGTATTTAGATGGGTGACCGCTTGGGTAATACCAGGTGCTGTAAGCGTTTATTGACGGATGTGTGTTGTGGATATCAGCTCGGAAAGAGAAATCGGTTAGCCGAGTTCGAATTCCAGTTAAATACCCTGCATTCACTTAAACACTAGTACCCTTACGAAAGGTATTAATACGTCTCTTCCCTCCAGTTATGGGTTAAATAACAAGGGTAGAACTTGGGGACCCTGACCTTAAAAACAAATCCCAATGAATCTTGATACTCGAAAAGAAAAAAATATTACTAGACACAAAACTTATATAAAAACAACAATAAATTGTTGAAAGAAAAAAAAAGGCATGACTAGCAATAAATAAATAAAATTTAGTTGCCAATAAATAACCCACCGAGGTTGATGTGCCATAAAAACAAAACAACCAACCAACAACCAAGGCAGGTGTGACAAAGGGCGATTTATGTGGGTATTTCGAGCCCTTAAGCTCAGTCAAAAATATCACGTAGATCAAGCTTAAGGCTGGGTCGTACTATTTTTTAATCATATCACCCCGAGCAAGGCGGTAACGCCACTGATGTACAGGGGGCTACGTAAGAGTGAAAAGATTGGAAAAGAGAAATCCGGAAGCCACATCCTAAACAGGAAACAAGGGATGAGCCTCTTCACCTGTTCAATAGATGTGGGTGGAGTGTGAACTGGGCGATAGTTTAGTCTATCTTGTTTTTTAAACTTAAACGAGACTATACCCTGGAGTTTTGTTTGGGTCTTTCGGACGCACAGAGGTGAACAAAAGCGCCTGCCCTGAACTAAATCATTAAGTAGGCCTCGTTATTTAGGCAAGGGTATATCCTTCCTTCCCACCAAGCCAGGTGTGACACAATGTCGATTTATGTTGCAAATCTGAGCCCTTAATCTCAGCCAAAAATATCCTGTAGATGCAGTTTAAGGCAGAAACGGGCTCCTGTGTTTACAACTCAAACGAGACTCTACCCTTCAGCGGAGCCTCGCTTGAGTCTCTCTCCACTCGGACACAGAAATGTGAACAACAGTGCTCGCTCAGGTCTGATTGCTCAGACCATGAGAAAACGTCGTTGCCGAGGCAAAGGTATTTACCGCCTCCCACTGAGGCAAGGTGTGACACAAGGTCTATTTATGTGGGATTACAAGCCCTTAAACTCAGTCAAACATATCCCGTAGGCGCAGCTTTAGGCTGGGTGGGGCTCTTGTTTTATCAACCCAAGTGAGACTCCACCCTTACGCGAAGCCCTGCTTAGGTCTCTCTCTTCTCGGAACCAAAGACGCGAATAAGAGTGATTGCTCAAGACCGATCGCTCGGTCTGCAACAAGCCACGTTGCCGAAGCAAGTCACTGATATCTTCTTTGTTCACCATATACGGTTACTTATACAGTCGGTCGACATAAGCGATACGGAGTATGAGACATTCCATTACTAACATAGGAATAAAAACACATATGGCGGAAAGGAAAATTTTGTCTGCTCAGAAAACAAAGTCGGATGAAATAACCCATAGATGATTGAAAAGATAATGTTATTGTCACGGACGCTGTGGTCAGTGAGCGAGAAATCAACGAAGAATTCTTATGAAAAACGACAAAAATAATACGTTCTCAGAAGCAGGAATTTCTTGGATACACAATGAGTACGGGCAACTTAGAAAACTTAATTCTCAGGGACATAATGAGAGTAATAGAGATAGGTCAACGAAGTGAGCCATTTACATAAAAAAAAAACATGTTTGTATGGATATTTAAACGAGGAGTGGGTAGGCGGGGTCCTTAGCAAAAGTAGAAATAAGACTAAGGGTCACAAAGAAAACCAAGTTACAGAGAGCAAATAAAGAACATGGAAAAAGGTTTTGATCCCTTGCAGTAATTTTTCCCTCCGTGGTTCTCATTCCTTTTAAAAATGTCCTTCTCTCATGTTCAAGTCAGTATGTAATGGCTGCGATCTTCATCTATGTACGATAAAGTATACGTAGGCGATCTTGGCTCTCCACAACTTGATATAATTTGTAGCTCTTAGTAAGATTTTACTTTTTGGCCATCCTTTAAAATCCCTGTTTTGTCATTCATTTACGCTAGCTCGTTATATAGGTTACTTGCGACTTTCCCTTGACCGACTTGCCTTCAATATGTCCCGTGAGTATCAGCCTCTCCAGCCCGTCTGGCCGAAAAATGTAACTGACTCTTTCTGGTTCTTTGTCGAAGTGTCCTCTTCATTTCTGTTTTCTTTAAAACTTCGTATGTCATCACATGTTCAGTCTATGGTATTCTGGGCGCCGTTCCCTAGAACCACATACTCAAGTCTCTTCTACATCTGGAAGGAAATTGCCCGTCATTTTCCAACAGATGTAAATATTGATAATACGCAGAAGTTTAGCAGTACTGTCTTTGTTTCGAATTAAATTTTCATTTTTTTAAATTATGAGTGATAATATTATAATGGCTGATGTGCTTTGTGGTGCAGTGGTTATCGATTAGGAGCGACAAATCGAGGTGCTGAGTTCGAATTCCGGTTGGATTCCTTCCATTCACTTACGCATAAATACCCTTGGAAAAGGTATTAATCCGTCTCTTCCCTCAAGTTACGGCTTAAATCATAGAACAGATTGGGTTCTATAGCCTTGGTCGGCAACCAGTTTACCTCAGAAAGCAATGGCAACCTACTGCGGGATAATCTGTTGCTCAGTAAGTCAAGCCTCTTTCGAGACATGATCGCCCAAACGCGTGTATCACGTATAGCACTTAACTGACTGGCTGAATATAATAGTTGGAAACATGATTAAGGCTTCTACTGGGCATAAAGTGGGGGATCAGTTTTATATTGTTATGAAGTAATAAACTGATCCCCCACTAATTAATACTTAGTAATATAATACATAGCTTCCTCCACTAAATACGAGTCAAATAATAGGACAGATTGGGTTCTATAGCCTTGGCTGGCAACCAGTCTACCGCAGAAAGCAATGGCAACCTACTGCGGGTTAAATCTTTTACCCAGTCAGTCAAGCCTCTTTCTAGACATGATCGCCCAAAAGCGTGTATCACGTATAGCACTTAACTGACTGACTAAATAATGTTATAAATGTTTACTGGTCTGAAATGAAAACATTATTTCTTTATGTCTAAAATAAAAATAATAAAATAGAAATCAACCTGCCAAAGTGTCACCACTTTTTTTAATGAATGAGTGATCAAATTTCTTCTTGCAAGAAAAATGTATGTGATATGTTTACCCACCATACTGGTTCTCATTTTCTTTTCTTTCAATTTTCATTTAACTCGAAAACGAGGCTAAAGTTGCAACCACAAAAAAATGTATTTTTTGTTAGACAATGCTTCCTTTTGCAATTATATTCAATTATCAAAATTGTCTAGCTTGATTGTCGTTTAACGTAATGTATATAACAAAAGAAACCGTGTACACAAGCGTGTACATACATATATACATACATACATGCATACATACATACATACATACATACATACATACATACATACGAACATTATATATTGGGTTAGGACAAATGATCATAGAAATTTTAAGTGAATTTCAAAGTCAATGTTTCGATAATTGTACAAAGATCTATTCAACAAAATATACAGCATTTTGTCTCTCCCAATTTTTCTCCATCTTTGAGGATGGAAGTGTCATGATTCAATCCGCCCGGAACTTGGTATAGTGACGGACTAGTTTAACAGTTTTAACAGGCTACCAAATAACTGAATTTCTTTTGTGGAGAGTGAAATACGTGGTAATATAAAGGTTCAAAGATACGGTATAGTAGGTGTAGTAAGACATCCACATAAGTACCTATCCTTTTCTACCCAGTTTACAAAGATATATGATATATGGTGTTGTCCTAGGGGGACACCTATCCGAATAGCCAATTTCTGGTGCTGACTTTAAGCACTTCAACTGGCGCAGACTATATTCAACGTCTGATTTTACAAAAGAAACTTATAATATACAATGCCCTTTCAACATCACTGAATAGAAAGGATTAATTTCTTCGAAGGTAGAGCAGCTTTTTGAATTGTTATGGGTGGCTTCTAAATGTCCGTCTACAGAAGGATGCTGAGGATGCCATGGACCGAAGAAATTAGCAACAAAAAGGTTTTCCCAGACAATAGAAAGGAAAACGAAAAAAAGAATTTATACTCAACATCAAAAAGAGACAGCTGAAGTTTGTGGGATAAGTAATGGCAAAGTCCTTCGAGCATCTGATGCTCACAGGATAGAAAAACTAAAAGTGAGGCAGGAGAAAACATAGCGTGACATACTTGATGGTCTTGAGCAAATGGATGGCAGAGCAGGTTTGGGAAAAAAACAAGAAAAAACTTATTAAGAGCTATATAAGAGAGAGAGATGTGGAGGACCATGATCGTCTACGTTCTGAAAAGACAGGGCACATAAAAGAAGAATGGGGGCTTATTTATATCTACATAGGATATTTTTTGCTGCTCCTTGTTTAAAGCAATCCATTTTACAACGTCTTTTATTGTTCGTTTAGAAAACACTAGCAGTACGGCGTTGCTCGGGTGTAATGAAAGCTTTAAAACTAATCCATGTTCCTGGAGCTCAGACTTTTTGGACGTTGGCATGAAAAACTAAAAAGCAATAGCTGTTTCTAGTTAAAGCGAAACCGTAGACTGAAGGAAAAATGAATGGATGTAAGTCAAATTTTGATTTCCTGGTCAATATCAAATAAGGTTTTTTTCGTCGTAAACTGAATTTTGAAGGTTAAATAAGTCCTCTGAGTAAATGGTATCATGGCTGAGACTAAGAGCTACAATTATACCTACTTAGAGTTAAACACGACGCAAAAAGGTAAAATAAAAGGGCTGAAAAAAATACAGACATACGTGCATATAAACATATATATATATATATATGTATATATATATATATGTTATCGATTTTCTGCACTATTGTAAGAACTGCAACCTTGAAGCTTCTGAATATCGTTTCTTATGTCTTTGTCTATGAGTGTATTAAATTTGATTAAAATCGGACCATACCTTCTATAACCTGATTTTTTCGATTATCGATTTTCGATATTTATCGGGGGTACCTCGACACAAAATCTAGCTAAGAACACTCGCAGACGCTTAAAGTACAACTTTGTAAATTTTCAAGAAAATCGGTTGAGCCGTATCGGAGTCTATAGGTAAGGGGGACACACACACACACAGACAAAGTTCCATTTATAAATACGTTTAGATGATGGATTGGTTGTTATTGCGTTTGAGCAGATAATTCAAGATGGAAAGCGGCCCGTTAATATTTTTTCCACCAAATCGTGAGGCACCCAAATATTTTAGCGATTCAAGTATTCAAGTGCTTTACAAACATCTCACAACGTCCATGTGAGATATGCTAAGTATCTCTGTAAGACCACCTCTAGTGTAACCAGGATTCTTTCGTTCTAAGTCTTCTAGATCGACAAAAACGAGACTCAAATGTGTCAACTGCAACTCAAGTGTCTACATTTTTACTTTAAATGTAATAACATCTAATACTGAAATATCACTTTTCAATATATATATACATATATATATATATATATATATATATATATATTGAAATGTGATATTTCAGTATATATGTGTGTGTGTGTGTGTGTGTGTGTGTGTGTGTGTGTGTGTGTTGACTATTCGTTAGACGACGTTATTGAGAATCATGGTATTTTTGACAATGAAAATTTTCGCTTGGTGAGATATATTTTGAGATTTGAGTGAAATGTATTTTGTTGAAAAAGGTCAGACAGGTGCGCAAACATTTTGCATTTGGGTTTTATTTTGTCTAACGAGGTCAGAAGGTTTGTGTTCCACATTCAAGTTTGTACCGGAGGATAAGTGTGAATAGCGAGGATGTGACGTCAAGCTGACAGAAAATCTTTAGTACTAATTTTGATTTTGAATTCGATGAATCTGGACACAACCTTTGAAGGGCCCGGTTGAGTGGTGTCGGGTCTACTCGATGGAGGGCGCTGAAAACTCTGAACAAACAACCTTCTAACCCATGGCATGTCACCGAATATGTCTTTGTATGAAAAAAGAAAATGGAATGTGTTGTGTATTTTATTTGAATTTGGCTCCGGTCATGATGATTTTGATGGAAGCGTTTGTTACAGTTTGTGTTTGTTGTTGGCTGACGGTGACGAGGAAAGGACAAGGAAGATGAGAACGAGGATTGTGAAATGAGCGTGTGGAGCTGAGTTTTGCGAAGAGGTCGGGTTGGGTGGTTCCCAACATAAAACATCTATGATTTGAGTTGGGGTTTTAAGCGTCGCCCCCATTGGTTTTGTGAAGCATCATCGTCGTAGCAGTCCAGTAAAGTCCGCTAGGTTTGTAAGGCTTGATTTGAGTCAACATTCAACATCGTTGTGCAGCATTTGTCCGGTCTCCTTATTGATGGTTTGTATAAACACTTACCATGGTCTCAGTATTTTGTTTGAGAAGACCTAGTTACGTCAAAAAAGAGACAATATATATATATATATATATATATATATATATATATATATATATATATATATTGTCTCTTTTTTTGACGTAACTAGGTTTTTTAGGAATATATATATATATATATATATATATTACTGATAAGTGAACGGAGTGACTTCCGGAATGTTTGTTTACAAAACTCTGTAATGCTCAAGGTTACATGAATGAATTATGTGACATACTTTTAACTTTATTAGATAGATAGATAGATAGATAGATAGATAGATAGATAGATAGATAGATAGATAGATAGATAAGAAAAATTAAGGAAGACACGTTATCTCATGCTGAATCCGATGGAGAGGCATATTTCAGGCGAACCATCATCAGCAAAAGAGATTCACAAAGAACTAAAAAAACAATGGAAATAACGGGCGCTCCCTTGAAAGAGAAAATTTAAGAAAAAATACATCCGCTCGGCGAACACATACACATATTCATAAATAATCATATATACACGCAACATAAAATCAGATGACACGCGTAGCGGCCAATGTCAACAAAAGTTCGAAGATTCATTCGTCTAACATTTAGGTTGCAGACCCGTTGATTTGAAACGTACAAAAAGTGGGTTAGGTGTAAAGAGAGAAAGAGAGAGAGAGAAGGAGAGAGAGTTAAAAAGAAAGGGTAAGTATTTTGAAGCGTAAACGAAAAAGAAAGAAGAAAAGGAAAAAGAAACCGAGGAATAAATTTTAATTAGAAAAAAAGATGATAGAATAAATTTAAAACAGGAATAAATTTAAAAAGAAAGAAAAGATGATAGGAGAAAATGAGAAAATAAAAAATAAAAAAAATCAATAAACAATATGAGTTAACAGTAAAAAAAGAAATTGGAGTCTAAAAATTAAAAATATATTTAAGAGATATTAGTTAGTTAATCTGTTGCAGAGGGGATACCAGGGAGATAAGCTCGTCAGAGCAAAAGCCTTGAAAATATTTGCAGAAAAGAGTTAAACCAGATCCTGTGTTTGAAAAAGTGGCTGAAATCGAGATGCCAGGTCAGGACCGATTACATTGCAGACTTGGCACACTTTGTAAAGATTGTTAATTTCTCTTTTTTTAATTTTGTTTCAAGATCATTGTTATCGCAATTAGGAATACCTACGTTAATTAGCATTGCGCCTCCATCTCATCGTCGGTACATTGTCATCAGAAGATAAATGACGAAGTTTGTTTTCATTTTCAGTAAATGCTAACGAACAGTTCTTCCGTCGTTAATATAATGTCAGTTTTGTTTCAGAAATTTAACTCGAATTTATATTTATCTAAACTTATTTATAAATGGAACTTTGTGTGTGTGTGTGTGTGTGTGTGTGTGTGTGTGTGTGTGTGTGTGTGTGTGTGTGTGTATCCGTTAACTATAGACTCCGAAACGACTGAACCGATTTTCTTGAAAATTTACACAGTTGTACTATAAGCGTGTGCGAGTGTTCTTAGCTAGGTTTTATGTTGAGGTAACTCCGATAAATATCGAAAATCGATAATCGAAAAAATCTGGTTATAGAAGGATTGGTCCGATTTTAATCAAATTTGATACTCATAGACAAAGCCATAAGAAACGATATTCAGAAGTTTCAAGGTTGCAGTTCTTACAATAGTGCAGAAAATTTGATATCGATACCAGGAAATCAAAATTTGACTTATATCTATTCATTTTTCTTTCAGTCTACGGTTTAGCTTTAACTGGAAGCAACTATTGCTTTTTAGTCTTTCGTGCCAAGTCCAAAGAGTCTGATCTCCAGGACCATGGATTAGTTTTAAAGCTTTCATTACTCCCGAGAAACGCCGGGCTATACTGCTAGTCTGTCATAAATAGATCTGAAATACATTGAACTACAACATGAAAAAGCGTTTCGAAGCATTCAACAAACGGCACTCTCTTCGGATTTTGACTGGCGCCTATTTTTGTTCGCCGGTCACCTAAGGACTTTTGCCAACTTTCTGCTTGAAAAGGATAACTAGCGTAATTCTACTTCAACACGATAGGCTTTAATCTCGCTTGACTTTTTGTAGCTCGTGACTGACTGTCAATCATCTTTCCCGAAAATTCTGTATAGGGCGCACAAACCAATAATTCCGATAGTATTTTCCTGTCATTCTGATCACTGGTTTTAACCTGCACCCACCCTAGCTGTGACTTCAGCGAGCGAATCTGTGACCTCGTGCTCTCTCGCCAAATATTACGGATGTGCGTTATTCAAAAGATGAACTCTAACAGTCAGCCAGTGTAACAGTTTCTATTTCTCGACGAGTAAGCACAAACGCACATACACACACGCGCAGAAAAACAGACATACATACATACATACATACATACACAAACGCGTATAAGTGAATAATATGACCTGGGATAAACCTATGAACAAGAGTCACCATTTTACCGCAGGAATATATTCTAAAACCAGTAATTGAGTTCTTGAAACTGCTGATAATACGAAAAGTTATATATACACTATATTATCTGCATACACAAAAACAATCACTCACTCACACGCACGCAAACACACACACACACACACACACACACACACACACACACACACACATATATATATATATATATATATATGAGAAAAGTACATTTTATGTATTTTATGTATTTCTGAGTAAAAGTGGTCAATACCAGTACTAGAGCCTATGTAAATATAAAAGTGGAGAATGCGGTCAACACCCAGGGGAGAATGTCTGTTTCATGCATGAATGCAATCTTCATATATATATATAGTGCCATAAATTAATGAATATACATATGAGGGTGCATGCATGTTAACATTATTAGCAGTATAACCCGGCGTGGCTCGGGTGTAATGAAAGCTTTAAAACTAATCCATGGTTCCTGGAGCTCAGACTCTTTGGACGTTGGTACGAAATACTAAAAAGCAATAGTTGTTTCCAGTTAAAGCGAAACCGTAGACTGAAATAAAAATGAATGGACGTTAGTCAAATTTTGATTTCCTGGTATCGATATCAAATAAGTTTTTTTCGTCGTAAACTAAATATTGAAGGCTAAATAAGTCCTCTGAGTAAATAGAATCATGGCTGAGATTAAGAACTTCAATTACACCTACCTAGAGTCAAACCCGAAGCAAAAACTAAAATAAAAGGGCTGAAAAAAATACAGACATACAGGCAGATAAACAGACATACACACAAACATCTTGCCTTTTATATATATATATGTATTATCGATTTTTTGCACTCACTATTGGAAGAACTGCAACCTTGACACTTCCTGAATATTGTTTCTTATATCTTTGTCTATGAGTGTATCAAATTTGATTAAAATCGGACCACTCCTTCTATAACCCGATTTTTTCGATTATCGATTTATCGGGTGTACCTCGACACAAAACCTAGCTAAGAACACTCGCAGACGCTAATAGCACAACTGTGTAAATTTTCAAGAAAATCAGTTCAGCCGTTTCGGAGTCTATAGGTAACGGACACACACACACACATACAGCCACAAACACACACATACACACAGACAAAGTTCCATTTATAAATAAGTTTAGATTATTAAGGTGTTAATAAAACTGACCTCAATGTCTGAACCTAGCTATCTTATATAAATATTAATAAATGCACATATTATCTTACGTCTATGTCATTAGACGTAGCTTGTGATATATATATATATATTCTTTGCTCTACTCTCTCTCTATATATATATCTATATATATATTTCTAAATATATATATTATTTGATCTACTTTCGTACTTTAGTATTGAGCTCTTTCTTTTTAAGGTTTTCGTCTCTTTTTTTTTTCTTTCGAACACGGCTTATGCTTGTTTGTTTCTTTTTTTTTTATTCCCCTTTACCCATTTGGTAGTACCTTTTGGGTTTGACGACTTACTTTACCAATTTGTTAGCAGTAGGTTTTTCTGATTTCGGTCGTGATTAGTGCTACTGTTTTGTTGGTACGTTTTACAATATATATATATATATATATATATATATATATATATATATATAGAGAGAGAGAGAGAGAGAGAGAGAGAGAGAGATAAACCAAACGTTATTTTACTGGATACTTTATTTCAAATAGAAAACATATTTTCATTTTAAATACTGTATAATCACGGTAAAACCATGTTAAAACGTCTGCTTACAAACGATAACCGAAGTTAAGCAACGACGAGATGGTGAGTAAGTAGATGGGTGTCCGTTTGGGAATACCAGTTGATGGATGTGTGACTAGTGTAATGGATAATGGCACAGAATTATTGATCGAAGAACTGAGTTCCAATTCATACAGAGTTAGTTTGGGAAAACTATGAATCCAATTCTTTTCCGCCACCTCTGGGTTAATCAATAAAACTTGTATCACTAAACGATTATTATCTAAATAAATATCTTACAATCTAAACGTATCTCTTGGCTTTTTAATTATCTGTGAAGGGTTGATAAGCCATAGAAAATAAATTAATGATTTGCTCTCGTTATTATCTATGAATTACTATGGTTTCTGCGACATATAGTAGCGTTGTCTTCTCGACAGAATACTTCATTGAAGGCGGGGTTCTAGGTCTTGTTGGTTTAATTTATTCCCTTTCAGGTAAATCAGTCAGTCAGTTAAGTGCTATACGCGATACACACTTGAGCGATCATGTCTCGAAAGAGGCTTGACTTACTGAGCAACAGATTATCCCGCAGTAGGTTGCCATTGCGTTCTGCGGTAGACTGGTTGCCGGCCAAGGCTATAGAACCCAATTTGTCCTGTTATTTAACCCATAACTGGAAGGAATAGACGGATTAATACCTTTCCCAAGGGTATTTGCGCATAAGTGAATGCAATGAATTCGGCTGGAATTCGAACTCGACTACCCGATTTCTCATTCCGAGCCGATATCCAATGCACCACAACGCAAATTCATACGCTTGTCCATAGTGTTTTTGAACAGCAATTTCTGTACTATGGAAAAAAAAAACAGAAGTTACAGATATTTATAAAAATTAAATGTTACTTGCGCTGAATCGTAAGGAAGTCGACGAGCAAATCACCGATACGCAAATGTTCGGTTAAAATTCGATTTTGCAAACTCCCAAATTGATTTTTATAATTATTGCTATTCGACAGTTTTATCCATATTTTTTATCTACATTAATTGGAAAATAATAAAGAGAAATTAATATTGTTTTACATTTAATGATCATCTTTATTCAACAATACCGAAAAGAATATGAGGTGTATAAAATAAAGGATGCTGTAGGTAGCAAGGACCGAACATGTGAGCAACAACGTAAGAGACAACTGAACTTTCTTATCATCAGTAAGAGACAACTGAAATTTCTGGAACACGTGATGAGAATAGAAGGCTTAGAAAATCTGATACTCACAGGACAGTTAAAGGGAACGAGGGACAGGGGAAAACAGCGTGTGACATACTTGATATCCTTAAGCAATGGTCGTCAAATCAGAATCTGGAAGAAATAAGAAGACAAAATATATTAAGAGCTACAGTGGACAGGAAGATGTGGAGAGCTATGAACGCCTGCACCATGATACATAAAAGAAAAAGAAAACAGCCAATCGTTAACAGTGCAATAGCCAATGTTGAAACTTTACGCAATTATCCGCTGGTCCTTCCGGTTTTTTAAAACATTGTACATAAGCTTTCGTGATCGCCCTGAATTTCTATTCTCCTTAAGGAGTATACAAATGACAACAGCTATCTCTTTACTTTGAGAAAAGTCAGGAGTTACAAGCTAAGTCTGGCTGTTGGGAGGGCTTGACAAAGCTGAATAATGCGATGTCTTACTTAAACTCGGTACGCACTGTGGGTATTCTATACACAGCTCACGTTACATAAGCTAACGCAATAGCGTATCATAACTGAATATGTAACCATACGGTAGAGATTCACTTCCTACAAGAGCTGTAAGAACACTGATCGAACTCCAGCCATAGCAAGGTCGTCGAACTTGATCTGTATATCAAATATCGCAGTAGTAAACAAGATATTTACGCGAATTTATTCACTAATGAAAGGAACTTTTTCAATCATTTCACACTAAGCATGACGGTACCGCCACTGATGTGAAGGGGGGCTACATAAGAGAGTTAAAGTTTTAGGCAAGAGGAGAGTGAAGACAAAGTCGAAACAGCTACAGGGGGTGAAAGAGAAAGGGCAAGAGAAGGATGTGAATACAGGAGTGAAGACACGGGCGAAGGTAGAGAGAAAGTAGAAGAAGAAAAAGATACACGGGGTGATGCAGAAAAGTCTGGAGTTAAGTGGATAAAAGATCGGAATTGACTTTGCATTTAAATTCCCGGAGGTTGTACCCATCAGAAAAGCAAGTATATGGCAGCGAGTTCCACAGGCCGTAAGCGCGAAAAAAGAAGCTCTGGGAGTAGAATTGTCGTCGGCATTTGGTTGATCTAACTGTAAAAGGGTGAAACCTTGTTGCCAGTCTTGTTATATTTACTGTATGACCACATACAGTGTTCTTAAGCAAGTTAATCTAATTTTAGTCATAATCTAAACTTATTTATAAATGGAACTTTGTCTCTGCGTGTGTGTATGTGTGTCTGTGTGTCTCTGTGTCTGTGTGAGTGTGTGTCCGTTACTTATAAACTCCGAAACGGCTGAACCGATTTTCTTGAAAATTTACACAGTTGTACTATAAGCGTCTGTGAGTGTTCTTAGCTAGGTTTTATGTCGAGTTACCCCCGATAAATATCGAAAATCGAAAATATCGGGTTATAGAAGGAGTGGTCCGATTTTAATCAAATTTGATACACTCATAGACAAAGACAGAAGAAACGATATTCAGAAGTTTCAAGGTTGCAGTTCTTGCAATAGTGCAGAAAATCGATAATATATATATATATATATATATATATATATATATATATATATATATAAGGCAAAATGTTTGTGTGTGTATCTGTTTATCTGCCTAAATATCTGTATTTTTTTCAGTCCTTTTAATATAGTTTTTGCTTCGGGTTTGGATCTAAGTAGGTATAATTGTAGTTCTTAGTCTCAGCTATAATACCATTTACTAAGAGGACTCAGTTAGCCTTTAAAATTCAGTTTACGACGAAAAAAACTTATTTGATATCGATACCAGGAAATCAAAATTTGACTTACATCCATTCATTTTTCTTTCAGTCTACGGTTTCGCTTTAACTGGAAACAACTATTGCTTTTTAGTCTTTCGTGCCAACGTACAAAAGTCTGAGCTCCAGGACCATAGATTAGTTTTAAAGCTTTTATTACACCCGAGCAACGCCGGGCTATACTGCTAGTAAAATATAATTTTAAAAAATAATATGAAAATGTCAGCTGATGTCCAAAATGACAAGTCTGTCTTTAACTAACGCAAAAGATGCTTTGTTTGTTTTAACACCTCCGAAACTAAACTTGTGCGGAATGAATTGTAGTGTGGGAAAGTAACTGAACTGACACGGTAAGTTAAATGCCATAGGCATCGTGTAGACGATCATGTCTCTTTCGATTTATGACTGACTAGATAGAATAAACTCAATAGTTTGCTATTTCTTTCTGCGGTATAATAATTGCCAACCAAGTCAAAAGAACCAAATCTGCCCTACTATTCAATTTACAACTGGAGGGAGAAGAGATAGATTAATATCTTTCCCAATGGCATTTGCGTGTAAGGGAATGTAATGAATTCAAATGGCATTCAAACTCGACTCTGAATTCTTATTCTGAGCCGATATCCACTGTATCAAAACGCGCATCCAACTAATACAAGAACAGGTGCAAGACTGAAATTTATCAAACCTGGTAATTTTTTTTTATTGTGTAGCCCTCATTTGTACTGGAAGCGATAATTTCTCGCTCTTCTGAGGTTCCTGAAGCACACAGGTTATAACATTACTATTTTTTTGTTTTGTTTCTTTGTTAGATGTTTACCTTCTACAAAAATCTATAAAATTTTTAATCTCTTTATGCTTTTGTTTTCTCCACATGATTTCTGCTTATGTGAAGATATCAATTTGTTCGTTTATGCGAAAGTATAAATCATCTAGAGACGTGTTTATATTTAAAAGAGAGCTTTGGAGTTAGGCAATTGTTTGATAGGTTAGTTTGGTTGACTATAATTACTCTCCATTTATCATTTTTGAAACCCGCCTCTGCCTTCCGTCACCATGGCTGATGATAATCTTCAGGAATTTGACTCTTTGCGCCTTCTCGGATGACATAAGTTAGAAAAAATTATAGTGAATCAATTCCTAGGTCAGTTACTCGACACAGTGAACTAACTTTCTTAACAGATGAACAAGCGATAGCTTCAATCGAGTCTTTCCACTTCGTTTCAGCTCAAAATGTTAGCCTGAGCCGGCGCAACAAGTCACTTTCTTTGGAGTTAGCATCAGTCATGTCGATGGGTGTCAGACAGCGTTCTCTCAGATGATTAATGAAAAAAGTTTAGATATGCAGATAAACACATCAATTATAATTAGGCAGATATTGTTCCGTTCAAACGAGTTCTATTAAAAAAGGTAAAATTTCTATTAAATTTATTCATCCTTTTTTCCAAGCTGCGAATCAATTTCAGCAAATATGGCGGCTTCAAATCCAGAAATATTATCAAGGCCCTGTCCAAGCTTTCGACTCAAATTCAGAGTTATGTATCTTCAATGTTCGTAGGCGTTCGTGGAAAGGAGCCTAACTAATGCGGATTGGTTCCGGTTTAGGGACTTCTCTGCGACAGATGTTAGGCGTTAAGTTTTAAGTGTAATGAATAATGTCAGTCTTTTCCGCATTGTGATGTGGGAAAAGAGATCAGCTGCCAGGCACAGTCATCAAGATATTTAGAGGTGTACCCATATACCGTAGCATCATCTGCATATATCTCTCTTTGTTTTTCTTGTCATCAGTTTACTCGAAAGCTGATGTTACGCAAATTATTCACTATTTGATAAGAGGTTTCTTTTAATCTCTATCAAATTGCACAGTATTATTGCTGATATCAGCACTGCACTGGTATAGAGAGTCATAAACTTTTTCGTATCTTCAATTTCTACTTTCTCCCTATAAACAGCTTTGAAATTCTTTTATCCTTTTCAATAAAAGTGACTGTAACCCCGGTATGTATCATGCAGATCCTGTTTTTATTAGCAGGACACTTTCGGATTGTAATAATAAGATCCTTTTTTTATTATCTCTACACTTCAGTAGCTTCTTGGGAAATATATTTGAGTAGAACAGAAGACGGAAAGTGTGACACAGAGATCCGAAGGCGAACTGACATGGCGAAGGAAGCATTCCAGAAGTTGAGTAAAGTATTAAGAAACAAGGAAGAGAGTAGTGGATTGCTACGTGCTATCCGTCCTTCAGTATAGCAGAGAATGCTGGACAATACCTTCAAAGATGAAGGAAAAACTTGAAGCAACTGAAATGTTGTTCTACGGAAGGATGCTGCGAATATCATGGATCGAGCATGTGAGCAATGATGAGTTCTTGGAAAAGATGGAAACAAAAAGGAAATTAATACTGAGCATCAGTAAGAGACAGCTGAAGTTTCTGGGACACACAGTGAGAAAGGAGGGCTTGGAGAATCTGATACTAACAGGCCAAATAGAGGGAAAAAGAGACAGGGGAAAGCAACGGATAACATATTTGAAGGACCTAATCAGGTGGATGACAGAACGAGGATTGCACGGTGTAACAGGAGAAGGTGTGCTCAGAGCCACCGGGGATAGGGAAACGTGGAAAGCCATGATCGCCTACGTCCTGAAGGGATAGGGCGCATAGAGGAAGAAGATTCCCGTTGCTTACTCCACGATTTTGTATTCAGAACTATCATTCTTCTAGACTGGCTGCCAACCATGGATAGAGAACCGAATCAACTATGATATTTATGTTATAGTCGGGGAAAAAGATATTGAGTCATGCCTTGCTTAAAGTTTTGAAAGTGAACTCAAAAAGACGAAAAGGAAATTTGAACTCGTTTTAGCGATTTTCTCTTTCCTGCCGATATCTGGGACAACTGCTCATACGATACAATTCTCTTTGACGCAATATTACGGTGATCAGGGTAGCCGCAATTTTTCAATTGTTCTCGTCTCTTTGCAAAGGTCTCTGCCAACGTTCCCAGGGCCACAGTATTATTATTAATATTGTTACTATTATTATTGATTTCTCTTGAATGGTTTCAATTTATAGAAATTTGAATAGCATGCAGTTTAGCGTTCTTGAACATAAACCTTAGAACATAGCTCTTTACAAATGAGGATATTATTTTTCTGTCATGGAAATACAGCAAATTATATAGAAATTAAAATGAATGTCATCCATACACGTTTCCTTAGTATTCAATTCACGGTATCGTTGAAATTTCTAAATGTCATGTGTACAATGTTTGATATTTCATCTGTAACTTTTATAATTGAGGCTTATTGCTTCACCTGAATATCACGTTTTTAGCAGTCGCAGGCTTCTTGTCATTAAATGCCATGACCCCCAGGAACAAAGGCCATCATGGCTCTCAATTGATTTATTTGGCCTACAGCCACATCACTTTGAAATAGCTGTTTCAGTACAATCAATGAAGTTAAGCAACGTCGAACCTAGTCAATATCTAGATGGGTGATCGCTTTTGAATACCAGGTTCTATAATCGTGGACGTGTGTGGTGTAATGGATAATGGCACATAATTTTTAATTGGAGAACTGAGTTCGTTTGGTGAGAGTATATATCTACTTCTCCCTCAAGTATGGGCTAATTAGTAAGACTAAACGATTATTTTTTAAACAATTCTCCTGGCTTTAAATAACCTGATAAGAGTTGATACGCAGTGAATAAAAAATCAATTAACTGATTTTTTTCTCTTTATTATCTATGAGTTACCATGATTTAATGTGACAGATAGTAGAGTGGTCTCTCTTTCTTTCTTCACGGATTACGATTCAAAGTTTACCTTTGCTTAGATTTCTTGTCACCCAAAGCTAGAGAGCAGAGTATACTCTGTTATTTAACCCAAAGATGGAGGAAGAAGAAATAGATATCTTTCCAGGAGGAATTACAAAGTTACCATAGTCCTCTAATCCTGAATTGATAAACGTTACACCAGCCGCATTAATAGTAGTGGTAGTAGTAGTGACGGTTATTGCTGAGAACAAAGTTTGCAGCAAATATATTTAATCGGACGGATCTCTCCTTATATTTTATCATGTACACTAACGGCCATAATTATTAGGCAATCCCAGTTTTTAAAAAATGGAGTATTTCATACTATTTTTAGTATTTGTTGCCAAGTAGATAATCTAAACGTATTTATAAATGGAACTTTGTCTGTGTGTGTGTGTGTGTGTGTGTGTGTGTGTGTCCGTTACCTGTAGACTCCGAAACGGCTGAACCGATTTTCTTGAAAATTTACACAGTTGTACTATAAGCGTCTGCAAGTGTTCTTAGCTAAGTTTTGTGTCGAGGTACCCCTGATAAATATCGAAAATCGATAATCGAAAAAATCGGGTTATAAAAGGAGTGGTCCGATTTTAATCAAATTTGATACACTCATAGAAAAAGACATAAGAAACGATATTCAGAAGTTTCAAGGTTACAGTTCTTACAATAGTGCAGAAAATTGGTAATATATATATATATATATATATATATATATAAAAGGAAAGATGTTTGTTTGTGTGTCTGTTTAGGGTACAAATTTTTTTATTTTATTTTTATTGATATCCACTACAAATTGTACATTTTGTTTCGACATTGGACTTACAATGTCTCATCAGGTGGTGAGACATTGAAAGTCAAATGTTGAAACAAAATGTACAATTTGTAGTTGGCATCTATAAAAAAAATTGTACATGTTCTAAAATATATGTATATGGGAGAAAAACATTATTAAACAAAGTAATATCTTTTAATGAAAGAGAAGACTCATTTCCGTTCGATAAACCGAATTTTGCCTTAAAAGTTTTAACAGCATCCATAGTAAAATTCTTGTCACCTTTAAATATTTTTATTCTTTTATTTTTTCAACACTTGCTCGGATATTTAATGATATTTTTGATTCCCCTGGCATTTATTATTTTATAAACAGTGCTCAATGCAATAAATATTGTAATGCTTAATATAATCATATAACTATGAATTAAATGTACATTTAGACACGGATGCTGTATGTTTCGAGATAAAATACGATTTCAGTAGTAGCTTTTATTTTGTTTAATTCATTTATCTTCTTCTTCTTCATGTGCCGTGTCTCTTCAGGACGTAGGCGTTCGTACTTGACTCTGTCTCTTGTCGCTCTCAATAATTTTTATCTTGGTATCTCTACTAAGCCCCGCTCCGTCAACCATTTGCTCAGACCTAACAACTACGACTTGTGCCCTTTCCCCTGTCTCTCCTTCCATTTATCCAACATGTGACTATCAACTTCTCCAGGTCCTCTTTCCTCATTACGTGTCCCAGGAACCTCATTTGACCCTTTCTCATATTTAGTATCAGTTTTCTTCTCTTTTGCAACCTTTCCAACACCTCATCGTTGCACACGTGCTCCGTCCATGATATCCTCAGCATCCTCCTGTAAAACCACATTTCTGCTGCCTCAAGCCTCTTCTTCATCTTTGATGAGATCGTCCAGCATTCAATTCCGTATAGAAAAACAGATAACACATAGCAATCCAGCACTCTTTTCTTTGTTTCTAATGAGATTTTCCTGTCCTTCAGTAATCTGGTTAACTTCTGAAATGCGTCTTTCGCCATGCCAATGCGTTTTTGAATCTCCGTGTCGCACTTTCCATCCTTTGTCAAAACACTTCCCAGGTATTTGAATTTTTGCTTTCATTTAGTATTGGGTGGTTATATCTACACGCTGCCATCTAAATAGTAGCAATATTTATCGTTTTGGATGAATATATTTTGGAACGGATTCGAATAGTTTTAAATAAAGGCAACGTTAAATAAGAGAGTTCATACCTCGGCCGAATTTCCGTTTGTAAAAGTTATTAATGCATGTCTTTAAAGACTTTTCAAATATCTTCCCTAAAAATAGAGAATAAAGCCTGGAAGTTTTCGGGAAGAGCAGCCTTCATTGAACACCGAGGACTAATCACAAACAAAAACAAAACTGTATGAAATAACAGAAACTACATTACTTGAGGACGACTAACAATAGTAACAACTAAAATGAATAGCACATTTCACTCAAACAGAAAATAATACCATAATCGAGACGTTGATATTCCACACTATGTTAAATAAAAGGTGAGGAAAGGACCATCAATATTGGATAAAGGGATAACAGCTACTGCGAAACTTATTTTCCTGGAATTTTTTTTTTTTCAAAGAAAAATTTCATAAAATTCAACCGAAAACAGTGCTTACTGTTCGGTCAAGGAATGCCAAATGTTTCCTTGAATAGAATTAAAAATAAAGTAAACAAAGTTGGACCTTCTTTTGAATTCAAATTTGTAAAGAAACAAATATATTCTTACTTTGCTGTTTTAATTGGCATAATTTGAATCCCGGAAATATGTAGTACATTGAGTTTGAGTTTTGTTTAACGGCATATCAACACCACTTTGGGTTATTTAATGCCCAAAAATTGGGGTTTTAATGTATTTTTTTAATGTTCAGTTAGAGTGAGAAGGTTGATTTGGTCAGATTTTGATGAAAAATGTTTTTTATCTTTTCCCTTTATTTCATAAAACTGAAGATGTCTTCTAGATTTGTATTCAAAAATGTATTGCTGGTAAAAAATTTTT
Organism: Ascarosepion bandense; assembly: GCA_037127315.1. Lineage (NCBI taxonomy): Eukaryota > Metazoa > Mollusca > Cephalopoda > Sepiida > Sepiidae > Ascarosepion > Ascarosepion bandense. The sequence continues at coordinate 1,498,475 of JBBBDQ010000121.1, read as the reverse complement.
CTTCAGAAATGTATATTTTTCCACAAAGGTCTATCTTTATGTATATATTTCTATAAACGCCTATTTTTATACTTTCATAGTGTCTTAATCTCAATTTGGGGGTTACTATTTGCCCAAAGCTGGGACCGTAAAAGGTGATACCACTCCGGGTCAGAGTGGACCTGGGAACAACAGCAATTAAGAGGCGGTTCCATGTTCCTCACAACCTCCCAATAAGAGGCCTTGCTACCGGATGTAATTTACCGTCATACCCAGGACCTCTAGTACATTGTGGTTGTGGCCAGAGATGTTTTAACGTTTGCATTTTTTTTTTGCTTTTAATTGTAAGATCTTTAATTATTTTAGTCACCTTTTTAAGTTAAAAGCAAGTATCACATTTTTATCCTGCCTAGGTATATTGCGTAGCGATATTGGTAAATTTCATGGTGGCTTACGTGGACTCTTATAAAGTTCTTCTCTGACAGATAAATGGTCAGTCTTCTTGATAATATGCTTACACACCAATTAGAATGGCACTAGGCTACCATTTTAATCGGTCCAACTAAAGAAAATGTATTTGGACAATTTTTACACACTAAGTTCCAAAACGACTTTTTTTCGCATACAAGTAAAATGCAGTAAAATTTACTTTCTCAGTTCTAACTTGCACAACCATCGACGGTTCCTGAATTTTATTCTCAAGGCTTGAGTCAAACCGTGCTTTGGTTTTCAGGCAGTTTCAATATATCTTATCACCACCTCCAGATTGATAACAGCAAAGAGTCACATTCCTGACAAAACGAGACATGGAGAGATTCAAACCCGAGTTTCATGGTCAGAATGCGAATGCTCTAACTACTCAGCCACGTTCACACACACACACACACACACACACACACACACACACACATATATATATATATATATATATATATATATATATATATTATGAATTTATACAGCAAGATAAGGTTCAGAGGAGGGTCTGTAATGTGATAGATACCGACTTGGCAGACCGCCTGCAGTCTCTCTCCCACCGGCGAGACGTGGCTTCCCTGTGTCTCTTCTATAAATACTTTCACGGCTTCTGCTCCGATGAACTTAGATCACTGGTGCCCCCTAAATACGAATTTGCACGAGATACTAGATTAGCAACTAGATCCCACCCTTTTACAGTGAAACCGATAAAATGCAGCCGTAACTTCTACTCCAACAGTTTCTTTCCTCGCACTTCCCGACTGTGGAATTCTCTTCCAAACGATTGCTTCCCCGACGGCTACAATCTCCAGGAGTTTAAATGTAAGATCAATACGCACCTCCTAACACACTAACCTGCTCCCATTCTATCAAGCACTCTTCCCATCTGCCCGACCCTCATCCTCGCTATCCTTACTCATCTGTCACCTTTCTCCTGACATTCCCTGTGTCTATCCACTCCTTCTCTTTACCTTCCCCTATGTAGCCCCATGCGCAATAGTGGCAGTGGAATGCCTTGCTTGGGGTGAGATGATTAAAAAAAAAAAAAAAAAAAAAAAACCTCTGTTCGTTTCGTTAAAAATGACAGACAAACTGTTATGCTGAAGTTTGTTTATATCGGACATATATTTGCGGTTTAATAACTTGTTTCTACATGGAGCATATAATAGTTACAGAATCACTGACCTCGAGAGTTTCAAATATTTACTTAATTAATCTGAGTTTAAATATTTCTACAACATTCAGAAAAACCTTCTTTCATGACAAATAACAATAGTTAAAATGAATAAATTAATATAAAAATAATTCAATTCCACCTAAAACTAATATTCTAAACAAATGATTGCCTGTCTTCACTTCCAAAATCCCCTTCTCGGACTATATATATATATATATAATAAATTAAATTTTCAAGTTTAAAATCATTGCATGATCATTTCTACATGAAATCCCTAAAAGAGAGTTCACATTTCATCGACAACCTTTTTCAAAATAATTATAATTGGCTCTGTAATTTAAATATTAAATACATTGAGCCCTCCACCTGTATCATTTTTTTTAATATTAAAATATTAATATTAATTAGGATCGGGTCTTTGGGATTTATCTACCTGCTTTTCCTTTTGGAATAAAGTTTATATATATATATATATATATATATATATAAAACACCGGCCAAAATTATTAGGCAAAATGAGCTTTGGTCCAAATTACGTATCTGTAAACAAAGAGTGTAGGCAACTATAAAAAAAAACGCTTACAAATCATTCAAAAAGATTAACAGAAAATTTTTAGTTTTAAAATTTTTAGTTGAATTACATTTTTATCTTTTCTTGTTTCTACAATTTTATTTAAAAAACAAGCTTTCCGTCTCAACCTTATTAAAAATTGTTCAATTTTTTGTAGTAGTTGAAGCATATATTCTTTCCTGTTAGGCATCTATATGATTTTTAGAGAATGTAATATCTTTAACTCCTGCATTGTCGTATCATACTAGAAACCTGGGTAGCGAAATAACTTGTTTAAAAATAGAGAATATTCAAAAGTTCTAAAATAGAAATGTATCGAACACTTTTTAATACAAATATGTACTGGTCTAACCCTATTATGACCAAAAACTAAGTATTAAACAATATATATATATATATATATATGTATATATATATATATATATATATATATATATATGGGGGATGTAGCTTACAAATCTTTGTGAAGTTGATCGGTTCAACGATCCTGCTGTTACACACGGCACGGAGCTTTTGTGACAGATGGAAAAAAATAGCGACTGGATCATAAGACAAACACACCGTATAGAAAAGTATTCCGTTTGTTTCTTTGTGTGAAGGAATCCTTGTTAAAAACATGATACAGTTTGCGATGAATACCAAAACATGTGGACGGTTCAATAAGACCTTGAATGTATGTCGTGTGCATACCCCGTAGCATTTCTTGGCTCCACTGCTGTCAAGGCTGTCCCTCCGATGTCAAGAGTTGCCACCGACTCAGCCACCGGCCGGGCGATCGAGCGATCGACTATAATGCTCCCGGCTCTGATCCGTTGGTTGACATCCAACTTTATGCTACTGTGGAAATATAGAAATTTTTCCTTTACTTTCAATTGCTCTTTCAAATGTTCTTTTCTCGTCTCGCAGATCTGTTGGTTAATTTGCCTTCAGCTAGTCAGTTTGGGCGTATATACATCGAGCATCCAACTATTATCATTCTGCAGTCTATAAGAAATATGTAAGCAAAGTTTACTGAGACTTCGAAACATATTTCTAAAAGAATGACTTCTGCAGTCAATTTTGAAACTGTCAAAACCAGAAGATAATTTTATCGATATGAATCTGCGAATTCAATGGAACCGACGTAGAACTTATTTAAATTTATATGGAAAAAGGTAATCAGATACTTGCCCTATCGTTTAAGTATACTACGGCCAGTCTTGTACTGTGTAATCGAAATGAAGTCAATATAAATGCATATTTAGAACTCTAATTAGTTTAGTTATGATTAGCGCAAGACTCCAAAATTGGAATCATTGCCTGATGTCTGCATTTAATACCAAATTTTCCTTGGACACAGTAGAGAATTGGATTGCTGCTAGAATTGAAAAATCAGAGAGCCGAGTTCGAATTTCAGTTGTGTTGATTACAGCCACTTACGTGCTAATATCCTTGAGAAGTATATGAAACCATGTCTTCTCTACCCAGCCATGGATAAATGAACTACGTTCTTTAGCCTTTGGTGGCAACCGCTCTAGGAGAAGGAAAACACTGAATTGAAAACTGTACATATATTAAGCAGCTAAGGAAAGAATGTTTGGTATTGATTTGATATTACAAACTACAGTCGAGTTGACAACATGAAGACTTTATAATGTTATTTATTACTCAAGGACAACCAGGATATAAACATTTACCAACATTGGATTAAATGTCAAACGGAAGATTTATTTGTCACATCTCCTTATTGTGAGGTGATGTGACACAAGGTCAAGTTTATCATGGGGAACTCGAGCGCGCCACTCAGACCAGGGCCACAAATTGCCCAGCTTCCACAATCGTCGCACTGAGAGATAATAATCCCTAACCGGCAGGTGCCAGATAAGTTAGAGCTCATTTAAAACATAAATGTCATTTGTGTTTAATTAGAACTGAGTAAGTGTAAAGCCATTAGCCTTATTTTGAATTTTCACCATTGGCGGAGGTATTGTATTCGGCTACTTTTTTTTTTGTTTGTTTGTTTGTTTGTCTGTATTCAAGATATCCCATGATGCGCTGGATGGATTCGGATGAAACTTATTGGCTTAGTGACTGGCATGAACTGATTAGACTTTTGGTTCGATCTGGTACCAAATAAAGCTTCTGGGTTATTTTTCAGGTTTTATTAATAAAATTTAATTTGCGTTGCAAATGCCAAATACTGAATTACTTCCCCTAGACCATTTAAAAAATTGAATTAACTCCCTGTCCCAGTTTAAGTGTGCATTTAATTTTGAGAGCGGTCAAGTTCATTTTTTGCATTTTCACTTTCGGTCGCGTTCATTACAGTTATTCTTTCTCATTTTAATAATTATCTCTTTCTAATCGCTGTGATTATATTGTTATTGCCTTGGCGGAGGTTTGCTGTCTTTGACTGCTCTTTCTACTTTTTAGCACAATAGTTTGATCGATTATTTCCATTGCATTTTTCAGGTGTATGGCTAGTGTAATTTAATCCCCCTTCTCTCTCTCTCCCTCCCTCTCTCTATCTCTGTCTGTCTGTCTGTCTCTCTCTGTCTCTCTCTGTCTCTCTCTCTCTCTCTCTCATAGAATCTTTCCGATTAGTGAGATAAGTGTTCGTACACATGGGCGTATTATTTTAGCCAGTTTGAAAAGATGCCAAGCACTTGCGCACATCAAGGCTCCGATAGCAGTGCGATAATTTAATGGCGTCTATCTCATATGATTATTCCCTACTTTGTCCTTCTAATTCAAAGACGTGACTGAGATTAACCGTCAGTTTTCCACATATAAGCGTGTCCTTAATTTCAGTGCCTTTACCAATGATGCTCTTACTATACGGGTAGTCACAGCAGTAATAAACTTTTCCACTAAAATAATGCTAAAGTTTTTTAATAGCAGAATGACCAAAGAATGTCACCGCGAAATAAGATCGAAAGGATAGATGAAACAGTAAGTCTTAATATATAATTCAGCCACGGAAGTGCTATGCGGGATACACGCTTTGGTGGTCATGTTTCTCTCGATCCATGACTGACTAGACAGATTTTTTCTCAGTAGATTGTCATTTCTTCTGGTGGGGTCTTACAGCCATATCACGTTGAATACACAGGTTCGCGCTCCAGCACCGAAGTTAAGCAACGTTGATCCTTCTCTGTACTTAGATGGGTAACGGCTTGAGAATACCAGGTGCTGTAAGCGTTTAGTGACTGATGTGCGTTGTGGTGCAGTGGATACCTGCTCGGAAAGAGAAATCGGTGAGCCGAGTTCGAATTCCAGTTGATTACCCTGCATTCACTTAAGCACTGGTACCCTTGGGAATGGTATTATTCCGTCTCTTTCCTCCAGTTATGGGTTAAATAAAAGGGTAGGACTTGGGAACCCTGCACTTAAAAACAAATCTCAATGAATACTCGAAAAGAAAAAGTATTACTAGACACAATATTTATATAAAAAACAACAATAAATTTTTGAAAGAAAAAGGTATTACCAGCAATAAATAATTAAAATTTAGTTGGCAATAAATGAACCGCCGAGGTTGATATTCCATAAAACAAAACAACCAACCAACCAAAAATCTTCTTGTGGTAGACTAGTTGCCAATCAAGGCTATAAAACCCAATCTGTTTTGCTATTCAACCCATAGCTGGAAAGAGAAGCGATGGGTCCATACCTTTCCCACTGATATTTGCGCGTAAGTGAATGCAATGAATTTGAATGGAATTCGAACTAGGCTCTCCAATTTTTCATTTCGAGCTGATGTCTATTACACCACAACACACATCCAAATAACTATTTAGACATTTAGTGTAACTCACTGGTTAGAACTGATGTAATGCTTGATTTGTTTCAATACTGTTTTGTTACTCTGCTAATTTATCCTCAGCCTATGTTTTTGTCGTAGACCCGGTTAAGAGTCCAGCAAGAAATAATACACCAACACTAAAATAGGAAATAACGAACATATATTAACACAGCAAAATACGATACGTGGAACTCTGTTAGTCGAAGGAATAAATACGGGTTAGGTATTAATACAATAGCATTAATACAATAGTTGTAACGGTAGCAGTCTTGGCAATCTCTGCTTATCGTTCTTCGCTGATCTGCTTATGCTGATCTGCGGATCTCTTGTGAGGGGATGTATATGTAGATGTAGGAAGAGTTCAATCCGTTGTAATCGGTTTAGTTCTTTCGGAGTCTATAGATAACGGACACATACACACACACAGAGGCACAAACATACACACACATACACACAGACACAGACAAAGTTCCGTTTATAAATAAGTTTAGATTATATATCAGGGTTTACGGTAAGCTTTGGATGTATCTACATGTTTCAACCTGATTTCTGTATTACAAGAATCAGATGATCAATAGTTTCTTCCTTGGTGTCAATTGCAGGATATTCAGACATTGTGTCACCTTCAAAACCTTCCCTTTCCCTTCAGTTGCCCACTGTTGTTGTTGTATTCATTGTTGCGTTATTATTCATAGTTTATTTATCGAGTGTTTCATTATTTGTTTAGTTAGCGAATGTTAGTTCACCCTTTTTGACAAAAAGGGCGAACAATTAATCCAGAACTTTAGTCATCGACCTGACGAGGGCGCCGAATCTTTGTTCACATCTTCACTGGCAGCTAAGGGCTGAAGAATAATCGATAAATAAACAAATAATGAAACAATCATGTTAGCAGGAATTTCTTTTGGAATAAAACCATTTGTGTGTAGGTACACTACCGGCCATAATTATTAAGCCACCCCATTTTTTAAAAATAAACGATGTATGTCATACTATTTTTAGTATTTATTGCCAAGTGAATAATTCTAAATGAAGATAGAATGGTTCTTTTGTTATTATTACTTTGCAAAATTTACAAGGCAGGGATGCAAAGAAGAACTCGTCTGAATCAGCCTAAATTTTCTTCATTCTGTCATTGATGGAACTGCCATATAGGCAAATATTAAATATTTATAAATTCTTTTGATGCACATGTTATTGTGCAGTATAAACAAAAGAACCATTTTATTTTCATTTCACTTGGCAATAAATACTAAAAAATAGTATGAAATACATTATTTTCTTAAAACACTGAGGGTAGATAATAATTATGGCCGGTAGTGTACTTTCAAACACTGAGACGCAAAACTTTATCCATTTTCAAGAGATGTCGCTGTCAGTTGAATAGTTACATGAAAGAGTTGAGAAGAATACATTCATTTTACAGTCAACAAACCAAGGCCATCACGTTGTATTCAGATAAAACTAGTGACAAAAATGCACTACAAATAAACTACAAGGAAACCAGCAAAAAGAGCGGCCCAAAATTCCAAATACAGGTGGGGGATACTAAAATCAAGCAGGTACAAAACTTTAAATACCTGGATGTGTTCTAACAGAAGACGAAAAGTGCGAAGTCAGATTAACATGGCGAAGAACTCATTCCGAAAGTTGAGTAAAGTACTAAAAAACAGGACAATTTCGCTAGAAACAAAGAAGAGAGTACTGGATTGCTATGTGATGTCAATATGGCAGTGAATGCTAGACAATCTCATGAAAGATGAAGGAACAATTTGAAGCAACTGAAATGCGATTCTACAGAAGGATGCTGCGAATATAATGGATCGAGCATGTGAGCAATGATGAGGTTTTGAAAATATGGAAACGAAAAGGAAATTAATACTGAGCATCAGGAAGAGCAGCTGAAGTTCCTGGGACATGCAATGAGGAAAGAGTGCTTGGAGAACCTGATACTAACAGGCCAGATAGATGGATAAAGAGACAGAGGAAGAAGTGGATAACATATTTGAAGGACTTGATCAGGTGGATGATGGAACGAGGGTTGTGTGGTGTAACAGGAAAAGCGTGCTAAGAGCCACCAGGAATAGGGAGATGTGGAAAACCATGATTGCCTACAATCAAGAGCAGCCGTGTTTTCACTGCATGTCTCTTTGTTTCCGGATCAGAGTGATAAAACCTACACTTATCCTAGCTAAAGAAATGTTCACGGAAAGCAGTCAGATCTGTCTTAAGCAATATCAGCTTTTGATATTGTGTCACAAGACGTGGCATCTACCGAGCAGAAACTTCGCCATTCTAAGTTTATTGTGCAGTGTATTATCAACTCTCTCACAGGTTACGCCATATACAACCATACTGTGATGCGATCAATGTTTTCCTCGGTGGTAGTGATTGCAGGACATCCATTCCTTGGGTCTTTACAAGACGCTCGCTTCCTAATTCTTTTCATAAATCCAACTGCCCATATTTGCACTTCTGATAATTCTGGAGTGCTATTCTGTAAGATAGCAAATATGTCAGACTAAATTTGCTTTGGGAGAAAATCATTTTAATGCAGAAACTTCTAAATTTTGTCCCTTTTTTTAATCGCTTTCACCCCCAAGCAAGGTGGTACCGCCATTGATGCGCAGGGGGCTACATAAGAGTAAATGTTTGCATAGGAGGAGAGTATAGAGAAAGACAAACCAGTTACAAGGGGTGTCAGAACAATGGCATAAGAAGGGTGGGAACACATGTCTGAAGACAGTTGCGAAGGTAGAAAGAAAAGAAAAGAACAAGATATACAGGGTGATGGAGAAAGAACTGGAGTCAAGTGGATAAGTGATGGGTATTGACATTGCATTTAAATTCGTCGAGGTTGTAGCCGTCAGGAAAGCAGGTATATGGAAGGGAGTTCCACAGGCAGGAAGTGTGAGAAACGAAGCTGATAGAGTAAAATTGTTGGCTGCATTTGATATTATTGTAAATGGGTGGGACGTTGTTGCCAGTCTGGTTGCACGAGAAAATTCTTATGGTCGGGCAAGAGAATTCGTTACTAGATACTTCTGAAGTCATCTTTGAACAATTAGGTGTCAGTTTAGGTAGAAATAACCAATGCACTTCTTAATAAGAAGTGTTTGAATTAATGTATGCAACATTTCACTGCACTAGCATCACTTCATGGCCGGCCTATGAATTTTTCAGCCTACTGTCGTAAAAGATTAAATGTCGGGTGCAGGAAATAGCTTTTCCGTCGTAGCCTCTGAGGAAGAGCAAAACATAATATTGGCCGAAAAAAACAGGAACGTTTTTTTTTTAAATCGTACTAATGCATCGATATACTAGAGGAACTCTATCGGTTCACAAAAGCTTTAATTGCTAGCAAAAACCCGAATGCGGAAAAAAGTTCATCCTTCATACGTACGACAAAGAGGAAATGAAAGCTTCAAAGTATTTAAACTTTTCCCAGTTGGCGACGCAGATTTTGTCATGAAGAGATACACCGAGAAATGTAACGAAACTACTTTATTAACAAAGTGGTACAACCAAGAAATATATATACAATATTTACAGTTTCTCGCAGTAGTAGGTGTAACTTCCCGAAGTCTGTGATAATAACAACCCCCCCCCCCCCGTGCTAAGCGCATATTTTCTTTTATAAATCCGGGCGACCGGATGTCCCCTGGTACGAGCCACGACACTGCAAGAAGGATCTGCAATGTAATCGGTCCTGACTTGGCATCTCGATTTTAGTCGCTTTCTCAACGACGTGACGGGGCTTCCCTCTGTCTTTTCTATACATATTTTCATGGCAATTATCTTTTTGCCTGATGTTCTGACAACATGCATTTAAGCGTGCCACTAGAATGGCATCTAGTTCGCAGCCATTTACCGTTGAAATAGTTAAATTTAACTGCCATTTCTAATCAAACAGTTTCTTTTCCCACACTTCCCTACTGGGGAAATCCCTCCTGTTTACCTGCTTCCCTGATACCTACAATCTTCAAATATTTAAACGCAATGTCAATTACCATCTTCTATCTTCATGAATCTCATTCATTTTTTATCCTTTCATGAACATCTTTTTAACCTAGTCTTTTCTTTGACTGTAAAGCCATGCGCACTAGTGGTGGTTTGGCCTTGTTTGGGGTGAAATGGTTAAAAGAAATTACTAAGATAATTTGGGCTATTTTAATTTTTTTTTAATCATATCACCCCGAGCAAGGCGGTAACGCCACTGATGCGCAGGGGGCTACGTAAGAGTGAAAAGATTGGAAAAGAGAAAGCCGGAAACCACATCCTAAACAGGGAACAAGGGATAAGCCTCTTCACCTGTTCAATAGACGTAGGTGGAGTGTGAACAGGGCGATAGTTTAGTCTATCTACTCCAATTGAAAAAAAAAGAAAAGAGTGAAAAGATTGGAAAAGAGAAAGCCGGAAACCACATCCTAAACGGGGCACACGGGATGAGCCACTTCACCTGTTCAATAGACGTAGGTGGAGTGTGAACAGGGCGATAGTTTAGTCTATCTACTCCAATTGAAAAAAAAAGAAAAAAAGAGTGAAAAGATTGGAAAAGAGAAAGCCGGAAACCACAAACTAAACAGGGAACAAGAGATAAGGCTCTTCACCAGTTCAGTCAACGGGCTTTCTACATGTTCGCCCTGAGATCGTCTCTTGTTTTATTAAATGATCGTTCTATCCCATTCATTTCAAATAAAGCATCGTGTTTGATTTCCTGCTACGGTGCTGTTGTTAGAATCGGTTTTCGTTACCTTTTCACAATATTTTTATCTATGACGCTTGTCATAGTTTCATTTCTTCACCCGGCTCTTCACAGACTCGAAACTCTTCAATCCAGCTAAATAAATAAAGTCTCAACACAGCATTACTTTCTCTTTGATTATATAAGAAAAACATTATGAAATGTCATAGAAAATTAATAATAATAAAATAATTGAGCAATCGGGTTTCGTCCTTCTCAAATAGTTAATTGAAGTTGGGACCTAACAGTACTTGAGGTTCCAGTGATCATTCAATGTTTGAAAGCAGCCTGTAAAATCATGCTTAACCATCACAAGCTGCTTCCTTGTGTTCTCTTTAATCTCGACTACCGTGTGTAACCTCTGTCTTTTCAATGGCGACAACGAGAGATTAAGTGTTTTACCAAAAAACTCTTTCAGAAAGGCTCTATTCACATGATCATTACGGGTTGCTCAACTCAATCTTTTTGAATACAATAAAGTACACTAACTCACTTACTCGCGATTAAATGACCTACGTGTGAGTGTCTGTTCAGGCTTTCACAGTAATGACACTTCTGATAGCTTTCCAAGTTGCATCATGGCCGCACAACCACTTCCCGAAATATTAAAGATGGCTGGTTATTTTTTGAACATTGTATGCATGAGTGGAATTTTATTTTTTAATCCAACATATTTTTTATTACGGTAAATCTCACTTTTGATCGATTTTCGTATTTAAGTAGATGCCGCGTTGATATAAACTGTGTTTATATTGTTTACTGTCCTGCGACTTTGAGAAAACAATAAAAACCTCTGTCCTCCCGCAAGATTCGAGCCAACAAACTTCGTCAGCATTTGGAGAAGAAACAACAGTCTGATCTGATGTGCTTTGACCTCTAGGCTACAGAGAGCTTCACAATCAAGCAAATTTCTCTGTCACCTTTTACATGTTTTCTCGTATAGATGACGTAAATTCGAATCCCACCGGAGGGTTATTTTATTTATTATGTTTTCGTCGAGGACGGTAGACGAAATAAATACTGTTTAGATTAAAAACGGGGTGTTTGCTCAAAAACATGTATCCACTAAAATTAGGTTTCCGATAATGAATATAGATTGTATGGATACGATCGCAGAATTTGAAATAACTGACTGGACAGAAGATTATCCCGCAGTAGGTTGCCACTGCTTTCTGCAGTAGACTGGTTTCTAGCCAAGGCTATAGAACCCAATCTGTCCTGTTATTTAACCCATAACTGGAGGGAAAAGATGGATTAATATCTTTCCCAGGGGTATTTGCGTGTAAGTAAATGCAACGAATTCAACTGGAATTCGAACTCGGCTCCCCTTTTTCACGTTCCGAGCCGATATCCACTGCATCACAACGCACATCCCACTGCACTCTCCACTTTTTAAGATATTTTTTTAGGTTTTTACAGTTGATGACATGATTTGTTTGTTTAAGAATGTACTTCTCTCCCCCCTCTCTCTCTCTCTTTCTTTCGTTACGAAATGAAGGCATTTTCCTGGAGCCTTGTAATCATCTGACGCATATTGAGATGTAAAAAATCACAATTACCAAATTTTTGGTTGGGGCCGTCTGGTGATGTAAATTGTTTTAAGAGTTGTTTATATATATATATATATATATATATATATATATATATATATATACTTTTTATTTATGCTTTTATTTATTCATATTTTTATTTTTATGTTTATATATGTTAATCCGATTTCTCTTTTGGAGGTAAGGAGAGTGACAAGACGTATTGAAAGTATCCAAATTCATTTTACTTTTTTTTTTCTCTCAAACGAACTTTTTAAACACCCTTGATTTTCATAAAAAAAACTGCTTGACAAAATCAATAAATCCCGGTAGCTAGATTGGTAAACATGACAGTTTCCTATATTAATACTTCTCAACAAAATTTTCCGATGCTTCAGAATGGTATTACGAATTTCTTTGTTTGATTCAATGATTTGTTTTTTGTCTTTGTTTTTTTTTGTTTTGTTTTTTTGTTGCATTTGTTTTTTGTTGTTGTGTTTTGTTTTTGTTACGGCTTATTAACCTCTTGTCGGTTATTTAAAGCCCAAACATATTCCGGATTGTATAAATTTGCTAAAACTACATACTGTTTCAAAGGTGTCCCCATGTAAGTACTGACCGGGCTCGATGCTACTTCGATAACTGAGCAAGAACCGGTATTAATAGCACAATTTAACTGTAAATGCTTATTGCTGGAGCGTTCTTCTTCTTCTATGTGCCCTGTCCCTTCAGGACGTAGGCGATCATGGATCTCCACGTCTCCCTATCCCTTGTGGCTCTTAGTATGTTTGTTCCTGTTGCTCCTGGCAACCCCCGTTCCGTCATCCACCTGATCAGACCCTGCAAATATGTTATCCGCTGCCTTCCTCTGTCTCTCCTTCCTTCTATCTGTCCAGTCAGTATCAGGTTCTCCAGGGTATCCTTCCTCATTGCATGTCCCAGGAACTTCAATTGTCTCTTCCTGATGCTCAGCATCAATTTCCTTTTGTTGCCATTCTTTCTAACACTTCGTCGTTGCTTGTATGCTCAGTCCACGGTATCCGTAGCATCCTTCTGTAGAACCACATTTCGGCCGCTTCCAGTTTTGTCCTCATTTTCGATGATATTGTCCAGCATTCACAGCCGTATTGAAGAACTGACATCACGTAGCAGTCTAGCACTCTTTTCTTCGTTTCTATTGAGACTTTCCTGTGTGTTAGTATTTTGCTCATCTTCTGGAACGCGTCCTTTGCCATGCCAATTCGCCTTCGGATCTCCGTGTCGCACTTTCCATCTCCTGTTAGAACACTTCCTAGGTACTTAAATTCTTGGACCTTGTTTGATTTAGACTAGGAAAATCAACATTCCAACACTGAAATAGCAATTCCAACTCTTTTCACTGAATACCTAAAATGTCCTCAATAGAAACCCTAACAATCACTGTGCAACTATGTCATCAGTTCAATGATTAAAATGGTTCTAATGGAATGAAACCTTTAAGTCGTAAAACATGCAATTCTTCACCAGATTCATCGCTACAAAATAACAAAACACTTTACGAAATAACCAAAAATTATTATATGAACATATGTAGGACTAAGTTAACTAGAAGAGAAAAAATTCATGTAATTAAGACGAAAAACAAAATTCTTCTATAAAATGCCACACTGTCGAGTATTTATTTTCGTTCCGTTTTATTTCCCTAGAAATATTTGAACGCATACATCAGAGTTTGTTTAGCGGTATATCAACTTCTTATGAATCATTTAATTTGAAATTTAATTTTCTTAGGAACACTGGTATTTTTTTAATTATATTACTGGTTATTTCTTTTGTTTTTTGGTTTTACAAATTTTTATTGCTGATAATTTTTAATTTTTTAACAAGAAAGAATCCATTGCTGAAAATATATTTTTCGAATGTGTATACTGGTAATTTTTTTTTATGTATTGCTGCTAATTTTTTGCCAAATCTCTTGCTGGTATTTTTAATATAAAAATGATTTTTATACTTTCATAGTGTTTTAAGGCCAGTTTTAGGTTTAACTATTTGGCTATGGTTGTGGCCCTAACAAGTGCTACCACAGACGTCAGGATGGACCTGGGAAGAACAATAATTAAGATATGGTTTCACGCTCCTCAAAACTCATAATCATTTCATCAGACATTTTGCTACCAGTTTTAGTTTATTGCCATACCCAGGACAAGAACGTATATATACCTCCTTGGTATGCATACATATATATATATATATATATATATATGTGTGTGTGTGTGTGTGTGTGTGTGTGTGTGTGTGTGTGTGTGTGTGTGTGTGTGTGTAAATTAACCTAGTGAGCCAAGAAACCTACCAAAGGTTTCATCTAAACGGATCTTCAGGGAAGGTTGGCCAACCTTCCCTGAAGATCCGTTTAGATGAAACCTTGGTAGGTTTCTTGGCTCACTAGGTTAATTTACTTATTCTGCTCTGCTTACGTATTGAGCATTTTTTTTTTTTTTTTGTTATTTTTTGTCTCGGGTTTTGTCTTTGGGATATGTACTGGTTCGGTCTAAATCGCTTTGGCTGATGTTCATGTGCTTAGCTCTTTCTTCTTTTACAACCATTTTTTCCTTCCGCATATACACGCGGAGGGTTTTTCGAAACGAGAATAGTGATAAGTTTGCATTTATATATATACTGCTATAGTAGAATTATCCGTCTACGAGTTCTTGAATTGGTCCACAGGATCATTTCTTGAGGGAAGGGTTGTATTTTTTACCAATCCCCTATTTTTCAACGTTTTTGATTTTTACTTCTGGGGGCACTTTAAATTCTTTCTTTCAAGGAAGAGATTGCATTCAATATGTAATAATGTACATAAGACCAGAGAGGCTAATGCAAAGTGACCATGAGTGGAAAACTGTAAATTAATGAGATTTTAAAATAGGATTTAACAACTAAAACGTTAATTTTACGAATAAATGATACTTTATTACAAAAGTAATATTTTTCTCGACTGTAGATCACACCTATCCGACATTACCTTACTAACCTAATTTAGTTAAGTGCTATACGTGATACACACATGGGTGATCATGTCTTAAAGGAAACATAACTGAATGGATAAAAGATTTTCCAGCCAATCAAGGCTATAGAATTCAAACTGCCATGCTATTTAATCCATACCTGGAGAGAGAAGAGAATTGCACCAACAGCACATCTCAACTAACGGCGTCTGGTATTGTCAAGCGGCTACACTTCTTGATAATGACCAGAGTCCACGTTGTTTTATAATAAAAAAAGGGTTGCCTTGTTAACAGTACTTTTATACAACAGCGTACAAAGGCAGATGGGAAGTGGATCTAATGAGATTGTGGCGTTTATAGGCACCGTGTGAACGTTATAAATTGCTGATGTATCCCAAAATTAAATAGAAGAATTTGGTTCTGCTTCTTGTATTTCTTTCTTGTTTTACGAACATTTTTAACAGTCCGATACGGAACGGGCAAGGGATTTAATGCGATAAAAGAATGAAATTAGAATTTGTACATCGTATACAGTTTCATTTGGATGACGTATAACAAAGAACGGCAAGGGTGGGAAATATGTTAAACACATGATGCCTTAAAGTATATCAACACTGACATATATATATATGGGGGGGCGTGTGCGTATGTGTGTGTGTGTAAGCATGTTTCGTGAAAAACGACAAAAAAGATTTTATTAATCTTTCATATATTTTTTACTGTATTCTTACATGTTTCCCTTCAGCTGGGGATAAGAAGTGTCTGAATTTTTCATAGTTTTTGACTTTTCAGGCGCTTTTAAAAACTTCAGTGGCCATTTTCAAGGATGTTATATTTTCGATGCTATTATTTTGTCCACGTTACAGTCAAAAACATGAGAACAAAATAACAGCATCGAAAAAATAGCAGCTTTCAAAATGGTCAGTGAAGTGGCTGAAAGTGTTTGGAAATATGTTTATCTCACCCCCTAACCACGGTTCAAAAATGTTATTCACTGCAGACTGACTTCACGCGTAGTTTTCCGCTTTTTCGGGGTTTTTATTTCCTTTTTGCTATTTCTACGCTGAAAACAAGTTCCGAAACCAAACAAATCGCGGATTAATTGCTCAAATGGAGAAAAAAGGCCGAAATAAGTATCCTGCGCCTCAGTTCATTCAGCGGTGAATCAGATTTGAGAACGGTGCTAAGGGATGAGATATAGTCCAATTTATTTCTGGTCGACAACAGGAGGAAAGGTAGTTTTCTTCAATAAACAATTATCGATTTGATTTCAGCATATACATTTGCACGGAATTAAGGATGTTTTAGAAAGTTTTGACGGGGTAAAGGCCTTCGGGGAACAAAACAAAAATTTACCTTTAATGTAATAATTTATACAGAGCTCGAGAGCCATTTTAAAAATGTTTTATTTAGTGAAGAAATATATTCAATTAATCAGTAAATTTGACACCGAATACAGAGCCTGTAAGCACAAAGTAAATGGATTCCATGCCTTTGTCGCTGACAGTTAATGTAGTGGTTCAAAATCCATTTTCACCTTTACTGGTATTTTTTTTCTATGATTCCCTGTCCACGTGAATTTAAGCGTGCTACTAGATTGGCATTTAGGTTCCACTCTTTAATCGTTTATATAATTAAATGTAACCTTCACATCTACTGCAAAAGTTTCTTTTCTCGCAATTCCCACTTGTTGAATTCCACTCCGTTTACTTGCTTCCCTAATAGCTACAATCTCCAAATATTTAAATGCAATGTCAGCTGCTATCTTCTATCTTCTTGAATGCTGTTCATTTTTTATCCTTTCTTAAATACTCAGTCGTTCTCTCACGGTAATCTTCTGCGCACTCTTGGCGGTTCAGCTTTGCCTGGGTTGACATAGTTTTTTAAAAAAATTGTTGCGTTCTTTTTACTATAAAGCACTTAATGAGGGTAGAATTATTACACTGGTCAAGGGAATCATACTAACAGACTTACGCCAATAGATGTCTTTAGTAGCCATGGTAATAACACATGCCCGGGTCCATCGGGCTGTTTTCCACTGTTTGTCACACCTTGATTCTATTTGTGTCAGAATAAACAAAAACGGTCGAGTTTATATTTGAAACATAGGGAGCTGGCTAATGTTTCTTTGATCCGGCTATGATCCGGTTATGCTTTGATCCGGTTATGTCTGACACAAGGTCAGACATAACCAAACTCCCTACAGCTTACAAGCTTTAGATGGAGAATTATCCTCAGAAGGTTGTCATCAGAAGGTTGATTGTCGGCAGACAAGGTTTTCATCAGAAGGTTGATGTGTGGAATAGCGTGGAATAGAGTAAGAAGAATAAAATATACGTTTTGCATTTTAAAATAAAAATTTATTAAAAGAAGGAATAACAAGAATTCGTAGAAATTAATGTTCATTGGGAAAGTTAAGTGTATCAAGAGTTCGTACAAAATGTTCTAGTAGCAATTATTGAAATAGATAAAGAGAAAGAGAACAAGGTGCGACCTGACCTTATCTCTGGGTCAATTTGAAGTTGGTTACATTTTAGATGTGTGTCAGCAAACCGCCTCCTCTGATTGACCATCGTGACCGGTTAGAGACCATCCTTAAATACTGAATCCAGTCACGTGGGGTGGCTCCCAGAATTATTTTTTCTTTAGTTCTAATAAAAACCGTTTCTCTGACGTATTTTGAATTTTGCGATTTGATGACCAATCAGGATCCAGAGTTCCACTACATATTCAGCAAAATAAGGGAATAACTGAAAATGAAATAATTGCACACTATGAAGGAAAAGTTCAAACCAGTTTTTAATTCTTTTTTCATTGATTCAGCTGGTGCTTAGCACTTTTGTCAATTCACACGTCATACTGATCAAAGCTTTTCATCCAGTAGAAAAATATAACTATTTCACCCTAAGCGCGTCTGTGACTATGGCTGCGACTCTTCGACCAGACTATATAAGCCCATGACTGGAATTCTCAATCTTCAGGACGAGTGTCATCAAATTCCAAAAGTAAATACTTTTATTTGTAAATTTATATAATCATGAAATTTCTTTGTTTTCCTTACTTCTTGATAGACGGTGTTTGCTTTGAAACTCTCGAAACTCAAATTTACTGGCGACGCAATTGGTAGTCATAAGACCAGGCTCATAAAACCCATTTAGAGTCTACTTGAATGAACGTCTTTTCTCGCTAATAGAACGGCAACCCACAGTATCAGTCAGTCAGTTGAGTGCCATACGTGACTGGGCAGAAAATTATCCCGCAGTAGGTTGCCATTGCTTTCTGCGGTAGACTGGTTGCCGACCAAGGCTATAGAATCTTTCCTGTTATTTAATCCATAACTGGAAGGAATAGACGGATTAATACCTTTTCCCAAGGGTATTTGCGCGTAAATGAATGCAATGAATTCAGCTGGAATTCGAACTCGGCTCCCCAATTTCTCGTTCCGAGCCGATATCCAATGCACCACAACGCACATCCCACAGTATCACAAGGTCATAAATAATTATATTCATAATATATTTGCTATTTCATTTCTTCGTGGAGCAACATCTATCGAAGCATTGACGATAGGAGAAAATAAATTATGTGATATCATATATTGATTTACATTTGGAAGGAATATATAAGACCTTGCAGAAAACATTTATTTTGACATCTTTCGCTGATCAAACAGCTTCACCGGGAAAATGGATTTCAACTAAATCTTCACCGGAAAGACAGAACGCAAATCACGTTAGTTACGTGAACGGTATGTTTCATTTTTATTAGCTTCAACATTTTTTTAAACTTATCTCTATCTAGCTTTGGTTGAAATGTAATTTTTTATGGTACATTTTCGTTTTAAGTCCCGTCGCTTTTCCCCTTCAAATTTATCCAAAATAGCATTATCTCTCTGGAAATGTATATGCTGAACTCAAATCAAGTGTTAGTTATTGAAGAAACTTACCTTTTTTTTTTAATCTAAATATCCATAAAAAAACGAACTTTATCTTGCACTTTTTCTCTCCCGTGACTCTCACGAAGTCATGTAATTAACTGCAGAATGACGAACTGCGCATGTGATCGAATTTTGGCAGATTTTTTATCTATTTTTCTTCATTTACTGATACTTCCGGTGATGTACTTCCGGGAATTAAAGTAATGCGCTATTGTATTTCTCTGCTTATTACTCTCAAAACAGGAAGTACATCGCCGGAAGTTTCAGTAAAGGACGAAATTCGACCAAAATTGCTGCCTACGTAGAACGTCATTCTGCAGTTAATTACATTACTTTATGAGAATTACGGGAGATAAAAAGTGCGATATATAGTTCGTTTTTTTATCAAAAAGGTAGGTTTCTTCAATAACTAATTGTTGATTTCAGCATACACATTTGCACAGAAATAATGCTATTTTGGATACATTTGAAGGGGGAAAAGCCGTCGGCACCTAAAACGAAAATTTGCCATTTTTATTTTAATTGTATCTTTATTTGTTTGAATCCACATTCCATCTTGCACATTTACAAATTTACAATTATCTTGTGCAGTGAATATATCAGTTACATCTGGTCTCGCTCCACATTTATATATCTCGAGATTCTCGAAAAATCCAAAGAAGTCTTTAATGTTACCAGACATGATCTGAAATCTCGACTTCAGAGGTTTTCTTACTGCCGTGAGATAACGTGGCTTCACTTTATTTTTTTATAAATATAAGGTGTTCCAATAAGTTGATCCGATTCTTAATGTAGAATTAATTTTAAGCGTCTAATTTTTTTTTTTTCAATTTCTTTCAGATTTAACCAATTCAGTTTTTTAGTAATTTCAGCCATGGTAAGGTTAGCAATCGAACAACGTAAAATTATCGAAGTCTATTCCGAAAATAACGTTAAAAAAGTTCCTATGTTGCATCATCTCTCGAAACATTGATGTCAATTGACCACCACGATCGTGCGACTTGACGCGTTTAGGTTTCTTCCTTTCGGACCATCTCAAGAGATAACGAGGCATACTGGTGAGATCGACGAGCAACTAATCTGCAGAGACGTCATCACAAATCTTAATCATCGAGGGGAGAGGTTTTGCTGAAGCCTTGGTGGATATTTAGGCAACATATTAGTTTTCACACATAATTACCATGATCCAATAGTGAAATCAATAAAATTTCACTAATAACACTGCTTTATTTACTGCTAACTTCGATCGGTCTTAATGGAACAATCTATATTTCCATGGAAACTGTACTGATGAACTCTTCTCCTTGATACCTCTACTGCATGAATTTAAGCAGACTACTAGATTGGCAAATAGGTCTCACTATTGAAATCAATAGGTGAGTTCGATTCTAATAGTTTCTATTCTAACGTCAATATCCATCTTATATCTTCCTTTGTACTGGCTCTTCAATTGTCCACTCTCTTCTATAACGTCATATCCTTCTCTTCCATTCCGACTATACTTTTGCATCTTAGTGGTATTATTGCCTTGCTTGGGATGAAATGGTTCTTATGGAAACAGTCTGCATCGAAAGAGTTATGTCCTCTTCAAGGCTCATACCTGGACAGGATTTTATCAGATATTGGCAGTTACCCATACAGCAGCTCTCACCAAAGAAAGGCAAATACCATATACAGGAGTAACTAGAATGAAACTAAATGTACTGTTTTAGAAATCCCAGTGTCAGATTTTAATTCAGATTTGATCTTCTCCAAGTATGGCTGCCAAATCTGGCTACAAAACCCAAATATTTACCCGTAGGCAGAAGTTTGAATTCAGAGTTTTTACGTATTCTAGTCCGGTTGCCACCTAAGGCTGTAGAACTCAATCTGTCCAACTATTAACCTATATCTGAGAAGGAAAAGAGATGGATTCATACTTTTCCCAACCACGTAGGTGAATTTAATGAACACTTCTTGAATTCGAACTTAGTTGTCCCATTCCTCAATCCGAGCTGCAAGCACACTTCACCGTATCTCCACGAAATGATTTGAAAAATAAAAGAACTGAACCAACGCACACTACAAAGAACTTGTGCAAATAATGGGGAAAGTCGTGTCAAAAATCAAACGTATCAAAACTGGTTAGTGAAATTTCATACTCACAATTTCTAGCTGAGCATTGCTCGAATTGTTAAGTTGATATTTATGATGATAAAACCAAGAAATTATTTTAGAATAACTAACGCATCACTCAGTAAATCACGGGCCTAACTAATAAATCAACTTTTAGGCAATGTTCGATTTTATTCATCAACATAGTCTCCTTCTAGGGTGATACACTGATTTCGACGCTTTTCTTACAGTTCGTTGCTTTTTTTTTTTTTTTTTTTTTGTAGAACGATTTGTTTTTGGCCTCAAAATCTGCCCCAATTTTCAATATCATTTCTTCATCGGAGCCAAATCTCTTTCTCTGGAACATTCTTTTACGTCTGCAAACAGCCAGTCGTCTCTGGGTAGCTAGATCCAGAGAATATGGTGGATGGGCAAGCAATTCAAAATGCAATTCATGTAGTTTTCAATTTAGGACATGATGGGTTGTCATGGTGAACGATCACTTTTTGCTTCTTCATTATGATGATTTATTACTTCAAATGTGCGTTGTGGTGCATTGGATATCGGCTCGGAACGAGAAATCGGGGAGCCGAGTTCGAGTTCCAGCTGAATTCATTGCATTCACTTACGCGCAAATACCATTGGGAAAGGTATTAATCTATCTATTCCTTCCAGTTATGGGTTAAATAACAGGACAGATTGGGTTCTATAGCCTTGGTCGGCAACCAGTCTACTTCAGAAAGCAATGGCAACCTACTGCGGGATAATTTTCTACCCAGTCAGTCATGTCTCTTTCGAGACATAATCGCCCAAGCGTGTATGACGTATGGTACTTGACTGACTGATTACTTCAAACGCACCAGTAATGCTATATAATATTACCAAGTAGCATTGGCTGCTTTCGGTCGCGGAAGCGCAATCTGATACGGACGTGCAGCCTCCCGTCCATTACTATTCACACTGCTGTTTATAAAATCTTATCTGCCTGCTTATGATGCTAATATTCTGACATTGTTAACTGAACACTTCTCAGGTAACTCACTACTGCATGCTTTGAACGTTGAAGACAGACTAGCTACAAACATACACGAATGTTTAATGTAACCCAGTCCAAATGTAAACATCCCGCTATCTATTGTAATCTGTCTTTAAACTTAACTAAAAAATGAAAGATATGCGGACATATGCTTATATAGATGTCTTGTCCTTGTTTTGGGATGAAGCACCCGAACTCAATGTTTGTAAAAGTATCCTTAATACAACATATATCTATGTGTGTGTGAATTTTATATATTCTGTTTTCTACATTGTCTGTATTTTGTATAAACAACTTAGAAATTTATATTTTTCTTAACGTGCCTTCTCATACTCAGTTATTTAATATTAGAGCCAATATCCTTTGAACTTGCTTGAATAAATAAAAAAATACAATTTCTGTATAAAAGAAAATAATTAAAATCTAGCAAGCTTGTTGATCTCTGCTATTAAAAGGCCGCCAGCATTTTTGACGTTTAATATCAAACGAGATTCTATATTTAATCCACTTCTGTCTTCGACTGAAATCATTAATTCTGTTTGGGGTTTTTTTGTGTTTTTTTTTTCGTTTTTTGTTGTTGTTTTTTTTTATTTTTTTATTTTAATTTTATGCTTGAATCTCATACGCTTTTCTCCATCGAGTCTCCGAGCAAATAACAGACTTCCGATTATTTATAACCTTGCTGAAATTCACCAAAATTCCCTTGCGTCGTCTGCGTGACGTGTCAACAGTCTCAAATATTTTTACCCCTGCCTCGGATTATGTTTGCATGTTTAAACCTCGCCCTTGTACATAAAGAAGCAATAATGCGTAAGTTATGTATGCTTATAGATAATGGCAGGTTGTTGGTGCTTCGGCAGATTTGATAGACATTTTAGCAGATGTCATATTGTCAAGCAAGAGATCAGAAATATTTTTATTATCAATTTGTGAGCGAATTTCGATTTGCTTCAGATCCTTTTCTTCACAATTGAAAGCAAACATTACTTTTTTTTCTAAGATTTATTTTGACATATGAGTTCGCTACAAAGTTTTCCATAATTTATGATATTGCATTCAGTCAATTAAGTGAAATACGTGATACACGGTTGGGCGCTCACGTCTCGAAAGAGACATGACTGACTGGGCATGATTTTCCAGCAGTAGATTGCCATTACTTTCTCCTTTAGACTATTTTACAAGGAAGGCTATAGTACCCAATCATCCCTGCTATTCAACCCATAGCTGAGAGAGAAGCGATTAATTAATACCTTTCCCAAGGGTAATTGCGCGTAAATGAATGCTGTATTACAGCTCATCAGTACCGCTTAAACTCCGGTCGCTTCCTAACCCAGGATTCGAAACCCGACCGATTGGCGTCAGCCGGCGATTCTACCCCTAGGCCACGAGCGTCCAGAAGAAGAAGGCCGGCTTTTTAGCTCGTATAAACACGCCCAATAGCTAGAGTGCTACAATTCGCATAAGTCGGAGTAGCTACTGTTTACAAACTCTCCCACTCTTCCAGAGTGCTCAATTAGGGTGTGAGAGCGTAAATACTATAGCCATCCGCATATATATATATATATTATACTTTAAAACACACAAACTACAATCTACAATAAAATTGTATATTTTGTTTCGGCATTAAAAAATAATATCTCATAAGGTAGTTATAATTTCTTACTACCTGATGAAACATTTTTTTTCCTAGACTTATGAATATTCCCTACGTCTATCTACGTGATTTCACCATCTTTTCAAAGAACAACAAATATTTCTACCCCAAACCACTTCAGGCCAGAGTGCTATCTTTTCCCCGTCTCCCACTTCCACAACTCTCTTACTTTCTTCCCTCCTATATGGATTTTCGCTGTCTCTCATTCCCACAGCCTTCCCTTGCTTTCTCCCCACCCTATATGCATTTTCTAACTTCTCCCACCTTGTTAGGCTCAGACGCCGTGTCATCAAAGTTCGTATATGACTGACTATACTTTACTTCTTATCTAAATCTGGAGTCTTTCCTTAATCCTTTCATCAAGTCTCTTTGGTCCTTCCTCTCCTGTTTTCCTCTTTCTGTTTTTTTTTATTTCCTCTTTACCCCTTTTTATGATCTCCCATTCTGATTTCTCATTTTCTCTGCCCCATCGACATCGTACACAAAAAATGTTGACAGTATAAGGAACTGAATTTTCATCTCTTTTCAAAAATAGCTTTTACTATCTGATGAGACACTTTGCTTTCAATATTGAAACAAAATGTACGCTTTTGTAGTAGATTGTATTTTGGACATGTTCTAAAGTATCAATTTGTATATATATATATATATATATATACCGAGTGAATAAGGAACGAAGAAAAAAAAAATTTAACAACGTCCAAAACAGTAATTTAAAACAAGTGTTCAATATATAATATATAGAGCTGTGAATATTTATTATAGATTATATTTTAGAACATGTACATAATTTATATATAAAAATATATCTATAAAATATAAAAAAATTGTACATGTTCTAAAATATAATTTATAATATATATATATATATATATATATATATATATATATATATATACTAATCAGTTATAGGTCAGATTTAACTTAATCAGGGTATTTCCAACTGAATCTTTTAGTTCCTCTACGGATGTATATATTTCTAATCCCGCTGCACAGGTCTAGGATTATCATGTTTTGAGTTTTGTTAGTTATGCTCACTTTACATGCCCTGTTTTCACTGAGCATATATTAGCGGATCTAGGTATTGAACTCATAAGTTACCCGATTCATGAATGAACGCTTGAACTTTTAATCGTAACATTTTTTCTCGTCTGGATGTAAATGATACATTCAATGTCGCATTGAACTTATTTTTATTTAACTTATTCTTACTGCTACCACGAAATATACTGCTGAAGCCTATCTCTCTTTCATCTATGTTTATTAAATTCTCTGTGGTTACCCGGATCGACAGACTCCTGACGAAGACCACAAACTCCTAAACGTTGTGAAAATATCAACAAAGATGCGTACATTAAACGAATGTAAATTATGCGAATAATTATAACTGTTTATTTCAGAAATTGAGAAAGGAATTTCGCTTGATTTTCTTCTTTAAGAAGGTTTCACATAGTGAAACCGATAATCTGGAAATGAAGATTCAGTGTATAGAAAAATAAGTCTTATATATAAGAACTTCCCACCGTAGTTTTGTGATCATCTACAGTGTCGCATTTGCAAAGTGAGAACATTTTCTGACATTCATCTCATGTTGTCATCAACTTTTTTGTAGATAAGTCATTCAGAGAAGCCAGATGCTCATTCTAACATTCAGCAGAAATATTTTTTCAAGAGTACTAGATTGACAGTTATTTTCATTATTTTACTAATGAAATGTCAGTTCTATTCTAAGAGTTTCATCTCTCAAACATCTTGTCTGTAGATTTCTCTATCAGCTTCTTTCTTCCCTATCAACTTTGATCTTCAGTAATTTTGATGGAACATTAATCGTTGCCTTCCGTCTTCTTAAATTACGTGTTATTTAATTGTCCTTTCACTTTTATTAATACTTTGCGTCTTAGTGGCTCTAAGCCTTGCTTGAAGTGAAATGATTTATAAAAAAAAGCTTCCAATAATTCGTGATAAACGCCTTGAACTTTATCAAACCCAGAGAATGACTATTTCCCCGCCAGCCTGTTTACAGATGTTAAACATTGTCTTGGACTGTCTATAACAAACTCCGTTTCACGTTTTTCTGATAAATCGATGTTTTTTTGTCGTGGAAATTAGAACCATGGAAAAGAATCATCGAGTTGGTGGTATTCAATTTGATGACAATAAAACTAGCACTAATTTACCTTGACACAACGAAAACAAATCCGAGGACACTTAAAGGTATATCGACCGGGCGCCATGTTCGCGGAAATTAAGAGCTGGCAAGTGTATTATTCTTGCTCTTCATAATGTACAAATAATCATTAACAAGTGGAAGAGTGTTTTGCAATAAAAGACGCTTGTGTATGCAAATAATTAATTAGAAAAGAGGGCAAATATTTTTTTAATGCATTGGAAAAAGCGTTGCAACTGAACCGGAAAGAAACACCTTCAGAATTTTCAAATCAGCGCCGAGAGAATATTGTTGGTCGAATATATTCTTGCAAGAAAATGTATGAGTCATTGTTGTTGACAGAGTGAGAATGCGCGTAAATTGGTTAGTGAATCAAGAAAAGACTACCTTGAAATTCGGATTTCGGTGAACGAACTAATCAGAGAGATTGCCAAAGTTAATTACTTAAACATTGTCATGTTATTTTTTTTCGAAAATAAGTGTAGAAAATTAGAATTTCCTAAGGTGTAGTATTATTACAGAAAAAATAAAGTACTGATTTCTAACCTGCTAGCCTGACCTCTCTCTCTCTCCCTCTCTCTCTCTCTCTCTCTCTCTCTCTCTCTCTCTCTCTCTCTCTCTGAAAAAATGTGGTTTCCCTTTGTCGCTTCTACAAATACTTTCACGGATTCTGCTCCCTCCCCACACGTGAATTTACTCCAGCTACTAAACTCGCAACCGGGTCCCACCCTTTTGTTGTGAAAACAATAAAGTGTAGCCACAACTTCTACCCCCCCAACATCTTTTCTCGCATCTCCCAACTGTGGAACTCCCTCCTGTATTCCTTGATAGCTACAGTCTCCAATAGTTTAAATGCAACATCAACTGTCATCTTTTATCTCCTTGAATCCCATCCTTCTTCTCACCTTATACTTGACTCTCACGCAGCTCTTCTTACCCCAATGTACCCGTCGTTCTCTTACCCATTCTTCGACGCCTACTGTGTCGTGTTCTCTTTTCTTTTCAATCTCTTATTATGTAACCCCATGCACACCAGTGGCAGTTCTGTCTTGTTTGGGGTAAGAGGACTATAAAAACGTCACCGCGAAAGTTACCTAACTTTGACACATCTGTGCAAAAGAATGTATAATTCTATCGTGACTAAAATGTACTATAATATATGATGTAATCCCACAATATTTTCTGTTCTACACAAGTCGCATAATAATCATAAATAGCTTAATAATTATGATGCCATAGTTTGATCATATGAAAGTTCAGCAAATTATTAATTTAGAAATTCTCTCTTTACACCAAAGTACCCGTCCTAGGATGTGCGTTGTGGAGCATTGGATATCGGCTCGGAACGAGAAATCAAGGAGCCGAGTTCGAAATCCAGCTGAATTCATAGCATTCACTTACGCGCAAATACCGTTGGGAAAGGTATTAATCTGTCTATTCCTTCCAGTTATGGGTTAAATAACAGGACAGATTGGGTTCTATAGCTTTGGTCGGTAACCAGTCTACCGCAGAAAGCAATGGCAACCTACTGCGGGATAATCTTCTGCCAAGTCAGTCATGTCTCTTTCAAGACATGATCGCCCAAACGTGTATCACGTATGGCACCTAACTGACTGACCCGTCCTTCTCTTATTCATTATCCGACATCCACTGTGTCCTGTTCTCCTCTCTGTTCACTTTCTTATTTTGTAACCCCCTGCGCACCAGTGGCAGTTCTGTCTCACGATTATAAAAAAGAACTTCAAAGGCAAATATAAGTTTGGTCTTTGTTTTATACTATGAAGGCGCTATTATGCATTTTTAGATTAACCTAATAGTAAAAGAAATAATAGCCGTTTCCGTATAAGGAAATATTTGGCATTCATTGACTAATTGATGTTGCGTCTCTTGATGTTTATAAAACCTTTTTCTTAAAAGATTATTTTAGGAAAATCAGTCAGTCAGTTAAGTGCCATTCGTGATACACGTTTGGGCGATCATGTCTCGAAAGAGACATGACTGACTAGGCAGAAGCTTTAGCCGAGACTATAATATAAAATATTGTAGATGTCTCATTTGTGGGTATGTCATTTAGTTATTAATTTTCTTCTTATATACTGCCTTAGGTGTTTGTTATGATTTTATGGGGTAAAGATTTTATTTTTGAAAATTCGAATTAATAGTCAGTCATTTAAGTGCCATACGTGATACACGCTTGGGTGATCATGTCTCGAAAGAGACATGACTGACTGGGCAGAAAATTATCACCATCTCTTTCTGCCGTAGACTGGTTGCTAACCAAGGCTATAGAACCCAGTCTATCTTATTATTTCACCCAAAACTAAAGTGAAGAGACGGATTCATACCTTCCCAAGAGCATTTGTGCGTAAGTGAATGCGAGGAATTCAATTGGGATTCAAACTCGGCTCCCTGATTTGTCGTTCCGAGTCGATATCCACTGCAGCACAACGTACATCGAATCACGAGGCGAATGTTAAAAAAATAACGAAACAAATTAATAGGCTAATGTTAAAAAAATAATTTAGAAGGTTAAAAATGTATAAATGGAGAAATAGTTTTCGTTATAAAAAAAGTTTTCTATTAAACAATGTATAATAAATCTTACGTCATTTTTTTTTCATTTTTTTTTTTATTCCAATCCATTTTCTAACCAACGGAATGTGGCTACCCTCTGTCTCTTCTACAAATATTTTCACGGCTTCTACTCTGACAAGCTTCATTCCCTGGTGCTTTGCCCTCATGAATTTATTCGTGCAACTAGATTAGCAATTAGGTGCCACCCTTTTACCGTCAAAACCGCTTCTTCTTTAGTAGCTTCTTTTCTCGCACTTCCCGTGCAACTGTCTTCTACATGCTTGCTTCCCTGATAGGTACAGTCTCAAAAAGTTTAATTGCAACGACAATTGCAATTCTCTCTCTCTCTCTCTCTCTCTCTCTCTATCTATCTCTCTTTCATCATCCCTTGTAACTGTTGTGTTTTTCTTTTTGTCTTTCCTCTCCTCTCACTGTAACCCTCTTCACACCAGTAGCGGTATTGCCTTGCTTGGGGTGAAATAATAATGAAAAAAATTAAAATATTGTTAATGCGGACTTTGCATACTATTCTACCAGTTATTTTAGTCTTTAGTCAATGCGATCGCAATTCACACAAATACTATGACTATGACTATGACTATAAACCCCCGTCAAGTTACTTTACAAAAGTATTCAGAAAGCTACTTGATTAAACACGGAAAGTTATCTTTCTATTTGCTAAATATCAAATTTGGCATGTTCTACTCTGCTAACGGTGAATTATGATAATGAAAATCAAATATATATATATATATATATATATATATACAGAACCGTTTAGATAAAAGTAAGCAGATTTTATGACGGGAACAATGGAAACGCTAAGACTATTTTAAGCTTGTTACGACTTCAGTTATCTTCCTTCAACATCAGAGAGTTGAAAGAAAATAGAATGGCATTACGATGAAAGAAAAATTACTCGGCAAAAATTGATAACGAAGACAATTTTTAATTCTAAAAAAATTACGGCAGTTATCTCCCTTTACAGATGGCGATAAATTAAATAAATACAATCATAAAAATGCCCATCAAAAACTAATAATAAGTTATTCGCAACTTATATTAGAGATCCCACTCATATCGGAAAAGAAACAACATTAGAAGATAGAAAGAGATGATATTTTCATTTATTTTTTAATGTGCTCTTAAGCATATCGTCCTCACTCACGCAGCAATGCGACCATATCAGGAAAAATGAGTAACAGGACAATGTTTCAAATTGATCTATCTCCTTGAAAAAGATCTATGTTGTTTATTTCACATGCGACAATTCGACAATTCCTTGAAGTCAAGAATAAATACTTTCTTTTTAAGATAGAGACCCCCCCCCCAAAAAAAAAACGCCAGACATAAGATCTTTTAAAAAATTTATAAATGAAAAATCTTTCTCTCAGCAAAATCTTCAATAAGAATACAATAAAACTAAGTTATAACTGCTCCAACAATCTAGAAAAAAGTACATAACAGCAAAATATTAAAAGAACACAACAATAATAACTCCAACACTTATACCAGTCTGCCCCATAATAACAACCTCTGTAACTGTAGAAACCCAAACCGATGCCCCACGCGTAATAATATTTAACGAAATCCCTGATATATATGTGTTCGATTTCATCCATGGAGAATCCTAAAGATGAAAAAATATATATCCGAAACACCATGAACGTATTTAAAATGCACTTTTACAATCACCTCTCATTCTTCAATAACAAAAAAAAAATATGACGTCTCTTTCCAAATACTTTTGGAAGTTAAAAGACGAAAATAAAACACCTAAAGTTAAATGGAAAATCCTTAAACAAGCAAAAACTGCTAAATTAATAAAGGAACCATGTTTCCTTTGTCTTCAAGAAAAAATTGAAATCATTAAATATGTGAATAGCAACAAACTTTTAAACCACAGACATGAAGCCACAGTAAACTGCAAACACATTAAAGAACTAACCTTACAATCATGCTAAAAAATACTACAAAAGTCAGAGCTAGGACCCCTTAGAAATGATACACCTTCATAGTACTAACAACACTCTTACATTAAATTTTACCTATTACACACCACTAATTTGATCTTATTTAAAATTTAAAATTTTATAGAAAAAATCGATTTCCTAAATTCAAAATTAAGGTTAAATATACAAAATTAGATTAATTATAAAAACTGTGCTTAATTACAAACATTAAATTTTACCTATTACCTTAAATACAAACATACCTACTACCTATTTACCTATTACCTTAAATACAATACATTAAATTTTAACTCTTACAGTAAATTTTAACTATTATCTAATCTGTAATCTAATTTAAAATTTAAAATTGTATAGAAAAAATCGATTTCTTAAATTCAAAATTAAGGTTAAATATACAAAATTACATTAATTATAAAATTGTGCTTAAAAACAAAAATATTCTATAGTTGTACAAATAAACATTAAGTCCAAACCCATCCCTCCCCACCCTTTACACCTCCCTACTCTGCTCCTCTAAAAAATCTAGTCAGAAGGTCATAAAACTTACATCCTATCTTCTAATGTTAACTCTGTCTACAATATTCCCAGACACATATTAATCAACTATATTCACTACCCACACTACTTTATTCAAAATTCAAACGGACAATTTACAAGACTTATTCACTTATCACTAACCCCCACCAACATGCCACACACAACTGACCAAATATAAAAAAAGAGGCTTTCCATTCCTGTCCACACCACCTGATGAGACATTGTAGCATTAATGTCGAAGCAAAATGTACAATTTGTAGTAGATATATAAAAAATTTGTACATTTTCTAAAATATAATTTATTATAAATAAATAAATAAATAACTAAATATATATATATATATATATATATATATATATATATATATATATATTGTAATGGTTGTTACAATGGTTAATAAATTCATAGTATCACTACACAAAAATTTTCGCGTTTCGAAATATATATATAATGAAAATAAATTAGAAAATTTAAAAATCCATCGGTAATATTGTATTTCATGAATACTAAAAAACAGTATTCAACTCATTAGACCGAAATCTTTAACAATTTTTTTTCTGTTTTTGTAAAAAAATTCAGTGTAAAGAGTTCAATGTTTTTATAAGTATTCATGAAACATATTATCACCGATGGCTTTATAAACTGTCCAGTTTTTTTTTCATTATAATACTCTGTTGATTGCTAATATTGAATTCCTATCGGATTATAATCCCCCGTGTAATTATATATATATATATATATATATATATATATATATATATTAAATTGTAGCGGATACAAAAATAAATTAACTTACTTAACACCCACAAGTAATTCTGAAGTGCAAAGGCAGAAGGTAAACATAGGAAAAGGAAAATTATATGCTTCAACCCCCATTTCTGTAGACTATCAACTATTAACATTGGTAACATCTTTCTTAAATTAATAAGTAAACATTTTCATAATGATAACTCCCTGGGTAAAATAATCAATAGGAAAACGATGAAGATTATTTATTAGAGTACTAATAATATGTGCAACATTATTTGCTTCCACAATAACCAAATCTTCAAGAAATGTAGTGAATCTAATACACACAAAATTGTAATTGTAGATCTATATATACCCAGTTGAAGATAAATGTAGATGTACAAATGTGCTCTATCAAGGAACTATCAACTCTATAGAAAATAAGGAGAAACATATTGTTTATATCGGAATTTTGGCGGGAATTTGGAAGCAACAGGTTTATACACACAGGCAGTTCTTCACTAATCTTAATTTAAGGTATCAAACTGCCCTTTCCCGAAAATACTCAGAATTAAAACAAAATAACATAAATCAACTGATAAAGTGGAGGCTGATAAGCAAAGCAAGTGCTCCTAAATAGCTTAAGAGACATGTAATTTATGTTTTCAGAAAAAAATAAAATTTTGAAATTTCAATAACGGGTTGTACTTATGAATAAACATAGAGAGAACATTACTATATGTCGTCACAGAAATAAATTTAAATTGCAATAATCATATTATTCTTTTGTTTAATCACAACAGAATTTTTTTTAAAAATTGGCTAAGCAGTGATCTTTTCTATCCTACCTACCCTTTTACAGTGAAACCGATAAAATGTAACCTATTAAAGCAATTCGAAGTCTAGTCACACTGATGAGCTGTGATACAGTGAACCAGGCTTGTATGTGGATGACTAATATATATATATATATATATATATATATATATATATATATATATATATATATATACACGACTTCTGCTCCGATGAACTTAGATCACTGGTGCCCTCTAGGTATGAATTTGCACGAGATACTAGATTAGCAACTAGGTCCCACCCTTTTACACTGAAACAAATAAGATGTAACCGCAATTTCTACTCCAACAGCTTCTTTTCTCGCACTTCCCGCCTGTGGAATTTCCTTCCACATACTTGCTTCCCCGACAGCTACAATCTCCAGGAGTTTAAATGTGAGGTCAATAGACACCTCCTAACACACTAACTCGCATCCATTCTCTCAAACACTCTTCCCATCTACTCAACCTCGTCCTCGGTATCCTTACCCGTCTATCACCCTGACATTTCCTATATCTAACAACTCTTTCTCATCACTTTCCCCTATGTAACCCCCTGCACAATAGTGGCAGTGGAATGCCTTGCTTGGGGTGAAGTGATAAAAAAAATAATTGAAGACAATAACGTTAACACCTTTTTATATCATCTTTAAATACTTAAAAGAAACTGTCTCCGACATCTAATGATTAATTGACTTTTAATTGTCACTGTTTTTTTTTTCTGACAATGTCAGGTATGGTCGTCCGTAATTACAAAAAATGGCAAGTTGATAAACATACAAAAAAATTTATATTCTTTTTAAAATATCGGTATTTAATAATTTGTATTATGCATTTCGATTTAAATATAATTTTCACTTAATAATAATATCATTCAAACCGCTGCAATTAATACAGAATTTTAAACGATTTAAAACTTAATTCATTTTTCTAATTAATAATTTTTTTTAAATATGAAAAAATTCTATAAAAGGTAATCATTCACCAATACTTTTTTCAAGATCTTAGTGCCTTTAATATGAGTAAGTTGTTGTCATTTTATATTTCTAATTTTATATATGTGCCTTATTTGTTTTTTATTTTGTCGACTGCAATGTATAGTAGGTTCAGTTGGGCACCGTGAGAAAAAGAGCATTATGACACAATTGACTCCGCCAGAAATTTAGAAACGTCATGCTGTACTACTGGGCATTCCCTCCGGAAACTTCTATATGAACATTTTAGAGTGTTTGGGTGTCAATAGGAAGTCAGTGCAAAGGATTCGGAAAGAGTTGTTTGATATATCCGGTCAACATCATAGTGTTTGGAGTAATCACTTGTGATGTTATGCTGCCATTCATATTCCCACAGGGCCTAACGCTCAAAATGGAGGCCTATATAAAGTGCCTTAAGTATATAATGTTGTCTTGGGTCAAGTAGGTGGCTGTTAGATAACTTTATGTCTGGCAAAAAACACTCTGCACCATGACACACAAGTAGGAAAATACAGTTATGGCTGTCGAACAATTTTTTCGACCACATCACACTTACACGTGGCCACTCAGCTTTCCAAACTTGACTAAATGTGGGCCGCAGTTGAGAGAGAGAGAAAGAGAGAGAGAGAGAGAGAGAGAAAGAGAGAAAGAGAGCAACAAAACTCCTTGTAACACCAAAGATGAACTGAAAGCAAGGATCACAAGAGCATTCCTCCACCTAAAAAGGTAATAGATCAGCTGAATAGAAAGAGATTTTAATTTTATGATTTTTGTTAAATATTTTTATTATTTTTATACTTAACAAAAAATTAATGATTTAAATTCTCCAAAGAGTCTTTCTTTTAGCTAATATATGAAGAGGCTGAATTTTAATTTCTCGGCTTTTCATAAAATTAAGTAAGTGGGAGTCAGTCAGGTAAGTGTCATACGGGGAAAACGCTTGGGCAATCATGTCTCGATAGAGACATGACTGGGTGACCAGAAGATTATCCCTCAGTAGGTTGCCATTGCTTTCTGCGGTAGACTGGTTGCCAGCCAAGGCTATAGAAACCAATCAGTCCTGTTATTTAACCCATAACTGGAAGGAAGTGACGGATTAATACCTTTCCCAAGTGTGTTTGCGTGTAAGTGAATACAATGAATTTAACTGGAATTCGAACTCGGCTTGCCGATTTCTCGTTCCGAGCCGATATCCACTGCACCACAACGCACATCCAATGTGGGAGTAACAGATGTATATTTTTACGAAGATTTTCTATAAAAAAAATTGAAAATAATTTAATTGATTTCCAAATCATTCCTGAAATTTTCATTAAATTTCGACAAGTATTGAATATTTTCTCATATATTTCTAAAACAATGTCTTTTTAACGCCAAAAATTTCAATGCTAATCTTTAGATCACAAAACATGCCGTAAGGGATTAGAACATTGTTAAAAATAATAAAAAAATACTTTGGTCTTTTCTCTTAACAATAACATGTACATTTTGATAATACATTGTTTTTTTATCAAGTGATGGGGTACCTTTTCTTATCATTGTATGCTATTTTCTAGAAAACCATTGTATGTACCTTTTTAAACCTGTGGAAATTTTGTAATTTTTTATGGAAAAAGTTTCAATTGAATTTTTATTTTATGATTAGTAAAGAAACCTTCCTCAAACTTTAATATTTGTCACTTTTCTTTTACTACAATTCTCGTTATTAATAAGGGTACAATTTCATTAAACGTAAAACAGTTTTAATACAGTTTGTAGTACTTCCATAGAAGCATCATTAGGACTAAGGTAGGTAAATAATTGTAAACACATTAATTTAGTATTCAAATTGCATTTTCAGATCTTCTTTTGCAGATAACTATACATTCAGTTTTCTTCTTGCTTTCTATTGGTACATTCTGTAGGTGGTCCTGTATTCTCCTTTCCGTGTCTAGTATCAGCTCCGCGTCATCTACGTATCGTACATTGTTGAGATGGTAGCCGCCATTAACGAATTCTAGAAAGGATTTTATTTCTCTCAGAATTGTTTCGCTGTTTAAGTTAATCTGATCCGCTGAGAAAACACATCCTTGTATTACGCCCCTTTCTATTTTTTATACCTGCTGAATTCACTTTCTATCCGTTTGCAAACGGCTGGCTGCCAATACATATTCTTGATTATCCTAACGTCTTTTCCGAAAATGTCGATGTTGTCGAGCATCGCTATCAAGTCATTATGTCGTACTTTGTCAAATGCCTTTGCGCAGTTTATAAAGCACAGATACAGTTTCTTTTGCATTTCTATTGCTCTTTCGGATAGCATTCTATGCAGGAATATTGAATTGCTTGTTCTGGTATCTTTAACAAAGCCTCATTCTTCTTGTACTATCGCTCGGCCAATTCTGCTGGGCGCTCTGTCCATCAGAATCTGGGCTGGGATGGCGATAACTATTATCAATTTTCAATAGCAGTCTAAACAGGAGACATTGAATCGATTCGGAAAACAAACCCCTGATAAATTCTTAAATCACCGGTTTTTAATCTATATGTGTAGCTAACGCATGTTTGTGTCATATACCCCGTCAGGAAATAATTGTTCAGAGCTTGTGATTTGTCGGTTGGTGATTGAGGAGATCTCCTGCCTAGCTTCTACTTTAAAGGACCAGCCATGAGGATCACGCTGTAAACAAATTACCACTCTCCCCGGAGAGAGTTAATAACCCCCTCAGCGATGGACACAAAGAACCACTAAGCGACCGCTATCGAAAAACGCACTGTCGACAAAGACATGTATCCAAGAGTGAATTTGGTCGCCATCCGCTTGCGTTCAATTAGATGCCAAAAGCGACCTAGTCAAAGTCGAGTCAGTGAACAGTTTCAGGGTCCGGTCTGCACATAGGTCCGCTTATAATATTGCATAAATGTTCGGCATTTATTTTTTAATTAAATTTTCTTGTGTCTTTATGTTTTGCCTAGCTTTTGGAATATATTTTCGGTATTCCAATGCGTCTTCGGCTTTCGGTGTCACACATTTCGTCCTCTGACAAAATAATTACCAGACATTTAAATTTTCGTGATCGCATGAGCTTGACATCTTTAGTTCATAACTTACATGTTGGGCTGTTACTCTCCCGGTCATCCATACGTTTTATCTTCTTACACTTGATGTTTACTCTTTTATTTTCTCTTTCCTTTAATTTTGTTAATGTAGAGATAGCGAATAAAAATAAATTAAAATAATTGAAAATTAAAAAAATTGATAACTACACAAGAAGATTATTATGAACTCTGAATAGATTACTCCCAAAAATGTTCCATTTGCACAAAATCTATTACTTATCGCAGATTTCACTAGATTGGAATTAAAAGAACTGTTTTCGTATTTTAAAAACGTAGATATTACTTCATCAACATGCAGTAATAGTACAGTGAATATATTCTAATTTTCATGACTGCAATCTTTTGGTTGTTCTGGTTATGACGATAAACTACATCCGGTAGCAAGGCCTCTGATCGGGAGGTTTTGATAAGCGCGAACCACCTATTAATTTCTGTTGTTCCCAGGTTCACCCTGACCTACGGTGGTAGCATCTGTTAATGTCCTATCTGTAGGCAGTTATTCCCCAAACTCTGTTAAACCACTATGAAAGTATAAAAATTCATGTATATAGTGAAAATACCTGCAATACTTTTTGAAAAAAAATTACCAGAAATACTTTTTGTAAGAAAAGAAAAAAATGCCAGAAATAGATTTGTCAATGAATTCACTAATACTCCCAAGAAAATTAAATTTCGGTATTAAATAAACGATATACGTTGGTATGCCGTTAAACAAAGTCAAACAAACAACTAAGAAATAATTCTTTCATGATATTAATTCATATGTCTTCCCATTTGCTTAACTCAAACTGTATTCCAAAATATATCTTTAATGAAACTACAACATAAAACACAAGGCCCCGTTCATAATATTTTATTCTATTAATAAAATAAAGGCGAATGTTACTGCTCACCAATTTATCATTTGTTATTTTTAGTTTCTTTGAATAAAATTTTCTTAACTCACTCACTTCTGTTTTTTTAAGAATCACTTTATTGGTAACATAATCATTATTTCCATAATATTGTGTTATTCAATAATATTTTTCCGTACTATGCCTTTAGTAATTATGTCCATACAAACATGTATTTGAACAAAAGCTGAGTATTATCTACCATGTATTCAATTGTGAAAGCAGAATAACATATATTATATTTTTATTACTTCAAAGCTACCAAAAAAATTAAATTTCGTCATTAAATGACACATAAAGAGTTGACGTTAAATAAATCAATCAAATTATATTTTTATATTAAAACTATTACCATTTTTTTTATATTTAAAGTAGAATTAAGAAAAATACATTATATAGGTGCTATCTACACGGCTTGGTATGAGTAATCAAAGAAGCAAGTTCAAATTCCAGTTGAATTCATCTATTCACTTACGCGTAAATACTTTTGAGAAAGGTATGAATCCGTCACTTCTCCCTCCAGCTATGAGTTAAATAGAAGGGCAGATTGGCTTCTATTGCCTTGGTTGGCAACCAATCTACAGCAGAAAGTAGTGCAAACTTAATGCGCGAAAATCTTTCGAGACAGGATCGACCATTTGTGTATCACGTAGGGCTGACTGACTAACATTTTTAGCAAAATTACCAACAATGCATTTTATAGTTGAAGGCATGTAATTGTGTATAAAAATATTTATTTGAAGCTATAAAATTGTGTTCGAGATATCTAGATATCAACTTTAAATAGCCTATAGAGTTTTGTATGCCGCTTAAATAAAACAAGCAACAAAACATTAAAGAACTCTTTCATGGCATTTATCTATGTAATATCCTGCAATTTCTTAAATAAATCAAACTGTTTAAAGATATAGCTTCCTCAATACTACAGCATTAAACTCACATAACACCGTCTCTAATAATTATATCTGCACAAATATGTAGAGGCACAAAAGCGAAGTATCACCTACCATGTATTCAATTGTGAAAACAGAATAACACATATATTTTTATTATATCAAAGCTCCCAAGAAAATTAAATTTCATCATTAAATGACCGATAAGAAGTAGATATGACATTAAATAAATCAATCAGTGAAATTATATTTTTATATTAAAAACTATATCCATTTTTCATATTTATAATAGAATTAAGAACAATACATTATATAGCTGATATCCACGCGGCTTGGTATGAGTAATCAAACAACCAAGTTTAAATTCCATATAACATACAAAGAAAATTAAATCTCTGCATTAAAAAATAATAAAAATATATAAAGAGTTGATACTACCTTAAATAAACAAACATGTCAAATATCTTTTAAAAAATTGATTTTGCGTCACGAATGTGATGTCTTTTTTCTTCAATTTGCCATATCTATTCAAGACATGCGTTCTAGTGCAGTGGATATTGACTCGGAAGGAGAAATCGGAGTGCCGAATTCGAATTCCACTTGAATTCACTTACGCACAAAAACCTTTCGAAAAAGTATTAATCCCTCTCTTCCCTCCATTTATAGGTTAAATAATAGAACATATTGGGTTCTGTATCATTGGCTGGCAACCAGTCTACCGCAGAAAGCAATGGCAAACTACTGCAGGATAATCTTCTGCCCAGTCAGTCATGTCTCTTTCGAGACATGATCACCCAAGCGTCTATCGCGTATGGAATAACTGACTTTGGTTGTGCGTTGTGGTGCAGTAGATATCGCCTCGGAACGACAAATCGGGGAGCCGAATTCGTATATACCTTTGGGAAAGATATTAATCCGTCTCTTCCCTCCAGTGATGGATTAAATAATAGGACAGATTCGGTTCTATAGCCTTGGCTGGCAACTAGTCTACCGCAGAAAGCAATGGCAAACTACTGCAGGATAATCTTCTCCCCAGTCAGCCATGTCTCTTTCGAGACATGATCGCCTAAAGCGTGTATTACGTTTGGCAATTAACTGACTGGTTCAAGACATTGGTAATGGTGGATCCCTATAATTTTTTTTTTGTCTTTATAGCTCTTAATTATGAAAACTTTGCTATCTCTTCTAAGAAAAAAAAAACATACAAAAATCCCTATTCACCAAATAATCATTTTTATCTTTTAGGGTGCGTCTTTCTCTCATCTTGTTTGGTTTCTTTGAATAAAATTTCTATACCTCGTTCACAATGGTAATCTCGTCAAGTCGAGGATCAGCCGTTATCTATCCTATATATCCCCATAATATTCAACTTCTGCTTTCGTTCCATACGTACTTACAGTTGACTGCTTGGGAATACCACGTGCTCTAAGTTTTGGTGCGCGACTGGTGCAATAGATAACGGCTTGGAATTGGGAATCGGAGAGCCAAGATCAAATTCTAGTCGGTTCCGTTATATTCACTTACGCACAAATACCATTGGGAAAAGAATCTACCTCAAGTCCCCCCAGGTATGGATTAATTTGTAGAACTTGTATCAGTAAATGAAAATTATCACCAAAGAAATTCTTACAATTTGAAAAATATTTTCCGGCATTAAATAACCTGCAAAAGTTTGATAACCCGTAAAAAAATTAATTAAAATCAAACAATATGTATCCTTACAACGTCCTTATTCAGTAGCGCTCTACTTTGAATGGCACTTAAGCCATATATTGTGTGTACAATAATGAATATTATGTATTACAGCACCTGTCAAACATATGTGTTCTAATTTGTTCTTTTGTCGACAAATCCATAATATTGTGTTATTCCATTATATTTTCCAAGACATGCCAAAATTACACTATTAATTTAAATATGTTAATTTACAATAAGTCTGCTTACTTTGTATATTTTATGAAGCCAGAATATTCAGCTATGAAATTGTTCTTTCTTTGGATATTGTTGCTGCATCTGGTTTGGTGTTTCTGTTATATATTCAAAGATTCCTGATAAAATCCAAAGAATAATCTTCGATATTATTGGTGTCTCTGCTTCAACCCCTTTCCCGCTGTCCTAACGTAGCTTCCCTATGTTTTTCTATGAATGCGTTCATGATAATTGTTATAACCACTTCGTCTCTAACCCGAATTTTTCGATTATCGATTTTCGATATTTATCGGGGGTACCTGACACAAAACCTAGCCAAGAACACTCGCAGACGCTTACAGTACAACTGTGTAAATTTTCAAGAAAATCGGTTCAGCCGTTTCGGAGTCTATAGGTAACGGACATACACACACAGACACACACACACACACACACACAGACAAAGTTCCATTTATAAATAAGTTTAAATTACTGCTAAGTAAAATAGCAGAAGTGAAGATTCCCAAATCGTGCTAATTTTACAATGTTTTGCCAGAGTTTGTACCGGCAGCATAACCTATAATAATCCTACATATAGTCTGGGTTA
Organism: Ascarosepion bandense; assembly: GCA_037127315.1. Taxonomy (NCBI): domain Eukaryota; kingdom Metazoa; phylum Mollusca; class Cephalopoda; order Sepiida; family Sepiidae; genus Ascarosepion; species Ascarosepion bandense. The sequence goes on along the minus strand of JBBBDQ010000121.1, from coordinate 1,457,318 downwards.
AAGTGATTCTTTAAATTATTACAACTGCACTATTAATACGTTTTCTTATACAGACCAACCTCGGTTCTCGAACGTCCCACACGTCAGACAAATTGTTTTTTTCATAGAAAATTCAAGATGAAAATTCTTTGGTTATCGAGCAAAATTTAGGTTCTTGGACAGTGTTGAACTGACAGGAACTGAGTTAAGCCGAACGGAATCATTTCTTTGTCAACCGCCATGTTGTATACCTTCGTATATTCTGTGGTAATTTTCTTTTCCAATTTTATTGTAATGCGCCTTTTTTCTCTTCATTAGGCTTTAATCATGTACCCAAAGAAAAAATAAGCGATAATGTATAGTGGGTTTAAGTGGGTCTTAAACAGCCTTCAGGAACGCATTAAGTATTATATAGTGACAATTGAGACGAGTATTACATCTTCTGAGACACGACGAGGACCAATGATGCTGATAAAACGACGAAGACGAAGATTAAAACTAGAAAAAATTCGGGGTCTCTCGCGATGATCCCAACCATTATTAAAACTTTAAACTCTTATTTCATTTTTCGTCAGGGAGTAACTCTCAACCCGTTGCACGTGGGACAATTTTCGTCTTTGGCGAAAACAATAAACCTTTTCTTCACATAAAAACTGCAATAATCATTTCGTCAGAGAACAACTTCAACTCGACTTTCACTAATAGCAAATTTCTAATCTTCTTCGTAAAAGTGTCGACGCAAATATATAATTGCCTCTTCTTCTTTGTCGCCTCTGTCATCGGCAACAACAATCTGAATCAAATCTCAGTCAGTTAAGTGCCATACGGGATACACGCTTGGGCGATCATGTCTCGAAAGAGACATGACTGACTGGGCAGAAGACTATCCCGTAGTAGGTTGCCATTTCTTTCGACTGTAGACTGGTTGCCAGCCAAGACTATAGAAACCAATCAGTCCTGTTATTTAACCCATAACTGGAAGGAAGAGACGGATTAACACCTTTCCCAAGGGTGTTTGCGCGTAAGTGAATGCAACGAATGACTTCGTCGAAAAATACACTCGACACAAAATGTAAATAAAATATAACCATATTTTATTTTTATTTTTTAAACAAGACAGTGACATGCGGTTTATGGAGAACATTCTTTTGTCTAAGTTTTCAGTAACCTTGCATCAGGGAAACCTGTTGGCTAAGCCATCTCAAGGCAAACTGTTCCCTTCGAAACAACTCTCAATTTCAAATCTGCAATTACTAAAATCCCCAACTGTTAGTTTGATGTCCCTTCCGCTTTACTGTTGTTTTTTATTTTTATTTTTTTAAATAGAATATGCTATCTGTCATTGTTAGTTTGAAGATATTCACTATGAAATTTCCTCTGTTCTGAATGAGAATGATATAAATAATGATGAGGAGGAAGAATGAATATCATGTCTCGTACAAAGCCGGCCATTTTTATTTCCCCTCTTCTCGTGATAAAATCTAGACTCTGGCTTCAACTTAGGCGCGCCAAGTTGATCTAGTTCATTAGATTCTTAAACTTAATCACGCCTCCCAGAGACAAATTTACCCTGATATATCAGCGTAAACAATCAGGCTAGATAAAAAGACACTTTACAATATGAAAAAACCCAAACTCAATCTTTGTTAAAAAAAAAAAAAGGTCCCACCCTGATTAGAAGCTGATCCTTCGAAACTTAATTTATTCTTCGTGATAACTTTTCAAGTATCATCGGATTCTCAGATAAACGTTGATACGATTGTCGTTGTTTACTAAAGTTAATCAAGAATGGCAAAAGGACATCACCTCGGAGTAATTTTGTTATGTTGATCTCGAGATTGTATTGTCCATTATTCCAAACACTAAGCACAAATGTTGATAGTAATGGTATGATTGACGGTTTCTATATAATTCTGTAACTTCCGTTACTCAGTCCGTTCACCCTTTACAATAGCCAATACATTGTCCAATCAAAACCAAATTTTGAAGAGAAGTGTATGTAAGCAATGGGGTAAAAAGAACAGTTGGTTTTACTAGGGTGAGTAAAAATCGCGAAATAGGATTTTATCAAAAAGATTTCTTAGCAAATTCTTCTTCTATATGCCTTGTCGTTTCAGAACGTAAGTGATCATGGCCGTCAACGTCTCCCTATCCGTAGTAACACAACCCCCTCTATGTCATCCACCTGCTCAGGCCCGTCAAGTAAGTTACACGCCGCCTTCCTCTGTTTATATTTCCTTCTATCTGGCTTGTTAGTATCAGATTCTCCAAGCCCTCCTTCCTCATTGTATGTCCCAGAAACTTTAAATCTCTTTTCCTGATGCTCAGTATTAATTTTCTTTTTCTTTCCATCCTTTCCAAAACCTCATTATTGTTCACATGCACAATCCATGATATCCCCAGGATCCTTTTGTAAAACCACATTTCAGCTGTTTCAAGTTTTTCTTTCATCTTCAATGAGATTGTCCAGCATTCCTTACCATATTAAAGAACTGGCATCACATAACAATCCGGTAATCTCTTCAAATTTCATCGATTGGTTTGCGATATTGAACGAAACGTAGAGTTTGTAAATCGCTATAAATGTTAGAGATAACTTTAACAATACTTAGGGATTTCAGCACGCATTATTGGTTTTCAATTCACGTCAATTCAGTAAAAAAAACTTTCGGCACTCATTGACTGAAAGTTACTCTCGTTTAAAATTTACAAAATCTACACTACTGGCCATAATTATTAGGCCACCCTAGTTTGTGTTTTTTTTTGTTTTTTGTGTGTTTTATTTATTTTTTTTTTTTGAAGAAATGATGTATTACATAGTAATTTTAGTATTTATTGCCAAATGAAAATAGAATGGTTCTTTTGTTATTATTACTTTGCAAAATTTTCCAAGACAAGGAAGCAAAAATGAACTCCTCCGAATTACCCTAAATTTTCATCATTTTTTCATTGATGAAACTGCAATATAGGTAATTATTAAATATTTAAAACTTCAAATGATGCACATGTTATTGTGCAATATTAACAAAAGAACCATTCTATTTTCATTTACAATTATTCACTTGGCAATAAATACTAAAAAATAATATGAAATACATCATATTTTAAAACACTGGGGTAGTCTCATAATTATGACGGGTCAGTCAGTTCAGTGTCATACGTGATACACGTTTTGGGCAATCATGTCTCTTTCGAGACATGATTGACTGGGCAGTATATTATCCCGCAGTAGATTGCCATTGCTTTCTGTGGTAGACTGGTTGCCGACCAAGGCTATAGATCCCAATCTGCCCTGTTATTTAACCCATAACTGGAAGGAATAGACGGATTAATACCTTTCCCAAGGGTATTTGCGCGTAAGTGAATGCAATGAATTCAGCTGGAATTCGAACTCGGCTCCCCGATTTCTCGTTCCGAGCCGATATCCAATTCACCACAGCGCACATATGGAGGGTAGTGTACCTTAAATGATTCTTTTCAAGACAAACAGATTTCACAGTTCCACTAACAGTTATCGTTCTTTCTAGCACCGAGTTTCTTGACTAATCCAGAACCATGGATTGTCGAAAGTTAAAATTGTATTGAGATTACATCATTTTTTCTATATTAGTTATATGCAGCTTTTTAGATTTTAAAAAGAAATCTCCCGACCGTCGGTCGAGAGTGAGGAAACATTTACTCTTCCCAAAATCATTTTACTCGACCGACTCCATTTTCTTAATAGTCGCCTTACATAAACATAGCTTGAATCGCTGACAGAAAACAAAAATTAAATTTGAATTAAAATTAAAACAAGTTAGAAAGGATGTAACATTGATCTTTTTTTCTTTTTTTTTTTTTTTTTGGCAATTGAGTGGTGGTATCTAAATTCGTAGTTTCCTTCTTCTGTTTGATAACCTCCATCTTATAGATGATAAAAAAAGTAACATATCTGATTTTCTCAACGATTTTCTATAAAATATTACTTTCTTGTATAATTTCTTTTTCGGTGCGTTGTTGAAAGAAGTATGCGTTTCTTTTGTTGTTTTTTCAAATCTTTGTTTTTAATTTTAGCCAGCGGAGAGGAAATATAGGATAATTTTTTTCCAAAATTTATTTCTAAAAATCTGTGAACGTCTTTAATCTGGACGACAGAGACATTTTGGCTCCACTCTGGAAGCGTTAATTAAACGAATGTTTGCACTGACCGAGATGATAAAAGCCAAGAGTTTAATAATGTCATTGTAGGTCATTCTAAGTAACTTGTAAATCTTCAATGGCATACTTTTGAGTTGTAAAAAGAATCAGATTTCCTTTTATTTTTAATAAAGCGCAGCCTAGTAAATCAATATACTTTAATCGCCCAATTAAGTTTTTAATCGTTTGAGTCGATCAGGCGAGTGAAACCTCAAAGGCTGGTGCAATCCATTTAGATTGTTGCTACTGTTTTCTTATTTCATAAAAATTATGATTCTGTAGAGCTAATCTATAGGATGTGATGAAAGACAATCTACGTTAAGTCTTGAAATCGTTCACAAAATATTAAAAAATATTATATCTCGTATAAGTAGATATGAAACTTTTTTTTCAAATATGCAAAAACTCATCTGTGTTCATGCCATCGAATCAGTTACAGATACTTGATGAGACATTTTCATGATGGCCTAGCAGAATTCTAGTTTGAAATTTTCACTGTATCATATTTAAACTACTTTTATTAATTTACTGAACTATGTGTATTGACAAGAAAAAAGGCGATTTAGATATCTGTCGTATAAATGCTTTTGTTCGTATTAATTACCGACTAAAAAGTATTGGCGATTTTTTAAATTAATAAACGATTCCAAACAACAATTAATTATTTTTACATACTTTTCTTGGCACAGATACGTGCTGAAATAATAATAGTTTCTCCTGATTGATGGATACTGTATAAATTCCGATTGACTTTCAGTAATTATCTATGTCCAATTCAATAAAGTAGTGCGTATTTAAATAAAGATCGCAATAAAAGAACAATATTAGAAAATTATATCTATTCTAAGTTCAGTGTTAAATGTATTCAATTAATATAACCTATTTTTTTAATCATTTTACCCCAAGCAAGGCTTTAACGCCACTGATGTGCAGGGGGTTACATAAGAGAGTTGAAGTATTAGACAAGAGAAGAGTGAAGACAAAGACGAACCAGCTACATGGGTGAAAGAAAAAAGGCAAGAGAAGAATGTGAACACAGGAGTGAAGACAGTTGCGAAGGTAGAGAGAAAGGAAAAGAACAAGATACACGGGTTGATATAGAAAGGGCTGGATTTAAGTGCATAAGAGATAGGAATTGACATTGCATTTAAATTCCCTGAGGTTATAGGAAAGCAAGTATTTAATTCCGCAGACGGGAACTATATAATAACGATAACCATTCTATCTGTATACTTGCGTATTGCCGAAAATCATGAAAAATCAGACAATTCTTGTCGATGCAATAACGTTAAAATACACTTGACTATCAAGGATATCAAAATAAGAAAGCAATTTCTGTCAGCAACATAACGTTATATAAACTTTCAATCAAATTATATCATTTCTAATTATCTCTTGGTAAAAACTCTCTTTCCAAGGGAAATAACTCCCGTACATTTAACTCTTAGTTACTAGTTCGTTAATAGTTACTAATAATTATGAAGTTATTTTGTTTGTTTTAAGTAAATAATTAATACTGCTGACTATAAGTAAACTCCGTGAAAATTACTGAGTATAAACAATTATAAGTTCTAAAAATAGAAAGTAATATGATATCGGGCCGAGACCACCTACGACGGCGCTTAGCCGAGTCATTTACACAGGTTTATTGTTTCGAATTTTTGTCATCCAAAACTATTTACGTGGGTATATATACATACTAGCAGTATAGCCCGGCGTTGCTCGGGTGTAATGAAAGCTTTAAAACTAATCCATGGTCCTGGAGCTAGGACTCTTTGGATGTTGGCACGAAAGACTAAAAAGCAATAGTTGTTTCCAGCTAAAGCGAAACCATAGACTGAAAGAAAAATGAATGGATGTAAGTTAAATTTTGATTTCCTGGTATCGATATCAAATTTTTTGCACTATTGTAATAGATGAAACCTTGAAACTTCTGAATATCGTTTCTTATGTCTTTGTCTATGAGTGTATCAAATTTGATTAAAATCGGACCACTCCTTCTATAACCCGATTTTTTCGACACAAAACCTAGCTAAGAACACTCGCATACGTTTATAGTACAACTGTGTAAATTTTCAAGAAACTCGGTTCAGCCGTTTCGGAGTCTATAGGTAACGGATACACACACACACACACACACACAAAGTTTCATTTATAAATAATTTTAGATAAATATACACATGCGTGTTTGTAGAGAGTTTTATTTGTGCTAGAGTAATGACTAAGAGCAACGGAATTGAAAATGGCGAAACGAGTTCAAATTTCTCTTTCAATCGTTTGCCTTTAATTCGTTTTTTATTGCTTTTACCACAGTCAGACAGTGCCATACGTGATACACTAACTGGGCAGTGACGAACTGGGCAGATATTTTCGCGCATTAGGTTGCCATTACTTACTGTGGTAGACTAGTTGCCAACCAAGGCTACAGAGCCTATTCTGTTCTGCTATTAAACCCATAGCTGGAGGGAAGAGACTGATTAATACCTTTCCTAAGGGTATTTGGACGTAAGTGAATGCAATGAATTCAACTGGAATTTGAATACTTCTATCCAATTTCTCTTTCCGAGCTGATATCCACTGCTCCTCAACGCACATTCAGTTTTACCGCAAGTAAGGCGATAATGCGTCTAAGACGCAGGTGTTTCTTCTTCTTGTGCCGTGTCTTTTCATGGCGTAGATGATCATGGACTTCCACTTGTCTCCATCCCTTGTCGCTCTAAACACATTTCCTCTTTGTATGTGAATATCGGCCCAGAACAAGAAACCGGAAAACTGAGTTTGAATTCTAGTTGAATTCGTTGCATTCACCTACCCGCAAGTACCCTTGGGAAAGGTATTAATGCGACACTTCTACCTCTAGCTATGATTTAAGTAGCAAGTCAGATCGAAATCTTTAACCTTGGTTCAGTCTACTGGAGAAAGTAATGATATCTAACTGCAGAAAATCTTCTACGCACTAAGTCTTATCTTAGGAGACATGATCACGTTTGACACTTAACTGTCTGATCTCTCCGAAACCCAACTCCACCATCTACTTTCTCAACCTCATTAGGTATGTCACGCGATACTTCTCCCTGTCTCTCTTTCTTTCTATCCGTCCTCTGAGTATCAGATTCTCGAAGCCCTCCTTCCTCTTTACGTGTCCCAGAAACCTCAGCAGTCTCTTTCTGATGCGAAGTACAAGTTTCCTTTTCGTTTGAATCCTGTTAATAAAACTCGTCATCGCTCACATATTTGTTCAATGGTATTCTCAGCATCCTTCTGTAGAACCACATTTATGCTGCTTCATCGTATAAGATAAGAAATATAACAGTTCAGTACTTTTTTTTTGTTTCAAACAAAATATTCTTGAGTCCCAATAATCTGATTAACTTTTGAAATACGTCCATGGCCATGTCAATACAGGGGGTTACAGGAGTGAAAGCGAATGAGAAGACTTTACTGAGAAGTAAGGAAAGAATAATGAAGGATTTAAATGTCAGAAAGACAGAAGATGGCGATTGACACGTTTAAATTTTTGAAAATTTTAGGTGGGAAGAGAAAAAGAAATTGAAATGGGGTTCCACGAGTGAGAAAGGCGAGAAAAGAAGCTGTTTGAATTAAAGTGATGGTTGGAAATAGTTAAGTCCACATTAAAACGTTGATATCTAGTTACCAATCTTAAAGGCATGTCGTCGAAATCCAACAGAAATAGTGTGTAGTACTAGAACAAGGGAATCATAATAGTTGCCATAACAATCTTTGTAGAAAAAAAAAAGCAGAGGGAAGCCATGTCACGTCGGTGAGAAATTGAATGACGTCTAGATGCCAGGTTAGGATCACGGATCGTTCTTTGAATTTTGTAAAAAAACTCAAAATATACAGCAGAAGTACCCTCCCAGATATAGTAGAAGTACCCTCCCAGATATATAGCAAAGTGACTCTGGAAACTTCGAGAAATCATGAACAATATATATTAAACTGACTAGACAATTTGCTTATTGGTTTAACAGACTTTTTATTACTGATAAATCAATTAAAATAGTTATGGAAAATAGAGTACTCAATTATCAAACGTTTTCTTCGTCAAAATAACATACCGGTGAAAAGACAGCGATTAAATATATATAACATTGAAAAAGAAAGCAAGAACAATAAGTCTAACGTCATTAGCATAAAATAAGGCTTAAACGGATATTGTATTTGAGCCTCTACAGGGAATAACAGAGGACGGAATAATATTTAATGTCACTAAGAAAAGATTGATCACAGAGGAGTTGAACTGATGTGATCTCAATATGGAACCGGCTGACCTTAGACATAAGAAAGTAGGCTTTGGACTCAGTGTCACAGAACATCAAATTTGCATCAGAGGGTTATATGACTAGACACCTGTAGATGATATTCGTTCCACATTTACATGCCCGGTTAACATGGTATATACACGCGCTGGAAATCTGAATGTTATAAAGTTTGATAAGACCATCATCGGAGTTTCTCAAATCGTCTAGAGAAGGTCCACGTTCTTATAAAATCCCTGGAACTACACACTCTTCTGAACAGACAATCATTTTACTTATGAAACATGTACTATCGTATTCCTATTCATGAGTACAACAATAACATTAAACAATCTCTGTCAAAATTTGGAGACTAATCAGCTATTCTCAAGTAGTAAGCATTCAGACAAGTAAGTGCCATACGTGATACACGCTTTGGTCGATCATGTCTCGAAAGATGATTGACTGGGCATAAGTTTATCCCGTAGAAGATTGCCATTGCTTTCTGCGGTAGACTGTTTGCCAGCCAAGGCTATAGAACCCAATCTGCCCTATTAGTTGACCCATAACTGGAGGGAAGAGACGGATTAATTAATACCTTTCCCAAGGGTATATTTGCGTTAATGAATGCAACGAATTCAACTTGAATTCGAAATCGGCTCCCCAATAATTTTTTTTTTGTTGTTTTGTTATTGTCGTTACCACAAACATTTATTTTGGTGACGTGATATGTCTTTGTTGATAAGGCGCATGTTTGTTCATATCAAGTTGCTGTTCATAAATTAGATTATATAGAGTTGATATAAAAAGTGGAAAAGCTTAATAAATCTTTCGGCTTCTTTTGTTGATCTCGTTTTCATCAGGTCAAAATGAAAGACAAAAGTGTAATAAAAATAAGAAAATGAGTGTTGATTATTGTGCCTGAGACGGCAAGTAAGTTAAAGCACCATATTAGATGCGATGATCAAAAACCAGTAAGTGTTTTTATTGTTTGTATATATATATATGCATGTATATTAATGAACTCTCGTTTATAAAAAGAAAAGAAAATTAGATAATACATAACCGTCAAACTTGGAAACGTTAAAAATTATGAACAATTTTTATATTTCTTAACTTCTACAAGAAGGAAAAATGTTGGATGCTGGAAGATTTTAATAAAGAATTAACTAAATTTTTCTTTGTCGGCCGTATTTAGTCCAAGATTCTTGAAAAAAAAGTTGCTACCTTCTATATATATATATATATATATATATATATATATATATATATATATATATATTAATACAGGTTTCATTGAATAATATAGACAAGTTCTGTATATTTATTTTGTGTAAGATCCTTTCGTATGATTTGATTAGCTTGATAGTGTTGTCATGGAAAGACGACAAGAAATCGCAATAATTGTTCATTTTTTTATCAGGTCTGAGCTTTCGGCTTACATAAGCCATTATCAAAAGATGAACATTTTATATTCAGTGAACATAGAACATTTAAATTATTAACGCTGCACAAACACACTGGCAAACTTACACAGAGATCTCGAGTATTGTTGGTGTCACCCTTTCAACTATCAGTCGTTTCATCAAGGCGAATAGGCAAACTGGATCAATCAGTCCAAAACGTAAAGGAAAAGGCGGTCGGAACAGAAAAACAACGCCAAGAGATAACGTATATGTAATCAGGAACAGTGTGAAAGATCCTAGAAAGATATTTCGTTGTGCTTCGATTAATTTGCATAAAGGTGTGCACATGAAATAACCAGATGACAGGTTGTTGTTTAAATTCCTGACAAATGTTTACACTGTCGCAGTATAATAATCAAATTCTCACAAAAAACGAAACCACATACCCTCGAATTCGGCTAACATGATTCCTACATTATCTAGTACTGAATAAAGATATAGTTTTAAAAATTTACTCAAGCATTGCACAAACTTTCGACTGAGCAAAACTGCAAAATAGTAGGAGAATGCTGGTTCGCGTATATTCCTTAAGGTCTATTTGATTAGTTGCCAATTCACATCATGCCAACATAATTTTTTTAATATTCAATATGAATTCCATGCCTTCTAGATATGAACATTAAAATATAGTCTAAAAACTTTTAAACATTTAAGAAAATAGTCAAATCACTTGGGAATTAATCAACGGACGCAAACGATTCGACTATATTGAAAATTCCTTAAGGCAGCTAATTAATATTTTTTAATATATGATAAAAAAAGAAAAAATAACTTTTTGAATTTTACAATAAAATAGAAAAAAAGAGACGTTAATTTTTAAAATTGGCGTTCCCCCATCAAATACCAAGCAAAATCACACCAGTTATAGATGTAATCATCTAAATCATAACGTATATCTGAAGAGTTAGTCATAAAATATATAACGTTTATTAAATAAATAGAACGCCTACTCAGATATGGTTATCAACTAAAATAACATTTAGGCAATAAAATGTCTATTGATAAATAAAAATACATTTTTTTTTAAATTGGTTTCTTTACGCTTATATACAAAACTTAACAGCTAGAGAATTTGGAGAAACTATGACCACAGGGATTTCAAGTCAAGGCACTATTAAACCTTCTAACCTTGCAGCCAGGCTTGGAAAATACCTCCAATCCGTAGTGGACTGAGGTAAGAAATGGTTCGTAAATTTTAATGCTTCTAAAACGAAGCTACTATCAATTAATCATCATAGACAATCGCACCTTCCTCCCAATAGCATGGACCAGGCTTGCCTCCCAGAGAGTAAAACACTACGCCTCCTTGGTCTCACACTTTCAGCGGACCTGAAGTGGAATGACTATATCGAATCCATTGCTAAATCCGCTGCTATGAAAGTCGGTTCTCTGTGCAGGGCCCGGAGGTTTTTTCCGTCCGAATCTATCCTGCACATTTATAAATCTACCATCCGCTCGTGTATTGAATACTGTTGCCATATCTGGTCGGGTGCCCCTGCTATTCTCCTTGGGCTTCTCGACAAGGTACAGCGAAGGGTCTGTAATGTGATCGATATGTGATCTGCAGTCTCTCTCTCACCGGCGCGGCGTGGCTTCCCTGTATCTCTTCTATAAATACTTTCACGGCTTCTGCTCCGATGAACTTAGATCACTGGTGCCCCCTAGGTTCGAATTTGAACGAGATACTAGATTAGCAACTAGATCCCACCCTTTTACAATGAAACCGATAAAATTCAACCGCAACTTCTACTCAAACAGTTTCTTTTCTCGCACTTCCCGACTGTGGAATTCCCTTCCACAAGACTGCTTCCCCGACGGCTACAATCTCTAGGAGTTTAAATGTAAGGTCAATAGACACCTCCTAACACACTAACTCGCTTCCATTCATTCAACACTCTTCCCACCCACCGAACTATCAATCATCCGCTTCTGACATTTCCTATTACTAACCACTCTTTCTATTTACCTTCCCCTATGTAGCCCCAAGCGCAATAGTGGCAGTGGAATGCCTTGCTTGGGGTGAAATGATTAAAAAAAAATTTGATAGGCAAAACTCCTCCATGGCTGAGACAATCTAAACCCATCGACTCTATCGACAGTTTCCCAATGGATTGAATCCTGCCGGATGATGCCTATTTTTCGGATATTCAAGAAGCTAAACTAAAATAAATAAACAAAGAGTCTACTCAAGTATAATGCCGACTAAAAACAACATCGTATATTGGCTTGTATTTTGACTTGAATTGCAGAAGGCCAGCAAGTCAAAACCTATCAAATATTTTTTAGATATCCAGAGCAACAGCTCTTCCTTCGCCTATTTTATCAAGAGCGTGGTATAGGCATTCAGTGACAGCTGTTAGTAAAAAGTAGTAGACATATTGAAGCGGAAGCCATATTGCTTGTCAGATGTGAGATTACAGTATTAATAATAGCCTCGAACACTTTGCCAAAAATCGGTAAGGTGTTAGCAGGGTAATTATTTTTTAAGGATCAGAGGCCTGTCCGGAGTGCTTGAAAATAGAAACTACAGAGGAAAACTACTAGCAGCATGAAAACAGGAAGCAGTGTGGCAGCAGTTACCGAGTTTGAAGAGGACAGGAGAGAGCTCAGGGCCATATTTCTTTAGGGCGCTGACTGGAAGTTAATCACCTCAGCTTGCTTTATGAGAGTCAAGATTAGAAATTATATCACAGTCCAGAAAGGTGGTTATATATATGTGACTCATTTGAGCCTCAGTTCTAGGTGGGAAGACCGGTGGGGAGACTCCAGAAGAGTCAAATGTAGTGCTGGAAGAGAATTTGGGAACAAGAAACTAAAATTTATCCGCTGCTCTTTTGCTAATAATCATGCATTTTATCTCCTTGCAAGTTAAACTTTAATCCTTTCTTTTAAACATTTTGCACTACTTTCTGTAATAGATTTTATAGTTTACTAGCAGTGTAGCCCGGCGTTGCTCGGGTGTAATGAAAGTTTTAAAACTAATCCATGGTCCTGGAGCTCAGACTCAGCCTAAAGAATATTTGTGTGAAGTTTGGTGAGAATCGGATAAAAATTGTGGATTTTCATATTAAAGGACATACAGACAGATAAACAGACACACACAAAACATCTTGCCTTTTATATATATATATATATATATATATATATATATATATATATATATATATATATTATTGATTTTCTGTACTATTGTAAGAACTGCAAACTTGAAACTTCTGAATATCGTTTCTTATGTCTTTGTCTATGAGTGTATCAAATTTCATTAAAATCGGACCACTCCTTCTATATCGCGATTTTTTCGAGTATCGATTTTCGATATTTATCGAGGTACCTCGACACAAAACCTAGCTAAGAACACTCGCATACGTTTATAGTACAACTGTGTAAATTTTCAAGAAAATCGGTTCAGCCGTTTCGGAATCTATAGGTAACGGACACGCACACACACACACACACACACACACACACACACACACACAGAGAGAGAGACAAAGTTCCATTTATAGATAAGTGTAGATTTTCAATGTATGCTATAAGCACTGTGCCATCTTATGTTCTGAAAATAGAAACAGAAATGTAACTTATACTTCACACCAGGCAGAGATAGTAGTGGCTTCTAATAATGAGTTTTCATAAAACATCTCATTTTCTCAGAATCGCCGAGCAAAACTCTACTTCAAGGTGTCAATTTTGTCGGGTTTATGAAATAAAAAAAGATTTAACAACATCCTACGAGAAGAAGTTACGCTTTGTTAAATCTGTAAAACTCGTAGGCGACTTGGTAAGGGCGCGATAAACAATTCTCGTTAGTTGCGTCCATTCGACGATTAAGGGTGCAACGCGGCAGTTCTGGAAAATTAATAACGGCTCAGCTTTTGATTGTCTTTCTGTTGACTTAACTTTTGTTTCCTGTTGTTTTGTAACATGTGTCTATAATTACGTCCAATTTTAGTTGCTGGAAAATAAAAAAAAAACATCGTCAGGAAACACATTTTACAGATGTGTAAGTCAGCTTTTCGCCCACCCTCTATATATATATATATAAGCATTAGTTTTGATCATATTTATAACGTTTCGGTCGTTGTATGCTCTGAAATACTTCAGAAAATATTTTTGGGAGTTTTGAACTGATTCCTTTATTTTGTTCACGTGACTAAATTGTTCTAATTCCATATGTAATATGTGAACTCTCTGGTAAGATTCGAACCAGCATCCCCCTTGGGAAGCGAAACCGTGGTTATATCCGTCGTGCTTATACCGACTCAGCCACGGATGCCAACTGCAAAAAGACTAATCAGTACAACAATGAAGAACAGATGAAATTTCCAAGCAGCATTATAAAGATCGCTTAGGGTATTTAGCATAAACAGGATATACATACAGGGTTAGTCAAAATGTTGTTAATATTATTATTGTTTTTCTTTATCTCCACCATACATTTCTAGGTCGATCGCGTTGGACCATTGCGTTGGCCTGTACAATTTATTGATTTGACGCCCTGGGATTTCTGGTTGGGGTCATGGTGATGAAGAGCAAGAGAGTTTGTGATATCAGTGACCTCAAAGACAGAATATGAACTGAGGCATCATTTATTTTCAGTGAAATGAGTGAGTTTTAATTGGGACTGTTGTTCGCTGGCTTGTGTGTACTGAATATGGTTGCGATTGTAAATCATCTTTCATATATATGTTTTGTAAATAAATGATTTCTACCAAATTAAATGTTAATATTATATTGAATAACTATGTATTAATGTCAACAAATGTTGTAGCGGCGGGAAAATGTATGGCATTTTTAATGAGTTTGAGTGAATGGGTATTTCCTATTGAAATGAAAATAATTGTAACACAAAATGGAAGTCGGTTGAGGCTGGCCATCACTTTCTATTCGATACCTCACCAACCCTATTCACGACCCATACACTCATTACTATTTGTTCATTCACCACAAAAAAATAATTCATCATCTTCCAATCATACACCGACCACAATAGCACATTTGACAGGGAAACCATAAAAGTGGGAAAACGCTATAAATACTCTCTTTTGTTCTATATATATATATATATATATATATATATATATATATATATATATATATATATATATAAAATGCATCTAAAAATTTAATATGAAAATGCATGGGGGAGTAGGTGAACCAAGAAACAAACTGAAATATAACAAAACATCAAAGAAAAATAAATGTTAGTAAGATTCGTCCATTCCACAAAACTAACAGTGGCTCTTCCACTAATAGGCAGAATCAAGACGCACACTCACTAATTGATTTGGAAAGGATCAAATAAATAATGAAACTGGAAAATAAAAAAACTGACTGAGCCAAGATAAAAAAAATGGGGCCAAAAACAAATTGGGAGGGTTTGTGTGAAGGAATACCAGACCGAGAACAAATATAAGGGATAAATATTTTTTTAATTTATAGAGTAACAAAAATGTAGGATGTTGTGACGAAATCATGACGATCTAATACGTAACTTTTTCGACAAGATTCGATTCCACATATGAAGAAAACTGCCAATATATTCAGTGAGTTTATACCGACTCAGCCAAACAAACAGTAGGATTAAAGAGAATATATATTTTTAAATTAAGCATAAAACACTTTTTTTTATTGTTGTTTACTTAATATATGAATCACGAGCCAGAATGAATAACGGTTGACCCAGAACTTAAAAAGGTTATAATTCTGGTGATTGGAGATACGCATTCCCTAAGGATAATGTTCCACAAAAGTTTTGTTCTTTGGAACAACTTGTCGGAATGGGCCTTTCTTTAAGAAGTGTTTCACACCAAGCAAGGCCGTTCTGCCACTGATGCGCAGGATGTTGCCTGGGAGGAGAGCAAAAATAGAAAGAATACGGTAAACAAGATGTTGGAGAAAAGCTAAGAGTAAGATAAAAATCAAGGAGATAAAAGATGGCACTTGACATTGCACTTAAACTTATGGAGATTATAGCTATTAGGGAAGCAAGTATACGGATGGGAGTTCCACAAGCGAGAAGTGCGAGAAAAGAAACTGATACAGTAGAAGTGGGGGGTTACATTTGACTGTCTTATTTGTAAATTAGTGGGACCTAGTTGCTAATCTAGTAGCACGAGTAAATTCGTCCAAACTGAAGAAGTGAGAAACTCGTAAAAGCAGAAGCCGTGGTAATATTTTTAGAATTAACAGAGGGAAATTACATCCCGTCGGTGAGAAAGTGACTGAAGTCGAGCTGCCAGTTAAGGATCGATCAGATTGCAGATCTTTCTACTGATTTTGTCGAGAACCACGAGATGAACAGCAAGAGCAACCTACCAGATATGGCTACAATATTTAATGCACAGACGAATGGTAGATTTGTAAGTGTGCAAGATGGATTCTAACGAGACTCAAACTTCCTAGCCGTATATGTACCTATAGATTCGGTGTAGTCAGCTGAGAAAATGAAACGAAAGAGGTGCAGTGTATTGCATTCTGAGAGACTAGCCTGTTCCATACTGATGGAATCTGAGTTTGAGTTTTGTTTAACGGCATATCAACCTCTGTAGGTTATTTAACGCCAAAAAGGTGTGGTTTTAAGGTATTTTTTAATTATAGTGAGAAGGTTGATTTAGTCAGGTTTTAATGAATTGTTTTTGTTTTTATTTTTTTTATTTTAGAAAACTGAAAATGTCTTCTAATTTTGTATTCAAAAATGTTTTGCTAACAATAATTTTTCTCTTTCAAAAATGTCTTATAGTAACATTTTTTTCTACAAAAATATATTGTTGGTAATATTTTTCTTTTAAAAATATATATATTTTCTAAAAAAGCCTATTTTTATGTACTTATTTCTATAAAAGTGTAATTGTATACTTTCCTAGTGTTTTGACCCCAGTTTGGGGGTTAAGTATTTGCCCATAACTGGGACCCTAAAAGGTGCTACCACCCCGAGTCAGGATGGGCCTGGGAACAACAACAATTAGGAAGTGGTTCCATGCTCCTCAGAACCTCTCAATCAGAGGCCTTGCGGCCGTATGCAGTTAACTATAAAGGAGAACAGCTTAGTTTGGAACCATCAAAATTCACGAGCAATTTCTTATCCAAGTCCACTACAGATTGTAGGTCCTTTTCAAGATCAGCAGCCAAGTTTACTTTGCCATCCTTGGCAAATTTCTTTTGAGACGGGAGTAAACGATGCCTACTTGGTAACTGATTACATCAGAAAGATCATTGATGAAGATTAAAAAAAAACCTAGGAAAGAACCTTGAAGAACACCCGCATTCATATGATAAGATCTTAAAGAATTCCCGTTCGATACGACTTTCATTACGCAATTTGATAGGAACAACAGCGATAAATCGAACAAGCTTCTAGTTATACCGTTGCCCTGCAGTTTTTGCAGTAGGCCAAACCTTGTCAAACGTTTTTGAGATAGCCAGCGCAACAGCTCAAGCTTGGCTGTTCTTATCAAGAGCTTGATATATGTATTCGGTGATGGTCGTTAACATGTATGCAGTAGACCTGGCGAGGCGAAAAATATATCATTTGAGAGAGAATAGGTTGCCAGATGTGAGATGATGAACGCCTTCAACATTAATGATAGTCTCGAACAATTTGCCAAAGAACAGTAAGAGGCGGATAGGACAATATTTAGAGGGATCAAGGGAATCTGTTTTAAAAATCAGAACTACAAAGGAGGGCTTCTAACAAACAAGAAAGCAAAAAGCAGCATTGCAATAGTCGTAGAGTTTCGAAAGGATGGGAGAGTTCATGGGCACATTTCCTTAAGACGATGACTAGACTTCCGTCAGTTGCCTTCTGGGAATCAAGCTTGGAAATTATGTCACAGACCAGAGAGGGGATTATGTATATGTCACTCATCTGAGCTTCAGTTCTAGGTGGGGAAGTTGGGTGTGTGTACTCTAGACGAATCCAATGTGAAACTGGAGGAGAATTTGCTTGCAAAGCACTCAGCTTTGTCAGCTGCGGCTTTGAGGATCTTAAATCTAAACTTATTCATAAATGGAATTTGTGTGTGTGTGTGTGTGTGTGTGTGTGTGTGTGTGTGTGTGTGTGTGTAACCGTTACCTATAGACTCCAAAACGGCTGAACCGATTTACTTGAAAATTGACACAGTTATACTATAAGCGTCTGCGAGTGTTCTTAGCTAGGTTTTGTGTCGAGGTACCCCGATAAATATCGAAAATCGATAATCAAAAAAATCAGGTTATGGAAAGAGTGGTCCGATTTTAATCAAATTTGATACACTCGTAGTCAAAGACATATGAAACGATATTTAGAAGTTTCAAGGCTGCAGTTCTTACAATAGTGCAGAAAATTGATAATATATATATATAAAAGGCAAGATGTTTGTGTGTGTGTGTCTGTTTATCTGTCTGTATATCCTTTATACAATTTTTATCCGATTCTCACTAAACTTCACACCAATATTCTTTAGGCTGAGTCTGAGCTCAGGGCCATGAATTAGCTTTCATTACACCCGAGCAACGCCGGGCTATACTGCTAGTTTATTGAATAAAAAAAAGGCTCGCGAGTTTGATGATATTGAACACATTTTTGCAGAACCGCCAGTATTTTTTGGAACCAAACATGCAAGATGCTACACGCTGCTTTCTTCTATCGTCAAACGGCAGCTTAGCATCATTTAGGATCTGCTTGCATTCATTACTAGCAGGGACAAAAAGACACCTACTGTTGTCGAACCCGTCGCTCCGATAAAACTTTTATTTACAAGACCTCATGCAGAAGGCAGCTGAAGAGAGTGAGAAAAAAGGACTATAAATAAATTGCAAGAAAACCGAATGCATGGTCATCAGTAAAAAGAGCAGCCCGAAATGCCAAATACAGGTGGGGGATACCAAAATCAAGCAGGTACAAAAATTTAAATACCCGGAAAGTGTTCTAACAGAAGACGGAAAGTGCGACACAGAAATCCGTGGGCAAATTGGCATGGCGAATGACGCGTTCCAGAAGCTGAGCAAAGTATTAAGACACAGGAAACTTTCAATAGAAACAGAGTGAGTACTAATTTGCTACGTGATGTCAGTTCTTCAATACGGCAGTGAATGTTGGACAATAACATCAACGATGAAAAAAACATGAAGCAGCTGAACTGTGGTTCTACAGAAGCATTCTGCGGATATTATGGACCGAGCGTGTGAGCAATGATGAGGTTTTGGAAACAATGGCAACGAAAAGGAAATTTGTACTGAGCATCAGGAAGAAACAACTTCAGTGTCTGGGACATGCAATGAGGAAGGAGGGCTTGGAGAACCTGATACTAACAGGCCAGATAGAGGGAAAAAGTGACAGAGGAAAGCAGTGGATAACATATTTGAAGGGCCTGAGCATGTGTATGACAGAATGGGGGTTGCGAGATGTTACAGGAGAAAGCGTGCTAAGGGCCACCAGGGATAGGGAGACGTGGAAAGCCATGATCGCCTACGTCCTTAAATGACAAGGGACATAAAAGAATATGATTATTTTAATTTTATTTCACGTATGTACTTGAATTTTTAACTTTTTTGTTCTTATTTTCTTTCTTTTTTTTTTTACTCGTATCACCCCGAGCAAGGGGATAACGCCACTGATGTACAGGGGGCTACGTAATAGTGAAAAGATTGGTAAAGAGAAAGCCGGAAACCACATCCTAAACAGGGAACAAGGGATGAGCCTCTTAACCGGTTCAATAGATGTGGGTGGAGTGTGAACCGGCCGATAGATAGATCTATCTACTTCAATTGAAAAAATAATTGTGAAAATTGGTAAAGAGAAAGCCAGAAACTACATCCTAAACATGGAACAAGGGATGAGCCTCGTAACCTGTTCAATAGATGTGGGTGGAGTGTAAGAACCGGGCGGTAGATAGATCTATCTACTCCAATTGAAAACAAAAAGTGAGATGATTGGTAAAGAGAAAGCCGGAAACCACATCCTAAACAGGGAACAAGGGATGAGCCTCTTAACCTGTTCAATAGATGTGGGTGGAGTGTGAACCGGCCGATAGATAGATCTATCTACTTCAATTGAAAAAATAATTGTGAAAATTGGTAAAGAGAAAGCCAGAAACTACATCCTAAACATGGAACAAGGGATGAGCCTCGTAACCTGTTCAATAGATGTGGGTGGAGTGTGAACCGGGCGATAGATAGATCTATCTACTGCAATTGAAAAAAAAAACAAAAGTGAGAAGACTGGTAAAGAGAAAGCCAGAAACCACATCCTTAACAGGGAACAAGGGATGAGCCTCGTAACCTGTTCAATAGATGTGGGTGGAGTGTGAACAGGGCGATAGATAGATCTTTCTACTCCAATAAAAAAAAAATTGTTGTTTTAGTTTTCGTGTATATTGCGTGTATATATGAGTATTTTAGGTGTGTTTTTGTGTGCATTTGTTTGAGTGTACTAATATCGATTTACTTTTTTTTTTTTGATTTTCGGCAATCTGACGAGACGTTTACTCGCCTGTCGAAATAATCAGGATTTATAATCGTTTCAATTATTTGTTGAGTTTTCTTTTCTGTTTACCATATTACTCTAGATAATATCAATTGAGCACACGATTTTATCTCTATAATGTTTTGTATTAATTATTAATCTTTATTATCCTCTCTGTTTCATATAGGACAAGCATGATAACCCGGCGTTGCCCGTGCAACTCATAAGATTTTAGTAGTAGGAGAAGATGCCAATGAGCGGAGTAGATGGAAATTAGAAATATAAAAACTATTACACTCTCAGTTCTGAAATTTTCGAAGAATATTTAAAAATGTAGACATTTAATTTTAGAGGAAAAAGTTACGTTAATGCCACACGAATTACAGACAGTTGGTCTCCTGCATTAAATATTTAGCAAAAAAAATCTTACATTTTTAATTTTATTTTCCGAAATATGAAATATTAAATCTGAAAAAAAAAAAGACTTAAATAATTAACCTAACCATTGGCACATGTTTTTACATATTTGTTTTTGTTTGAAAAAACCCATTTTTTAATAAAAAATATTTTAGTCGCGTTTGATACGTGTGATTTGATTTCTGTGACATAATTTAGCAATCATCATAGATCTTAGATGTTTTACGGAGCAAATTATAAACAATCGCCTCAATTGGCCAAAAAGTGCGAAAAGGAAAATTGCTGAAGATAAACTCAAAAATTACGTGTCGACCTGGCTTCCCTGTAGATATGTGTCCCTAGAAAGTTTGAATGGCGTAGCATAAAAAATGTAGGTGTGCATAGGGAACAGGCACACACAGAATCACAGATTGCTTTTATATATATAGATTATTTCAAATATATATATATATATATATATATATATATATATATATATATATACTAGCAGTATAGCCCGGCGTTGCTCGGGTGTAATGAAAGCTTTAAAACTAATCCATGGTCCTGAAGGTCAGATTCCTTGGACGTTGAAAGACTAAAAAGCAATAGTTGTTTCCAGTTAAAGCGAAACCGTAGACTGAAAGAAAAATGAATGGTAAGAAGTCAAATTTTGATTTCTTGGTATCGATATCAAATACGTTTTATCGTCGTAAACTGAATTTTGAAAGCTAAATAAGTCCTCGGAGTAAGTGGTATCATGGCTGAGACTAAGAACTACAATTATACCTACTTAGAGCCAAACCCGAAGCAAAAACTAAAATAAAAGACCTGAAAAAAATACAGACATACAGGCAGATAAGCAGATACACAGACAAACATCTTGCCTTTTATAAATATATTAACGAATTTCTGCACTATTGTAAGAAATGCAAACTTCAAACTTCTGAATATCGTTTCTTATGACTTTGTCTATTAAGTGCATCAAAGTCGAAAATGCATCAAAAATTTATTGAGTCGAAATTATTGTGGATCCGAATATTTTTCTTTATGCTCAGTTTCAATACAAATCAAATCAAACAAGTGCAACTCAGTAAATGATGTGGAACACAGAATTAGAGCTGCACCAACTTTTGTCAGCTTATCAAAGGCTTCTCCACCACAGTCAGTCAGTTAAGTGCCATACGTAATACACGTTTGGGCGATCATGTCTCGAAAGAGACATGACTGACTAGACAGAAGATTAGCCCACAGTAGGTTGCCATTACTTTCTACTTTCTGTGGTAGACTGGTTACCAACCAAGGGTATAGAACTCAATCTGTTCTCTTAATCAACTCATAGCTGGAGGGAAGAGACGGTATTTGCGCGTAAGTGAATGCAAGGAATTCAGTCGAGTTCGAATTTCAGTTGAATTCCTTGCATTCACTTATGCGCAAATACCCTTGAGAAAGGTATTAATCCATCTCTTCCCTCCAGTTATTAGTTAAATAACAGAACAGATTGAGTTCTGTAGCCTTGGTTGGCAACCAGTCTACAACAGAAAGTAGAAAGTAATGACAACCTACTGTGGGATAACCTTCTATCTAGTCAGTCATATCTCTTTCTAAACATGATCGCTCAAGCGTGTATCACGTATGTTACTTGACTTACTGATGAAGTCGCAAACTCCATTGGCTAATTTTTACATAACCTATTTTTGCTATAATACAGAAAGCTTGAAAATTTTTCCAAAACGATTGTAAGAGTTAGCGGATGAAAAAAAAAGGCACCTTTTTTTAAAAAAAAAGGTGTGTAACATAGAACGAAAAATATTGTAAATACATTTTACATAAATAAAAAGGAAAATATTAAATCCGATGCTTTTGTCAAAAATCTTCCGTGAAAGAAACTCCAGATTTCATACGCGTTGGAAATGCTTAAATCTCACAAAAAAGGTGAGGATTTAGTTGCTTATCCTGTCAATAAAGAATACGAAAACTTATTGCGATATGTGATTTTACCTCAAACAAGATAACAAAGCCACTAACACGCAGCTGATTATTGGGCACGAAAAATATAAGAAAAACATTATTAAGGAGTGAGAAAAACAAACGAACGATTGGCATTGCATCTAGAGTTGATTGGGGAGCAAATAGCTAGAACAAATTTCGACAAGCAATAGGTAACGAAAGAAAGAAACTGTTTTCATAGAACTTACGCTTGCATCTAGTCATTTCAATTGTAAAATGATGAGATTTTGCCAACAATTTAATACGGAGCTTGAATTCATAGAGTCTCGGTACTTATATAGTAGAGTTCATTAGAACATTTACAATGAAAACTGTTGTGGAGTTTTGGCGAAACTTCAAAGTGTAGTGACTATTTTGTGCTAGTAGTAAGACACGGAACAAGAAGGTAAGTTCAAAACAGTGTATTAGTATAACAAGAAATCAAGATATTCACAGAAAGTGTTAATAAATATTAATATATAAATAATTTAGGCCGAAGCTATTATTATACTGCCTGGCTAGTAGCTGTCGTTACCTGCTCTCGTTAACTGTGTACTTGACTGCCAACATGACCGCTCCCTAGTTACGCAGGTAATTTATATATAGCAAGTGGAAGAGTTCATTCATCGTAGGAGGGCACCATTACAGAAACATCTATGGAAAAGGCACAAGGAAGTTGCATTAAGATGGTGGAACCAAAAGAAAGATTTCTATGAACTTTCGACTAGTGCTACATAAAATGCTATATCTATAAAAAAAAAAAGCAACTGATTGATCAAGATTCGCAAGGAAGCTTATAATGAATTATGCGGTTATTGCTCTATGGCATTTATTGTCCTCACTTGTCAGAAATGGTTGAATATTCATTGTTCAGCAACAAAGATGGGGTGTTTTTCGCTCTAAAGAATCTGAAAGCCAACGATAAAGTAATTCTTTTGAAAAGATGCCAACAGAAAATGTAGATTATTGCGTGTTAAGAAACAGAGACATCAATGAGGGGGTCAAAAGTTCGAAAAAGAAACAGGAAGTGGACATCCGACAGACAGGACCTACATAGAGACACACGGATATCTTCAATAATTCATACAGATATTGTATGGGCATTCTATCTCCCTACACGGAGAGTCCTGGTAGGGGTGCCAACACGTCTCTTTGAAGCCTTCACTGATTGTACTCTCTCTCTCTCTCTCTCTCTCTCTCTCTCTCTGTTTCGCTGTCTTTCTTCATTGTTTCGTTATTTTCTTTTTCGTACGTGTTATGAACGTAAACGTTTGCTGCATACTCTCGATCCTACCCACGATTTTTTTTATTCTATGTGAACCGTGTTTCTTCACTAATGCGGAATCATGGCGCACCATAATCTTCTATTTCTGCTAGCGCTTAGTAACGTTTTCTCCTTTGCAAAGCCTACCATCACCTATTAAGTCATCAATTGAATCAAGATAGTCAAGTTTGTGGCTTCCTATTTTCCCTATTCCTTTTACCGTCGATATACCTTTTGCGTGTCAATTTCTTTTAAGCGATATACCTTTTGCGTTTGTGGCTTCCTGTTTCCCCTATTCTTTTTACTGTCGATATGCCTTTTTCGTGTCAACTTCTCTAAGCCTGCCTTCCTCATTATTTTAAGGAAATCTCAGTTGCCTCTTCGTGATTCTGGATATAAGTATCATTTTTGTTTCTATTCTCGCTAAGATTTCTTATATGCTTAATGAATCCATTATATTTCCAGTATGCTTCTGTAAAATCGAACTTTTGTTGCCTTCGGTCTTCTTTTCATCTGTGAAGAGAATGTCCCGCAATCGCTGCCGTATCAAAGAAGTGGTTTTATATAACAGTTTAACGTCATATTCCTTGAACTATTTACCTTCTTCGGACTATAGTCCTCATCTTTGTTGCCATTTGTACGATGTTTCGGCCGTTGTACGCTCTGGTCTTCTTCAGGTTTTTAAAGACACATGGCCCAGTGAATATAGACGTTGATTAGATCCTGTGACTCGAACCAAAGTATTGTGAGTTCAATACCAGGCTTCAGCAGTGGTGAACAAGTAACTTATAGGATTAGAAGGAGATAACTCATGACTACCAAAAGAGGCTCTACGCATGGAATGAGAAGGATATACCCCAATGATTGTAAGAAAGGGTTCGGTTTGAAATTTCAACACTTGAAGAAGGCCGAAGCGTACAACAGCCGAAACGTCGTACAAATGACAACAAAGATGAGAACAATAGTCCGAATAGTGTAAATAGTATAAATACTACCTCATATCAGAAATATAGAGAAATGCCATATTCTTTGTTTATAATGATTTCTTAATACTTTGCTTATCTTTTGGAAGGCATTTTGTTTTATTCTAATGCATAACTGGATTTCAGTGGCGTATTTTCTATCTCTTGTTAATACGCCAGGGAAATATTTAAAATTCTGTACGTGACTAATGTCAACATCTCCAAATTATAGTTTCTATCTTGTTTTTTTTATGTCAACAATATATTCTGTTTTCGTACGATTGATAGTCATTTTTGTTTTTAGTTTTCCTTTGCTAGTTTTAATACAAAACCGGATACGTAACAACAGGTTATTCAGGTCTTTCAGTTTAATCTTTGCTCCGCAAATCTAGTTGCATAGCTCTCCCCTTTAGTGGAACTAATCTGGAAGATAAGTTATGATCACCTGTTACCATCCTTGATCATCAACTCGTCTTAAATGCGCAGGCGAGATAACTTGCCGTACATTAGCTGCTACGAAAATTATAAGTCTATGCTTTCACTAGATTAGTTTGGTGTTTTGACAACTAGTGAATATCTGTGCCTCATTGTGCTTATTTACTGCAATTAAAGTGTTCGGAATATAATTCCAGTGTAGTGTGGTGCAGTGGATATCGACTCGGAACGCAAAATCGGGGAAGCCGAGTTCGAATTCCAGATGAATTCTTTGCATTCACTTACGCGCAAATACTCTTAGGAAAGGTATTAATCCGTCTTTTTCCTCCAGTTATGTGTTAAATAATAGGAGAGATTAGGTTCTATAGCCTTGGTTGGCAACCAGTCTACCGTAGAAAGTAATGGTAACCTACTGCGAGATAATCTTCTGCCTAGTCAGTCATGTCTCTTTCGAGAAATAATCACCCAAGCGTCTATCACGTATGGCACTTAAATGACTTTGGATGTGCGTTGCGGTGCAGTGGATATCGACTCAAAACGACAGATCAGGGTGCCGAGTTCGAATTCCAGTTGAATTCTATGCATTCACTTACGCACAAACACCCTTAGATAAAGTATTTATCCGTCTCTTCTCTCCAGTTATGGATTAAATAATAGAACATATTAGGTTCTATAGCCTTGGCTGGCAACCAGTCTACCGCAGAAAGTAATGGCAACCTACTGCGGGATAATCTTCTGCTCAGTAAATCATGTCTCTTTCGAGTCATGATTGCCCAAAGCGTGTATCACGTACGACATTTAACTGACTGACTGACTGTTGTCCCCATCCTTATTGTTATAATCAGGACATTTTGGACGTTGTACGCTCTGACCTTCTTCAAGGAAGTGAAATTTTGAACTGAACCCCTTTATTTCAATTACAGTGTCTAGATTAATCTTGTTCTATGAGTCTTACCAATTCCGTACGTCTTAGTTGCCTCCATTTAACAAGGAATCAGACTTCATTTTCTATATTTGAAGGGACACGTTTCATTTCGAGATTTTTAATCGACTGCGGGCAAGTAAAGCAATAAACTTTAATCACCCAATTAAGTTTTTAATCGACTGAATCGATCAGGTGAATGAAATCTTAAAGGTTGTAAGTATCATCCAGAACTACGTCTCAATTAGCGACCATGATGAATCAACCAAAAAATGTTATAAGCAAATACAAGACAATATAAAACCAAGTAATTTAGAAAGAGATCATAACAGTTCAAAAGAAGAGTACCTCTATGTGGTGTAATGGTTAACAAGTTATTTCACTAAATCAATTACGACTGAATAAGAGCTTTGATCTTCTCTGGAGCCCCATATATTAGGCCTTGCGCCACATCTAAGCTATGTTTAGAAAATCTACATAACTGTTCAAGGGAACTGGAACACTGAAGACGGTTATGACTGAAAGAAAAAGGTTTTTGCGTCATCTTCAGCTTTGACTGCCTAAAAAGGTTCACCATTTGCGAATATTTTCAACCAAAAATCGGTAGAAAATGTTCCCCGTTTCTCACGCTAGTGGAGGAAGAGGCTGAAATGTTGACGATGAATTTCAGTTCAGTAAGAACTGAAAAAATATTGGAGTTGCGTTGCGCACAGCGAGAACTGAAGAGTATTAGACGCAGCAAAGGAGTACAAGAGCACAGAGGAGTTAAAATAAAATAAAGATAAAACGTAAAGAATGGATAAAAAGACAGTAAGGAAACATTTTAGATTCTGAAAGATCTAAGCAAGCAAAATCAGTATTACCATTCAATAAATAACATCAATTAGCATTAAAACTATCAAATTAACATTAATACAATTCTGTTATTATTAATATCATCCAATTAATAACAACATTAATTACCAATGTTACCATCAATGCATAAAACTTCCATTATTAATACCATTAACTTTTAAAAAACATTAATACCGTTAACATTAATACCATCCTATTAACATAAATACCATCAAATTAATAATACTATTAACAGCAATCAATGCCCTTAATAATAAAACACCATTAAAATACCATTATCATTCTTGTCATCCAATTAAAAATACCATTAATTATCATTAGTTATATCCAATTAAAAATACCATTAATTAACATTAGTTCCATTAATTGATAGAAACAACCATTAATCCCAACCGATGAATATTAATGCCATCTAATTAACATTAATACTATCCAGTTAATTACCATTAATATCATTCATCAATTTAAAAAAAATTAATTAATATCATAAAAATACCATTTAAACCATCCAAGGCATAAAGTAATATAAACAAATGACACCGTGGGAAGATAGAGATAGTTGTGCTGCAGTAAGTACGTGTCCCAAGCCACAAACCTATCCTGAAAGAAAACATGGACGCCATTGAAATCTTAGGATCCTCCAACTATGATGATTTTTCTGTCATTAATAAAGAAGTGTAAATGTCAGATTAAGAATGGTAAGGGAGTCGGAATTGACCAAATCTCAGCTGAAAACTACATAAATTTTTATGAACCAATGACACGCATGCTAACAATAGATCTGTCAGCCAGACAATTGTCCAAGAACAGGAAGCCACTCATTGATTCTTACACGTTCTTCAAAATGCAATCTGTAACAATGTCAAAACAAAAGGACTAACAACCTAATAAATCACACCAGTAAACATAACGAATAAGGCTTACAACCATATCACGTTGAATACAACGGTTCTCGCGCGATCACTGAAGTTAAGCAACGTTGAGCCTAGT
Source organism: Ascarosepion bandense (assembly GCA_037127315.1). Lineage (NCBI taxonomy): Eukaryota > Metazoa > Mollusca > Cephalopoda > Sepiida > Sepiidae > Ascarosepion > Ascarosepion bandense. The sequence goes on along the minus strand of JBBBDQ010000121.1, from coordinate 1,429,184 downwards.
CAGTATTTAGATGGGTGACTGCTTGGCAATACCACGTGTTGTAAGCGTTTAGTGACAGATGTGCGTTGTGGATATTGGCTCGGAAAGAGAAATCGGTGAGCCGAGTTCGAATTCCAGTTGAATACCCTGCATTCACTTAAGCACTGGTACCCTTGGGAAAGGTATTAATCCGTCCTTTCCCTCCAGTTATGGGTTAAATAACAGTGTAGGACTTTGTGACCCTAGCCTTAAAATCAAATCCCAATGAATCTTGATACTCAAAAAAAAGTATTACTAGACACAAATCTTATCCAAAAAAACAACAATAAATCTTTGAAAAAAAATGGTATTACCAGCAATAAATAAATACAATTTAGTTGGCAATAAAATGACACGCCGAGGTTGATATGCCATATAACAAAAGCAACCAACCAACAACATAGTGCCACCCTGGGTCAACAGAACTGTACATCAAGCCACACAAGTAGAAGACCTCCAGTCATGACTAACTCCCTAGACTGCAACACCCTTGATTATTGTGTGACACCCGGTTAAGTGAGAAACCAACAAAACTCCTTATAACACCAACCTAAATAAAGAGTATATCCAGAGGAGTTGCAGGAGGTCCCTATGTTTTCTAGAGGCCATAAAACAAAACAATCAAACAACCAAGACTAAGGATAAGCTAGTGACCCAAGCTAAAGAATCAACAACTAAAAACCAATCAACATTTTTGCTGTGTATGAAACACAACAGAAAGGACATTAAATCTGTGCAAAACATTACTAAAAGCGTTATTAGAAGTTTTTTCCATTTTCAGGGATACAGAAGACTATTATCTCCTTTTGGTGGAGATAAGACACGTGTTACTTGACGACCGCTTATAGTTGTCACTTCATATAGTGACAATAGATACCAGGCTTTCAGTTTGTTTACAGCTGCAAAACAAAGGAGTTGCTTTCGTTGCTATCAGGCAGAGGAAATGTCTGCGTCCCCAGCTGCTTAGAAGTCCATGGTATCCTTTTGGGAATATATCTTTTCTAGATATAAAAATCAACTCCAGCTCGCAGTCCTCCATTTTGAAAAATGAATGTTTAACTGATTCCAATATGTCCTCACCTGAGAGGTAATAGATGACTTCGACCTATTTGAATCTTGAGCACTAAATTTATCTTCTCCAGACACAGGTGTATCTCCATATATTATGTAAAACCCTTCTTTTTTTCACTCTGCCTTGCTGTAAAGATATATGTGATATATTATCCTCTGCTTGAGTTAAACGTATAAATGTATATATACTTTTGCATATGTTTTAATAGTATAAATGTATATCTTTGAACAAAGAACGTTTGCCATTCTTTTTCTTTTCAGCCATTTTGTTCAGTCCCTCAAGTACGGTGTTAACATATCATGAATATAATACTGACCGTAACGTGGGAAATACCAATGGGTGAATAAATTTCTATTACAAATTCTTCAAACACATCGAAAACTCCCTTGAGAGGGTGTGGCAACAGACATTGTGAATAAAAACGATTAAATATAACGTGGGTAAGAAATAGAAACAAATTTTCAACAGATGTGGGATAAGGCGGGCAGCGCAGTAATTTGCAAGGCTTCATAGAAAAGTAGTTCTAGTCATTAGTTGGGATACGCCAAGGTTAAGTTTCATTTCTTAATCTCTTTAACTTTTCTGTTGACCGCATCAATGATAGCTTTGAGGAAAACCAGAGCGCAATCTATGGATGAAATAACTAAGAAAGTAGATGAACTTATTTGTTTGGTGAACTCCCTTAGATAATATAGGAAGATTATACCAGAAAAAAATCATGATGAACAATAAGAGACTTACAACTGAGTCGATGGTGTGTAACTGAATTCACTTCAAATGGCTTGGCTTATTTGTAACATTTATAATAATATATTTATATAACAATTTTTAGATTTATATAATCTGTCAGAAATAAAATACTGACACATGTCTCGAAAGACTAGACAGTTACGGGACATTGATGTGCGTTGTGGTGTATCGGCCCGGAAAGAGAAACCGGGGAGCCGAGTTCAAATTCCAGTTGAATTCATTGCATTCACTTACGCGCAAATACACTTGGGAAAGGTATTAATCCGTCTCTTCCCTCCAATTATGGGTTAAATAACAGGACTGATTGGTTTCTATAGCTTTGGCTAGCAACCAGTCTACCGCTGAAAGCCATGGCAACCTATTGCGAGGTAATCTTCTACCCAGTCAGTCATGATCACCCAAAGCGTGTATCACGTATGGCACTTGACTGACTGACTGATGCTCTTAAACTTTCTCTAGACATGAGAATTGTGGTCATTAACAGCAGAACTAAAGCAAAGAAACCAAGCATTAGAATTGAACGACTAGGCATCTCCTCTGTAAAGTGCATCACAAATGATACAATGCTAGACGTACTCAGACAAGAAACAGTGATTTTCGAAACCTCATGTGCATCTCCTTTGAAAGGACAATATAAAGAGACAATAATCTTTCTACTGGGGTGCTACAGGGTATGTTCAAATGGCACGAACGCATCTATGGCAAATGCGGTGGTGAAGGCACAGCGAAATTCCCACCCGTCAACCTCCACTGGAGAATGTGCTCGATCCTTTCTTCATCTGCCAGCTTGCAGACCATCTCTACTCGCTCGAACCGTTCTATAATTGCTTCATCCGACGGGGCCCCTCCAAACTCAGTAATCTTTTAAATATTCTCATTTAGTCTACCGCAGAAAGCAATGGCAACCTACTGTGTGATAATCTTCTGCCCAGTCAGTCATGTCTCTTTCCAGACATGATCGCCCAAGCGTATATCACGTATGGCACTTAACTGACTGATGCTAAGTTTGGATCAGTATACTCCCTATTTCTCTCTATTTTTTAGATGAGCTATTTACATTATTTACATTGTTCAATTTTTTGTCCTGAATAGTTATTGTCATATTCCCGACGCAGGTGGAAAGGCCTCTTTGCCATTGCCATTGCTGTTGAATGCAGAAAAAGCATGTCAACGATTGAGGTTTGCCGAAATAACACGCGTTGAAATTTGTCACGAACCCAAACAATTACCGCCTCTCTCCTAATGCCGTACCGACGTGCACAGTCTTCACCTCTCAAGAACTTTATCTCCTCTCTCATTCCAGTTCTTTACATAATGCTTGGTAACTCGCCCCTGCAAAACACCACGCATTTGTATAGACAAGCCGGCTATCAGTCACAGTTTCCGCGTCTGCCCACCTCCACTAGCTTTAGGGGTGTTAAGTTGACCAACCGACTCATTACATAGCGTAGCACTTTTAAAAAAGAGTAGGCTAATAAAGAGAAAATGGACCGAGAACATTACTGAGTGGACAGGTAGATCCTACACGGTGACCCAGAGATATACGCGAGAGAACTTTTCACGTGCTCAACTGTCCAGCTGCACAACGACTTTATGATCACTTTTGATCATGGGACAAATGTCGATGAGGATTATGATGATAATGATAAAAATCATATAACTTATATAATTGCTAACGTCAACTAATATAGAAAAAATCGTATCCTCAGGCTTTGCTGGCAAGTACAGTCACAAGGAATTCTTCACTTTATTCCTCTGGTTACGTTATCTTTTTTAAACATTTCGATTCAAAAATGGATTGTAAAGACGAAGAAAGCTGTAAGCATCGACTTATTATTCTTGGGAATTAGTTTTGCTTGTGTCTGGGCAACGCGTACGTGAATTTATTTTTTTAATTTCCTTTCTTGTCACGCGTGTAAGCCACAAATAAGTTTGCCTCTCAGAGTAGAAGTTTTGATAAATGGCGATATGTCAGCACTCCTTGGCCGTAGGAAGCCAGTTCAAAACCGGGTTTACTATGTTACGTTGTCGTTTGTTGCATAAAACGCATGGATTCGCAGACATTGTAGTGGTTAGCGAATAAGGTTGAGAAATCGGCATGCTGTGTTCGAATCAATATCGAGTTCGTTGCTTTCACTTAAATTTAAATAATCTTGAGAAATGAATGACTCTATCTCATCTCTTCCCAAACAGAAAACTTAAATAACCGTGAAGAGTGGGTTCCCTATGCACAGTTGGCTACCAGCATAGTTTAAGTGGAATTCTGAACTTAACCCAAACCCGGATATATTTCAACTCATAGAAATGATTATGGAATTCACATTTAAATGCAAAGCGGAGTTGTGTATTTGATCTCTTCTGGGATTGACTGATTAATTGGGTTGATGCAGCACTCCAGGTGAACCAAGTCTATGCAGACGCGGCCTTTGCCTATTGTGCAAACCTTTTAGTTTTTTTTCTCTTTGCAGATATGCCGAATCGAATTGGTAATAAAAACCCAATGCGCCACCTGCATATGAAACACGCACATACGCGCACACACACACAGACTTAAAATACTACAGTCTCCAACAGAGTATAAAAATTAAAAATTGAGGCTCACTGCCCTCCAAATAGACAAAGAGAACGAATGAAATTTTCTTTCTGTCTGCACAGGGCTGGTTGGTGTAAGTTGATGTATATAACTTCAAGTACACACAGATGGTTTGCAGATCGGGTTCTGCCTATAACAATAAAGCACCTATCTACATATGTATTTGCACAGAGTGTACTATCCAGAACGTGCTGATCTATCGCTGAGTCATTCTCAGTATTCATCGGCCTCCCCAATGAGGCTAAATGCAGCAAAATGTTATTTTCATTGTGAGAAATCCGAGCCCTTAAACCCGGGCAAACCTTTCCGCTAGAGACTTCAAAAGGCAGGGTTGGGCTTCTGTTTATGTTTTCCCAAACGAAATTCCATCCTTCGGGAGAGCCTCGTCTTGGTTCCTCCTGTTCGAAGGCAGTGAGTCCAACAGTAACAAACGCAGTGTGTGATTGCGTCGTCCTCACAGGGAGACTTGGGTTGCCTGCCTTTATATTTGCCGGAACCTGTCGATTGATTCGTGTCTCTTGTCCCTGATTGGTCTTTCCCGTACATTCAGTGCCACACTGACATTTAAGCTTCTATACAACAGAAAAGTGAAACACAAATCTCCATCTCTCTCCCCCTACATATATATATATATATATATATATGTGTGTGTGTGTGTGTGTGTGTGTGTGTGTGTAAATGTTTGGGTCAAATTTAGCAAGAAGTAAACCATGACCCGAATGTATGCGCTCGGATTTCCCATGTAAAACACGAGCTTGTGTTAATTTTCGCCTCAGTGTGGAGACCGGATAAATACCAGAGTCTGGACAGAGTCAAGATCATTCGAAACAATCTTGTAACCATTTGTAGCGAATCGTAACAGGAAAACATAAATCTTCGTATTCGTTTTTGTTTAGTATAGTAGACTTATTCCTTTAACCCACCCCAAAGAAAAAAAGGTATATATATATATATATATATATATATATATATATATATATATATATATCGAATAAAGGAATAGGGTTGTTCCAACGAGAGTAATTAGTATAAAATAAAAAGTGTGAGAAGCCGTGAACGTTTTCTTTAAAATATATATTTATTGTTTTGGTATTTATACAAGTTATGAAGTATTAATTTGTCATGATTTGCGCTACACATGTTTCGAGTCTAAAATTGATTCTCTTCAGGCGAACAAATTCGTTGTTTTACGTTTGGGTTTCTCTGAGTATTTGAGAATCTGAGTATCTGAGATTCTCAGAGAAACCCAAACGTAAAACAACGAATTTGTTCGCCTGAAGAGAGTCAATTTTAATATATAAATATATATATGGGCATTATATAAGTTATTAATTTATCTCTTCTCCTTTTAGCTATGGGTTAAATAGCAGAAGAGATTGAGTTCTATAGCACTGATTGGCAACAAGTCTACCGCAGAAATTAATGACAACCTATTGCGAGAAAATCTTCTGCCCAGACAGTCATGCACTTTCGAGACATGATTGCCCAAGTGTGTATCACCTATGGCACTTAGCAGACTGACTGATTGTGGTCACCACGTTCGCCCGACATGAAGTTAAATACGCATCATTGCGACCTGAGTGAGAGTTCTATTGTCGCTCAAGGGCCTAAATCGAGGGTAAGCGAACACAGGATCCATACAACGATGAGCGTCATGAACCAAATAACAAAGCTTATAATCCGAATTAGATTTAGATAGGAAACAAGGCAAGAACACAGCTTATACAAGAACACTGGAACAAGAAAGGAAATATTTACGGATATAATTATATCTGAGTGAGCAATAGAAATGCAGAAACATCTATTCTTATGTTTTATCAGTCAGTTAAGTGGCATGCGGGAAATACGCTTGGGTGCTCATGTCTCGAAAAAGACATGACTGACTGGGCAGAAGATTATTCCGCAGTAGCTTGCTATAACTTTCTGCGGTAGACTCGTTGCCAGTCAATTTGTCCTGTTATTTAATCCATAACTGGATGGCAGAGATGGATAAGTACCTTTCCCAAGGGTATTTGCGCGTAAGTGAACGCAATGAATTCAACTGGAAATCGAACTCGGCTCCCAGATTTCTTGTTATGAGCCGATAACCACTGCACCACAAACCACATCCAGACAGTGATTAAAAGCCAGCTGCCCTGCCAGGATTGATTATATCGCAGACCAGTTATAGAAATCGTATTCAATTCACGGACTAATGGTAGACTCATAAATGTGCAAAATGGATTCTGACGAGTAAATTTCCTATCCTAACACAGTGAACCAATGTTCAATGTAGTGATTCCATTTGAAATCATTTGGGAGAGTGAGGCCGAGGAGTCGTGGTACGTTGTCCTCTAGGAGACTAACGCCATTTATTCTAATAGTAAGTGGGGATGTTTATGTAGGGTGGTTAAAGAAGAGCAGCTTCGTTTTGGAGGCACGAAGATTTACAAGCCATTTCCTACCACATTCACTCATAGATTTTTTTTTTTTTTTTAATCATATCACCCCAAGCAAGGCGGTAACGCCACTGATGTGCAGGGGGCTACATAAGAGTGAGAAGATTAGAAAAGAGAAAAACAGGAAACCGCATCCTAAACAGGAAACAAGGGATGAGCCTCTTCACCTGTTCAATAGACGTGGGTGGAGTGTGAACCGGGCGATAGTTTAGTCTATCTACTCCAATTGAAAAAACAGTGAGAAGATTAGAAAAGAAAAACCGGAAACCGCATCCTAAACAGGAAACAAGGGATAAGCCTCTTCACCTGTTCAACAGACGTGGGTGGAGTGTGAACCGGGCGATAGTTTAGTCTATCTACTCCAATTGAAAAAACAGTGAGATTGGAGGTTCTTTTGAAGTTTAGCAGCCAGGGAAATTTACTCTTCTCCCCGACTTGAAAGAAATGTGACAGAAGGTTTTTTTTTAATGTGGGAAACATGAGCGCGTACGCCCAGGTCGCGGTCAAATATTACCTATCCACCGCTTAAGCGGTGGACGGGTGCAAAACCGGTCTAAACTGGTCTTAAACTGGTCTGTTCGGTCTTATTTTGGTCATTTTGGACCCCAGTCGAAAGGCCGAGGGCCAGGTGAGTGCATCAGCCAGGAATATTTACCCTTCTCCTCCACTTGAGAGAGATGTGACACAAAGTCTTTTTTAACGTGGGGAACCTGAGCGCGTACGCCCAGGTACTGGTCAAAACATTACCTATCCACCACGGTCGATAGGTTCAAAGCCGGTCTAAACTGGTCTTAATTTGGTCATTTGGTAATTTTGGTCAGGTGAAGGGCAGCAGCCTGGTTTACTTTGTCAGCCTTAGCAAACTTCTTACAATACTCATAACAGTTCAGTACTCTTCTTTGTGGTTTCATTTCTACGATTTATTTTTCCTAATATTCAATTATTTAAATCGTTTCAACGTTCTTTCTGGCAATTTTGTTCAAAGTAAGGAAGCAATAAATTCAACAAGAAATAAAAGAGTTAGTTTCAGAGCTGGCTTTTGTCATTAAAAATTAAGATAATTATTTTCATTACAATTATATCGCTTGCTGCATGATTCAGTCTTCAAAAATGCTACTTTGTTTTCCCTTGCGGAATAAAAACACGTTGTTAGATCGGATATATCCCGAGAGACAAAAATTATGTCGGCTAATAGGCAAGCACCCTAACGTATCAAATGCTGAAGTGAAATTCTCAAACTCTACACAATTTGGTCACGAATTTATTTCAGAGACAAATGAACAAATGTGATGCCATTGCAAAATTTAAGAAACAGACGGGCATTCATGTCAAATACGTTTTGAAGAAATAATTCCTGATAAAATATATTTTTTTTTACTTTAATCACAGATTTTGTATTGTCCGCCATTCTGTTCACTGTTTTTTAAATATTTGCCACATTCAACGTACGGATTGTAAAATTATTTTCTAATAAATTTTCCACAAACGTTGTATATCTACAGTTAGTGATAGCTCTGTAAAATTGATAAACTGATGCAAATGTTATACAGAAGAGGTTCATTCGAAAAGTTTTGAGACCTTGTCAGGAGATGCGGCTGTATGTGCATTGTGGGGCAGTGGATATCGGCTTGGAATGAGAAATCGGAGAGCCGAGTTCAAATCCCACTTGAATTTGTTGCATTCACTTACGCGCAAATAACCTTGAGAAAGGTATTAACCCATCTCTCCTCCCTCCAGCTATGAGTTAAATAGAAGGAAAGATTTGGTCTATGATGTAGATTAAAAACCAGTCTACTCGCCCGGAGGAAAGAGGACAATTTACGAAAGGTGCACACCTACAAAAAACAACAATTTACAGAAACATCAACGACGCTCCACTGAGAGCGATGGGATTAGTAGTAGGGGAAACATTTATAGTTGTCCTTGATGAATGTCATTTTAGTATACTAACTGTAATTTGAGTATAATTTTTAATCATATCACCTCAAGCAAGGCGGTAACGCCACTGATGTGCAGGGGGCTACATAAGAGTGAGAAGATTAGAAAAGAGAAAACCGGAAACCGCATCCTAAACAGGAAATAAGGGATGAGCCTCTTCACCTGTTCAATAGATGTGGCTGGAGTGTGAACCGGGCGATAGTTACGTCTATCTACTCCAATATTATCGTATACTTTATACAGGGTGTGATGGATAAATTTTATATTTTTTATTTTCTCGTATGCACTTTATTTGTTTTTTATTTTTTCGACTGCACAGCATAGTAGGGTCAGTTGGACACCATCTGTGAGAAAAAGAGCACCATTACGCAATTTACACATCCAAAAAATTTGGAAAGGACATGATGTACTTGGGGCTTACACCGGAAGCTTCATTCCGAACATTTCAGCGTTTGTGTGTCAATCTGTGGTCAATGCAGAGGATTCGGAAGGAGGTTATATATCAAGTTGAACATCATTGTCTCTTGAGTGATCCATAGTGATGGCAGTAATGTGCATCCATTCAGCTCCCCAAGGGGCCACAGTCTGAACACGGGGGCCTACATCAACTGCCTCAGTATTTACATGGGTGACCGCTTGGGAATACCTGGTGCTGTAAGCGTTTAGTGACGGATGTGCATTGTGGTGCAGTGGATATCGGCTCGGAAAGAGAAATCGGTGAGCCGAGTTCGAATTCCAGTTGAATACCCTGCATTCACTTAAGCACTGGTACCCTCGGGAAAGGTATTAATCCGTCCCTTCCCTCCAGTTATGGGTTAAATAACAGGGTAGGACTTTAGGACCCTGCCCTTAAAAACAAATCTCAATGAATGTTGATACTCGCAAAGAAAAAAGTATTATCTAGACACAAAACTTATATAAAACAGCAAGAAATTGTTGAAAGAAAAAAGCATTACCAGCAATAAATAAATAAAAATTTAGTTGGCAATAAACGACCCGCCAAGGTCGATATGACATAAAACAAAACAACCAACCAACAACATAGTGCTACCCTGGGTCAACAGAACTGTACACCAAGCCACACAAGTAGAAGAACCCAGTCATGACTAACTCCCTAGACTGCAACACCCCTGATTATTGTGTGACACCCGGTTAAGTGAGAAACCAACAAAACTCTTGTAATACCAACTTAAACAAAGAGTCTATCCAGAAGAGTTGCAGGAGGTTTCTATGTTTTCTAGAGGCTGTGGATGAAGCCAATGGCGATTTTATTCAATAGATGTACTCTTTAGTATTTCAAGATATTTGTGTGATTTTCGTAAATATATCTGTTAAAATGAGATGTTAGTGTTATTTTTCACTATTGCATAATTTAGACAATTTATCAATCGCACAATATATTTAATAATGATCGGTTGCAAAACGATCTGGAAACACACTTTACTAAACAATGCGTGTTACAGTTGACTACTTTGCAAAATGCAGCCCAGGGATGAATACAATTTGAAACCTAAGAAATAAAGTTTTGTTTTGATAAAGATAGACACTAAAATTGTCCCTCCCCCTCCCTACAGTCCCAACTTTGCTTACTGTAACTTTTGTGTTTTCCCTAAGCCGAAGAACCTCAAGAGGACAGGGGTCTTGGACATATTCTCATTGAATGACATCCCTGAGCCTTATACGGTGTGGCTATAGCGCTGCAAAGATATTGAAGTCAAAGGATTTTACTCTCTCTCACTCTTTCTCACTCTCTCTCTTTCTCTCTCTCCTGGAAAACTTGAACACTCTGCAGTCACTTACGCACTGGTACCCTCGGGAAAGGTATTAATGCGTCCCTTCCCGCCAGTTATGGGTTATGTTCATGCGATCGGTGGCAGACTCTTGCACCGATTGTTTGTTATCCGCAGTTCGAAAAAGTGTGGATGGTGCTTCACAAAACTTCACCACTCAAAACAATTCTTTGTGTGGCAGTCTGAGTTAGACACTCATCGACCAGAGAGTCCATAATACATATATATATATATATATATATAACGAGAATTTTCGAAGTACCTCATAGATAATCAAATTATATCTTTTTCTTTCAAAGGTAACAAATAATAACACTGAACATACATCTAAAGAATAATATTTTCTATACAAATCAAATGCTTGGTAACTACACGGAGAGTGGATCTTCCCTTAGAAAATTATAAACGAATATGCAGTTCTAGTGGGTGAAAACAATAAAAAAAATTAATCAATCATCTACTATAAAATCACTAAAACTTCTAACCTCCTTGTCAACAAAAAATAACACGCCTGAAAGATAAAAATACAGAGAACCAATAATATATATGCATTCACAAGTCTGTTAAGGAACAGTGTTGCTGATCAAGCGAAATTCATGAATTTGATATACTACAACATGTCTAACAGGAAGACTTGTATTTCATCTCTCTGACCATAGCTCCATTCGTTCCCATTTAAATAAACAACGCTTTCTACCAAGCTCCATCCGCAATCTACTCGTGAAGAATACAGACATGATGGACCGATTCACATGTAAAAAACAGTCTAAAATTGATGGAAGTATTATTAATAAAAAGAACAACAGAGCAGTCCATAACCTCAAATATGAACACGGTCATAACTTACTGACCGCGTTTAGAAAATAAAACATTCCAATAAGTTAAGACATCCATACATTCAGTTAAATCTAAAATTAAAATAATCCGTGGTCATGGCAAAAAGAATAGCCGAACGCGCTCAGACATGCAGCACATTTTAGCAATTTTTACATATTAAACTTTTTGCACACACACACACACACACACACACACACACACACACACACACACACACATATATATATATATATAAATATATATATATATATATATATATATATATATATAGTATAAATTGTAATGGTGCTAGGTTACAAAATTGCTTTTTTCAGTAATTTACTGATAGCAAAGCATTTTGAGCTAGAAGTTTTTATTGTCATAAAGTGCTCGATATCGATATAGGGCTCTAAGAGAATTAACTAGGAGTGGTTTCCAATTAACTGTTATTTCAGTCATGCTGACTTCTAAGTTTCGTTCAAGTATTATTAAGCAAAACCCCTGAAGAGTGTAGATATCATAATTCCTTCACGAAAATTCGAAGACGGCATTACTAAAACAACACTGCTCAGTTTCCACATTAATTCTTTATATATATATATATATATATATATATATATATATATATATATATATAATTACTCAATTACTTAATTTTGAGTCATAATTAAATTACACCTGTACACAGTTGTTTTAAAAAGTTTAAATACAATTATATTGTACAACTTTTGAATATTTTCCATTTGTAAACAGGTTCATGGATCGAGCATGTGTGCAATGATGTGGTCTTGGATATGATGGAAACAAAAAGGAAATTAATACTGAGCATCAGGAACAGACAGCTGAAGTTTCTGGGACAGGCAATGAGGAAGGAGGGCCTGAAGAACCTGATACTAACAGGCCAGATAGAGGAAAAAAGAGAGACGGGAAAGCAACGGATAACATATCTGAAGGACCTAATCAGGTGGATGACAGAACGAGGATTGCATGGTGTAGTAGAAGAAGGCGTGCTCAGAGCCACCAGGGATAGGGAAACGTGGAAAGCCATGATCGCCTGCGTCCTGAAGGGACAGAGCACATAGAAGAAGAAGAAGAAGAAGAAGAAGAAGAAGAAGAAGAAGAAGAAACGGATTATTAAGCAACGTAGCGTTCTACCATTTAAGAACGCTCACGTAACGAGGATTTGGAAGAACTTTGAAAAAATGGACGAAAACATTATATTTCTTCTAATTTTAAAAATTGCGCGTTCGCAAAAATAACCGTTACGTGAGCGTTCTTTAAAAAACGGTATAAATCAGTTATTGCAAATCGCCTGATGACACGACATGGTAGAAACCTAGGTCTCATAATAACTCATTTCCAAAAGAAATACATATATACATACATGCATATATATATATATATATATATATATATATATATATATATATATATATAGTTTAATTGAAAATTGTAGTTAAGTTTAAATTTAATTTTTTTCTATGCCCTTGTAATATTTGTTTCTTTTCTGGGCACAAATTATGTAAAAATTGACCAAATATGCCATTTCCAAACGCATTCTGCTATTCTTTTAGTCATTATTAGAAATGATTTTATTTTTATGTATATATCTTTAGGAGTGTTTTTATTTTCCAAACACGGTCTTATGTACATATATGTGGAGAGAGAGAGAGAGAGAGAGAGAGAGAGAGAGAGAGAGAGAAGCAGACAGACAGACAGTGAGTGGAGACAGGTGTTCTATTTGTGCACCAGTCCCTTTTAATGAATGTTTCCATAAATTCCAGGAAGGTCGTGTAAGATTTGTATTTAGTGGTTCTTGTGTTCTAGTAATTTTCTTCTTTTTAAGTTCCTTAAAACAGCCAACGCCCTTTGGTTCTGTACAGAAAAGGTGATACTATCTTCGAAAATTAAACAGAATCTCAACTAAGATTGAAATTAATTCTGCGAAAAATACATCGCATAAAATAAAACAAATATTTACTAACAATACACGTTACCACAATAAATTACTCATTTGAAAATTAACCTACAATAGTGTTGTGGATTCCGGGTGAGGAACCGCACAAAGTAATGAACAACGAAACAAATATTTCAGATAGAAAAATAGGTTATATTAAACGTAAACATACAAATTCGAACGCGGGTTAGTAATCCAGGAATAGGATTAGTAGGAATATATATATACAAGTCTTTGAAATGAAGCCGTGCTGAAAGTAGTATATCCGTGTAATATTATTCTAGCTGAGTGGAGTTCAAAGCTACTATGCCAACTCACGAAAGTGCGAAAAAGACCACCCGAAATTTTATTTGTCGTTGATTTTTGACGAGCGCTGTACATTGATTCAAAAAGTTTTTGTAGACATCAAATGTTCGGAACTTGATCGATAAGTCACCCGATTTAAGTTGAATTCGCATAATGGCATCCCGGAGAAAAAGTGTTCGTAAATTCGAAGCGTTTCGGTTATTTCAGTTGTACCCTTTAAATTGATTCAAAAGAAAATTGCGAACTTCAAAGGGTCATGTCATTATCAAGAAGTGACCCAATTTTGGTTGAAATCGGACCAAGGGTTTTGGAGAAATAAGGTTTGTTAGAATGGAGACACACAAAACCACGCAGACAGATAGACAAACATCCATTTTTCTATATATAGATAAGTTGAAGAGGAAAGCAGCTTCTAAGGAAATAAATTAAAACGAAAGAAAGAATATATCCTCGCCCATTTCTTCATTGCTTGGTTATTTATTTCTTTACTTCTCTACTTCATTTCTTTCTTTCTGTTTTTGCTACTTTAGTTGGTCCTTATTTCATTACAAACCGGTAACATTATATATATATATATATATATATATAGCATTAGACAAAAATAGGCAAAACAGTTTAACACTCGTCATTCCTCATTTTTTTCAACCTGAATTTGAACATCAAAAAAAGAAGATAGAAATTTGTAAATGTTTAACGTCGATCTCTCGTAATGAATATCTCTATACTGAAAGTGAAAAATTATTTACTTACCTGTTGTTAATTTATCCAGAAACACAGTAACATTGGCTTTTTTTTTTATAATAATTTCACTCCAAGCAAGGAAGGACTTCCACTGTTGCACATGGTGTTATAGTGAGAGAAAGGACAAGGTATAGGAGAAGTCAAAGAAAGGTAAGGAGTGAATTAGAATCAAGTAGATAATATAATACTGTTATTCACATCGTAATATAGTACTGGAAGCTTAATTGGAGTAGATAGATCTATCTATCGCCCGGTTCACACTCCACCCACGTCTATTGAACAGGTTAAGAGGCTCATCCCTTGTTCCCTGTTTAGGATGTGGTTTTCGGCTTTCTCTTCTCCAATCTTCTCAATTTATCTTTTTATTTTCAATTGGAGTATCGCCCGGTTCACACTCTACCCACGTCTATTAAACAGGTTAAGAGGCTCATCCCTTGTTCCCTGTTTAGGATGTGGTTTCCGGCTTTCTCTTTTCCAATCTTTTCACTATTACGTAGCCCCCTGCACACCAGTAGCGTTACCGCCTTGCTCGGGGTGATACGATTTTTAAAAAAAAGGGAAAAAAAAGAGTCCATGATGTAGGTCCTTGACAAAATCCAACAGAGAAACTGTAATGTCATCGATCCCGACTTGGCAGCTCAGATTTTCTCACCGGCGCAATGTGGCTTCCCTGTGTCTCTTCTAAAAATACTTTCATGGCTTCTGCTTGGATGAACCGAGCTCACTGGTATCTCCACGAATGAATTTACGCGAGTCACAAGATTAACAACTAGGCCCCACCTTTTTACTGTGAAACCAATAAATTGTAAACGCAAATTCTACTCCAGCAGCATCTTTTTGTCGCGCATCACGCCTGTGGAATTCCCTTCCGTTTACTTGCTTCTCCGACAGCTACCATCTCCAAGAATTTAAATGTAAAGTCAATAGTCATCTCCTATCTCACTAACTTGCATCCTCTCTCTCATTCTCCATCCACTCAACTCTAATGAGTATTCTCATCCGTCTCCTACCCACTTCCTGACATCCCCTATTACCTGTCCCTCTTTCTCATAACTTTCTTCCTATGTAACCCCCTGCGCACCGGTGGCAGTAAACTGTCTTGCTTGAAGCTATCTAAACATATCTATAAATAAGAATATCTGACGTGGCTTCCCTGTGCCTCTTCTATAAATACTTTCATGGCTTCTGCTCTGACGAACTTAAATCACTGGTGCCCCCTAGATGTGAATTTGCACGAGATACTACATTGGCAACTAGGTCCCACCCTTTTACAGTGAAACCGATGAAATGTTACCGCAATTTCTACTCCAAGAGCTTCTTTCCTCGCACTTCTCGCCTGTAAAATTCCCTACCACATGCCTGCTTCCCCGACGGCTACAATCTCAAGGAGTTTAAATGTAAGGTCAATAGACACCTCCTAACACACTAACTCACACCCATTCTCTCCAACTCTCTCCCTATGTACATCCTAAGTCGTCTATCACCCTCCTTCTGACATTTCCTATCCCCAATCGCTCTATGTAACCCCCTACGCTATAGTGGCACGATTCAAAAAAATCTATAAATAGAACTTTGTGTGTGTGTGTGTGTGTGTGTGTGTGTGTGTGTGTGTGTCTGTTACTAATAGACTCCGAAACGGCTGAACCAATTTTCTTCAAAATTTACACAGTTGTACTATAAGCGTCTGCGAGTGTTCTTAGCTAGGTTTTGTTTCCATGTACACCGATAAATATCGAAAATCGATAATCAAAATAATCGGGTTATAGATGGAGTGTTTCGATTTTAATCAAATTTGATACACTCATAGACAAAAATATAAGAAACGATATTTAGAAGTTTCAACGTTGCAGTTCTTACATTAGTGCAGAAAATCGATAATATATATATATATATATATATATATAAAAAGCAAGATACTTGTGTGTGTGTCTGTTTATCTGCCTGTATGTCTGCTTTTTTTTTCAGCCCTTTTTTTTAGTTTTTGCTTCGGGTTTAGATCTAAGTAGGTATAATTGTAGTTCTTAGTCTCCGCCATGATACCATTTACTCAGAGGACTTATTTAACCTTCAAAATTCAGTTTACGACGGAAACAAATTATTTGATATCGATACCAGGAAATCAAAATTTGACTTACATCCATTCATCTTTCTTTCAGTCTACGGTTTCGCTTTAACTGGAAACAACTATTGCTTTTTAGATTTCCGTGCCAACGTCCAAAGAGTCTGAGCTCCAGGACCATGGATTAGTTTTAAAGCTTTTTTACATCCGAGCAACGCCGGTCTATACTGCTAGTATTATTATGAAAAAAAGTTTGCGACCAAGAAGTCAATCTTGTAGCATGCGTAAATACATATGGTCGGTGAACTAGGAAAAAAGCTCGACAGAGCAGTTGTCATAAAAGTACTTGTAAAAAAGACAGAGTTAATCCCCACCAAGTCTGTGAGAAAGTGCCTAAAGGCAGGCTGTAAAGTCAGTTCGATTATATTGTAGATCCTCCTGTGGATTTTGTCGAGAACCTCAAAATGAATTGCATGAACACCCAGCCAGATATGGCAACAACATTCAACTCTTACTAGTATTCTCAAAATCAGTACATTTTTCGTTAGTCTTAGAATAATGGTTTTTTAATATACGTAGTCAACAGTTTTAGAAATTAGTCTTCTCATCCATCAATCAAGTTTGTCTAGTAATTCAGGCTCTCGAATCTATTTATTGGTCCGAAATATCAGTTATTCTTTACAATCAAATCAGACATGTCCAATCCAAAACATAATTTCTTCAAATCTAAACAAATGACAAAGCCTTAAGAAATAGCACGCTCGTTATAAGATGCAACGGCGTGTCCCCTGGGTCGCCATTGTGTCTCGATTGCAATCCTCCTTTTCATTCGGCTATAAAAGATTACAGACAAGGGTCGTAAGTAATGATTTGAGAGGAGTATCTCATCAAATAGACAGCGTGTGTAAGTGATAGAGTCAAAGAAGGAATATTGAACTATGGTTACCCTTGGCAACAAAGCTGGACACTATTGTTCTTTATTTGTCCTCGTTTAAATATGAAGATGGCAGAGAAGATTAACAAAAAAAGAATTAATGAAAAAACGAAATAAAAAGAAATAGGGAAGGAAAGAAAAAGAATAAATGAAATGGAAAAAAATGAATGAAGTTAAAGAACGAAAGCAGAGAAATGAAACAGAAAAATTAGAAAAGAAACATGCTGGCAATGAAATAAATAAATAAAGAAAGAAAGAAAGAAAGAAAGAAAGAAAAATGTGAAGTAGGTAAGCCAAGACAGAAAAAATCAAACAAATAATGAAAAAAAAGTCCGAAGAAAGAAAGAAAGAAAGAAAGAAAGAAAGAAAGACACGAGAAATAGGCAAGTCAAGAAAGAAAGAAACAAACAAATAATGAAGAAATGGACGGGGAAGGAAATAAACAAACAAACAAACAAACAAGCAAATGAGAAGTAGGGAAGTCTAAAAAGAAACAAACAAACAAAAAGAAATGGACAACAAAGAAAGAAAAAAACAAACAAACAAATATTCAGTGAAGACATGAGTAAAGAAAGAAAGAAAGAAAGAAAGAAAGAAAGAAAAGAGAAAAAGACAAGTCATAAAAAGAAAGAAATAAACAATATAGACGGATGAGTAAAGAAAGAAAGAAAGAAAGAAAGAAAGAAAGAAAGAAAAGTGGGCACGTCATTAAAAGAAATAAACAAACAATAAAAAAGGACTGGTAAAGAAAGAAAGAAAGAAAGAAAGAAAGAAAGAAAGAAAGAAAGAAAGGAGAATTAGTCAAGTCAAGAAAGACAGAAACACACAAACAGGAGAAAAAGAAAAACAGATAGAAATGAGAAGTAGGCAAGTCAAGAAACAAACACACAAATAAACAATAAAGAAATGGATGCTGAAAGAAAGAAAGAAAGAAAGAAAGAAAGAAAGAAAGAAAGAAAGAAAGAGCTTAAAAAGTAATCGAAAAGAATAGATCAGCAAAAAGAAAAGTATGGATTCAAGAAGAAACAGGAGAAAAATAATGGGGAAAATATAAAAAAGAAAGAGAATTCATTGAAAAGAAAGAAGAACATAAAAAAAGAAAGGAAAAGTGAATTTTTAATAAAAATGAGAGAAGAATATGAAAACGAGACTGAGGGAATTAAGTGAAAGAAATGGCAAGAAAATGAAGAGAATATGAAAAGCTTTTAGATGAGCAAATGTATAAAATACCAATCGTTAGCAAAATAATTAAACCGTGAAATAACATATTTAAAAAAAAACTGCATAAAATTAATTAAGTCAAGTATCAAAAGTATAAAAGGAAATACGTCTAAGCAAGGAAGAAGGAGGTCTCATGCCTTCACGTGGAACGCAATATGTTGTTAATGTCTGTGATGTTGTTAATTATCTTCATTTTTTTAATCGTTTCAACCCAAGCAAGGCGGTACCTTCACTGATGTGCAGGGGGCTACATAAGAGTAAAAGTTTAGACAGTAGGAGAGTGAAGAGAAAGACGAACCAACTACAGGAGATGACAGAGAAAGGGCAAGAGAAGGATGGCAACACAGGTATGAAGACAGTTGCAAAGGTAGAGAGAAAGGAAAAGAAAAAATATACATGGTGATGTAGAAAGAACTGGAGTCAAGTGGATAAGAGATGGGTATTGATATTGCATCTAAATTCCTTAAGGTTGTAGCTGTCAAGAAAGCAAGTACATGGAAGAAAGTTCTACAGGCGGAAAGTGCGAGAAAAGAAGCTGAGGAGTAGAATTGACTGCATTTGGTTGATCTAACTGTAAATGGGTGGGACCTTGTTGCCAGTCTGGTTGTACGAGTAATATCTTGTGGCGGGGTACCAGTGACTTAAGTTCGTCAGAGCAGAAGCATGCAGATATTTGTAGACATTATTTTCTTCATCTTTGCTTTTTTTATCACAACGTTTCGACCTTCGAGCTCTCCAGCCATCATCCAAAGAATAATGTTCAAGGTAACCTACAGGGAATTTCAAACTAAACCATTTATTTAATCTACGTGTGCAAACTGTTCTTGTTCCACTGCTATCTATGAATATCGTATAATTCTTATTTTTAGTACTGCTACCAACAACAATAATCATGTCAACAGTCCAAATATACGTAGTGTAAATAGTATGGCGTTGGTTACAGGGTTAAGAACCATTTTAGCTCGACCGTTTCCGTGTCCAAGTACATACTGGATTGAACTCACAACTACTGTCAGCAAATTCACCAACCACCTGTTCAATGCATTAGGCCATTGTCCCGATATAATGTTCAACCGACATTTTGTGAAAACAATAATATACATCAGGGCAATTGTCCAAATACAAGTAGTTTAATAATATGCCCTTTTCCATTGAGTCCAACGACATACTTGGTCCTGGGTATGACTGTAAACTGCGTCCGGCAACAAGGCCCTGATTGGGAGGTTGTGAGGAGCATAGAACGACCTCTTAATTGCTGTTATTCCCAGGTTCACCTTGACTCGGAGTGGTAGCACCTGTTAGGATCCCAGCTATGGGCAAATAGCTAACCCCAAACTGTGGTCAAAACACTATGAAAGTAGAAAAATAAACTTTTATTAAAATATATACATAAAAATAGAATTTTATAGAAAAATATGCATTTTGTAAGGAAAAATATAAATAAAAGTTCGCTTTTTTTAAGAAAAAATATAACCAAAAATACAGTTTTGAGGAAAAAACAATATCGCCATAATATATCTTTGAAGGAAAAAAATTGTCATAATACATTTTTGTTGGAAAAAATTATTACCAGCAATACATTTTTGAATACAAAAACTAGAAAACATCTTCAGTCTGTAAAATGAAAAATAAAAAAAAATATCAAAATCTGACTAAATCAACCATCTCACTATAACTGAACATTAAAAAACTACCTTAAAACCTCATTAAATAACGCACACAGGTTGATAAGCCATTAAATAAACTCAAACTCAAATATATGCTACCCAACCCTAGGACTGAACTCACAAACAAATACACCAACCAACACTTTCATCCACTAATGATTTGAAACCGAAACGTTGTGATAGCAAAAACAAAAACAACAAAGATGAGGACAATAGTCCAAATATAAGTAGTGTAACTAGTATGGCATTGCTTACAGGTATCAGAAACTTTTGTTCGGTCAATGTGTTTAACAAGAGTGTAAAGTGCTCGCCTTTTGTACAATCGTCTGCCACAAGTAGTCTGTTCTTCAATTGACATTAGTTAAATGAAAAGGTCACAGCATTTTCAACGATCTCCATGTATTGAAAAATTGGTTCGTGCTAGTGATATATTTTGATACGACTTTGCCAGAACAACATTTCAAATGATATATGGCGCTTGTTAACTTTCATAGTCCGCCAAAAAAACGCAAACACAACTGCACAAATAATTGTATTCAACTACTTAAGTCTTTTTAGGAGTTTTCTCATTACTACTATCTTTTTCTTTTCGTTCATTAGTAAACCCCTGGGAACACCAAGTCTTGAGACACATTTTCATTTATTTACCTTCTTCTTTTATGAGCCTTACCCTTTCAGGACATAGGCGATCATAGCCTTCCACGTCTCCCTATCACTGGTAGCTCTTAGCACGCTTTCTCCTGTTACACCACGCAACCCTCACTCTACCATCCACCTGCTCAGGCCAACCAAGTACATTACACGCTACTTTTTCCTGCCTCTCTTTCGCTCTATCTGGCCTGTTAGTATCAGATTCTCCAAACCCTCCTTCCTCATTGCATATCCCAGGAATTTTAGCCCTCTCTCCCTGATGTTAGTATTAATTTCCTTTCCGTTTCCATCCTTTCCAAAACCTCACCATTGCTCACGTGCTCGATCCATGATATCCGCAACATCCTTCTGTAGAACCACACTTCAGTTGCTTCAATTTTTCCTTTCATCTTCAATGAGATTGACCAGCATTCACTGCCATACTGAAGCATTAATCACGTAACAATTGAGTATTCTCCTCTTTGTTTCTAGTGAACTTTCCTGTCTCGTAATACTTCTAAAATGCGTTCTTTGCCATGCTAGTAATCAATTTCAACGCTGAAGAGATGAAATTACTTCCGTGTTGAAACCAGTTCCAAGTTAAAACCAATTCCCAGTTAAAATTAATTCCGAGTTAAAATTTATCTATATGTTCTTATTAAACACATCAGATTAACAATGACGCAGCGATAACTTATTTAAGATCCTAATATAAAGAAAAAACTATACTTTTCATCGTCATCACTTTCCTCCGAAATATATTTTCATTACATCTTGGCATTTCAATTGGGACCATTTTATCTAAAAACTTTTTAAGCTTCCTAACTGAGAGATTTTAAAGGAAATTATGTTTATACAACTCATAAACTTTAGATTTTAAACATCAATCTGCAAATGAGTAAACATCTTTCACTTTCTTTATAAACTCTTAATTTTCTACTCATTTATGTCAAATAAGCTTCTTATTTTTTTGTTAATGTCTTTGAGCCAGTAGTTCCTAGTTATAATTATTCTCAGATGAATTTAGTGATATGGACCAAACATCTGAGGTTTCCTTAAAAATATCTACGGGAAGTGCCTCTTCAGTGACTACAAGTGGCACTTCAACGTTTTTGCTCACAAAACTTAATTCTTCCTCTCAAAAACCTTTCTACATGACAACTAGCATGATAATATGTCATGGATATCTTTAAGATCAACGTCTGCATCGATAACATTAATAAGAAAACATTTCTACAAGTGAAGAGGAATTTGGCATAAGTACCAACCTTACACAGCATAATACATCTACTTATCTGCAGATTGCTAATACGTTCAACATCATAAATAAGGCTTAGCCAAAGCAAATGGATTTAATATTTCATGCAATATGATGAAACACGCTTTTTATTTTCAGAAGACATCATTGTTAACCGTGATAGCCTCCCTCTCATTTCTCACGGAAAAATGTAACATATTTTTTATTGTTTTAAGTTTACACAAATTATTTTGGCATTCGGAAGAGTCGCTGGTGCCACATGTGATAGTCACAATGAAATGTACAATTTGTGTTAACTGATTTTACAAAATTTAATCCAAAAAATTATTAGAAGTTTAGCTTCCTTTATAGAATTGGTGTAAATAACTTGATCCACAAAGGTAGTTTTTTGCAGTTCTCTATTTCATATGACGTCTTCATAAAATCGTACACATTGCACATTCACCCCCCCCCCAGTATATTATTTTGAGATTCTGAATTTTGAATGAATTCACAAATACCTGCAATATTGTGATTTAATGCATTCATATTCATTATATTCATGCTCAATTTATTCATAATCATATATATATATATATATATATATATAAGTCATATATATATATATATATTAAGTATAATATTATATATATATAAGTCATATATATATATTAAGTCATATATATATGACTTAAGTCACACCTGTTTAGATAGTTCACTGTGTTGTGAGATAATTTAGTCCAGAATCTATCTTACATATCTATATGTTTACTATTCCTCGATACTGAGAATAGTAAACCCATATATGGTCCAGTTTCGCTGCAATTTACCTTCAGCTCCCTAGATAAAATCCAAATAAAAATCAATATTCTTGGTCGTGATCTGGTACCTCGGTCAATCACTTTCCTCCTAAGGTTGCATCTCTGTGTATTCTCTATAAGTACTTTCATGGTAATTGTTCAAATGAGCTTCTTCGTTATGGCAACCAGTCTTTTAATTTGTATGCAATACTAGACTGACATCGAGATCTAGACAATTTACTGTTGAGCTGGCTTGATTTAGCCCTAATTCTATACTAACATTTTCTTTTTCCTACAATTCTCTTTCTGGAACTCCCTTCCAGCTCCAAGCTTGCTAGCGAACTTTTATCTGAAAAAACTAAATGCAATGTCAATGGGTATTTAACATCTTAATTACTCTTTTTCCTTCCAGGTCATTAATAATCTTTCTGTGCGTAAACCTTCCCCACCATGTAACTAATGGTATTATTGACTTGCATGGGGTGATAATGATTACAAAATACGTGATTTCATAGCCATATCTATGTTCATTCATATTCCCCTTATTACAATGAGATTAAGAACGTTGAATCAGTCTGTAAATTTCTTTCGAGTGCAGCAACTTCAAAGACTCAGGTATAATGAATGACTTCAATGAACTTAACCGCTCAAAGGTGAAAATACAAAAATATGAACTCCACTGCTCTCAAAATTAGAATGTATACTTAAATTGAAACAGGAGAGATAATTCCATATTTAAAATGATCAAGAGGAGGTAACTTAGTATTTGGCAATTGAAATGCAAAAGTTAAATTTAATCAATAAAAGAGGAAAAACAACCAAGAAACATTATCCCGATCCGGATCGCAGTTAAAATCTAATCAGTTCGCGCCAGTCATGAGACTAATTATCCCTGAAAGTTTCAACCGAATCTATCCAGCGGGTCTTGACCACGTGCAAACAAACCTACTAAGAAACGCAATACTGAATATATTACCTTCACTTTAAAGCGAAGGTAATAATTTTAATCTATGAAAATTTCATGTTTTTTTTTTAATTTTCTGATGAATTTTAATTCTTAAGTTAATGAGTGTAAAAGTTTCCGTAGAAATTCCCTATATCATCATTAGATAGTTGGGCTTAACAACTTTAAAAAATATTGCAATAACACTCATGTATATAAATCCTGGTCATTATTTTAAGAATTTTTTCCATTTAACTCTAACAGTCGTTAAATACTTGTATCCTACTTTTTTCTATCTTTTTTTCTTTTTTTCTTGACTTTTCAAACTGAAATTAAATAGTTTATTTTCCTCCTTTTCAACGGGATAAAACGTAATAGTTTATTATTGATTATGTAATGGCAGAGCGTAACGGTCATGCGAACTAATGCTAGAAGGAACAAGTATGACGTCTACCATATTCACGTTCAGTGCCCTCGGATGATTTTGGAGTTGATTGTTTCGGCCCTAGCCTTGTCTCGTCCCACGTTGTGTTGATTGATTATAAGACTGGCTGGGTCCCAGTGATTCCAATAGTCGACTGGAATCGATGACTTAATTTGGTCTAATCAGAGTAAAGTCACACGAAAAAAATAATTTAGAATAAAAAAAAATATTTATATGCAATTTCTGGATAAAAGTTAATATTACAGTGACTGATGCCTCAAATGGGCATGTATTCTCCATGTAATTATCGATTATTATGACAGTGTTTGTTATGTTGGTTTTTAATGAGTCTTTTCTGGAACAAGTCGGAGGTATTTCTTCAAGGAGGCAAATCACAGGCGAAGCGGTGGCCTCGTATGTCTGTCTGTCTGTCCGTCTCTCTCTCTCTCTCTCTCTCTCTCTCTCTCTCTCTCTCTCTGTCTCTCTCTCTCTCTCTCTCTGGTATCTGGTATGCACTCTTTAGCATACGATGACTGTTCCGGACCTGAGTACGGTAAAGAACCGGCCGAGCCCTTAGTTAAATGACCCCGCACATCGGCGCATCGTTTTCTTTTATGGAGCCCTGTTTAAGTGCTGGGGTAGAGTACGATGGTCACAGAACCTGCCAGCGTTCCCAAAACAACTAACCAGATCTCTTCCTGCAAACTTTTAGCCTGTCTCCTTCCTGTTTTATGTGAGTGTCCCTCACCATCACTGGCATGGCTAAGGATACATTCCAGAAGCTGAGTACAGTATTTAGAGACAGGGAAATTTCTCTGAAAATAAAGAAGGGAGTAATGGGTTGTTATATGATGTTTGTTTTTTAATATGGCAGAGAACGCTGGACAGTCCCATAAAAAAAGGCAAGAACTGAAGCAACCGAAATATGGTTCTACAGAAGGATGATGATGATACCATGGACCGAAAACGTGAGCAACGATGAGGCTTTGGAGAGGATGGAAACCAAAAGAAAACAAATGCTTAATATCAGTAAAAGACAGCAGTAGTTCCTGGAACATGTAATAAGGAAGAAGAGCTTGGAGAATCTGATATTCACAGATCAAATATAAAGCAAGAGAGACATGCGAATGTAAGTGTAACATAGTTAAATAGCTTGAGCAAATGGATAGCAGAGCGTGGTTTAGGAGGGATAACTGAATCTGCTAGGGATTAGATGTGTAAGACCATGATCACCTACGTCTTGAAGGGAAATCTTACATATAAGAAGAACTTGCATACAAATTTCATATAAAAACCAGCTCTAAAAATTCTTATGACAAAGTCCAATAAACGTATAACGCTGCACTGCAAGTACTATAAACGGACAACCCAATTGGAATCAAAAAGGGCAATAATATCATTTATCGCAACAGCTTTAACAGCGACTGGGGAACTTGATGCCCAGACAAAGAAAAGATCAAACAACAGACAAAAAGAGCCAGCTTGGAAGGCAACACTAAAGCAAGAAATTGACAAAAACAGATGTGTATTATCGATACTAGATGAGATCTCAAGAAGACCAACTCTTCCAACTCGCAAGGGAAGGAAGATCAAGCGGAAATATAAAAACAAATACTAAATGTAAATCTACACATCAAGAGAATACTTAAACAGAAACTTTTATTAAAGGCACATCAATCAAAATAGTAGAGAAAGCGTTGTAGATTCTATTACCGAAGCCAAATATTCCAAACGGACCTCAAGAAATTTTACAGGAAAATTAGAAATACATTTAGAGAAATCAAAAAGTCAACATTTATTGACGAGGTGCAAAAAGTTGGGAATAATATTTGAAAGAGCTCAGAGGAATGTGATCCCAATGCAGAATTGATCAAACGAGGAGAAGAAAGAATGGAGAATAAAATCTCTCCAAGAATGGGAACATCTAGCCAAGTATAATGTTAGGAAACTCAAGAAATGAAAATTCCCAGGAAATGACAAGGTACACAATCTTTGGCTTTAAAATCTATCATTAATTAATTAATCCATAAAACCCTTGCGCAAACTTTATCAATGCTAATTAATAATCCGAATAAAGTCTCAGAATAGATCACTGAAGGTATTACATATCTTCGATCAAAGGTGAAACAGATAATCGGAAAAAGTATTTGCCAATAACACTATTATATATATATATATATATATATATATATATATATATATATAAATGTGAACTTATCACTATAGTCGTTTCAAAAAACCCTCTGAATATATACGCGAAAGGAAAAAATAGTTGTAATAAAAGAAAGAGCTAAGCACGTGAACATCAGTCAAAGTACGTAGCCCCCCCCCAAAAAAAAACGAGACGAGTAATCTATAACAAAAAAGCGCTCAATGCGGATGCAGAGCAGAAAATGTAAATAACCTAAAGAGCCAACAAACCTACCAAGGTTTAACCTATTCGGATCTTCAGAGAATGTAGGT
Organism: Ascarosepion bandense; assembly: GCA_037127315.1. Classification (NCBI taxonomy): domain Eukaryota; kingdom Metazoa; phylum Mollusca; class Cephalopoda; order Sepiida; family Sepiidae; genus Ascarosepion; species Ascarosepion bandense. The sequence continues at coordinate 1,402,387 of JBBBDQ010000121.1, read as the reverse complement.
TCTATATATCAGGGAATGTAGGCAATATACATACATACATACATACATACATACATACATACATACACACACACATATACATATATATATATATATATATATATATATATATATATATATATAAGAAAAACTACTAAAAAGTTGTTAGTTTAAAAATGTATTTTTTTGATAGTATTTATTTATTTCTATTATATATATATATATATATGATATTTCAGACCGGCCTCGGCCTTTCATCAGAAACAAATGGTTTTAAAATTTAAACTAGAAGCGTGTGTGTGTGTGTGTGTGTGTGTGCGTGCGTGTGTGTGTGTGTGTGTGTGTCTAAGACATATAAACAATTTATATGTTTGATAAAATGATCCTGGGAAATTTCCGAAAAAGAGCTGGAAATCTCATCACAGACATGGATAAATTACAGTAAAGCCTTTGATAGTGTGCCGCACTAAAAGATTCTTAAGGCTTTGGAAATGTACAAAGTCTCCTCTGTTAATGCGATTGTGGAAAACTTGATTATAACTAAATCGCACCAAAAGCTATGCCAATTCCAATCGACTGAATATCCGACGAAGAATCTTTCAAAAAGATTCTCCTTCAATTCTTCTGTATTTGTTTTTCTGTCGTTAATCCTCTATAAAACGAAATTCGTTTTTACAAAGTTAACAGGAAAGTATTCAATAATCAACTCTACAGGGAAAATCTTAAACTAATTTCCAAATACGACAATAAGTAAAATGGTTTCCTCAGTTCTGTAAAATGTTTCAGTGACCACATAGCTATAGATTTGGGGTTAGATAAAGGTGCAAAAATTACATTCTAGAAAAAGAAAAATTACAGAAAAGAACTCAATAAATCTTGATTTTGTAACAATCATCAGGAAAAAGGAACAAGAAAACACCTTAGGTAATCAGATGGAATACAGCATACACAAATCAAGAAGAAAGTAAGAATGAGAACTACAGGCTGTACCCGTAATGTAATACAGTTTCAACATTCTTAACTAGACCATAGCTAACTGTCGTGAATCCCGGGAATGGGAAGTCAAGTCGAGTTCATTATCATTATTATTTTCAGAAGTCATCATTGTTAAGCCTGATAGCCTCCCACTCAGTTCTCATGGTAGAATGTAACATATTTTTTATTGTTTTAAGATTACACAAATTATTTTGGCATTCGGAAGAGTCGCTGGTGCCATATGTGATAGTCACAATGAAATGTATAATTTGTGTTAACTGATTTTACAAACTTTAATCCACAAAATTATTAGAATTTTAGCTTCTTTTATAGAAAGAATTCTATTATCATGTAAAAAAGGGGAGGCCCCACAACACTAACATTAAGTGAATGGGAGCCAAAGCGAGAAAGATTCTCATTTGTTATCCTATGCATCATCGCAAAGCTGTCGTTGATTGTCTCTATATGCCCAGATCCGAATGAAGCAGAGGATTAGTTCAACTAGAATTGTGTTACAAAAATCCAGTAATCGGCCTTGTAAGATAGCTGAAAAACGAAAGGAGACTAGAAGATGATTAGTGTCAAATAACCGGAAAGAAGTAAGAAACTGTATTCAGTAAAAAAAGAAAGACAACAAATTCAAAAGGAAATTTCAAGTTGGTGAAAAAATGCAAGTAATACATAATACACCTAGTGCAGCGGTGAAAATCTTTATAGAGAAAGCAAATTCAACTTCAATTGACCAGATACAGAAATATGGCAACTTCTTCATGGGCAATATTCTCCCTGTATCAAACATAGACTACCTGATAGGACCGATATGGTTGAAAGCTGGTTAGCAAGTAAGTGGTGAACATTTCTTTCGTTAATACATTGTTTTTCTGCTTATTCACTTCTTTGGATTGAGCATTGAGCACATTTTTAAAAAATAGCCGTCTACTGGTCTAACCAGTACTGCTTTTATTTTACTCTCATATAGTGGATGGAATTGGCAGTAACTTTCGTGCGAGATATATATATATAATGTGTGGAAGCGCAAGTTTATAAAATATTTATCGAAAAATGTTAATTATATTTCTCGATGAATTCAGTGAGATGGAACAAATTTTTATTTTACTTTAAAAGTGTGATAATAAAAATAAATTAATTTTCATCAGTTATCGCCCCTCACTCTTCACTGTCAATTGAAGATAAAACATATAAGTTGGTCTGACGATCTCAATTAATATTCAGAGCCATGTGGTGTAAGAAGCAAAATTCTGTCGATGATATGCTAGTATTTTACAGAATCTGAAGATTTCAAGTAAGCCCACACTGATGTCATATGTAACTGTTCAAGAGGGGAAATACGTTTTCTTTTTCTTTTATTTAATAAATATTTTACACATACTTCTATATACCATCTCCTGTGATGGAAAATATCGTTTTGGCGGTAGATAGGTATACCTTTTATTTTGTATAGTAATAGCGTCTAGAGTTTTTACTTTTTACCTGGCCTTGGGTGCATCAATTGTTTTTACCTGGCATTGGATGCATCACTTGTTTATATATATATATACATATATAAATCCAGGTGAAGATAACCAACAGTCTTACAATTCCGAGTTCTCCAGCGTCTGCATTTTTTTATAAAAGTGCTCAATACAACAAATATTGTAGAGCATAATATTATTATTTTTTTTAATTTAATATAGTTTACATTACGACACGGAAATTTCTGTATTTCGAGATTTTTACCTCGTCATCAGGCAATGTTAGATAATTGATGTGAAAATGACTTTCATTGGAATATAAGACAAATACGTGTGTTATTTATGGACGTGGGAAGATAGAAAAATTAACGTGTGTGTTATTTATGGACGTGGGAAGATAGAAAAATTAACGTGTGTGTTCAATTTTACTAATCAGAATAGAGATCCACTTTAAATTTAGAAAAGCTTTATATGATTTCTTCATTCAATCTTAACGGCAGAAGTGTCAGACTATTTCAAAACCCTTGTTTAGAATACATTTCTTTTGATGTATCCATTATTGTTAATTTTTTTTTTAGTTTTCTCTGAAAAGAGATTTGGCTCCAATGAAGAAGTGATATCGGAAACTGAGGTGTATTTTGAGGCCAAAAACAAATCGTTCTACAAAGAAGATATCGAACTATTCAAGAAGCGTTAGAATCAGTGTATTACCCTAGAAGGAGACTATGTTGATGAATAAAGTCGAATTTTGCCTAAAAGTTGTTGTTTTATTAGTTGAGCCCGGGATTTATTGAATGAAATATCATGTCTGTATTTCTGAGATAGGGTATTTATATTGTTTAGACTGTTTTCCTCATCTTTATTGTCGTATTCTCCGACCTTCTGCAGGTGACTGGAATTGTATTATATATATATATATATATATATATATATATATATATAATAACATATTACATTGCATTTGACTACATGGTTTTGTTGTCATTTCGCGCTATCTCGCGGTGTGACGTCATAAAACCGCATCGCAAACTTAAAAACTGCGTTTATTATTTTTGGTAACTATTGCCGTTGCCAAGCGGAGTTTTATGTCAACACAAAATAAAATCGTCGGTGATGGTGGATTTTATAATATTTCAGTTTAAGCAACCTCTCTGAAGATGGCTCATGTGAGCCGAAAGCTTAGAAGAAAACCAATAAATAATTATCCAAATGTTGGAGAATTTTTGTCTTTATTTTCAACTGAAATTAAAGCAAAAATACGACGTTTAAAACGGCTCATGATTAAACATAATAGACATTCATTGTCTCTTATATTTAATAGCATATGTTTAGAAAATTACTTGCTGCCTCGATATACTAAATATATATATATACATATATATATATATATATATATATATATATATATATATATATATATATATAATTTCGACTATTGCAGTCATTATCCAGAATCAATTTGTTGTTAGGCTGCTTGTTAAAGTTCCTTGATATACAGCATAGCATTCTTCGGGAATTTTTTAAATAGTCTAACGTAAATCTGTGACGGTTATTGTAAGGAAGCACGCAGAAAAAGAATACGATTTATTTACTTTTTATATTTAATTTATTTATCATTATATTTATGCATTTATATATTTATAGTGATATTTTGTTGTGGGGTAAATTGTAACACTATTTCCACATCGGTATATTTTGTTTTCGGTTTAATATAACGGAGTGAGAGAACTTGATATTGGTGTTATTGTTAGTTGTGCTTTATTGTAATCCGCGATGTGAGCTTACATAAAATAAAAAAGATATTTTTATTATTATTATGTACTTGTAAAATCCGGAGAATAGAGAAATTGGCTGATAATTGGGAAAAAAGAGAAAAATATATTTTTTCAATTTTTCGTGTTCGAAGCGAATTGTTTTGGGCTAGTTAAAGTTTGAAAAATGGACGTAGCCATAACAAAATATCAGGGTTTCCTTGATGAGGCCAGATACAGGTTAAATCCTCGAAAGATTATTCATGGGAACAGATACTAAAATCGAAAAACAGATTATGTAATTGAGAGGGAAAAGACAGAAAGACATTACGTCATGTGATCTGTTGATATTTCATTCGTCGAGCCATGGCTCTCCGTAAATCGTGTGGGTGGAAAATAATCTCATTGAGCAAAGCTTTGAGTCGAGTAGATCCCCCGAGAGAATTATGTACAGATATAAAAATTCGAACTCAGTGCTAAAATTGTTTGGGTAGTTTTTGAAATTACAGTCGAAATGTAACGATTAAAGAAAAATTGTTCTCAATTGGGGAGCCATGACCTAGAGACTAGTCGCGTACCACAGAACTTGTGGCTGAAGATGTAAAGAAGCGTATAAAAGCCTGCCCCCGATTAACTTAAAGAGTTAATGTCGAATAATGCACCTCCGATAAGAACCCCGAAAGAACTTTATTATTTTAAAAGTTATTTGGAGAATTGAAAGTTCTAATTATTCTTAACGAAAAGTTCGCACTGCTATAAAAAGAATTAAAAAACAAAATTTGGAGAGATTTTTATGCGACAAAGACCAAACGAGCTTACACCCACCGTCCGCCGTCACGTCGCACTGTTTTTCGGTTTTCTGTGTAAAGTTTGATAAAGGCCGAAGAGACTTGTTTTTTTATTTGGAGAATTGACAGTCTGATTATATTTAAAAATTGAAAGCTCTGATAATTTTAATGGAACTTAGAAAGAACTTATTTTTATTTGAAGATTGAAAGCTCTTCTCTCCGTTGTAACTTGAATTGCGACAATTGTATTTTCAGCTTTTGTAATTAATCATTTTTTTTTCATTATAAAGAATTTCTTTTTTAACTCATCCAGGCGTCTTCGAACTTATTCATTTAATTTTTTTTCTTTTTTTTTTTTTTTTGATGCCGTAATTATTTTATTTTAACCACAAGTGTACACAAGTCTCCGGTCTGGTTGAAATACGACTACCGGGTTTGCACAACGTGACTTTCTGAGATCAAAACACAGCGTGGGCAAGTAAGTTCGTTGTTGTAATAGAGGTCTTAAGAAACAGTTACTGTGACGAGATCATCACGACTAGCGTCGACATAACTGGTGCTGTTTCGACATCATCATCTCCGTTCCCGAACCAGCGAACCGACCAGCCAGACGAGAGTGTCACAAAATAACGCCTCTGATAAGATGAATGAACTAGCAAGGTTCCTTAAAGTACACAGAAAGTGTTCAAAGTCAGATTTTTAACCTAACTCAACCTTGTTGCACTATCTGTCTCCAGGCTGAGAGGCTATGCCGAAAAGGCAGAGTTTCGATTGAGAAAAAAACAGAAAGAGGCCCGACCCTGCTTATCCAGGATCAACGGAAAACTTTGACCCGAGCTTAAGAGCTCGGATTGCCCAGATTGAAAATCGTCCTTGCATCACATCAAGCCTTATTGTGGAGGTTTCTGTTATATATATATATATATATATATATATATATATATATAGAGAGAGAGAGAGAGAGAGAGAGAGAGAGATGAAGAAAACTAACAGTTTTACAATTCCGAGTTCTCCGGCATTTACTTTAAATATTTAAAAGTAAATACTAGAATTTATATCGCTCCCATGAAGGTAGAACTTTGTATACATTTATTTTTTAACGAAAACATATGGATAAGGCCAATTTCGGCATCTCTCTGAAAAAATACCATTTTATACACACACACACACACACACACACACACACACACACACACACACACACAGATATATATATATATACATATATATGTGTGTGTTTCTGTCCTTTTTTCATAAGAGAATCAAGCTAAGGGTAAAATTTTCATTATTTATTTTAAAAAACACACAAATGCATAGCTGCATACTTTTCTCTTTTTCGGTTTCGATCTGATGAAGCCTTAAAAAACGAAATGCATTCGCAAATCTCGACTCTCTTTTCATGCAACATTTTTATTTATCGAATTGGAATATATATATATATATATATATATATATATATATATATATATATATATATATATTAATAATAATAATAATAATAATAATAATTATAATAATCATATATATATATATACTTGTATATATATATATATATATATATATATATATATATACTTGTATATATATATACATATATGTTGAAACATTCATTCAATAATATTGAGACCCATGAGGATGATCTCAGGAGCGATTGAAAATACTTGACTAAGAAAAAACTTAGTCACCTTCCTTGATTAATTTCACCTTAACACCAAGTATATGATTAGAAAAGTCGAAACGAATTATTATAAAAATAAATATGCCTATATAATTCAATCAAACTTGTTTGATTGAACATATACTTGCTAAATATATATACGCGTGTCTGTATGTGTGTGTGTGTGTGCTTTTAGTATTAGATTACGTTTCTTTGAAAACTGTGAATCAAGATTGCTGCAACGCAAAGGTACTTATTTCAGTACATCCTTATCTCAAGGAGACACTTTTCATGAGATTATAGAGAAATTCGTCATGTGATTTCTCATGAATCAAAATCTGTAAATCGGATGATTATGTCACCAAAATATCTTAAAAGCTTCCTACAGTTTTCGGTATCAACTTCTTTTTGTCCCGTGATAATAACACATTTTTTTCGTTTGTTCTTGATGTCTTCTTATCTTCAAGGAATTGTCTCACAACCGTTTCTTCTTATTGTCTGTTTTGTTATTCTGTTCTTCATTCTAATGACCATTTTGCTCCTCTGAACGAGTTATTTTTTTCCGAAATATCTTTCTTTATTCTCTCCTATCTTTATTCTTTAATTAAAAAAAAAACGATTTTGTCTCTCTGTTCACATTCGGCAGTTACAGGAAATTAAAAAGAACAGAACAAATAATGGCGAGTATTTGGTAATAAACGATGTTACTAAGTCTGAACCGATGAATGTTCCTGTTTCAAATATAGAAAATACTAAGTGCGTACTAACGACATCGAAAGAAAGACATTAAAGCGAGACAGAAGTTATAAATGAAAACTCGATCGCAAAAGCTAACTGCCGTATTTCGGAACGATACTGTCGTTATTGTCTGGTCTTCCACCTTAGACGATAGCTTTATTTTCTTTCTTTCGTTTTGTTGAAACAAATTGATACCAGAATACGTCCAATCATCTGTATTTCGATAGTAGTTATTAAATGAAGATTTTTATCTGTCGTCTACCTTAACATTTTTATCCTTTTACATTTAGGTCCTCCTGTCTCGTTGAGAACATCAGACACAAACTTTACTCAATTTTTTACTTTCTTCGCCTATACCAACGTAATAGCTTTTGTCACAAAAGTCGCTTTTTTGTGTCCACTCGTAATAAATACAAAAAACTGTTTCCGCAATGAGGCTAAGTTTTTTTCATTAAGAGTGATTAAATCACTACTGGCGTCATTGTGACTGTGTTCTAAATAAGGTAAAGTTGGTCTCACTTCTTTCACTCAATTTGATATAGCAGAATGTTTTGCTTGTAAATTCTCTTCCAATTCTATTCTTGATTCATCTGAACTATCTTAACTAACCTTCCCCTTAGAACTGTGTCGCCAGTATGTATACACATATAACTCTGTCCATGTTCCCAGATATCATCTGTAAACTTGATTTTCACAAAATATATGAACTCGATGATATCCCTGACGCAGTCATTAAAAGAATTACCTCCTTAATAAGCTCCTGTTATTTAACCTCTGCCATAAATATTTTGTTGCTTCTTTGTTGGAGATCCATTGATGTTATCGAAAACCCGCTTCAATAGTTCCTGTTTTTAAAATTTGGGTCGAACCAACTGATTCTTCGAATTATCGACTTATTAGTAGGTAAGTCAGTCAATTAGGTGTCATATGGGATACACGCTTGAGTGATCATGTTTCGAAACAAACATGACTAACTCGGAAGCCATTACTTACTGTGGTAGACTGGTTGCCAACCAAAGCTATAGAACCCAATCTGTTCTATTATTTAACCCGTGGCTAGAGGGAAGAGACAGATTAATACCTCTCTCAAGGCTAATGAAATGCAACGAATTCAACTAGAATATAGAACTCGTTTCTCCGATTTCTCGTTCTAAGCCGATATTCAATGCACCACTCACACATCCGCCCACAACGCACATATGTACAATGCACTTATTGTTTTACCTATTTTGCTAAGTATTGAAGATTCTGGGCGCAGTGGTGCAAAGGATATCATCTCAGAATGAGAAATCGGGCAGCAGAGTTCGAATTCCAGTTGGATTTCTTTCATGCATTTACGTGAAAATACCCGTAGAAAAGATATTAATCCACCTCTTCTTTATCCAGCTATAAGTTGTATAGCAGAACAGATTGTGTTCTCTAGCCTTGGATAGCAGCTAGTCTACTAGAGAAAGAAATAGCAACCTACTGCACGAAAATTTTTTGCCTAGTCAGTTATCGATCGAAAGAGACATGGTTAGCCAGCTGTGTCTCCTGTGTGGCACTGAATTGAACATCTTCAGATATATTGCAAAGAGCAGGATTTCCATTGAAAACGTTAAAACATCATTACAATTTAGAAAAAGAGATAAGAATTCATTTTTGCAAATGACAAGAAGATAACACATAGTAAAAGAAAGGTGCCACCACCTTTTATAAAATAAAACTATGTTTATTTGTCCCAAGAATGCCTGTAGGATATATAACAGTTTTGGAAATGTCTATATGTTTATATTCACTCTGTTTGTACTTCATTGTGGCTTTTGAGTTTTTTTAAATTTCTTTTTTGTTCTTTGTTGTCCACCCGCAAGAGAATTTCTACTTGTAAATTTCATATTTCTTTTAAACTCTCTGCATCTGGTTTGTAACTCTATGTTTTCTTGTTCCTCTCTTCTTTATGACAAAAATGCCCTCTTCTGCTTGAGGTTAAAATGCCCTCTCTTCCTTGAGGTTAAAATGCTTTCTTCTTCTTGAGATCGAAATATCTTATACAGTTACCTACAAAATACAAAAACTCCCATCTAAGATTGTTGCACACAAATTTCTTTTTGTACGCCGTATAAATAGTTAATGGATGATAAGATTTTCAGATATATTGCAAAACACAGGATTACCGTCGAAAATGGGTAAAAGCATTGCAATTTAGAAAAACTGACAAGGATCCATTTTGGTAAATGACAAAAAGAGAAAACACATTCAAGAATATAGTAAAATAAAAAGTGCAACCACCTTTTAGAATTTTTTTTTGATTTCTCCACAAGTGTTTCTGTGACATATAGTAATTTTGCAAATGTCTTTTTTTATACTCACACAGTTCGTCCTTGGAAAAAATATCTTTGAATTCTTTTAAAAAATAAAGGTAGAAGAATTTCCCCTTAAACGTTAAAATTATTTTGGACTCGCTGCAGCTGGCTTGTAACTCGTTGCCTTCTTGTTGTTTTATTCTTGGTCTCAAAAACTGCTTTCTATTCTATTCTGTCTTAAGTTACTTACTCCTTGATAAGAAAGAGTATAAAACAAGACCCCATTTGAGTTCTAACTAGGATGTGAGAAAACTCTTTACTACAAATTATTAAACTTTACTACAGGTTACAATAGCTCTTGCCGCGAGTTTGGTCTTTAATAGTGACGTATATATATATATATATATATATATATATATATAATTCCAAGTGAAGAGAACACAAGGTTGTTTTTATTTTGAGTGCTTTGGCATTTATTTTATTATAAAGAGTGCTCAATATAATGAGTATTATAGAGCTTAATATAATATAATATAATTATATGGTCATGTAATTATATGGTCATACATTTTATAATGTAAAATTGACATAATACATTTTACATTGTAAAATACATAATACATTTTACAATGTAAAATTGACATAACCATATGATTATATTATATTATATTATATTATATATATATATATATATATATATATATATATATAGAGAGAGAGAGAGAGAGAGAGTTGTCAGTCCGTAAATGGTGAGGATAATCCAACAAGATTTCCTTAATATAAATTATTAATAGGTAAATCCATATAGAGAGCTCGATGGGTGTTAACCAGAGCGATATGAAGTTTATAAAGGCAAACTCAACACGTCATATTAGTTATAAACTATAGTTCATTTCAATGAGCTTAATTAGCTCATATCGTCAGACTTCCAATATTTCCAATATTTCCTCATTCCGGCAGACATTTTATGCCAGATGGAGGAAATATTGTAGAAGAGTCTGATGATATGAGCTAATTAAGCTCATTGTAATGAACTATCGTTTATAACTAATATGACGTGTTGAGTTTGCCTTTATAAACTTATATATATATATATATATATATATATATATATATATATATATATATATATATATATGCTAGCAGTATAGCCTGGCGTTGCTCGGGTGTAATGAAAGCTTTAGAACTAATCTATGGTCCTGGAGCTGAGAACCTTTGGACGTTGGCACGAAAGACTAAAAAACAATAGTTATTTCCAGTTAAAGCGAAACCGTAGGCTGAAAGAGAAATGAATGGATGTAAGTCAAATTTTGATTTCCTGGTATCGATATCAAATAAGCATTTTTCGGAGTAAACTGAATTTTGAAGGTTAAATAAGTCCTCTGAGTAAATGGTATCATGGCTGAGGCTAAGAACTACAATTATACCTACTTAGAGCCAAACCCGAAGCAAAAACTAAAATAAAAAGACTGAAAAAAAATACAGGCATACAGGCAGATAATCAGACACACACAAACATCTTGCCTTGTATATATATATTATCGATTTTCTGCACTATTGTAAGAACTGCAACCTTGAAACGTTTGAATATCGTTTCTTATGTCTTTGTCGATTAAATTAGTGTATCAAATTTGAATAAAATCAGACCACTCCTATAACCCGATTTTTTCGATTATCTGGTGTACCTCAACACAAAACCTAGCTAAGAACACTAGCGGACGCTTATAGTACAACTGTGTAAATTATCAAAAAAATCGGTCACAGCCGTTTCGGAGTCTTCAGGTAACGGAGACACACACACAGACACCCAAACGTACACATACACACACAGACAAATTTCCATTCACAAATAGTGTTTATATACATATATATATATATATATATATATATATATATATATATATATATATATATATATATCCTTCTATTTTCTTCTGTTACACTCAGGGGAGATAACCTATGAGGGAACAACTAATAATCCTTTCCAATATTTTGCTGTCATTTCTTATAAGAGGGATACTCTTGTTTTGCATATACTTAAAATAGTTTATTAATAATTTTAACCACTGATCATAAGTATATATACATATACAACATTTTTTTATCTACAAAACGCCTAGCTTTCTTTAAAATACACTTCTCTCAAAAATAACCTAGTCGATTAAACACTATTGTTACACCAATGACTAAGAGTATTTTTTTCAATTTGCCTTCATAATTATATTTATAATGACACAAATGAATGCACGGTTACACCCATGTTTAACTGTACAGGAAATGGAATTAGCATATCGGGTTCAGTTTTTGGCTTAGACTGATGCCTTCACTTTCACTCTTTTTAGGAGAATGACTAGTTTGAATTCAAAAAACGTGTAAAAGACAAGAGGCCAATAAAGTTGTCCCTCTCACGGATAAAATTCAGATTGATTTTATTAAAATATAAATAGGTAATTTAAATAAAATTCCAGGTAAATCGTTTGTGTTTTCATCTCGAAAATGAGAAAAACAATTCAATCGAACTTCATGATACGAGCAGAAAACATTTCGATTAGTCATTAAAGAAACGTTCTCACGAAATAATGCGTTCATTGTACATAAAATAACTTTCTCTTCATCTTGTGAAATAATAAATTATCGAATCAGATAAAAAATACGCAAGTTCAGCAAGAAAGTAAATGAAAAACTTAAATTAAAAAGTAATATTATAAGTCTAGACAATTTTCCACTTACCGAATGTTTAGAAGCAAATTAAGATTACCTAAAATAGTTTCAATTCGGCAGTGGTTATATTTTTAGTTTTGTCGAAAAAACAGTTGATTTACCGGTTGAGATAAAGGCTATTAAAATAATGGGAGAAAAAAAACTTTTTACTGAATGAATACATTTCCATCTTTTGTTGAAAAAGATGAAACGGGCTTTTAATTAGGGGAACAGTAGATTAATTATTGATAAAAAGAAATAAAGTTTTGTTTTGTCGTAGAAAAAATGGCAATCTCGATTTTGCAAAATTGTATATATATATATATGTGTGTGTGTGTGTGTGTGTGTGTGTGTTCGTGTGTGTGTGTGTGTGTGTGTGTGCGCGCGTGTGTGTGTGTGTGTGTGTTTGCGCGTGTGTGTATGTTATTCAATATGTAAATTACTATTACAAAATTATACATTTTGTTTCGACATTGAAAAAATGTCTAATCAGGTAGTTAGGAATGATGATAATAAACGTTTTATTTCAAAATTTGTCTTATGAAGCATCACTTCACTTTCTGTTTTGGAATCAATTTTTCGTACACGGTAAAACGTTTAATAAAGAAAGAAAAAAGAGAAAAAAAGGAAGAGAAGAAATCAAGAAAAGGAAAAGAAAGAGAAAAAAAAGAAAGTCAAAAAGAAAATAGAAAGCATAAGAAATTAACCCTTCTTTATAAGGAATAGAGAGAAAAAGCAAAAAGAGAGAAGTCTAAGAAACATTACAAGACAAAGGAAGTGGAAAGTAAAAATAACAAATGAGAATATGCTGAGAAGAGTTTAAGCCAGTGAAATATTAGAATTCAAATTTGAACAGCAACGAACTGTAACAGTAAGTTACAATGCTGCAATTCAAATTTTATGGTATTTTTCAACGAAATCACACTCAAACAAAACTTTTTTTCATAGAACCTAAAATATAGAGTAAATGTTTGTTTTAGGTGCCGACGGCTTTTTCCCCTTCAAATTTATCCACGATAGCAAATGTATATGCTGAACTCAAATCAACAATTAGTTATTGAAGAAACTTCCCTTTTTTGCTTTGAAAGTCCATAAAAAACGAACTATATCTCGCACTTTTTCTCTCCCGTAACTCTCACGAAGTCATGTAATTAACTGCAGAATGACGTTCTACGTAGGCAGCAATTTTCTTTTGAATTTTGGTCGATTTTCGTCCTTTACTGAAACTTCCGTCGATGTACTTCCTGTTATGAAAGTAATAGGCGTAGAAATACAATAGCGCATTACTTTCATTACCGGAAGTACATCGCCGAAAGTATCAGTAAATGAAGAAAAATCGACCAAAAATCTGCCAAAATTCGTTCACATGCGCAGTACGTCATTCTGCAGTTAATTACATGACTTCGTGAGAGTTACGGGAGAGAAAAAGTGCAAGATATAGTTCGTTTTTTTTTTATGGACATTTAGATAAAATAAGGTAAGTTTCTTCAATAACTAACAGTTGATTTGAGTTCAGCATATACATTTGCACAGAGATAAGGCTATTTTGGATAAATTTGAAGGGGGAAAGCGTCGGGATTTACAACGAAAATTTACCAAATAAAGGATATGTTAAAAAACAATTAAAAGACTTAAATGAAACCGACGTAATATTATAAATTAGAATAAAAAATATTTTAAACTATATATATATATATATAAATTTTACATCAGAAACTACTATCAGTACATAAGAGAAAGAATAACATAAATAAAATGCTAATACACGGCTAAACATATTATCAGTACTTATTGAATATAATACAATACCTGAAGCTAGACATTAATTAGTGAAATCAGGCTAATTTTGGGGATGAAATCAATTTGGTCTCGTTGTGCGTTGTGGTGCAGTGGATATCGGCTCAGAGGGAGAAATCGGGGAACTGAGTTCAAATTCTAGTTGAATTCATTGAGTTCCCTTACGCTCAAATACCCTTGGGAAAGGCATTACTCTGTCTCTTCTCTCCAGTTATGCATTAAATAACAGGACGAATTGGATTCTATGTCTTTGGTTGGCAACCATTCTACCGCAGGATAATCTTCTGCCAAATCGAGACATGATCGTCCAAGCGTGTATCACGTATGGCACTTAACTTTGAATGTTCGTTTAAAAGCTAACGCAGAGTATTAAGAGACAGAAAACTTTGAAACAAAACATCTATTCAACTCTTTAGTAAAATCTGTCCTATATGGCAGCAAATAATAGACAACTCCCCTCAGATATGAGGAAGAAACTTGAGGCAACAGAAATGTGACACTATTATGTGGATCGAATATGTGAGCAACAAAGAGATTTAAGAGAAAAATCATAACAAAGAGAGAACTTATAATTAACATCAGGAAGAGGAATGGAATTTTAAACTTCTGGGGCACACAATGGGGAAAGAGGATTTGGGAAATCTAAGTGGGGCTTGGAGAACCTGATACTAACAAGCCAGATAGAGGGAAAAAGAGACAGGGGAAAGCAACGGATAACATATTTGAAGGACCTAGTCAGGTGGATGACAGAACGAGGATTGCACGGTGTAACAGGAGAAGGCGTGCTCAGAGTCACCAGGGATAGGGAAACATGGAAAGCCATGATCGCCTAAGTCCTAAAGGGACAAGGTACATAGAAGAAGAAGATATTCATGTAGAGAAAAAAGTGTCCAAGAGCAAAGAAAGAAATAATCTTCAAACACAACACTGCAAATTTCAATAATTTTTCTTATTGGATATAACTGCAATATTTGTTTTATTTCAAGTACAAAAATCGAGTTACAAATTCCTCGCGTACAAAGTTCAGCAAAAAATACTGTTTTTCCTTTTTTTACGACACAACAGAAATGAATTGCGTTAGTATGAAGGAAACACTGTATGTGACTACATAACGCGATAGTCACGTATTTGCGTTGATTTTTTTTAACGGGGCTACACACTCTACAGGATAGAGTGAGGGCAAAGTGGGACAGAGGAAAACGACGCATGGCGTACTTGATGACATATTTGATAATCTTAAGCAAATGGATGGCGAGACAGGGTTTAGGAAAAGTAAAGAAAAAAAATTACTATCCGCTTTTTTTAATCATTTTTGCTCAAGCAAAGCGAGACCGCCACTGATGCACAGGAAGTTACAGTGTGTGAAAAGGCAGAGAAAAGACTGGGTAGAGGGAGTGTCGAAGAAAGGACAAAGATAGAAGATGGCAATTGATGTTGCATTAAAATTTCTGGAGATTGTAGCTCTTAGGATCGCAAGTAAATAGAAGGGAAATGCAAAAAAAATGTTGCCAAATTAGAAGAGGCGGTTACATTTAACAATTTCTACGGTGTTTCAAGGTAGAATAAAGAGACCTAAATGCCAATCTAGTCAGTCAGTCAGTTAATTGCTTGATACACGCTTTGGGCGTGTCTCGAAAGAAATCACATCATGTCTCGAAAGAAATCACTGACTGGGCAGAACATTATCCCGCAGTAGGTTGCTATTGCTTTCTGCGGTAAATTTTTCGCCAGCCAAGGCTATAGAACCCAATCTGTCATGTTATTTGACTCACAGCTGAGAGAGAAGAGATGCATTATATTATTACGTAGTAATTAGTGGGGGATCAGTTTCTTACTTCATAACAATAGAAAACCGATTCCCCATTTTATGACCAGTAGAAGACTTAATTATGATTCCAACTATTATATTTAGTCAGTCAGTTAATTGTCATACGTGAAACACGCTTGGACGATCATGTCTCGAAAGAGACATGACTGACTGGGCAGAAGATTATCCCGCAGTAGGTTGACATTGCTTTCTGCGGTAGATTGTTCGCCAGCCAAATCTATAGAACCCAATCTGTGTTGTTATTAACTAATAACCTTCCCTTTCTCTCCACCTATGTATCTGTCATCGCACCTGCTTTCTATTGTTCCTTTCTAACTAGTTTGTACTCCTCACTCTTTTCTAATTAATCTTTTTACATTTATGTAACCCCTGCACATCAGTGGCGTTTCCGCCTTGCTCGGGGTGAAATGATTAAAAAAAAAAACTGGAGGGAAGAGACGGATTAATACCTTTCCCAAGGGTATTTGCGCGTAAGTGAATGCAAGAAATTCAACTGGAATTCGAACTCGGTTCCTCAATTTGTCGTTCCGAGTCGATATCCACTGCACCACAATGCACATCCGGCTCCGTCATGCACATCTCACACCATAACGTTTAGAATCATGTGTCTGTTGCACCCGAGAAAAAAGTTCATCAAAACACTTAAGAATAAAGGGCGGAAAATTGAAGAGAATTATGATTTCCCTGTCCTGAGGGAACACGACACATAAAGAAGAATTTATCATTTTTAAGGACATACATAATTCTAATGAACAAATTTAATACAAATATGAAACCTCAGGACAATAACGTTTTTATTGAGTGTCTCCCTGGATGTGTGGGATAGCGGCAATGTCTATATGTCTCTATGTGCCTGATGGAGAACTGAAAAGAAGCAGATACAATTCTTTTCATTTTTTTTATAATCGTTTCACCCCCAAGCAATGAAGTACTACCACTAGTGCGCAGAGGGGGGGGCTACAAAAGAGGAGAGTGAAAGGTTACATAAGAGGAGAGTGAAGAGAAAAAGGAGCCGGTTACAGGGAGTGTCTGAAAGGGTAAAAAAAGATGAGAAGTTTGTTGTGAAGAGAGTTACGTGAGAGTAAAATGAAAAGGGATAAAAACAAGATACAGAGAGTGTTGGGGAAACGATAAGAGAAGGATAATAGCCAAAAGAAAGAGATGTCAAGTGACGCTGCATTTAAACTCTTAGAGATAGTAGCAATCAGGGAAGCAAGTAGACGGAAGGGTGTTTTACATTCTTGAAGTGCTGGAAAAGAAGCTGATTACGTTGAAAATGCAGCTTGACATATACAGTCAGTTAAGTGCCATACGTGATACACGCTTTGGGCGATCATGTCTCTAAAAAAACATAACTGACTGGGCAAAACATTATCCCGTAGTATGTTGCTATTGCTTTCATGCGGTAGACTGGTTGCCATCCAATGCTATAGAACCCAATCTGTCCTGCTATGTAACCCATAACTGGAGGAAAGAGACGGATTAATACCTTTCCCAAGGGTATTTGTGCGTAAGTGAATGCAAGGAATACAAGTGGAATTCGAACTCGGCTCCACCGATTTGTCGTTCCGAGTCGATGTCCACTGCACCACAACGCGCATTAAATCATTAAATTGTTGTGCAGACATGTTGACACATTGAGAGTTCTAGTCATTAAAATAAAGAATCAAAAACAGAATATGATCTTTTTATGACACGAAATTTGGAATCTAACAAATTGATTGTTTTATCAAACCTCCAGCAGAATCACGGGCCTGTTTCGCCTCCTCTGATTCGAAATAATACACAACCACCAATTGACAGCTATAATTTTTGTCTTTTCCGACGCATAGCATGTATCTTGTGATACTGTACTCGTGGATAACAAATTTAATTAAGAAAGAAAAATTTAACAGAAAATTTCTTCACAGATCATGAAGAGACTTGAAGATATGAAAATGTGATTCTACAGAAGGATGCTGAGAATACCATGAGCGACGACGAATTTTTTGAGAAAATGGAAACAAAAATGACACTTAGACTTAACATTGGCAAAAAACAGTTGTAATGCATAACCTATGTAGGGAGTAAATAAATGGTGGGGTAAGATTTAGGTGAGATAACAAAAAGACAAGATATATTAAAAATTACAAATGACAGAAAATTGTGGAGAGCCATGATCCCCCCTGTCTTGAATAAACACGGCTCTTAGAATAACACAATGAAAAAACAACTGCGTTTTGAAAAACTGATTTTTATTAGAACAGATCAATACAAACAGTTTAGTTCTTTTTGTACCAAATATAATTTGTTATAACTTGCATTTGCTTCTAAAGATAACAAAACAGCAGGAATATTCTTACAGCAAATAAAACTCCCTTTTCTGTTTAATTGCATGACTGTTAATAGGTATTAATAAGTTTCTTCTTTCTCCAACGTTTATTGCATTCGTACCAATTTTGGTAATTTGGAATTGTTCCTTTTGGAACAGTCTCTAGACACCTTAGCACTTGTGGTTCTAAAGAACATGGCTAATTGGTTCAATTTCTATGCTTTATTAACCTTTTGCAAGTTATTTGAATCCAGAAAATATTTTTTGATTATAAGAACGTTTTTAGAAAATAATGACAAAGTAATACAAGTATTACTAAGTAACATGGCTGTGAGGAGAAGAGTTAGATTCATACATTTACCAAAAGTATTTCGCGTAAGTGAATTTAACACAACTAAGATTTGAACTCAGCTCTCCAGTTAACTATTCCGGGCCACTATTTATAACACGACTGCACATCAAGATTATAGTACCTAGTACCTAAAACAGAGGCAGAAATATAATATGATATTATTAATGAAATTACCCATGAAAATTATATGGGTTTGCTATTTGGATTTTCTAATGAATCCTAATTCTTAATATAATCATTGCATAAGCTCATGGAGCGTTCTACGACAATAAAATATCTGTTGAAATTGCCATATTGAATCGGGTTAAGTTTAATACCTTTAACAACATATTGCATTAGTAATCATAAATATTAAAGTTGGTTGTTATTTCAAGAAGTAAGAGGGTACAAATGAAAAGCTTTAAAATAGATAACGTTTTCAGTTCTCTAAAAAAGAGCCCAAATGAAACTTTTATTTTCCGGTTTTTTGGGGGTTTTTTTATTTTTTTATTTTTTTAATTTTTTTTTCTTAAATCGGTCCTCTTGGAACATTCTCCAGACATCTTCACTCTTTGTACACCTTATCTAAATTCTTCAATAACTTCCATTGAACTATCTGGCTATATTCTCTTTTGGAAAAAAAAGACTCTGGTGTCTGTATGCATGGGCTTGGTATCTATGTTCACGAACATATATTCCTGGCAATGGAACTCTCTTGAGCCTCTTACATGTGCCTCCGACAATTTTTTAATCGTTTCACCCCAAGCTAGTCGATAACGTCACTGATGCGCAGAGGGCTACATAAGATTAAAAGATTAGATGGAAGGTGAGTAAAGAGAAAGACGAACCAGTTACAGGGAGTGATAAAGAAAGGGCAAGAGAAGGATTGGAATACAGGTGCGATGACAGTTGCGAAGGGAAAAGAGAAAGGAAAGCATTCATTGCTAAAATTGAATCAGGGAGTCGAGTTCAATATCTCGGCTTCTCTATTGCATTGGCTTTCGCAAAAAGACACTTGAAAACCGTTTCTTTTCCCATACGAACAGACAGACAAATTTTTTTTTAATCATTTCACCCCGGACAAGGCATAAATGCCACTAATGTGCGGGGGGGGGGGCTACATAACTGAAAGAAAATTAATTAGAGGAGGGAGAAGAGGATTACGAACCAATTAGAAAGGAGCAATAGAAAGATGAAAATGCAGGTGTAATGACAGTTGCAAGGGGGGAGAGAAAGGGAAGGATATACGGGGTGGGGGAAGGGCTAGAGTCAAGTGGTTAGTAGATGAGTATTGACATTGCATTTAAATTTCTGGAGGTTGTAGCCGTCAGGAAAGCAAGAATATGGGAGCGAGTTCCACAGGCGTGAAGTGCGAGAGAAGAAGCTGCAGGAGTAGAATTGTCGTCTGCATTTGGCTAACCTAACTGTGAATGGGTGGGACCCAGTTTACCATTCTGGTTGCACGAGTAAACACCTGTTGAGGAGGCACCAGTAACTTAAGTTCGTTTGAGCAGAAGCCATAAAAGTACTTATAGAACAGACAAAGTGAGGCCACATTTCGTCAGTGGGGAAGTGGCTGTAGTCGAGCCGCCAAGTCAGCACCTAATAACAGAAAAATATATGTCTGCAAAAATATATATTCCATCTTGCACTTTACAAATATACAATTCGTCGGTGCAATGAATACAGCTGCCATATCTGGTATGGGTGCTCCAGTTGTACATCTCGAGATTCTTGATCAAATTAAAAATGTCTCTGATGCCATAGATCCTGTCCAGTCATGTCGACTTCAGTTACTTTCTCATCGACATGTCTTTTCAACAAATATTTTTATAACAACTGCTCTCGCCATATTTTCCCTGGTGCCGCGATAACATGAATATTAGTTGTGGTACTTGTTTGGCGTAAAGGTCTCACCCATTTACTGTTGAAACAGCTAAAAACATCCGCCACTTTTACTATAACAGCTTATTGTTTTAGCATTTTCTACTTGTGCATCTCGCTTGTTTATTTGCGGCTCTGATAACTAAAATCATGAACAATTTAAATGCAATGTCAAATCACCATTTTCTGTATTCTTGAATGTCCTTCATCCTTTTCCCTTTCCTCATTGCCCCCTATTCTCAGTCATCTCTTTCCTCATTGCCCCCCTATTCTTAGTCAGCTCTTTCCTCATTGCCCACTATTCTCAGTCATCTCTTTCCTCATTGCCCCCCTATTCTTAGTCAGCTCTTTCCTCATTGCCCCCTATTCTCAGTCATCTCTTTCCTCATTGCCCCCTATTCTTAGTCACCTCTTTCCTCATTGCCCCCTATTCTCAGTCATCTCTTTCACTTTCATTTCTTGTAAGGCTCCACGTGCTTGTAGCATTCTCACCTTCCTCGGGACGAAATTATTTTAAGATAATAAAACTAATTCAGTTTTAATATAATTATGTTCCTATAAAAAACCAGTAATCTAGCACAAGATTCTTTGGAAATAGACTACAGTTGTTGCTATATATATATATATATGCGTGACTCTTCAGAAATGAATTGAGTTCTCTCGGTGACTGGAGTGTGTATACACAGCTTATACACAACACGTTAAAATTTCCCTTCTCTGATTCCATGTGTCGATGGCTTATGGAGTAGCAGCGACTCCGACTGACAACTAATCGGTTGAGTTTCGATCCCGACCAGAAGCAAGTGGATGCGTCTAGCCACACTGATGAGCTGTGATACAGCGAAACAGGTTTGTATGTGGATGACTAATATATATATATATATATATATATATTAGTCATATATATATATATCGAATAAAGAAATAGGGTTGTTCCAACGAGAGTAATTAGTATAGAATAAAAAGTGTGAGAAGCAGTGCACGTTTTCTTTAAAGTGTATGTTTATATTTTTTGTAATTATACAAGTTATGAAGCATTAATTGTCCATGACGTTACACGTGTTTCGAGTCTAAAATTGACTCTCTTCAGGCAAATAAATTTGTGGTTTTTATGTTTGAGTTTCTTCGGATATCTGGTCGCGAGTTTGTGCTTCCTATTAACTTTATAAAAAGAGCAAATTCGCGATCAGATATGCGAAGAAACTCAAACAGGGGTGTGAGTTATGGTAAGAAAAATAACCTCAAAACTGTTTTGCTAAAAATTACTGTAAATTCTTTCTGCTTCAAATATAACGGTTGACAAATTGCTGTCAATGTTAAAGCTCATTTCTGACATCTTTCAATTATAATACGCGGAAGATTATCCCTGAGTATGAACGGATTTTATTAAAAATAAGCAGACACAATGTTTGCAATTTATTATATATATAGACTAAACTATCGCCCGGTTCAAACTCCACCCACGTCTATTGAACAAGTGTAGAGGCTCATCCCTTGTTCCCTGTTTAGGATGTGGTTTCCGGCTTTCTCTTTTCCAATCTTTTCACTCTTACGTAGCCCCCTGCTCATCAGTGGCGTTACCGCCTTGCTCGGGGTGATATGATTTAAATATATATATATATATATATATATATATATATATATATATATATATATATATATATAAACTCAGTTTGCAGAAATAACTCCTGCATATACCACACCCACATTAGCGTCTTCAAATATTTAATGTCTTACCTATGTTATCACCTATCTATATGCAGACACCATAAAAACTAACTTTTGCCGATATGAGGTAGGTATTTCTGTCGAATAGTTAGATTCATACCTTTGCCAAGGATATTAGCTCTTAAAAATGTAATGAAAAGACCAACTTCAAATATTTTCCCACTACTCCACCGAACCTCTTCTACCTTTCTAATTGTCGTATATATAAGGCAATTAAATTCTAATTATCGTATATATAAGGCAATTAAATTCTAATTGTCGTATATATAAGGCAATTAAATTCTAATTGTCGTATATATAAGGCAATTAAATTCTAATTGTCGTATATATAAGGCAATTAAATTCTAATTGTCGTATATATAAGGCAATTAAATTCTAATTGTCGTATATATAAGGCAATTAAAAGTGATCACAAACTGTATTTGAATACTTGATAGCACCGTATATTAAAATATTATCACAAATTCAGGTACATAATGAAATTGTGGCAGTCGTTGTAAAGTTTATTACAAGATTCCATTTGGAAGTTGTCGTCACGATGTCCGCCGATACACCAAAGCGAAGAGCAGTATAATTCACTATAACTAGAAGATCTTCCGGCTGAAATGACTTCTAGCTGAAATAATTTCCGGTTCATTATAGCAGATTAATTTTCGATAAAAAATAATCACTCTAAACAAATTCAACATGCGTTAACATTATGTTAGTTCATTCTGATTACGTTTCTACACGAACCAAATTAATGCAAACTAGAAAGATCAGTCAAATACAGCAAGACTCCGCCAAGTCAATCTCGACATCATCCCAGCGATTAGCAAGACATTATTATTCAAATGAGAATGAATAACTGCAATGAATTTGACTGCCCTCATCAACCGCTCTCAAAATCAAATGCACGCGTAAAATAAAACAAGGGAGGTAATTCAGTATTTAAAATAATATTGGAGAGGTAAATCAGCATTTGAAAGGACAAAAAAAGTTCATAAATAAAACCGGAAAATGACCCAGAATCCTTGTTCCGTACCTCATCGAAACAAAATCTAATCAGTTCGTACCAGTCATGAGGCCAATCATTCCTGAAAGTTTTCATCCAAATCTATCCATCGTGCTAGACAACCAAATAAACAGACAAACGCGATCAATATATATATATATATATATATATATATATATATATATATATAGTCATCTGCAGACAGATCTGTTTCGCTGTATCACAGCTCATCAGTACAGTTAGAAAGCCGATTGCTTTTTACCCAGGATTGAAACCCGACCGACTTGGCGTCAATCGGCGATTCTACCTCTGAGCTACGGCCGTTCGGTAGATGGAGGAAGACTTTTTAGCGTGCATATTGTCATTATACACGCCAAATAGCTGAGAGTGTTCTAATTCATTGCTGAATGAACGATGCGTAGATGCCAGAGTAGCTACTGTTTTTCAAAGTCTACCATTCTTCCATAGTGCACAATCAGGGTGTGAGAGCGTAAATAGTCATCCGCAGACAGATCTGTTTTGCTGTATCACAGCTCATCAGTACGGTTAGTCATCCGATTGCTTTTAGCCAGGATTTAAACCCGAATCAATTGACATCAGTCGCCGATTCTACCTCTGATCTATGTATAAGAAGGCAAACTTTTAGTGTGTATATGTACCATGTAAGCACACACCAGTAACTAAGTGTTCTAATTCATTAGTGAATGAATGATACGTAGATGATTGAGTATATATATAGTCATCCGCAGACAGATCTGTTTCGCTGTATCACAGCTCATCAGTACGGTTAGCCGATTGATTGCTTTTTACCAAGGATTGAAACCCGAGCGGGAGTTTGGTAAAAGGAGGCAGACTTTATAGCGTGTATATTGGAAATGAAACATGACAATAGAAATTCTGTTTGAAACTCTTTTCTAGAATTCAGCTTGACCGAAATGAATCTTACGAAAATCATCGAATAAACTGTGATGAGTTCACGGCAATATAACTGGAACTACAGTTGCTTTAGAAGAGCAGTAATGATTTTAGTTAAACAATACACATTTATCTCAAATCATTACTGCCATTCAGTCAGTCAGTTTGATGAGTGAAACACGCTTGAGCGCTCACGTTTCTTTCGAGATATGACTGACTGAGCAGAGGACTTTCACGCAGTAGTTTGCCATTATTTTCTGCGGTAGACTGAGTACCAATTAAGGCTATAGAACCATGAGTGTCCCGCTATTTAACCCAAATTTGGATAAAGAAGAAGTAGATTAATACCTTTCCAAAGGGTATTTGCGCGTAAGTGATTGCAACGAATACACCTACAATTTGAACTCGTCTCTCCGATTTCTCGTTCCGAGCCGATATCCACAGCACCACACTGCACAACCAAACCACAAACCCTTAGTTTTCGAAAAGAGATTTTACGTTTTCAAAATTTTAGTTTGTAAAACTTTGATATGCAACAAAAAAGTTCTAGATCTTATTCCAAAAATTAGATACAAGCGAAAAGTCAAAATATCTATCTAAAACCAAAATAAAATAAAAAGTTTTTTCAGTAGGATAAAAGAACTAAAAAAATATGCATTTTATAAGAACAGACAAGAAATATAGAATCCTAAATCTTTAAAACGTAACATTTCATTTATCGTCTCTGTTTTATTTGTGGCACCGTGCTTGGTATGGAACCGCTGCAGGCTCACGTCGACACTGGTTCAGACTCACATACTCATATGTCAGAGGCATATATATCTTCGATACTTCTAAAGCTAAAATGACTTTCTTCACTACTTTTAAGTAAACGCAGGGACTTTGAACTCTTTCATTGATTATTCTTGCAATACTACCTTATTTCTTTAGCAGTGCTTGGAGAGGAACAAGTAACATAAACCTTTTTCGCTTCAACCAACATTTCTTTACTAAAGGCTGTCACACATGAATCAAGTTTCTTTGCTTCGTCTACTCTTATATGTAGATAAAAATGTTTCCTGTAATTCTTTTCACTTTAAGTGTATATTTTATGTGTTATTTGGAAGAATAAGCCATGAATCGTACTTGACTATTTATCGCACGTGTCAAGTAATATTTGCAATATTTATTTGGTAATGATCGAATTTATTATGCAACTCTATGACTGCTCATCATACCTATATATATAAAAATAGATATGTTTGTATGTCTCTTTATTTATTTATGTGTGTGTGTCTGCATTTTAACGGACCCTTGGTCCGATTTCAACCAAAACTGGCTCAATTGTCGATCATGACATGAACCTTGGATGTACGTAAACATTTTTTTAATTGATTTAGAGAATACGGCAGAAATCATCAAAACGCTTACATTTTACGAATTCTTCTCAAATTCAAATTCAATCCAAATCGAGTAACTTGTAAATCAAGGTCCGAAATTTAATGTGCACAATGTTCTTTCAAATCACTGCACAGGATTCGTCAAACATCAACGAACAAACATAATATATTTTTCTATATTCGCAATTAAACAGGAATGGCCCATTGTTTATCTGAGGCAATGACAGGTTATGTGCTAACTGCCGAAGGAACAAAGGAATATGACTGGTTGGTTTGTTTTCTACGGTTTAACAAACCTTTGAAGGTTATTTTAAAACAGAAACAATTTATATGGTAAGAAATTTTGGGGGGACAATAAAGGTTTAGTTCTGCTAATTAATCTATATATGGGGGAGAAGAGTTGCATGGATAGATTTATCAAAGTTACTTGCGCGTAAGTGGATATATCAAATGAAACTGAAATTCGAACTCGGCTCTCTGATTGACAAATCCGAAGCCACTATCCATTACACAAACTGCACATTTAAGCATACAGTACCTCGTAACTAAGTAAAAAAAAAGAAATATAATATGATAGTACTAATGAAAGTGCCCGTGAAACTTACATAGGTTTCTTATTTGAGTTTTCTAATCAGAATATAAACAGAAGAAAAAATACAATAAAGTCCTTGTGCAATTTAAAAAATTTATAACTTTATTTGTATTTGTGATAGAATAAAAATGTTATAAAGTTTAATGTACCACGTTTTAATTATAGTTATTGAATAATTCTTTATCAGAAAATTTGCAACAATTTTTAGATAAGTAAAAAATGGGGCGGACGAGGTGGACCATTATATTGACCTCCACGTTCGCCAAATTTGGCTCCATTAGATTTCTTTTTTTATGGAGACATGTAAAAACAATTGTGTATGCAACCAAACCTAGTTCATTAGAAGATCTGAAAGCTAAAATAACTAATGTGATTTCAGGCATTACTGTAAATCAGTTTGCAAATGTTTTCCGTGAACTGCAAAATCGTATTACCCTTTGTATTGCTAATGATGGAGGATATATGGAAACTTAAATAAAATTTCAATAAAACCTTTAAAAATATAGATTTACTTCTTTTTACAAATCCTTTTTACAAATTATTTCTATCGCGAATACAAATAAACTTTTTAATTTTTTAAAGTGCACACGAACTTTATAGACACTCTTGATATCAAAGGCGTTGTTTAGGAAAAGGCGGTGAAACGGAAGTAAGAAATAAACGATAACGATTTCATAAAGTTAACGTCTGCTTCAGTAAAATAGAAACCATTGTCAGTTTTGCATCTTTTTATTTGTACTTTCTTTCTTCTTTAAATAACGAACTGCGTCTTAGTTTTTACGCTAATAATTGCGTATGGTCATGGCGGATTCTATGACAAAATACCCGTAGAAATTCTCATATCCAGTATCAACTTAAACAAAATATTATAATAATATTCATAAATATGAATGTTGCTCGTTATTTAAATAAGAGGATACGAATGCAAAGATTTGAAATTAACATTTTTTATTGCACCTACAAAAGACTTTGCTTTTTTTCTTTTTTCTACATTGAAACCAAGTAGCGTCTCTTTTCCATCTTTAAACGCGAACAAAACATAATAGTCCATTATTATGACGTATTTTCCCCCTCTTTCTTTCTTTCGTTTCTTTCTTTCATTCATTCATTTTTCATTCTTTCTTTCTTTCGCATTCTCATTGAAACCAAGTAGCCTCACTGCTATATCTTTTCCGTATTTCCGCGTGATCCATTATTTATTACGTATTAACAGGAGACATTAGACACTTTTGTATTGCCTTCTTTTTTCTTTATTTATATCAATCATCCTCTCACTCTCAATGGAGCTGCTGATATATAATTTTCATATTTCTACGAGATTAAAACGGAATAGTCCATTATTTATGAGATACTGACAGGGTGTAAAGTACATGCTAACCAAGGAACTAAGAGAGGGACAAGCAGAAGGATAATAAAACATTTACTGATATTTTATTTTAATTTCAAATATAAAATAATTTTAGAATATTTATCTAAACTGAAAAATATTTTTGTGAGTTCAACGAACATTGGAGTCCTACAGATATTAAATTACATAATCGTAAGAGTGTCTTCTTTTTCTATGTAAAATATCCCTTCAGAACATTGGTGATCCACAGTTACCTGTTTACTGTCACTCTTGGTAATCATTATATTTTTCCTCCGCTAAACTTACACACAAATAAATTTGGGAAAGGTATTAATCCTTTCTCTTCAGTTATGGGTTAAATGATAGGACATATTGGGTTCTATAGCCTTGGCTGGCAATCAGTCTCTGTCTACTACAGAAAGCAATGGCAACCTACAGCGGGATAATCTTCTGCCCAGTAAGTCATGTCTCTTTTGAGACATGATCGCCCAAAGCGTGTATCACGTATGGCACTTAACTGACTGAAACCCTGTTCAGCCATCCATTTACACCATTTCCGATGGTAATTCATCCATTGTTTCCCATGTCCTCATTTTTTTCTTTTGAGTATTAACTTTTCCAAACCCTCTTTCCTCTTTATGCGCCGTAAAATTTTTATTATTATCATTATTATTATTAATAAACGTTTTAGTTTCTTTTTTTATAATTTCACCCCAACCGCGCAGGGTGTTATGGTGGATATATTATGGATAGCATATTATGGATAGGATATTAGGCTCAACTTTCGATTTACTTAATGATATGTCCTGGAAAGGGATATATATCATTCGAGGTAGTTAAGCGGTTTAGGCAAATATAACAATCTAGTATGTAGACGTAGTGGATGGTACTCGTCGCATGCAGTATCCTGAGACGAAGGCGTAGTCAATAGACGTAGACCAATAGTCGTATACTTTTAGACGTAGATCTCCATTCGACGCCCTGTAGATCTCTAGTGGTAGACCAATATTCAGACGGTTTTGATACAGCGAGACAAGCTTGCTAACCCCACATCAAAGTACGCAGATAGATAGATAGATAGATAGATAGATAGATAGATAGATAGATAGATAGATATACCTGAGATAGATAGATAGATAGATAGATAGATAGATAGATAGATAGATAGATTTGATAGATAGATATTATTCCGAGATAGATAGATAGATAGATAGATAGATAGATAGATAGATAGATAGATATTACCTGAGATAGATAGATAGATAGATAGATAGATAGATAGATAGATATACCTGAGATAGATAGATAGATAGATAGATAGATAGATAGATAGATATTACCTGAGATAGATAGATAGATAGATAGATAGATAGATAGATAGATAGATAGATATTACCTGAGATAGATAGATAGATAGATAGATAGATAGATAGATAGATAGATACCTGAGATAGATGAGATAGATAGATAGATAGATAGATAGATAGATAGATTGATAGATAGATAGATAGATATTACCTGATAGATAGATAGATAGATAGATAGATAGATAGATAGCTAGATAGATAGATAGAGAGATAGATAGATATTACCTGAGATAGATAGATAGATAGATAGATAGATACATAGATATTACCTGAGATAGATAGATAGATAGATAGATAGATATTACCTGAGATAGATAGATAGATAGATAGATAGATAGATAGATAGATAGATAGATATTACCTGAGATAGATAGATAGATAGATAGATAGATAGATAGATATTACCTGAGATAGATAGATAGATAGATAGATAGATAGATAGATAGATAGATAGATAGATAACCTAGATAGATAGATAGATAGATAGATAGATAGATAGATAGATAGATTAAAAGAAAGGAAGGAAACTAATGATTACTGCCAGTTGTTTACCTTAAGCAAACATTTAACAATGGCAAAACTACCCCTCACCATGCAGTGCTGAGTCCCATGTTTACTTTGTTTATATATACACTCATTCTATCCACGAGACTCCACACTATTCGAGCACAAATAGAACAAATTTCAAAAAACATAAAAACATATTTGCTGAAATGTTTTTGGCCTGGCAAAATTGAGATTTTTTTAAAATCATATCACCCAAAGCAAAGCGGTAATGCCACTGAATCGCAGGGGGCTACGTAAGAATGAAAAGATTGGAAAAGAGAAAGCCGGAAACCACATCCTAAACAGGGAACAAGGGATGAGCCTCTACACCTGTTCAATATGAAATTTTGTCATTATTATTTATTATTTTCTTTGTTGGCCTCCAGAATTAACGGCACTTTCTTGCTGCTGGTTATATCGTCCACTATTCTTTCCAAATTTTAGCGTCTTATATATAAGTGGTGTATACACACGCCAGTCACCGGAAGAACTCAATTCATTACTGAGTGTAACGCGTAATTCGCAGAAGTGGTAACATTTCAAACATTTTATTCGATTTTTCTTGTGCTCGCATATATATATTCTTGTGTTCGTATATATATATATATATATATATATATATATATATACGAACACAGGAAAATATATAAACCCCTCTCTTGTCTTTAACATTATTTGTAAATTGAACTCCTATAAAGGCAGTGTACGTGACGATATTCCAGTCATCAGCCTTAAAAATGCTCCCCTGAACTTTCTGCTGTCCCCTCCTAGGCTCCCCAAAACAAAACACTGCGCCTACTCGCCCTCACTCTCTCAGCTGACCTCAAGTGGAATGAATACGTCGAATCAATGTCCATATCCACTGTTAAGAGGGTTGGGTGGCTATGAAGGACCAGGAATATTTTCTCGTCAGAAACCATCTTGCATATTTATAAATTTACTATTCGTACGTGCATTTGTGTACTGTTACCACATCTGGTCAGGTGCACCTGATTTTCATCTGGGGTTTTTGGGAAAATCCAAAGGAAGATCTGAAATGTAGTTGGATGCAATTTGATTGTTCACCTTCAGCCTCTTTCTCACCGACGGAAAGTGGCTTCCCTCTGTCTTTTCTACATGTATTTTTATGATATCTTCTCTGACGAACTTTATTCCGTGGTGCCCCGTCCTCATGAGTTTACCCGTGCAATTAGCTAGGTCCTGCTATTTAACTGTCAAAATAGGCAAAAATAATCGCCAATTCTACTCCATCAGTTTCTTTCGTAGCACTTCCCCACTGTGCAACTCCCTTCCCATGCTTGTTTCCCTGATAGATACAATCTCCAAAAATTTAAATATAACATCTATTCCCATCTTCTACCTCCGTGACTACCTCCTCTCTCTTATTCTTTCTATAAAATCACCTGTTAATTGTTTTCATTTCTGTTTTCCCTCTCCTCTCATTGTAAGGCCCTGCACACCAGTCGAAGTACTGCCTTGCATGGAGTGAAACGATTATTTAAAAAGTCTCAGACCCAATCTTTAGAAATAGATGTAATTGATGCTTAGACAAAAAAATTAAAATTATCAAATCCAGAAAAAACTAGACAACCAAAGAAATGAATTCGTCTTTAAATATCATCATAAAATGAACTTAAATTACTTGTTAAACAAAATTTAAAATTTTCCTTTTTACGTCAGGCTTGTAGATTCATTTCTATTATGCATTGATCATTAGTTAGTCGTTTTGCCTATTGATGAAATTTGCTATGTAATGGACATTTTTTATATGTAGTATAGATATACAACTACTTTGTCTTATGTATGCAATTGAATGTATATTTTTTGTTGATCTGTATACTTATCTATATATGTGTTAGTACAGGAATTCAAATGAACCTGCTATATCACAGTTGTGGCTTTCCTTCCTTCTGTGTGCAATTTACCCTTTGATAACTTTGGCCTATTGAAGAAATTATGGTTAAGTTTCCCTATGCATTTGATATATATGCCTGTATGTGAGTATAACTACTTTGCATTATGCATGTATTTTCATGTAGGTCTTTTTGTGTGTATATGTTTACTTATGTATATATGTGTTAGTACAGGAATTCAAATGACCCTGCTATAACACAGTTGTGGATTTCTTTCCCTCTCTGTGTAATTTACCCTTTGATAACTTTTGCGTATTGAAGAAATTATGTTTAAGTTTCCCTATGTATTTTATATATATGCCTGTATGTGAGTATCACTACTTTGTATTAGGTATGTATTTTAATGTAGGTCTTTTTGTGTGCATATGTGTCAGTAATATTTTTGTTTATACGCGTAGATATCTGGTCTTCATAGGTTGGTATGTGGGTGTGTAAATGTGAGAGCGTATATATACATCAAATATTTGTATTTATATGTAGATGGATAATTGTTTATGAGTGTATGTGCATATATATGCATATATATATATATATATATATATATACATATTTATATATGTGTGTATATGTATATGTATGTGTATATATGCGTATATCTGTATATATGTATATACGTACTCGTGTGCATGTACCCCACTCTATCATACTTGTAGGTTCCCTTTTTTTGTAAACTATCCTTTAAACATTTTTCGCGTATTGAGTAAATCATGGTTAAAACGTCCGATGTAGTTAACATATATGACTGTATATGTGTGCTGATACTTTATCGTATGTATCAATTTGAATGTAGGTCTTATTGTGTGTATATGAAGTTTTTGTATACTTGTGGATATATGTGTTATTATTAGTTATATTCCTATATTTCTGGTCATCATAGGGAGTATGTGGTTGTGTGAATACGAGAATGTGTATATCTATAAGATATTTGTATGTATATATAAATGGATGTGTGCAAATGTGTATATATGTATACATATGTATATGTGTATGCATATATGTGCGTATATATGTGTATATATATGTGCATGTGTGTGTATATTTGTAAGAGTGTTTATACATACAAAATTATATATGTGTATACTTATTCGTATGCATATGAGGCTGTATGGATTTATGATCACTCAATCTGCCCAATGAACTCTTTCAACCCTAACCTTGGTGACTCTTACAAGATAACACTAAAGATTTCTATTCTGGGTTATATTAGTTAAATTCTCTTTCTTTGACAAAAATATCTTCTTTGTTTTGTATATTCTGAGGAAATTTATAACAAATAAACACCATAAAAAAAAAAGGCATGAAAGAAGGATTCCTACCTAAATATACAATAATCAAATTACATGACCCGGCAGGTAACGAAAAAAGTAACATTAAAATATACATTCAGGAAAATCTTTGTTTTATAATAATAATAATAAAAATAATAATATATATATATATATATATATATATATATATATATATATATATATAACAGAAATATGTTATAATATCACTACAAAAGTAGCTATTTTTAATTACATTTATATGTTTATGCGTTGGAATATAGTTACGTTTGTCTTGACCCTCTTTAAACATCTCTCTTGTCCACTGTGTTATCTGAATTCGGATTTAGATGTATCTAATATATGTAGCGTACATAGACGTTTCTTAACGTGGCTCTAAATTTAACCGATACATTGAAGCGTCGCCAGAAGCAATAGTTAAAAAATTGTGTGTATATATATATATATATATATATATATATATATATATATATATATTTGTGTGTGTGTGTGTGTAAATATGTATGTATGTGTATATGTACACGTACATGTATGTACGTGTGTATATATTTGTCTGCGCATATTTGGGTAACTATATATTTGTATATACGCGTGTCTGTCTCTTTTCTCCTTGTCATATTTGAATAACTTTTTAATAGTCAGTCAGTTAAGTGCCATACGTGATACACGCTTGGGCGATCATGTCTCGAAAGAGACATGACTGGGTGACCAGAAGATTATCCCTCAGTAGGTTGCCATTGCTTTCTGCGGTAGACTGGTTGCCGACCAAGGCTATAGAACCCAGTCTCTCCTGCCATTTAATCCATAACTGTAAGGAAGAGACGGATTAATACCTTTCCCAAGGGTATTTGCGCGTAAGTGAATACAATGGATTCAACTGGAATTCGAACTCGGCTCTCCGGTTTCTTTTTAATAACCTAAACCTAATTTTAATATTTAGTATTTAAAATTCATAGTTTCTAACATTAATTAATAATAACTTTAATTTTAACGTCAATTAGTAATACTGATCTCTATTGTAGTCAAACATTATCATCAATGCACCAATAAATTGTTTTTAAGGTGGGTTGTTATGTTCTTCGAATTAGAAATTACTTGTCTTTTCATTGGTCATCACAGTCTATATAGCAATGTCTTCCTATTAAGGGGGTTTGGCTAGATTTGGACCTTTTTAGAACTTTTCATCCCGCAATCAGCACCATCACTTGATAAGACCAAAGAAGGAAGCGTCGAAACAAACTAGGTACTTTAGCAGTGATTTTATAACAGACTTAAATTACACATTTTAAACAAATATTAATCGCTCTACTTTGTACTGAGCATTTTTTAAGAATAGAGTTTTTGTTATACGAAATTTTCTATCATCCATACTTATATGTATATCACAAACGAGTCACGTGATATAAACAAACGAGTCACGTGATATAAACAAACTCTATCCTGACGCTCTCGCGAAATCTCGCGAAATACTTTACTAATTCAAATTTTAAAATCATTTGTTTCTGATGAAGGACCGTAAATTTTGACTTCCTGGTATCGATATCAAATAATTTTTTTTCGTCATAAACAGAATTTTGAAGGCTAAATAAGACCTCTGAGTAAATAGTATCATTGCTGAAACTAAGAACTACAATTATACTTACTTAGAGCCAAACTCGAAGCAAAAACTAAAATAAAAGGGCTTTAAAAATACAGACATACAGGCAGATAAACAGACACACACGTACAAACATCTTGCCTTTTATATATATATATATATATATATATATATATATATATATATATATATTATCGATTTTATGCGCAATTGTAAGAACTGCAACTTTGAAACTTCTGAATGTCGTTTTTTATGTCTTTGTCTATGAGTGTATCAAATCGGACCACTCTTTCTATAAACCGATTTTTTCGATTATCGATTTTCGATATTTGTCGGGGATACCTCGACACAAAACCTAGCTAAGAACATTCACAGATGCTTCTAGTACAACTGTAAATGTTCAAGAAAATCGAAAATGTGTGTGTGTGTGTGTGTGTGTAACGTAAATATTTTGTATTTTTGTCAGGTAAATTCCAATAGAGACAAATTCAAAAGAACTCAATGTTAAATGTTTGATTAAATTTAACAGAGTAATATAATCTTGAAAGAAATTTTGGATATTCTACATATCCATGTGTAATAAGTATTTCACAACTAAAACAGCCGCTCCTCAGACCCAAATCATACAACAGTTAATGTTTAAAATCATCCAGAAAATAGTCACATATAGACACTCACGTGTCCATATCGAGAATGGATATTTGCAACGGCAATCTACCAAAAAATTTCCTCGATCATTCAAAAAACAAAAAATATAGAAATTTTTTTAAAGAAAAAATAGAAAGAAAAAGAGAACGAAAAGTATAAGGAGAAAGTATTTTAACGTTAACGTCTTAGATCAACACATAGCGTCTATAGTCTGGATACATAACTTATATACGTTAATGAAAGCAAGAGTATTAACCAGAAGTTCAATTCATCTGTCTTCTTTGAAAAACATGACATGGAAATTTAACATTACATTTATAGATACATTGGTTGTATCTATGGTATAAAAATAAATGTTAAATTTTACTTTTTAATGCAAAATATAATATAAATAGTAGTAGTATTATTATATTATAAATGTAGTAAGAACATAAAAAATACATATAATATATAAAAATAATTATAATGCTACTAATAATAACAATTCAAATAATCCTAAATAATATTAATAGTAAAAAATATAATAATAATAAAAATAATTAAAAAACTATATTAATAAATGAATATAAAGAAAAATTATAAAAATTATATAATTATAAATAAGGTAATAATCATAAAAATAAGAGTAAAAATTCCTAGTAAAGAGGATAACATACACTAAAAGTAAATATGTAATATAATACAAAATAACATGAAACAATAAAATTATAATATATATACATATATACACAGACATTTTTTTTTTAATCGTATCACCCCGAGCAAGGTGGTAACGCCACTGATGTGCAGGGGGCTACATAATAGTGAAAAGATTGGAAAAGAGAAAGCCGGAAACCATATCCTAAACAGGAAACAAGGGATGAGCCTCTTCACCTGTTCAATAGACGTGGGTGGAGTGTGAACTGGGCGATAGTTTAGTCTATCTACTCCAATTAAATATATATATACACACATTCATAAACACATATGCACACATACACCTACATACATATGCATATGTATACATATTCCATCTATATTTTTAACCCTTACATATACACATATATACATATTAATACATACTCACATATACATACACACTTATATATACAATATTACATTCTAATAATATTAATATTATATAACTATTACAATAACATAAAATGATTATTTTAAAAAAATTAAAATTTTTTGGTATGTATAATATATCCAACGGAAAATTTCAGATTTTTCTCCAACAGAAACCAAATTTCTAAGTTTAATTTTGATTTTGATCTATACTTATTCTTATGCCTGCATTTAAATATCAATTCGTTTCGTTGGGTTTAGAGTTCATTTCGATTATTATATTCGATAATGGTCAATTTCTCCTCTAGGCATAAATTGCATCTGTCCCTGACGTTGTTGGGTGTATTAGCATATTTTATTATCATCCATAAGACCATAAACCTAACATTGAAAATAACCTTCAATCTAGATTAATCAAACCTTCTAAAATAGAATTAGGTTTAATTTCTAGTAACATACTTAAGAAGAAAATACAGGAGAGTCAGCATATGAATTTATGGAAAGACTCGTCAGATACCATAATATGGTTCCAACAAATTCCAAACAAAAATAAATCTTTTTTTATACAATTTGATATCAATGATTTTTACCTTTCTATTTCGTATAATATATATATATATATATATATATATATATATATATATATATATTGTAACTAAGTTGTTGAACTCGTAGGCTTATTTACCTTTTTGTTCATGCATTTACTTTTATAAAGAGTGCTCGATACAAATGTAGAGAGTTATACTGTAATGGTTGTTACAATGTTTTTAAATTCATACTATGAATTTAAAAACATTGTAACAACCATTACAGTATATATATATATATATATATATATGTGTGTGTGTGTGTGTGTGTGTGTGTGTGTGTGTGTTTGTAATACATGTGTTTGTAATTGCTATATTCTTTAGGCACACTGCACCTGACCTTTATAACTAGGACATGCCGCGTACAAAAGAGTAAATCAGTCCTATTTCCTCCGTATTCTATGAGTAAAAAGTTCTACTTTTTTTCAAGAACTACAATTTTGTGAAACAGGCAGCCGACAGGATGATTCCCAATCACTGCAATCTTCAACTTTTCAAGTCTAGGGTTAACCGTTTGCTCTCCTGTATAACCGCTTGCCTTTTCTTACGCTCAGACAACATAAGACTAGTTTTGAGTGGCACTTAGACCTTATATTTAATGGACATTATTATAAAAATATCAACATGTAATATATTTAATTTATTTTATAATTACGAATACTTATAATTTTTCTGCTACCATCCGTCCGTGCATTGAATACTACTGTCATATCTGGTCGGGCGTCCCTGCTATTCATCTTGAGGTTCTCGACAAAATCCAAATAAGAATCTGCAAAATAGTCGATCCCGACCTGTCGGCCCGACTCCAGTCTCTTTCTTCCCGACGAGATGTGGCTTCCCTCTGTCTCTTCTACAATTACTTTCACAGATTCTACTCCGACGAGCTAAGCTCTCTGGTGCCCAATCTGCATGAATTGACTCGGGCTACTAGACTAACTACAAGGTCCTAAACCACAAGAAAACCGAATGCATGATCATCAGCAAAAAGAGCAGCCTAAAATGCCAATTACAGGTGGAGGACTCTAAAATCAAGCAGGTACAAAAATTTAAATACCTAGGAAGTGTTCTAAGAGAAGACAGAATGTGCGACATTGAGTTCTGAACGCGAATTGGCATGGCGAAAGAAGCATTCCAGAAGTTGAGTAAAATATTAAGAAACAGGACAATTTCACTAGAAACAAAGAGGAGAGTACTGGATTGCTACGTGATGTCGTTTCTTCAATATGGCAGTGAATGTTGGACAATGTCGTCGAAGACGAAGGAAAAACTTGAAGCAGCTGAAGTCTGCGGGTATCATAGGCCGAGCATGTGAGCAATGATGAGGTTTTGGAAAGGATGGAGACGAAAAGGAAATTAATAGTGAGCATCAGGAAGAGAAAACTACAGTTCCTGGGACATGCAGTGAGGAAGGAGGGCTTGGAGAACCTGTTACTAACAGGCCAGATAGAGGGGAAAAGAGACAGGGGAAAGCAACGGATAACATATTTGAAAGACCTGATCAGGTGGATGATGGAATGAGGGTTGTGTGGTACAACAGGATAAAGCGTGCTAAGAGCCACTAGAGAGAGGGAGATGTGGAAAGCCATGATCTCCAGCGTCCTGAAAGACATGGCACATAAAATAAGAAAAGCAAATACAACTTCTTCTTTACCAGCTGCTTTTCTCGCCTGTGGAACTCCCTTCTGTATACATGCTTTCCTGATAGGTACAATCCCCAAGAGTTTAAATGCAACCTCACCTATCATCTCTTATCTCCTTGACTCCCATTCGTTCTCCGACATTCTGTACTTTATTCTTCTCTGTCTTTACATTTTACTCTCACGCAGCTCTCTTCACACCAGTCTTCCCGTCCTTTAATTGCCAATTCTTTGACACGATATGTGACCTCTTCTCTTTTCTCTTTAATCTCTGGCTTACGGCTTATCACGTTGAATACACCGGTTCTCGCTCGATTACCGAAGTTAAGCAACGTTGAGCCTGGTCGGTACTTAGATGGTTGACCGCTTGGGGATACCATGTACTGTAAGCGTATAGTGACGGATGTGCGTTGTGGTGCAATGGATATCGGCTCGGTAAGAGAAATCGGTGAGCCGAGTTCGAATTCCATTTGAATACCCTGCATTCACTTAAACTTGGGAAAGGTATTAATCCGTCCCTTCCCTCCAGTTATGGGTTAATTTACAAGGATAGGACTTGGGGACCCTGCCCTTAAAAACAAATCCCAATGAATCTTGATAATCGAAAAGAAAAAAGTATTACTAGACACAAAAACTTAAATAAAACCAACAATAAATTGTTGAAAAGAAAAAAGTATTACCAGCAATAAATAAATGAAATTTAGTTGGCAATAAATGACCCGCCGAGGTTGATATGCCATAAAACAAAACAACCAACCAAATCTTTAATCTCTTATTATGTAAACCCCT
Source organism: Ascarosepion bandense (assembly GCA_037127315.1). Taxonomy (NCBI): domain Eukaryota; kingdom Metazoa; phylum Mollusca; class Cephalopoda; order Sepiida; family Sepiidae; genus Ascarosepion; species Ascarosepion bandense. Next base: position 1,363,521 of record JBBBDQ010000121.1, on the reverse strand, counting down.
GCGCACCAGTGGTAGTACTGTCTTACTTAAGGTGAGACGATTATAAAAATGAAAAATATTAAAACATGCATATAAAAATTTCAATATTTCTTCTATGTCATGAAAGTGTTTTTCTACACTTTTCTTTTGGCAAGAAATAGCCATCTTTTGTTTGTGTCATATTCTCGTCATTCATACTTTAGTTAATGAATTATTTTATGGTAACTTTTAATCTTTACTTAGTCGTAAAGCATCGTGAGATAATGTTTTTAACACAAAAAAATTATTCAGGTGAAATGACGCATGAAATATAGAGTTTTCGAAGCCGAAACTAGAACGGAATTTTTAAGACCTTACGAAACATAGTCCAGTAATCTTCCAACGAACAATACCTGAGTGTGTTTCAATAGAGGTCCGGTTTCACTTTCCATGCAAAACGTACAATTTATATCACGTAACTTGACCCGCCTGATAATTGTTACGAAATATAATTAGTGAAGCCTGGAAAATTAGGCTAAAAATCTGCATGTTGCTTCAGATGCATTTCCCCTAACCTTTTATTAAAAATAGGCGCAATTCAAAGACTTCCGAAATATTACACTGAAAAAAAAAAAAAACAATATGACGAGAGGAGTCAGAATTGGTGCGGCTCCATTAATTTCTCAGTGATGCCAACCAAAATCTGAATAATTGTAGGTTATTAAAAGCCAACGTTGTCCTAATATCTGTATTTTGCAACTTCCTTCACAGGAAACATCAGCAGTGAAAATACCCGGACATTTTACAGAAGGTTGATAGCTTGCTTCTGTTCTGCATTGGCTTCACAGCAGCGTATTAAGCCAAGATTTTTCACTTTCTTTCCATCGTTTATTGTCCTTTTTTTTTTAGATCTCGTCCCATAATTTCTACTTGTCACGAAAAATCTTCTATATTCTAGAGGAATATGTGCTTCTACTACGACACTGATTAGTTGTGTTAAGTGCACATTACAGTAATCAAGATGGCTGTACTTCTTGGAATGCTATTTTTTGTTTCGTTCAAGAATGACACCCAATCATTTTCTATTTATTAACATTGTTACTTTTTCAATTCCTCATTAATCCGATTTTGTCTCTTTCACAAAGAATCTTTTTAGAGCGACTGCTATCCAAACTGTTTAAGTCTGAAGGATTATTTTGCGACTTTTATTACTTTCGATAATTCTATCATTTCTTATTGTTTCATTCCTTCTTTAAATCACTTTTATTTATCGAAATAATTTTTTTACGTCTTTGTATTTTAGTCATTTTTGCTTTTTGTTCTTTTTTTCCAATAACGTTAGCTGATTTACGAATATTTATTTTTTGTCATTCATATTTGTATGTTCGTTTTTATTCTTGTTCAGTTTTTTCTCTTCCCTTTACTTTTTTCTCTTTTTTTTTTGTCTTCCTATAGAATCCATAATTTCTTCTAAGTCTTTTATTTTTGATGAATTTCTTTCATTCTGATATTTTTCTTTACTTCGCTTTTTCCTATATTTTCTTTCTCATTTCTATTCTTTGTCGTTTTTCTCTTTCCTTCGTCCTATTTAGCAATTTCTACTTTCTTGTCCATTTTTTTGTTTGATTATTTCCTTCTTCTTCTCTTTCTTCCATTCTTTTTTATCTCTCACTTCATTTACCACTTTTCTTTCAAATTTTCTTTTTCTTTTTTATTATTTTTCTTATCATTTTATTTTTCTGCTGATTTTTTTCTTTTGTACTGACACTTGGCTCGCTTCTTTTTTTTCTCTCTCCTTTTCTTTTCTATCTTCTTCCTGCGTCCTCGCCTCTCTCGCTCTCTCTCCTTCTCTCCCTCCCTCCCTCTCCATATTACTTTATCTTTTATATTTTCATTTTCTTCGTCTTGAATATCTCGCATTATTTATTTGCCTCCTCTATGCCTTTTTCTTTAACATGCTTCTCTTTTTTTCTATCTTCTTTCCACACTCGCTTTCGTTTTCTTTCTTTCTTTTTTCTTTTCTTTCTTTTCTTTCTTTTTTTTCTTTTTCTTTCCTTATTTTTTCTTTCTTTCTTTTTCTTTCTTTATTTCTTCCTTTCTTCCTTTCTATACTCTTCTCTCGTCTTTATTTATTTATTTGTTTCTGCCATTATTACATCCACCTTAAGGCAGAGGTATTGTCTTCGGTCACATTTGTCTGTTCGACAGTCCACCTGTCTGTTTGACTGTCTGTCTGTCAATCTGCGGTTAAGTTATCGCAACACCCGCTGAATGGATTCGGATGAAACTTACAGGGATGCTTGTGTTCATGTCTCGCACGAACTGATTAGATTTGGGGTTCGGTCCGGTATAAAAATAGTTTATTTTTTTTATTTTTTTTTTTTATAAGCGTTTCACCCCGAGCAAAGCATGTCACTGCCACTACTGTGCAGGGGGCTACGTAGAGTGGAGAAAGGCTGATTAAATATAGGAAATAACAGAGGGTGGGTGATAGGCGGGTGAGGATACCGAGAATGAGGGTTGGGCAGATGAGAGTGTTGTGAGAATAGTTTGGAGTTAGTGTGATAGGAGGTGTCTATTGACCCTACATTTAAACACCTGGAGATTGTAACTGTCGGGAAAGCAGACTTGTGGAAGGGAGTTCCACAGGCGGGAAGCGCGAGAAAAGAAGCTGTTGGAGTAGAATTTACGGTTACATCTTATTTGTTTAACTGTAAAAGGGTGGGACCTAGTTGCCAATCTAGTATCTCGTGTAAATTCGTGCTTAGGCGGCACCAGTGATCTAAGCTCATCGGAGCAGAAGCCATGAAAGTACTTGTAGAAGAGGCACAGGGAAGCTACATCACGCCGGTGTGAGAGCGGCTGCAGCCGGTCTGCCAAGTTAGTATCAACCACGTTACAGATCCTCCTTTGTATTTTGTCAAGTAGCCCAAGGAGAGCAGCAGGGGCACCCGACCAGATATGGCAGCAATATTCAATACACGGGCGGATGGTAGATTTGTATATGTGCAGAATAGTTTCAGGTGGGAAAAATTTCCGGGCCCTGCACATGGGTTATTTTTCCGGTTTTATTAGGAAACATTTGATTTTTGCCTTTCAAACGCCAAATACTCAATTACTTCCACTCCTTTTTTTTCTATGTGCCATGTTCTTCCAGAACGTAGGCGATCATGGCCCTCCACGTCTTTCTATTACTGGTGTCTCTTAGCAAGCTTTTCCCTGTTACTCCACCCAAACCCTGCTCTATCATCTACTGGCTCAGACCCGACAAGTATGTTACCCACTGTTTTCACCTATCTCACTCGCTTTCCCTTTATCTGTGAGTATCAGATGCTCCAAGCCCTACTTCTTCATTATATATGCCAGGATTTTTAACTTATGTTCCTGATGTTCAGTATTAATTTTCTTTTCGCTTAATCCTTCCCAAAACCTCATCATTGCTTACATGCTCGATATTTGAAGTGCACGTTTAATTTTGAAAGCGGTCGAGTTCATTTTCTGTATTTTCACTCTTGAGTTCGGTCAAGTTCATTACAGTTATTTTTTTATTTTAATAATTATTTCTTGCTAATGCTTAAGATGATGTTGGAATTGCCTTGGCGGAGGTTTGTACTCTTTGACTACTCTTTCCATTTTTTTCCGATTTCAATTTTTTTTCATTGTGACTTATTTTTCTATTAGGTTTCACTTATTCATTTTCTTTATCAATATTATTTTTAATTTCTCTTTTTCATCTTCATTATTTATCATTTCTCTTTTTTCTTTTATCATTCCTCTTTTTCTTTTTCATTCAATCTATTCTCCCTTTATTTCTTTTTCTAATTTTTTTCTTTCTTTTACTATTTCTTTTATTTTGTTTTGTGTTAATTTCTGTCTTTTATTTTTTATTCTTTCCATTTTATTACGACATTCTTCTTCCTTTTTTCAGTTCTGTTTAACTCTCGCCATTTTCTTACTCTTTATTTCCTTTCCTTTCTTTAATTTTCTTTTTTCTGTTTCTTTTTTATTTTCTTTCCGTTATCTTTACTTATTTTCATATTTCCTCTCGATTTCACTCTTTTTTTTTTCTCGCTTTCATTTTCTTTCGACGCATTGCATTAATCCTTATTTCTTTGTTATTTTGATTTAAGTGTTTGTCTTTTTATCTAAGTCCGTCTGTTTTTACCATATATCTTTTTCTTTCCTATATTCTTCTATTCTGGCCGTGTTTCCACCCATCAAGATTTTTTTTTCATAACTTTTCATACGCATCATCTTTTTTTTATTCTATCACTAATCTTCCATTTATTTATGCCAGACAAAGTCGAAGGTCATCCATCACAATTGTCGCAAAACACAAACCCAGGTAGTGACTTTGAAAGAAAATCGAAAACTAAAATCTTCAAAACAAAAATAAAGAAAATCCGTTAAAGAATTTTGTTGCAAATGCTGCGAAATACAGGATTTGTCAGAGTCGTAAAACTGTACATACACTGACCTTTCATTCGGCTTGGAATTTGCCTTATGTCTTCGTGAAGAATGCCAGTGTAACGCCAGCAAATTTTTAACCTTCACTGTTTGCACACATAGGCAGAATCAGCAGGCACACCAAGCAGCAGGCACACCAAGTACCAGGCACCAGGCACCAGGCAGAAGCAGCAGGTGCACCAAGCACCAGCAGAAGCTGTAGTCCCGGCTACATATACAACAGTCCTTTTAAGGGCTAGCTGATTACATGTGCAACAGTCCTTTTTAGGACTAGCCGGTTACGTATGCGACAGTTCTTCTAAGAACTAACCGTTTCCATGTGATAAAGTCCTTCTCATGACTTTCTGATTACATATGCTACAGTCCTTCTAAGGGCTAACCGTCTCCAGCAGCAGCCACTAGCAATAGTCCTTCCTGGAACTACCAATCAGAACCTCTAGCAACCAGCATCACTTCTGCACTGCCCTACCAGCCACTGGTCTACCGCCCTTTGAACTACCAAGTAGAACCTCTGTGGTACTATATTTTCACGATACCGGGTTGGCCGATGGTTTCGTGATTACCACATGTTCCTGACTGGTTGTTCTCTGATTCCTTCCGCGCCCACGTTGTGTCTTAAGATCCGCGAAAGTGGGGTGGATACAATTCAGTCAATGGAGTTTTGAATTTGGCGTCGGAGTAGAAGAATAGTTGCCACACCATCAAAGAAATGAAGAAAAGCGTTTGTTATAAACAGTAACAAACATTTATTTACACTGGTATACAATAATTTCTTATCAAGTTAAAACAAACACCGCGAAGTGAGGGGTGAATGTAGTTGACTTGCGGAAAAGTTTCTTTAACTCGAAGAAATCTTAACAGCAATTAGGCAGTGTCAATGATGGAGTATGCAGTGGCAACGGATACGGTTCTGGGTAGCGAAGAATGACCGACTCGATTCTTTTGCTCTGGGTGTTCTCTATTTATGGGCCCGAATCCCGAATAATTAGCTCCTGATCGGTTAGCTAATAGGGATCACTGGCCAATGGCTATCGTCGTAACAACCCTCCTGGGTTGCATCTGATTGGTTTAGATAATCAGCCAATTAGTCGCAGTCATTGTGGTGGGCTAACAAGAAGCAGGCCCTGTGGTTGGTTGATCAATGATTTATTTCCTTGTGCCATACTTGCACTCAATCCCCAGGTGAAGCAACCCACCTGTTTGCCACGCTCAAAATATGTTTATATTTTGAAATTGAAGTAATTTTTTGACAGGTCATTACACCTGCAGAGTGTTTTGTTTTAGTTACAGTTTATAGGTCAGCCTTCCGCTTGGGTCTAGATATCTTTATACTTAATGACCTCGGTTTACTACACCTGGTTCTTAAAAATGTTGGATATCCAGAATGAACTTATTTTTATAATGGTTTAATAAAATAATTATTATAATGATTTAGTTAATTTTCATTTAATTAATTTTCATTTAATTAATTTTCATTTAATTAATTTCGCCAGTCAACTTTTCGACAATTAAATGAAAGTGTCATATTCCTCCCCCACTTACCAGACATTTAGCCCGTGGTTAAATGTCGGTAAAACATTTTAACGGTAATATACGCAACATATGTATAAGGATTGATTATATAGTTCAGTGTTTATATGTACATAAAAAAAATGTCCATCCTGAAAAAAAATGACATTCATCTGTTTCTCTTCTTTCACTCTTTTTTTCAATTTTATAAGAATGTTTTAATGTTTTTGTTGTTGTTGTTGTTTTTTTTTTTAATGATAATAATAATGAAAAATGTCCATTGCAGAGTCATTTTTTTTCATGCATTTATAAACAATTGTTCCAAATAATTCAGATTATTATACTGGAAGTATCTCCACCGATGGCAATCGCAATGGTTCTTTCGGGGTAATTGTGGCCTGCTGAGTTGATATGTTGCCTATTGGTTTCAATTCATTTTGTTGTTCTGGTCTCTCCTGTTGATCAGTGACAACCATTCCTGAGCACCCAACATTCTTGTACAGTTTGGTTGGTTTATTTTTCTTAAGCTTACTTAAACAATGGCGTATTATGAGGGTTAATGTTAACGAAACTGATACAATTATTAAGCTGATGGCTATTATCAAAATTATCCAGGTAGAACTAACCCCCTGTTTACTTTTTTGGGGGGGAATTTTTCTCTCGAAGTACATCGAGTTTGTGCATTAATTCCATTAGATTCATTTTCCTTAGAGGGTTAATACATTCGGGATTGCTTGCGCCGTTATGTTTGGGAATTTTTTTATCAGAGGTTCCCATAGGCCCAATTTACTGGTAAGTGTGGCATTAATCAATGGTAAAAAGGAGTCGCTTGTCTCACATTTTTCTTCAGTTTGGTAATAGGACGTAAGGGTTATAGTGGCGCCATAAATCCCACAGCCTAATGGGCACAGCAGAGTGGTCAACTGAGGAGATATTTTGTTTTTGGAGGTCTCCCGGTACATACCTGAGATAATTCCGACTCATCCCTCGAGGCTATCGCCCATACCCCATCGGTTATCCTTAACACCTAATTCTTTTCAATCTCTAATTCTGACTCCGAATCAGTCTCTGAGGGGTTTTCGACCCACCTCGTTCGTCTGATTCGTGGATTTTATTTTTCTTTCGGAATTTCCCATTCTTCTAATCCCGCTAATTTTAAATCATTGGCGTGAGCCTTTTTTACTTTTCCATTTATTTGGTCCCATACCATAAAAGTTACTGGGCCTGTTTGATCTATTACCCTATAATAAGGAGACCATTTGTTATCAAGCTTCCCTTGTCGCAGATGCTTCTTATGATACACAGGGTCTTCTACTTTAAGGGTTACCTCTTTTCTTTCCGGTTTTACCCTTTCATTTCGTTTCTTCTGGGCACGTTTTATTCTTTGCCTAGCTTGAGTTGTTTTACCGGCAGCTGGTTTAGCACCTTGTTTACCTGTGGCAGGTTTGGCGGTGTCAGATCTAGTTACCCTGCCTTTACCAAGGTTTAGCTTGTTTTGGGGCACTTTGGGGGGTTGCTTGTTTAGGCAGCTTAGGTTGAGGTTGTTGTTTGCCTCCTGCACCTTTAGGTCCTTTACCCAAAACTTTGGCTGAATTGACCTTGGCAGTTTCAGCTTTTGTAGCAAGTTTAAGTTTGCCCTGTGCGTGCTGGGCTCCCTTGGCTCCCTTAATTGGACGTTTCTTAACTTGCTTCCGAATTCTTATTGGTGCTACCCTCCTAAATGTTCACCTTTGGGGATATTTACCGTTTTATTACCCAAATTTGCTAACATAACTAGAATTTTCCTTTTCTCACTTTCTTTTACTATCGATTCAACTAACACTATTTCTTTCTCCTCTAGGATCACCTGGTATAGGTTTTCTTCATTTGGCTCTGAAGAGATTAGTTTGGCTGCGCAGGAAATAGCAGTTCGTGATGGTAATTTTACACTGTCCACAGGGTAAATTTTAAATTCCCCGCTGGTTTTACTACCCAAGGGAATTTCTACCCCTCCTATCGTTAGTCGATTTGGATTAAAACATAATTGTGTTTTATTTATTTTTAACCAATCCTCCCCTAAAATTATGGTTTGGTTCAAGTCTGGTGCAATGTATAATTTTGAACCTGTCTTAATCTTTCCGATTTTGATAGGTAGGTGGATCCATTTTTTTGTCCGTTTGCTTGAGTTACTGTTAAGTATGAACCTTTCAATTTCATTTTGCTATTTTTTAAGTCTTCAAAAATTGAGGAGTTTAGAAGCGAGACTTCTAATCCGGAGTCTATTAATGCTTCTACCTGCTTGCCCATGGTATCTACCCTACATATCATGTCTGAGCCTTGTGTGAATAATTTATATTCTTCAGCTCCTTTTGTATTGTGACTATTAACCATTTCCCGTTTCGAGAAGGAATTCTTGGGATTTGTTTTTATTTTAGGTGCTAAAGTAACCCTATTCTTACCTTTCTTTAATGACTGAATATGGTTCGTTTTGCAACTTTTAGTATTTTCCGGTGTCTTGGTTTTTTGTTTTTCTGGAGTCGAGTAAGTTACATTCCCGCCTTCAGACCTCGGACTTATTCCCTTTCTTTTTTGGTCCTGGTTGTCTACAGCTGTAACAACCATGACTCTCTCCAGTCCATTTTCTATGGTAACCCTCCGTTTTTGGTTCCCTTAGTACTGTATGAGAGCCTATTCCCTCCTGTCGCCAATAATCCCTACCTGAAAATTTATTATTAAACTTTTCTTTTTCCCGACAGCCCCGAAGTCGCTCGTAGAGCCTTTCACTTTCTCTGGCTGATGAAAAAGCCTCCGACAGTGTCTTCGGTTTAGCTCTTGCCACATCTTCTTTAATGAAAGGATTGTTTATCCCATCAATGAAGAATTCGGCCAGCTGTACTTGTATAGCTGACCCTTCTCTCAGCTCAGAGTCCCTATAAGCCAGCCTTGCAAGACTTGACATTCTACTTGTTAATTCCGCAAGCGATTCATTTTTTCCTTGCGTCACCCTAATCAATGCTCGAGCATCATCAGCAGGGTTTATAAACTCGTCATACTGTGCTGTGATCTCATCGAATAAGGTTTTACTGAAAGTGTCTGGATAGTCGTCAAGATAGCTTCCAATCCATTCGGATACGACTCCATCTGAATAGTCATAGGCCAAGTTAATTAATTCGGGGTCCGTTAGTTCATGAACCCTTTGTTTTTGTTTTTTTAATGCCATTAGCCATGGTTTCAGTTCGGTTGGCCTTCCAGCAAAAACTGGGGTCTTCCATCCAGCTGTTACAAACATAGGTGAAAGGTTTGAACGGGAAGTAGCCATTGTATATATATATATATATATATATTTAAGGAAACAAAGACACTAAGAAGCTCTTTAGCACTGAACCAACTCTGCACAGTGAATGTAGAGAAACAAAGGAAACTAGTCACTTACCCCGACTCTGTGGATGTTTCTGGTGATACTTTTTCTTGAGTGGCTGTATTGCTGTAAAACGAGCTGATGGCTTCCTGGGCTGGTTCCTGGGTGAGACGTCGTCGTGCCGGTGAATTAGTTGAGTGTCAACACTGGATTCTGAGGCAAAGATGAAACAAGATCCGCCGTGGTAATTACACAGGGTCAATCCTGCGTCTTAAAGCACCAAACGTGGTACTATATTTTCATTTAATTAATTTCGCCAGTCAACTTTTTGACACTTAAATAAAAGTGTCATACCTCTAGCAACCAGCACCACCTCTGCACTGACCTGCCAGCCGCTGGTCTACCACCCTGAAACCAAGCGAGCTTTTCGATTGACACTACCCGACGTAACAAGCATTCTGTACATACGCTTGTCAGATTTTGTAAATAAAATTTGGCTTGAATTTATAAATCCTCGTCTTCGTTGTCTTTGATTCGATCGTATTGCTTCAATTCCTAGCGGAGTTAACGGCACCTGCTTTGTCGACAGCCCCGCTACAATATATATATATATGCGTATGTGACTGTGTGTTTGTGTATACAATAATAATAATAATAAAATGAAAGAAAGATAATAAATAATAAATAAATAAATAAATACAAAAGTAAAAAAGAAAAATGAAAATAAAACTTGGGTTAGTCAGGGTCTAAGTATTTAAGCAGATGTAACCGTAAATTCTACTCCAACAGCTTCTTTTCTCGCGCTTCCCGCCTGTGGAACTCCCTTCCACAAGTCCCGACAGTTACAATCTCCAGGTGTTTAAATGTAGGGTCACACTATCACACTAACTCCCAACTATTCTCACAACACTCTCATCTACCCAACCCTCATTCTCGGTATCCTCACCCGCCTATCACCCACCCTCTGTTATTTCCTATATTTAATCAGCCTTTCTCCACTCTACGTAGCCCCCTGCACAGTAGTGGCAGTGACATGCCTTGCTCGGGGTGAAACGCTTATAAAAAAAAATATATATATTTATTTCTATATTTCCATGTTGTTATTAATTCACTTCTTTTGTTTAATATACTAGGGTTATTCAGTTGTTTTACGATAAGCAGGAATGCTACTGGTGCACAGGGGGTTACAGCGAGAGAAAAACAAAGTAAAAAGGATGTTAAAGAAAGGATATGACATGGATGGGAATCAAGTAGATAAAAGATGGCAATTGACGTTGCATTGAAACTTTTGGAGATTGTTACTATCAGGGAAGCAAACATATGGAAACGAGTTCCACAAACTGGAAGTGTGAGAAAAGAAACTAATGGAGTGGAAGAAGTGCTTATAAAATTCCAGAGAGGATCACTGAAGCTATTAGATCCTTCTACTAAAAACAAGTGGAACAGACGATTCAATACATATAGATTTATCCCGTCCTAACAAACTTCACTTATCTTTTCTCGATTAAAACAATATTCCCTCCCGAGAACAGAAGAAATATCGAAGAGGCTTTTATGGTCGCAAAGATCAACTACTAATAAATAAAATGATCTCCAAAATTGAAGGAAAAAAAGGTAGAAATCTCTGCACAGCTGGGATAGATTACCGTAATGCTTTTGACAGTGTGTCACACTCTTGAATCCTTGTGTGTCGTGGGTCGTACGATGTGACTTCCTGTCGCCCGGATGTATAAAGGCAATGTGCGCTAAGCACGGATGTTGTCATTATCACGGAATTCGGGAAGTAAACTCTACTACTGCGAGAGATTTAATCTTGGTTGTACCACTCTGGTAATAAAGTAATTTATCTACATTTCTCTGTGTATCTCTTCATTCCACGATACATAAAATCCTTAAGGCCTTTGAAATGTGCAAAGTATCTCCGGTGATACTCCGGTAAGTATTCACTTACGCGCAAATACCCTTGGGAAAGGTATTAATCCGTCTCTTCCTTCCAGTTATGGGTTAAATAGCAGGACAGATTGGGTTCTATAGAATTGGTCGGCAACCAGTCTACCGCAGAAAGCAATGGCAACCTACTGCGGGATAATCTTCTGCCCAGTCAGTCATGTCTCTTTCGAGACCTGATCGCCCAAGCGTGTATCATGTATGGCACTTAACTAACTGACTGAATATAATAGTTGGAATTATGATTAAAGCTTCTACTGATCATAAATTGGGGGATCAGTTTTATATTGTTATGAAGTAATAAGCTGATCCCCCACTAATTACTACTTAATGATATAATACATATTTTCCCACTCTAGCTATGAGTCAAATAACAGGACAGATTGGGTTCTATAGCATTGGCTGGCAACCAGTCTACCATAGAAAGCAAGGACAACCTACTGCGGGATAATCTTCTGCCCAGTCAGTCATGTCTCTTTTGAGACATGATCGCCCAAGCGTGTATAATGTATGGCACTTAACTAACTGACTGATCTCCGGTGATAGTAAATATCCTTAAATGTAACACCGAAATGTGAAGAACTACATTATGTCTGAATCATACCAAAGGTACTGCCATTTCCAATTGTTTGAATATCAGATGAGAAAAAGATTTTCTGTTCATACTTCAGTTCTGCCTTTTTTTTTATAATCATTTCATTTCAAACAAGGCTACTGGTACGCAGGGGATGTACAGGGGATCTCGAAGGAACTATAAGAGAAGGATGGGAATCAAGAAGATAGAAATGGAAATTGACGTTGCAATTAATCCTTTATCTAAAAACAAAAGTAGCACCTGCGCTCATCAACAATTTCTTTTACAGTTGGAATGCTTGGAGTTATTAGAAAAGATCTCGATAGATTCATTGAAGCCCATGAAATACCAAGAATTATACCCACAAGTACAGTTTACCCATTAGTAAGAACTTTATCTATGTCCGATTTTTTGATTTGTTACAAGTGGAAAATATCAAGAAGCCAATTTTGACTTTAGATCTCTAGTTGGGACCCGGAAAGAAATGTGTATAGAAGAGAAATCCAAGAAAATGATAATAGTAATAATAAATATGAAAAATGAAGATAAAGATGATGTTCTTGAACAGGTAAAACAACGCTGGCAAGACAAACCTCTGCATGGCCACTATCTACAACGCGCTATTAAATCTGATGTTGATAAAATTAATACCTATCGATGGTTACGACATTTGGATTAAAGTCTGAAACTAAAAGCTTTATTCTTGCATCGCAAGATCAGAGTCTTTTCACTAGGAACTTTCAGGTAAATATCGTACATAATAATGTGGATCCAAAATGCAGGTTCTGTTATAAATACCAAGAAACAATAGACCATTTAATCTGAGGATGTTTTGTTCTTGCCCCAAGTGAATATAAAAATTGTCAAGATGGAGAAATATTTACGCTGGACGATGTGAAAAGTATCTAAACAAACACTGGTATGAACATCACCCAGCACCGGTGACAGAAATAGAAGATGTCACCATTCTGTGGGATTACACCATCAACACAGACAGGAAAATTGAAGTAAATAGGCCGGACATTATTGTCAAAAATCAAAAAGAAAAAACTTGCCTACTAATTGATAAGGCTTGTTCAGCGGATTGTAACATAGCAACTGACTGATACATCCGAATAGACTTTTATAAAAAATATACATTTTGAAGGAAAATTATTACCAACAACACATTTTTGAATGAAAACGAATTCTTACCAGAAATACATTTTTGAATACAAAACTAAAAGACATCTTCAGTTTTCTAAAAATTCATCAAAATCTGATTAAATCAACCTACTCACTATAACCAAACATTAAAAATTATCTTAAAACCCCACCATGTTGGCATCAACAAACCCACAGAGGTAGATATACCGTAAAACAAGACTCAAACTCAAACTCAAATTCAAAGATGAGGATAATAGTCCGAATAATGTAAATAGTGTAAATACTACCTCATCTCAGAAAAGTTTTCCAGGTGTTCCTTTAAAGTCACGTCTGTGTGAATGTAGCTGGATAATGGAGAATAAGTCTTCCCCCACTAAGCCATGTAACGATTTCCCTCTGACTCTTACGAGCCTATTTATGACCGCCCTGAATTAGTTCATAGGAAAATCCAGTCTAAACAAATGAAGAAATGAAAAACACTGGACAGCGCATAGGAAAAATAAATGCCAATAAAAAGTAGTGACGAGGTCTACTTAAAGTATTATGTTAAAACTGTTTAAAGCGGGATTTGACGGCATAAATCTAGGGGAAAAAGTGAAGTAAAACAACCGAAAGAATTCAAAAGTAGACATGACATAAAACGCGACTAGCTTCGTTCGTTCATTTTCAGTTTATATAAAAGGATACATGGAGGCGACGAATATAACCAAGGGAGATAACCTTTGAAGACGTTGGTCTCTTGTCAAGATTTCCCGTCGTGAGACGAGTCACGGTTCTTCTTCGTAGAGTTGGCAGTCAGATCTGATTAGTAAATTATCTTTTCTATTTCTCCCTCTTTATTCCTTTCTCCTCTCTCTCTCTCTCTCTCTCTCTCGCTCTCTCTCTCTCTCTCTCTCTCTCTCTCTCTCTCTCTCTCTCTTCAATGGCGCCTAATGTTTTGGATTGATTGCAACCGCAATATTTTTAGCTAAAATATGAAACACCATTTTTTCTCTTGATTGAAAATGCTTATGTTTCCGAATCAAACAGGCCATTTTAGAAACTGAAAGAAAATGTTCTCCCTTCTACTTTATAAAATCATGCAGATAGATAGATAGATAGATAGATAGATAGATAGATAGATAGATAGATAGATAGATAGATAGATTTGAACGGAAGAAGATATATAGATTTGAACGAAACAAGATATATAGATTTAAATGAAACTAGATAGATAGATAGATAGATAGATAGATAGATAGATAGATAGATAGATAGATAGATAGATAGATACGAACAGACTGAGATAGATAGATAGATAGATAGATAGATAGATAGATAGATAGATAGATAGATAGATTTGAACGGAAGAAGATATATAGATTTGAACGAAACAAGATAGATAGATAGATAGATAGATAGATAGATAGACAGACAGACAGACAGACAGATAGATAGATAGATAGATAGATAGATAGATAGATAGATAGATAGATATGAACAGACTGAGATAGATAGATAGATAGATAGATAGATAGATAGATAGATAGATAGATAGATAGATAGATAGATAGATTTGAACGGAAGAAGATATATAGATTTGAACGAAACAAGATAGATAGATAGATAGATAGATAGACAGACAGACAGACAGACAGATAGATAGATAGATAGATAGATATGAACAGACTGAGATAGATAGATAGATAGATAGATAGATAGATAGATAGATAGATAGATCTGTGTGCGTGCGAATGTATGTAGGCATAAATATTTCTTATTAATATAAACGTTTATTTATTTTAGCGTATGCACGTATTCCAGTTGTGATCCTTGTCTATGTTTACAGTCTTCTATGAGAATTTTTTGTCATTGATTTTTAGTGGATTCTTGTTTACATTACAAAATCAGCCAAGGCAACTCCGGTTGGTTTAATTTGTTTTTTACAGATTACAAACCACTTGCTTGTTATTTAAAGACCGAAAAGACTGCAATAATATTTTGGCGATAACAAAGATTCGACTACGAAGGCATAATTGTAATGTCTTCACTCTTCAGCATAAAAAAATCCTGAAAAGTGAAAATATTCAAAATTTATAACCTAAACACAAAGTAGCTATTTCATTTCAAGACTTCTTGTGTATTGTCGAGTGATGGCGTTGATGACAATGGAGCTGAATGTCGTGCGACAAACACCATCACCCGACACAACAGGAGAAATGTTGAAATGAAATTACTACTTTGTCGTTATATTATAACATACTCATGCTATAAATTTTGAATAAATATTTTTTGCACTACAATGGATTTAGCACACTTTTAAGAATAATGTATTTGGGACATTTTATTTCATCCATACTAACTTTACTTGAATATATATATATATATATATATATATATATATATATATATATATATATATAAGTGAGATTGTAAAAATACTTGTGTCGAAAAACCTTCCTCGAAAACTATCGACAGAAGGAAAAAAATGGTTTAAAAAAAGAAAGAGTTTAGTACAAGAATGTCAGTCAAAGGAGGTCGGACCGAGATCAGCAAAAAGCCCAAAGAAAAAAAACCGATACGAGTAATCAGCTAACAAAAAACGCTCAATACAGAGGTTGAGTGAAATAAATAAATAATCTGTTTATGTAGGTTCGTCTGGTTCATTAGGTGATTTATATATATATATATATATATATATATATATATATATATATATAAAGTCATCCGCAGACAGATGTTTCGCTGTATCACAGCTCGTCAGTACGGTTAGACTCCGATTGCTTTTAACCCAGGATTGAAACACGACCGAAGTGGCGTCAGTCGGCGATTCTACCTCTGAGCCATGGGCGCAACGTAGAAGTTTTACTTTTTAGCATGTATATTATCATTACACATGCGCAATAGCCAGAATGCTCTAATTCATTATTGAATGAGCGATGCGTATATATATATATAGATTGTGTATATTTACACACATATATTGTAAGAAAGTTGTGGAACATGTAGGTTTTAAACTCGCTGTTCGTGCATTTACTTTTATAAAGAGTGCTCGATACAACGTAGTTGCTTTATATTGTAATGTTTGTTACAATGGTTTATAACAGCATAGTATCACTACACAAAAATTTTCGCGTTTCGGAGCTACGTTTGCCCCTCATCTGGTTATAAGTTGAAATCTTATTTCAACTTATCACCAGATATATATATATATATATATATATATATATATATATATATATATATATTTCATATAATATGTATATATATTTGTGAAATCTATCTATATGTATGAATAAATATAGTCAACCGCAGGCAGATCTGTTTTGCTGTATCACAACTCATCAGTACAGTTAGACAGCCGATTGCTTTTTACCCAGGATTGAAACCTGACCGAATTGGCGTCAGTCGGCAATTCTACCTCTGAGCTACGGGCGCTTGGTAGAAGGAGGCAGACTTTTTAGCGTGTATATTTTCATTATACACGCTCAATAGCTGAGAGTGTTCTAATTCATTGCTGAATGAACGATGCGTAGATGCCAGATTAGCTACTGTTTTTCAAAGTCTACCATTCTTCCAGAGTGCCCAATCAGGGTGTGAGAGCGTAATATAAATATATATATATATATGTGTGTGTGTGTGTGTGTGTGTGTGTGTGTGTGTGTAACATACATATATATATATATATATATATATATATATATATATATATATATATATATATAAAAGGAAGTCTTCTTTTTACTATTTGTTTAGCTCCATTAAAATTTTAAGGAATAGAATGATCTGGAGTTATATTTCAGTTTATATGCTCTGGACAGTTTTTGTGTAGGTGAGCAGTCCACTCAAACTTAACCTTCGGGCGGAGATAAACCTAGTTGAGTCAATATCGAAGGGCAGGGTTTCGTGTGAGGAAAAGCAGACAGAGACCGATCCAGCTGACGAACTGTCTACGGGAAATTGTTGCCCAAGCGTACGCGTTAGCAATTGCCTTGTACCGCACCCCGCCTTTGTGTGGAGGTCTTGAGCAAATATACCCTTTTTGTGTTTTTAGACATCGTGTGTTTCTTGGCATTACTGTTATGCTCTTATCAATTTATAAATGTATATATATTTTTATAAACGAATATATTTTATTTTTATAGAATTATATATGCAAATAACATTATAAATATATGTTCTGTCTGTCATATTTTTAAAATTTTTAGCTTTGTTTCTTGTATCATTTCTTGAATTTCTAAAACCTAAAAAGTGAAATCTAGAAATGTTACTGCACTTATAGACTACGGTCTTATAATCATAAGAAACTATAACAAATAACACAGAGACAAAACTAGAAAAGCAGTTAGAAAGATTTTCAAAAATATAGGATTCGACATGAACATAAAAACGAGGTACATGATCGAGATTTTACTTTCAACTTTAGAAAAGGTACATATAAACCATACGAAAAGATACATATAAACCATACGAAAAGGTACATATAAACCATACGAAAAGGTACATATAAACCATACGAAAAACCCAATAATTAACCCCTGTATATTCACACGTCTTTCCATCACCCGTCATCTATAACCAGGCAGATATCAAAATTAACTGAACACAGGCTTTCTGATAATTCTTTCAATCAAATCATATTTAACGAAACTAGAAAGACCATGAAACAGCCTTAAAGGATAGTGGATTCCCGGCAATACTCACATACCCAGCACAAGAAATACCATCAGGAAGAGGGATATCGTATAATTCAACCCACCGTATAAACATAAAAACAAACACAGGAAGATTATTCTTACATAATCACTTCCTGGAATCAATCACTCGCCACAGGACATTCAACAAAAAACACAGTGAAAATCAGCTACAGTTGCACCGAGAATAAACGAGAAGTTACTATATAATATATATAATTTAATTATTGCTTATAAGAAAAGATAAAACAACTATCTAAAAGAATTTAGATTCATTATTAGGAAATTAAATTAAATTTAAATTTATGACTGTATTAATACCAAAACATAGGGGTTAATTATCACTTAGGTAAAAAAAAAAGAGTCATAGAACGAGAAAGAAACGAGATTTAAGAACGGGAAGTTATATTATAAATATTCTGCAGCTATATGGCTAAAAAGAAGAGATAAAACAACTATGTTAATGAAATTAAATCTTAGATAAATTGCTAGGAAATTAAATTTAAATCTATGACGGCGTTAATACGAAAACAAATAGATTAAATATCGCTTAGGTAAAAAAAAAAAGACATAGAACTAGAATAAAAAGAGATTTAAGAACTGGAAGTTATAATTTACTGTAGTTATATGTCAGTCAGTTAAGTGCCATGCGTCATACACGCTTGGGCGATCATAATTATCCCGCAGTAGGTTGACATTGCTTTCTGCAGTAGACTGGTTGCCAACCAAGGCTATAGAACCCAATCTGTCCAGTTATTTAACCCATAACTGGAAGGAATAGACAGATTAATACCTTTCCCAAGGGTTTTTGCACGTAAGTGAATGCAATGAATTCAGCTGGAATTCGAACTCGGCTCCTCGATTTCTCGTTCCGAGCCGATATTCGGTTGAGATGTCCTGCTACAACGGCCGTACTCAGCTGACTTCGCACCTTCGCTATATCATTTATTTCTACAATATTCTCTCAATGTAAAGACCTTCAAGTCTATCAAAAACTGTAAAAATTAAAATCAATTAGTCCAGTTCATCTCACAGAAAGTTGCTAACTTCTGGGAGAATAGATTTATGAAAATGTCTCAATGATAGAGTAAGGATGAGGAACAAAATGACACACAGATCGTTGAATAAAAATGAATTTATCTACCAAATATCTAAGTATTGTCTTTTGACTTAACTTTAAAACTGCTACAAATCTTTGTCCTAACCGTCTAATATGAACATACATGCCTATCTATGTTGGTAATTATGTAAGCGAAGAACAAACTTGAAGCAAAAGAAATGTGGTTCTACAGAAGGATGCTGAGAATAACATTGACAGAACAACGACGGAAACCTGGAGAAAATGTCAACAAAAAGAGCTCTTAAGCATAACATTAGGAAGAGACATCTGAAATTTTGGGGGCAGGAATAAAGAAGAGGGAGCTTGAAAAATATGATACTCACAGGATAGATTAAAGGTACGATAGACAGGAGAAATCATCGCAAAACCTACTTGATGCTGGAGCAAGTTTAGGTAAATATTGCAAAAAACAAGAAATTATGGAGAGCTGGAATCATCAAAGTCCTGCAGGAACAGTCAGTTAAGTGACATACGTGATACACGCTTGGGCGATCATGTCTCGAAAGAGACATGACTGTCTGTGCAGAAGATTTTTCTTGTAGGTTGCTATTAGTTTCTGAGGTAGATTGGTTGCTTACCAAGGCTATATGATCCAATCTGTCCGGTTATTTAATCCATAGCTGGAGGAAAGAGACAGATTAATATCTTTCCCAAAGATATTTGCGTGTAAGTGAATGCAAGGAATTCAACTGGAATTCGAACACGGATTTCTGATTTCTCGTTCCAAGCAGATATCCACTGCACCACAACACAAATCCTGAAGGGACATTGTACACAGTAAAAAATAAAAGATGTGTGTGTGTGTGTGTGAGTTCGTATATGTGGTTAACATTGTGCATCTAACTGCATTTTTGCTTGGGTATGTGTGTGCTTCGCCGTGCGTTTTTCTGTCTGTGAGAAAGCGAGTGTGGGATCACCTTGTCAAATAGGCTGGCTTGTTTCTGGTCAGTCAGTTAAGTGACATACGTGAAACACGCTTGGGCGATCATGTCTAGAAAGAGACATTACTGACTGGGCAGAAGATTATCCCGCAGTAGGTTGCCATTACATTCTGCAGTAGACTGGTTGCCAGCCAATGCTATAGAACCCAATCTGTCCTGTTATTTAACCCATAACCGGAAGGAAGAGACGGATTAATACCTTTCCCAAGGGTATTTGCGCGTAAGTGAATGCAGTGAATTCAACTGGAATTCGAACTCGGCTCCCCGATTTCTCGTTCCGAGCCGATATCCACTGCACCACAACGCACATTGTTTCTAGTATGCGTGCTTAAAATACCAAAAATATTGCACTTCATGAAATCAATTCGCCGAGGATCATGCTCTTACGCTATTTAGTCAGAAAACTAAAAGTGACCTGACCATAAGTGGCTGCTATACTTAGCATTCACGCTGGAATGTTAAATCTTTATTTAACAATGTCTCTTTCCTCCAGAAATGGTCATTGACCGGAGCTCAGAAGTCAAATCAAAACATAACCTTTGGTTGTATTTCTCTCAGGCACCGGACTTCATCATTTCTGTCCAGTTTCTGTGTTTTTCAATGTAGAACCGTGTTGATAGATAAGAGCTGAATTGGTTTCTTGAAAGGTAACTTTGACCAGGTTTTCATATGAACCAATATCGATTTATTCTGCTTACTAAGATTAAGGTGATCCGAACGGTAGGAAAAATAACAAAAAATAAATTGAACATAACGCTAATTCTTGATTCTGGAAAACTTTAGCTACGTTGTGATCGGTTGGTTATCAACTCGGTGACTATTTTAGAAGTTGAGAGAATTTATTTACTTTATTTTCGTTGTTATTTTCTGTTTTTAATTACTTAAAATAATAATGAAATCGAGTGCCTTAGAATCTCGGATGCAGATGTTTTTATACTAATGTTCGAACAAGAAAATGCTCAAGAGTCGCTCAAGATAATGGGTTTCTCTATTATGTTACGTAAGCCTAAAGAATTCATTGCATTCACTTACGCGCAAATGCCCTTGGGAAAGGTATTAACCCTCTAGGGCCATTCGTATCATATTTGATACAGTATGAAAACAAGCCTTGAAAGAAATATTTTCCTGAAAAATTTTTTAAGAGAAATATTTTATAAATTTCAAATGAAAGCAGTACTGACTGCTCAGTCAATGAATACCAAATGTTTCCTTATAGAGAAATACCAATTGTTTCCTTATAGGGAAATACTGTATCAAATATGATACGAATGGCCCTAGAGGGTTAATCCGTCTATTCCTTCCAGTTATGGGTTAAATAACAGGACAGATTGGGTACTATAGCCGTGGTCGGCAACCAGTCTACTGCAGAAAGCAATGGCAACCTACTGCGGGATAATCTTCTGCCCAGTCAGACGTGTCTCTTTCGAGACATGATCGCCCAAGTGTGTATCACGTATGGCATTTAACTGACTGACTGGATATAATAGTTGGAAACATGAGTAAGGCTTCTACTAGGCATAAAGTGGGGGATCAGTTTTCTATTGTTATGAAGTAATAAACTGATCCACCACTAATTAATACTTTATAATACAATACATCGCTTCCTCCACTAAATACGAGTCAAATAATAGGACAGATTTGGTTCTATAGCCGTGGTCGGCAACCAGTCTACTGCAGAAAGCAATGGCAACCTACTGTGGGATAATCTTCTGCCCAGTCAGTCATGTCTCTTTCGAGACATGATCGCCCAAATGTGTATCACGTATGGCACTTAATTGACTGAAGCCTAAAGAGAAAGCAAGAAGCAAAATTTATAGGGTAATGGAGAAAAGATAACAATTACCCCTAGACTTGAAAAAGTTAAGATGATAGTAGTTTCGGAAACATCCCACCAGTAGCCTTGTGACACATGCATATACATATAGAAACACACACACTTACTTACGCATTCACGCAAATGTATGTATAAAATATTGTATGTAACCATTTTATATTTTAATAAAAGATGCATTATTTGAGTTATACTTGTAGAAGTAGGGTGCGTGTTATCTGGAAGTCGGGGTTCATAATTGTAGCAGTAGAGATGGTCAATGTTTTTTTTAACTGACCATGTGTCATACATAACCAAAGTCTCTACAAATTAGGATTATTTGCTATCATCAGAAGGTTGGAGATTGGAATGTGTGGAATAATAAAAGTCTACCTTATTTATGTTTAAATAGAAATTTATTTAAGGAAATGAATAAAATGAATTGGTAGAAGTTAAAAGTTCATGAGAAACAGTATTAAGAAGTGAAGGGTATTAAGAGTTCGTAGTAGTCCTTGCAAGAGTGCGTTTATGTGTACGTAGGCAGGAACGTATGTATGTATATATGTATGTATGTATGTATGACTGTTTATTGTTGGGTAGGATTGTTTTTGAAGTTATCGCTTAGGGTAAATGGTGAAAAGGAATGAGGTGAGAGTTTAGAGAGAAAGATAGAAACAATAATAGCGATCACTTGACGTTTGTCAAGGGTACTTGATAATTACGCTCGGCATCTTAACTCTCTGGCGACGGCAGTCTTGTCCCGTCTTTTATATCATTTGTAGGTCATTTGGGAATTCACTCCCGGATGTGATTCTGGTCTTTCTATTTTGTATTTAGATGTTTCTTAGTTTTTTATCGGCCCAAAAACGTTTCGCATCGAGGTGTGAAATTTAACGAGATTTGTGCGTGCTAAGCAAAATTTGTAAATTCGAGAAAATTCGTTTATTTCTAACAAAATCAATGAGTCAGTGCTTAGCATTTGAATTTTAAATCTAGAACTTGTTTTGTTCGCTACATACTCTGAAATATTATTTTCAAATCAAGACTTTCATACGGATGCCATGTATGACGATGTACTCATCCATAAATATCTAAACCGTCAGCTGTACCGTTTTTTGTTTTGTTTTGTTTTGTTGTTTTTTGTTTTTTTTTAAATGGCTGCAAACGAATGAAACTTGTGGGTCTCAGGGTAACTCATTTTTAGAATTTTGTGAACTAGCCCAGCAGAATCAGAAACAAACATTTGTACCAAATGAACTTGAGGACATTTAAAATTGATATTACACATTCTTCTTCTATTTGCTTTGTCCCTTCAGGACGTAGGCGATTATGGGCTTTCACGTTTCCCTATCCCTGGTGGCTCTGAGCACGTCTTCTCCTGTTACACCATGCAATCCTCGTTCCGTCATCCACCTGATTAGGTCCTTCAAATATGTTGATTTGCCCTGTGTCCTTTTCCCTCTATCTGGCCTGTTAGTATCAGATTCTCCAAGCCCTCCTTCATCATTGCGTATCCCAGGAACTTTAGCTGTCTCTTCCCGATGCTCAGTATTAATTTCTTTTTTGTTTCCATCATTTCCAAGACCTCATCATTGCTTACATGCGCGGTCCATGATATTCGCAGCTTCCTCCTGTAGAACCACATTTCAATTGCTTCAAGCTTTCTTTTCATTTTTTATGATATTGCCCAGCATTCACTGCCATATTGAAGAACTGACATCACATAGTAATCCAGTACTCTCTTCCTAGTTTCTAGCGAAATTGTCCTGTTTCTTAATACTTTACTCGAAGAAAAACCAGTGGCATTATCAAGAAACTGACATTCGATATTACTTGAAACAAAAGATTAGGGAAGAAACACCCATCAATGCTAGAAAAAACGATAAAAGTTACTCGACTTAAGAAACTTAATATTCTGAAAAAAATTGTTTCAGTAAAAATAAGAATTATAAATTTCTACCGGAAGTAGTGTCGTCTGCTCCGTCAATGAATAAGAAAATGATGTTTCCTTTAAACAAAATGGTTGATATTTCTGAACTTTCGAAAATGCAACGAATGCTCTAGAACATTCAAAATTAGTTTATTAGCAAATTGTTGGCAGAAGAAGCAGAAAAACAATCTTAGAACTTGCAGAAAAATTAGAATTAAATCAGTTGACTATAGTAGAAGGGAGTGCCCCAGCATGGGGTGATGGTTACCGAGCCGGTTTAGTTGAGCATTACTACTGTGCAGGGAGTACATTGTACTAGTACTAGAGTCGGATGTTGTATAGCGAAAGTCTAATCGGTGACATTTATACTAGTAACTTTAGAAAAAGAATGAATTAAGCTCTTCTACCATGCTATTTAATCCATAGCTAGTGGCAGCTCTATGTTTGGGTGACAGCCAATCTAAGAAATACTTCTATGAGTTCAAAAACAATATAATATTTTTCCTAACAATTGTTTGGATTTCAAACCGTGAAGACGGTAATTAGAAAACAGTATATCATAGAATTTATATATTGTTTACTCATATATATATATATATATATATATATATATATATATATATATATATACTTCTATGAGTTCAAAAACAATATAATATTTTTCCTAACAATTGTTTGGATTTCAAACCGTGAAGACGGTAATTAGAAAACAGTATATCATAGAATTTATATATTGTTTACTCATATATATATATATATATATGTACTTCTATGAGTTCAAAAACAATATAATATTTTTCCTAACAATTGTTTGGATTTCAAACCGTGAAGACGGTAATTAGAAAACAGTATATCATAGAATTTATATATTGTTTACTCATATATATATATATATATATATATATATATATATATTAGCTGTGATACATTGAAACAGATCTGTATGTCGATGACAAATATATATATAAACTTTATTCATCACAAGAGATGCGGATGTCTGGCTTCAAAAAGGAAAGACGTGTGAATGAGTGATCAGTAATTGCAGAGGTCTAGATTCACACACACACACACACACACACACACACACACACACACACACACACACACACACACACGAACAAACAAACATATACACACGCACACATAGATAGATAGATAGATAGATAGATAGATAGATAGATAGATAGATAGATTCAATTCAACACACGGAATGATGATGACTGGCGTCAAGTATAAAGAACGTGTGGGTGAATGAATTTTAATGTGAGTCCAGACATAGACTTACACACACCAATATATATATATATATATATATATATATATATACAAATTTAACTATATATATATATATATATATATATATATATATAATTCTTAGAAGAAAATAATGGAATTATGTGCTAAAGTGCTTTATTTCAGTTTTCCGCTTAAACAGATCTGTATTAGAGTTTTAAACACAAAACGTGATGTCTCTAAAAATATGATCGTCCGAGGAGAATGATGTGCTAAATTTATCTCAAAATCATACGGCTGTAAACATCTGAAAAAAATGGACAATTGAATTTTGTCGTTGGATAATCAGTCGTGAATTTATTCTTGAGGGGAAAATGATAGATACAATTACATTTATATAGCTATGGAAATTAATTTTACGTATATAATAGTAGTTTGATTATATAGTATTTAATAGAAGTATTAATCTGTTTTACTAACCCAATTTGAGCAGATATCTTCGTAATACGTTTGTTTATAACTATTTTTTCATTGATTCACTCGAAGCTAGTTTAATAATGGCATTAAGACACAAACGTTTACTAAGGGTGAAAAAAGAATGAAAGAACTGTAGAATGAGCCGGAAACCGAATCCTAACCGGAAAACAAGATACTCCTTTTCAAAAGATTAAGGAGGAGTGCGAACCAGGCGATAAGTGAACTTATCCACTCCTATTTCATAGATAGATAGATAGATAGATAGATAGATAGTGATTGACAAAGAAAAGAAAGAAGATACCTGATCTGATAGATAGATAGATAGATAGATAGATAGATAGATAGATAGTGATTGACAAAGAAAAAAGAAGAGACCTGATCTGATAGATAGATAGATAGATAGATAGATAGATAGATAGATAGATAGTGATTGAGGAAGAAAAGAAAGAAGAGACCTGATCTGATAGATAGATAGATAGATAGATAGATAGATAGATAGATAGATAGATAAGTTTCTTAGCGCTGCTTAGATGTAGCACAAAGAGGAATGTATGGGACACCCATTGAGGGTCAAACTCACCACTCAGTTGTAACTGGTTCTAGCGATAGAAGCTTGCTAACATTACACCACGCCAAGGTGCCTAGATAGATAGATAGATAGATAGATAGATAGATAGATAGATAGATAGATTATGTCTCTTTTCTTTGTATGCATGTCTATTATGGTAACAGGTAATCCATTTTTCAGATGATTGCACAGGTATATTTCTTTAGTACCCCCAAGTCAAGATAGTGAAACAATGTCTTCAGTTCGCAAGCGAAAGCTCATGAAGAACAGAAATTCCTGTTGGCATATTTTTCCAATTCTGAATTGCACTGAAAATGACTTTGAGATAACAGATATGATATACTGATTTTAGATGCATTGTCTTTCTAATAAAACATGCTTCTACGTTGGTTTCTTGACTTAGCAAAGAAATACGTAATTAGATTTCGAACAGTCTAATATATACTCACGTATACCTGAACATTCCGAGATTATCAGGGTTGAGATGTATGCATATTTGTGTTTTCATATCACGTCGAGTTGTCGCCAATTTGTTGCTGATATTACTGGCTCATATAAAAGCAGTTTCCACCAAAGCTTTTATTGTAAAATGACTCTGTGAGATTAGAATTCTTTTCTAGTCAGTATCTATTTTGTACATTTATAAATTTACTAATCGTCCGTGCATTGAATACTGTTCTTATTCCCCTGATATTCAATACGAAATTCAAAGAAGATTCTGTAACATAATTGATCCTGAATTGGCAGCTTGTCTTCAGTCGCTTTTACATTGACGGGATGTGACCTTCTTTCTGTCATTTTTACAAATATTTTTATAGTTTCTGCTCTAACGAGCTTCTTCCACTGATGCTCAATCACATGAATTTACCAGTGCTACTAGATTGGCATCTAGGTCCCACCCTTTCATCATCAAAATATTCAAATGTAATCGCCACTTTTACTCCTACAGACTCCTTTCTTGCACTTCCTGCTTGCGGAAATCCTTTATACTTGCTTGCCTGGTAGATCAGTCAGTTAATTAATTGCCACACGTGATACACGCTTTGAGCGATCATGTCTCGAAAGAAACATGACTGACTAAGCAGAAGATTATCCCACAGTAGGTTGCCATTGCTTTCTGCGGTAGACTGGTTACCGACTAAGGCTATAGAAACCAATCTGTCCTATTATTTAACCAATAACTGGATGGAAGAGACGGATTAATACCTTTCGAACTCGGTTCACCGATTTGTTGTTCCGAGTCGATATGCAACGCCAACTGCCATCTTATACCTTCCTAAATCTCATATATATCTCAAAATCCCATTAATCCTCACATTCTTTCTTCGGCATCTCCTGTACTCTGTTTCTGCCTACTCTATAGCCCCCTGAACACCAGTGGCTGCCTTGGCTTGCTTGGGGTTAAATGATTATAAAAGTCCCAGCGAAGAGAGATATTTCATGTGCTTTTAAAATGACTAATAAATGATTAACAAAAAAGAGAAAATATACTGCGTACACATTTCAAAAAATAAAACTAACACACACTTCCTAATAAGTAAATTTTTTCCTATAAGTAACGGTGTGTGTATGTGTGTGTGAGAGAGAGAAAGCAAGAGAGAGAATGAGAGTGAGTGAGTGAGTGAGTGATTTCAGTTGTCACTCGCCCGGCAGATACAAGGCATCGATTTGGCGTTGCTACATAATGCATGTTGCACTGAAAAGGGAAAGCGGAAGATTATATTCCCTTTTTATGGTCCTTAAACAGTTCCACCTAACGGATGTCTTGGCCAACTAAGTGGAGGTAATCCCTGAAGCACAAACTTTCATTGTTATAGAACAGAGTATGAATAGACAAACTGAATAAGTAAGATCCATACAAAAACGTCTAACGAAGTTAGATACGAAATGTCTCACAACTTGCAAACTCACCAGATGGAAAATTATATTGATAGTGAGGCTATAGGGAAATCGTTGATGTTTATTGATTCGGCCTTGTGTCATTTTTTTTTTCATTGCATTCACTTACGCGCAAATACCTTTGGGAAAGGTATTAATCCGTCTCTTCCTTCCAGTTATGGGTTAAATAATAGGATAGATTGGGTTCTAAAGCCTTGGCTGGCAACCTGTTTAACGCAAAAAGCAATGGCAACCTACTGCGGGATAATCTCCTGCCCAGTCAGTTATGTCTCTTTCGAGACATGATCGTCCAAGCGTGTATCACGTATGGCACTTAACTGACTGACTGACTGAGGATTTTATTCGTAATCATCAAAAGGTTTTCATCAGAAGGTTATCAGCAAGTTGGAATGCGTGGATTAGTGTGGATTAGTGTGGATTAGTGTGGAATAGTGTGGAATAGTGTGGAATAGTGAAAGAATAAAAATATGCATTTTGCATGTTAATATAGAAATTTATTAATAGGAAAGAAAACATGAATTGTAGAAGTTAATGTTCAATGAGAAAGTTAAGGGTATCAAGAGTTGTAAAAGTGTTTGTAGTAGTAACTTGTTGGAAAGAGTTTACGCGTACGTATATATATGTATGTATATAAGTATGTATGAGCGTTTGTTTGGTAGGAATGTCTTTGAACGGAGAAGAAGTAAAAAGAAATCAGCTCACGAGAAAGAAGGAGAAAGAGGACGAATATGCGACGCAACTTTATGTTCGGGTAGACTTGAAGTTACTCCCTTGTTACATTTTAGTGTGTCGTCTCGCTGCTACCATCTGACGGTCTGGCTGGCCTTCCTTTCGCCATTTATAAACATTTAGCTTTTTCGCACTGGATCGCCAACTCTTTTCAGTCTTGCAAATCGCTTCCATTGGTTAGAAAATCAATTTAACATCTACTCGCGAAATCAGGATTCGACTTTTTCTTTCAGAATGTAGTCAATCCTTTTCGTATTTGGAAAAAAAACAGAATTTCACACGTCATTGTGAATTTTTGTAAAAGTGAAGAAGAAAGTTGCTTTTAATTCTTAATTTCCTATTCACCACAATAAAGACACACAAGATTACCGAACAAATAGATCTAAAATATCATTTACAGAAAAGTAACGAGATATATTACGAATCCATGAGATTTTTTTCTTCAGTATTCTCTAAGATGTATAGATGTTTTATGATGAAATACAATTTATTTTCCTTGCTGTAATGAATAAACCCAAAGAAAGCGTCTATTGGGAAGCATTATTCAACTTGATTAGCAGTGCAAATATTGTACCAGACAGACGACGATTGTATTTTTAAAGATGTACCTATGTACTTATAAAGAGTTACATAAAGGGAAATAATTTTAAACGTTTTTTCTTATCACATTTCATTTTAAAGAGAAAATTTCAATATGTTAAAATTGTGACTACCGTTATTGTCCATTTATAATGAAATGCATTAAAGATAAAAATGTAAATATGTTTTTAAATGCTGTTTTAATTAAATAATAGTTAGCAATATAAACTCTTGTTCGGTGTATTCGAAGCACCCAAAAAATTATTTAGAAATAACTAAAAATTTGAATTGAATGAGCCACTGGAGTCAGTGACAAATAAATTATTTATTTTTTTCTTATAAACAAGAAAAAAGAGAAAAATGAAAAAGACCCGCGTGTGAAATCGAAAAGAAAAAGTAGCAAAGAAAAGATTAAAAGTGAGTGAAGAAAAAAGGGGAAGAAACCAAAAAGACGAAATAAAAAAAACAAATGAACAGAGAAGAAAAAGCTAAAAAGAAAAGAAAAGAAAAAAGAAAGAAAGAAAGAAAGAAAGAAAGAAAGCAAGAATAGATTATAAGAGAAAATTCAGACGCAAAATAAATTGAGAGTGAAATAAGAAAGTGTAAAATATATGAAAAACAGAAAGAAAGAAAGAAAAAGATCTAGCCAAATCAAGAAATAAAGAAACAAACAAACAATTAAAACGTAGACAAAGAAAGAAAGAAAGAAAGAAAGAAAAAAGAAGTAGGCAAATCAAGAAATAAAGAAACAAACAATTAAAACATAGACAATGAATGACTGAAAAAAAGACAGAAAGAAAGAAAGAAAGAAGGAAAAGAAGTAGGCAAATCAAGAAATAAAGAAACAAACAAACAATTAAAACGTAGACAAAGAAAGAAAGAAAGAAAGAAAAAAGAAGTAGGCAAATCAAGAAATAAAGAAACAAACAATTAAAACATAGACAATGAATGAATGAAAAAAGACAGAAAGAAAGAAAGAAAGAAAGAAAGAAAAGAACTAGCCAAATCAAGAAATAAAGAAACAAACAAACAATTAAAACGCAGACAAAGAAAGAAAGAAAGAAAGAAAGAAAAAGAAGTAGGCAAATCAAGAAATAAAGAAACAAACAATTAAAACATAGACAATGAATGAATGAAAAAAAGAAAGAAAGAAAGAAAGAAAGAAAAGAACTAGCCAAATCAAGAAATAAACAAACAAACAAACAATTAAGACGTAGACAAAGAAAGAAAGAAAGAAGTAGGCAAATCAAGAAATAAAGAAACGAACAAAACATAGACAAAGAAAGAAAGAAAGAAAGAAAGAAAGAAAGCAAGAATAGATTATAAGAGAAAATTCAGACGCAAAATAAATTGAGAGTGAAATAAGAAAGTGTAAAATATATGAAAAACAGAAAGAAAGAAAGAAAGAAAGAAAGAAAGAACGTATCAGAGAAAATACAGACGCAAAATATAGAGAAGCCGAAAAAAGAAAATATCAAATATATGGAAAATATACCCAAATATCAAGAAAGAAAAAAAGAAAAAAAAGATAAAAAAAAGCAAGAAAGAAAGAAGAGAAGAGAAAATGCAGATGCAAAATATATAGAAGGCGAAATAAGAAAATGTCAAATATACGGAAAATCAAGAAAGAAAGAAAGAAAAGGAAGCAATGGAATAAGAAAAAAAAGAAGGAAAGAAAGATATCGTATAATGAAGAAAGAAAGAAAGAAAGAGATGAAAGGAAAGAGCGGCAGAAAATAAAATCGAAGCCACACAATGTTCTTCCCAGCAAAGTCCGTGCTTTATTAGTCTCCCCAATTGCCGTTCTTCGTTTGATGCTGAAATAGAATCTCAGGGCTGCACTCCGAAGATCAGAAGCAAAACGCAAATTAATTGAAGAGAAAGGAAAAGAAAAAAAGAAATCTAGAGAGGAGGATAAGATGATAGAGATGAAGGAGAAAAAGAAGGAGCAGGAGGAGGAGGAAGAGGAGCTAGAGAGAAAGTGAAAACAACGGGACAAAAATCGTTTCTCTTTGATTGTCTGCCGCCTGCTATTCATCGAACGTCATGGAACAGCGGCATCATTACGTGCCACCACCCCACTTCCCAGAAAGTGTCGTTTCGGTTCAGACCTTTCATCCACCCACCCTATCGTCTTGTAATCTTCCACAAATCGGTGCTCATTCGCGTCTCAATTAGAACAGAAAGACTTGAGATAATAGGAAGTTTTTGGCACAAGAGGAAAAATAATGAGACAACTCAGAAACACAGAAAACATACACTTGCTGAGAATTTATAATAATCGAAGACTGGGATTTTTATCAGCTGGTACAAACTAATTCATCAGGAGACAAAGAAATTTATTATTTAAGTAATTTGTAACCATTTCACCCCAATCAAGGCAGTTAAGACACTAAGAACCAAGTGATTACTTCTTCTTCTTCTATGTGCCTTGTTCCCTCAGGCATTGTTCCTAGCACATTTTCTCCTGTTACACCACGAAATCCCCGTTCTGTCATCCATCCATATTGTCTTCAAATATGTTATCCGCTGCTTCCCCCTCTCTCTCTCTCTCTCTCTCTCTCTCTCTCTCTCTCTCTCTCTCTGGCCTGTTAGTATCAGGTTCTCCAAGCCCTCCTTCCACAATGGATGTCCAAGAAACTTCAGCTGTTTCTTCCTGAAGTTCAGGATTAATTTCCTTTTCGTTTCCATCCTTTATAAAACCTCATCATTGCTCACATGCACGATCCATGATATCCGCAGCATCCTTCTGTATGACCACATTTCAATTGCTTCAAGTTTTTCCTTTATCTTTGATGAGATTGTTCAACATTCACTGCCATATTGAAGAAATGACATCTCATAGCAATACAGTATTCTTTTCTTTGTTTCTTGTGAAATTTTCCTGTCTCTTAATACTCTACTCAACCTCTGGAATGCATCTTTCCATACTCCAGTTAAAAAGTGAACGTAGGTGATTTTTTAAGAGCTTCAAATTTTATGTTATCAAACTGAAAAATGGACCCCAAAGAATGAACACTTTAGTTAATAGAAAAGATCATATATTTTCGTGAATTAGCGTTACAGAATCACAAACGACTGAATGAACTCGCAAAAACACAAATCCCAAGTGAGTTTTCAACAGCAACAATACAGAAATCAGAGAGCAAAACGTTGTGTTAATGGAAAAGTAAGTGAAGCTGAGATACTAGGTTAGGACCAATAATATTGCAGTTTCTTCTTTGGATTCTCTCAAAGATCTTTAAACAAATAACATGAGAACAAGATCAGATGTGGAAATAATAGTCAAAGAAAGGACGAATGATAGACTTACAAATATGTAAGGTTCTGGCAAAAACAAAATGTCAAGTATGATACACTGAACCAACATTTCTAGTAGTAGAACTAACAATTGATTCAATAACACCCGACCAGATATGGCAACAGTATTCAACTGCGTTGATCATCCAACTCTTTCCTCTGCACTGTCCCAGACTGACATTCTAAAATGCTTGTATTAGAGCTTCCGTCGCGAGGCCAGGCAGAACAGCATGTCGCTTAGAAATTTCTGGCAGAGTAAACTGCGTCATGGTGGTCTTTTTCTTACAGACGATGTCCAACTGACCCTACTATACATTACAGTTGATAAAATCCAAAACAAGCAACACAAATACGCCAAATTAAAAATACAAAATGGCGACAACTTACCATTCGCATTTTGTATATTTACGAAATTAAAAGAAAAAAGCTAAGAGCAGTTCTCGTCACTTTTGCGCCAGAATTCGATTGATAAAAATAAAATGGCCATCTACTACGATTAAAAAAGAGAGTTGTTTGGTTTTCATGGCATATCAACCTCGGCGGGTTATTTATTGCCAACTAAATTTTTATTTATTTATTGCTGGTAATACCTTTTTTCTTTCAACAATTTATTGTTATTTTTATATAAGTTTTGTGTCTAGTAATACTTTTCTTCTTTTCGAGTATCAAGATTCATTCTTTCGTAAACAAAATATTTTTCTAAGGTAATGGACATTTTTTATTTATCAATGCAACATATTTTGATCCTTTTAAACGTTATTTTTAGTTGATACTCATATTTAAGTAGACTTTATGTTTATTTATTAAATAGAATATTAATTTGTTTCGCTTGCTGGCCTTAATATTTTAGACACCTTATTAAAAAAAATTACTCTCTCCGGCAAGATACGAACCTACGACATTCTGGGCAAAGGATAACTTTCGTTAGATCCAACGTACCTTAACCAAGTCGCCCACGAAGTAGACTTGTCAATCAAGCAAAGTTTTAAATTTTAAGCAAAATCCCTCTCAGACCAAACACGTATAAAGTGTTATATCTGCTCAGTATCCAGACCGAATATAATGGATCATTTTTAAGGGCAGGGTCTCCAAGTGCTACCCTTGTTATTTAACCCATAACTGGAGGGAAGGGACGGATTAATACCTTTCCCTAGGGTACTAGGTGCTTAAGTGAATGCAGGGTATTCAACCGGAATTCGAACTCGGCTCACCGGTTTCTCTTTCCGAGCCGATATTCACTGCACCACAACGCATATCCGTCACTAAAACGCTTACAGAACCTGGTATTCCCAAACGGTCACCCATCTAAGGACTGACCGGCTCAACGTTGCTTTAACTTCGGTGATCGAGCGAGAACCGGTGTATTCAACGTGATAGGCCGTAAGCCTAAAAAAAGAGACTGGGGATAGTAATTACATATCAAACCATATAAATGAATATCATTCTCTATTTATTTATGTTCAATGTTCTATAAAATGTGAACACATTCTCTATCTCGGCTTCAGCAAACATCAATACATTGTTTCATATTTGTTTCATTTTATCTCATTAGAATTTTCTAGCAGTTGTCATCATTTTTATGACAGGTGTACACTAGCATATTCGTAATATATTAATATCCATATTTTCATGAACATCCTTTCCTACTCTCCATCAGCATGGATCACACTAGTCTCCTTGAAAGCAATAAACTACGCCTCCTCGATCTCACTCTCTTAGCTAACGTCTAGTGTAACGACTACATTGAAGTAATTACTACATCCACTGCTAGTGGTCTACGGCTATATCGTGTTGAATACACTAGTTCCCGTCCGATCACCGAAGTTAAGCAACATCGAGCCTTGTCAATACTTAAATGGTCCACCTGTCCTCCAGGTTTGGGGGTTGGGTTCAGGACTAACAACCCTGCCCCGTAAAAAACAGTTTGTTACAGAAACAGCAACAAAAAGTTGCTGCCCTTTGCACCATTGGGTGTGATGGATAAATGATGGTGATGACTGCTAAGGAGGTCGGATCTCTGTCTCGGGCCAGAAAGTTTTTCTCGCCCGAATCTATCATACACATGTACAAAACTATCATCCGCCCGTGCATTGAATACTGTTGTTATATCTGGTCTGTCTCCCCTGCTATTTACCCAGGGTTTCTCGATAAAACCCAAAGAAGAATCTGCAATGTAATCGATCATGACCTGGAAGCTCGACTCCGGTTACTTTCTCACCGAAGAGAAGTGGCTTCCTCTGTCTCTTCTCCAAATACTTTACCGAGCTTAGCTCCCTGGTGATACCTCTGAAAGAACATACTCTAGCTACTAGAGTAGCAAAAAGGTCCCACTCTTGCAGTGTAAACAATCAAGTGTAACCTCAACTTTTACTCTATCAGCTTCTTTTCTCGTACTTCCCGCCTGTGAAACTTCTTTCCGTCTACTTGCTTCCCCGGCAGCCAAGAGTTTTAATGCAACGTCAATCGAGAAATCGGGGAGCCGAGTTCGAATTCCAGCTGAATTCATTGCCTTCATTTACGCACAAATACCCTTGGGAAAGGTATTAATCTGTCTATTCCTTCCAGTTATGGGTTAAATAACAGGACATATTGGGTTCTATAGCCTTGGTCGGCAACCAGTCTACCGCAGAAAGCAATGGCAACCTACTGCGGGATAATCTCCTGCCCAGTCAGTCATGTCTCTTTCGAGACATGATCGCCTAACGCGTGTATCACGTATGGCACTTAACTGACAATAACCATCTCTTATCTTCTTGACTCCCACCCATTCCCCGGCACCCCATACCTTGTTCTTCTCCCGTTACTCTTTGATCTCACATAGCTCTCTTCACACCAGTGTTCCCATCCCTCTCTTACACATTCACTGACATCTACTGCGATCTATTCTCCTTTCTCTTCACTCTATTATGTCCCCCCCCGCCTGCGCACCAGTGGTAGCACTGCCTTGCCTGGGGTGAGATGATTATAAAAAATTATATATTAAAAAGTTGATGCCATACATAAAGAACAAGCATTTTCTATTACATAAACAATCTTGTTTAGATTTATTAAAAATGATTTCCAGAACTTTCATATGAAATCTGAATGCAAACGGCTCAACGCACAAAATATTCCCTTTAGATAGGCGAAAGCTGATTGCCGTTTAATAATTATATTTTCAGAGCTTGCAGGAAAGATATCTAGCTAGCTACATAAATAGATATATTGGAACTGACTGATACAGACGACATCCGAGAAAGCTTTATTTCATGTTATTCTGATTTTCCATCTTTCCTTTATTTGTGACGTTTTACTTTTATTTTTCATGAAACCATCCATCCTGACGGACTCGTTATTCTTATCTGCCAATACTTACCTTTTTAAAGTGTTTATATTTCTGGAATCGCCCAACGCCAAAGTAACGAAATGTTCTTGTCCAGTTATATCTTCCGGTTTTTATTTGCTTTTTTTTTCTTTTTGGCTGCATCTATGCCAGACAGCTGTCAAAGGATTATTTCCGGTTAATGGCCGACCCTGACGTAAAACGAACTTCGAATTGGAACAATGATAAGAGATTACATGAAAACACAGACATTTCTTCTTTTTCTTTATTAAATTATTCATTCTCTTTCCCTTTATTTTTTATAGTAACATTTGTATTAATATTTGCTAAGATTAGCTTAGGACAGTACTCTGTTGTCCGATTTGTTGGCGGAGTCTGAGATTTTAACCTTACGTTTAGGTAGGACATTCCTATCGAAAAAAATCAGAATTTCAATTCATGACATTTACGTGTACTTCAATATTCGATCACTATAAACTTCAGAAATGTTTCCTTTGTGTTATTTATATCCGACGTGTCTTAACCGACTCGGCCACGAAGCAACCTTACCGATCAACCAAAGTCTGAAGCGAAACTTTAAACGAAATCCTTCTGTTAAATTTCTTGAAATGTTCATATGTGCTAAGGTTTCGTAAAATAAAATATTTTTCTAAGGTAATGGACATTTTTTTATTTATCAATGCGACAGATTTTGATCCTCTTAAACGTTATTTTTAGTTGATACTCATATTTAAGTAGACGTTATGTTTATTTATTAAACAGATTATTCATTCGTTTTCGCCTGCTGGCCTTAATATTTTAGACATCTTATTAAAGAAAATTGCTCTCTCCGGTAAGATATGAACCTACGACATTCTGGGCAGAGGGAAACTCTCGTTAGATCCAACGTGACTTAACCAACTCGGCCACGAAGTAAACTTGTCGATCAAGCAAAGTTTTAAATTTTAAGCAAAATCCCTCTCAGATCAGACACTTATAAAGTGTTATATCTGCTTAGTATCCAGACCGAATATCATTGATCGAGCATGTGAGCAATGATAAGGTTTTGGAAGGGATGGAAACGAAAAGGAAATACTGAGCATCAGGAAGAGACAGCTGAATTTCCTGGGACATGCAATGAAGAAAGAGGGCTTGGAGAACCTGATACTAACAGTCCAGAGAAAGGGAAAAAAGACAGTGGAAAACAGCGGAGAACATATTTAAAGGGCCTGAGCTGAGATGATAGAACGGAGGTTGCGTGGTGTAACAAGAGAAAGCGTGCTAAGAGCCACCAGGGATAGAAAGACGTGGAAAATCATGATGGCCTACGTCCTGAAATGACAGGGCACATAAAAAAAAGAATATTCTAAGATTTGACAGATTTTTATCACTTTAGATCTTGTTTTAGTGGTTACTTTTATTTGAATAGGCCCTCCATTTATTTATAAAACAATATATTTATTTATTTTTGTCACCCAATATATTAAAAAATAAATGAAGCGTCTACTCAAATATGAGTATCCACTAAAAATAACGGTCAGATTGATAAAAATCTGTCGGATTGATAAATAAAAAATCCATTAATTTGAAAATACTTTTACATTTAGATACAAAACGGAGTAGATATGAATATTTAGATAAATCTAATTCGAGGATGATTTCGTTTAAAGGCACGCTTCAGACTTTGCTTGATCGATAATGTTCCTACCTTCTTCTTCTTCTATGTGCCCCGTCCCTTCAGGGCGTAGGCGATCATGGCTTTCCACTTTTACCTATCCCTGGTAGCTCTGAGCACGTCTTCTCCTGTTACACCATGCAATCCTCGTTCCGTCATCTACCTGATTAGGTCCTTCAAATATGTTATCCGTTGCTTTCCCCTGTCTCTTTTTCACACTATCTGGCCTGTTAGTATCAGGTTCTCCAAGTCCTTCTTCCTCATTGCGTGTCCCAGGAACTTCAGCTGTCTCTTCCTGATGCTCAGCATTAATTTCCTTTTTGTTTCCATCATTTCCAAGACCTCATCATTGTCCACATGCTCGATCCATGATATTCGCAGCTTCCTTCTGTAGAACCACATTTCAGTTGCTTCAATTTTTTTTGTTCATCTTTGATGATATTGTCCAGCATTCACTGCCATATTGAAGGACGGACAGCACATAGCAATCCAGTACTCTATTCCTAGTTTCTAGCGAAATTGTCCTATTTCTCCGTTTCGGTTAAGACGCATCGGATCTAACGACGGTGTCCTTCTATCTGAAGAACGCATATTTTCTTTCAGTAAGTATTATTGAATAGTCAGACTGGTAGAAAAAAAAATAAATATACCATTAATAAATATACGGAACGTTTATTTAGATACGAGTATCCACTACAATAACGGCTAAAGGAATAAACATTTGTCGGATTGAAAAATAAAAAATCCATTATCTTAAAATTAATTTTACGTTTTGATACAAAGCTGAGTAGATATGAAAATAATACGAGAAGGATTTTGTTTAAAGGCCCGCTTTAGACTTTGTTTAATTGGCAACGCTGCTCTTTGGCCGATATGAATAAGGCACGTCAGATCAAATGACGGTTTCCCTCTGCTGAGAGGGCCGCAGGTTCGAATCCTGCTCATTTTCTTAATCAGATTTTTCAAATATTCAAGCTGTCTTACGAAAAAATAAACAAATATACTGTTTAATAAATAAACAAAACATTTACTAAAATATGTATATCCAATAAATAATAATGTTTATGTGATCAAAATCCATCATATTCGGAAATTACTTTGTTTACGAAACTGGGCAGATATGAAAATTTCCAGAAATTCAATACTAGAAGGATCTCACTTAAAGGCATGCTTTAGATATTGTTTGATTAAGGCGTCTTCGGGCCGAGTCGGTTAAAGCATGGCGGATCTAACGGCAGATGTTTCCTAATAAGTGGCTGGCCAATTATTTCTGTTCTGACATTTCTCATCAAAAAACTGAAGTGAATAGAGTAGGAACGAATGCACTGGAACATTCTGTATGTTGAGTAGAAAAGTTTGGCCTTCTACCAGGGTAGGAACCGTTACTTTAGGTGACGGGATAAAATATGTGTCTAACGTTATTTTTTAATGTTTTACCTCCCATTAACATGGATCAGGCTAGTTTCCCTGAAAGTAAAACACTGCGCTTCCTCGGATTAACTCTCACATCAGACTTAACCTCAAGTAGAACAGCTATATAGAATCCATAGATAAATCCGCTGCTAAGAAGGTCGATTCTCTGTGCAGGACTAGGAAGTTTTTTTCCCGTCTGAAACAATACCACACATATACAAATCTAGCATCCGCCCTTGCATTGAATACTGCTGCCATATCTGGTCGTGTGCTCCTGCTATCCACCTAGGTGTCCTTGACAAAAAACAACGGAGAATCTGTAATGTCATCGATCCCAACTTGGCAGCTAGGATACAGTCGCTTTCTCACCGACGCAGCGTGGCTTCCCTGTGTCTCTTCTACAAATACTTTCACGGCTTTTGCTCCGATGAACTTAGCTCACTGATATCCCCTGTATATAAATTTCCTCTAGCCACAAAATTAGCAATAAGGTCCCACCCTTTTACTATTAAACCGATAAATTGTAAACGCAAATTATACTCCAGAAGCTTCTTTTTTCGCACTTCCCACCTGTGGAATTCCTTGCTTTCCCGACAGCTACAATCTCCAAGAATTTAAATGTAAAGTCAGTAACCATCTCCTATCTCACTAATTTGTATCCTCTCTCTCTCTCTCTCTCTCTCTCTCATGCTCTTTTCTCCGTCCACCCCACTCTCATCAATATTCTCATTCTTCTCATACCCTCTTCCTGACACACCCTGTAACCTGTCAATCTTTCTCATAATATTTCCCCTGCACAAAAAGGGGCAGTAAAATGCCTTGCTTGGGGCAACACGATTATAAAAATAAAATCGAATCCTTTTTGCTCTTTGTAGGAACAATAAGTATATTTTTTATGATGACAGTATATTCTTTAACCGAGGTAGCAAATAGGACCAAGCCGAGAATAAAGATATAACTTACGATGGCACTTCACACTCCACCCACATCTATTGAACAGGTGAAGAGGCTCATCCCTTGTTTCCTGTTTAGGATGCGGTTTCCGGCTTTCTCTTTTCCATTCTTTTTACCCTTACATAGCCCCCTGCGCATCAGTGGCGTTATCGCCTTGCTTGGAGTGATATGATTAAAAAAAAATAAAAATAAAAAAAAATAAAAGATAGATTGTAACTTAAGTACTATTGATAGTTACTTCTTTATCATCGATTTCGCACCATTTAATCCAGCCGTTGGAGAGTTTATCCAAAAAATCTTTTTGATAGCAACAATATATATTTTATATATTTTTACTTAACTGGCACATTTTTGTGTTGGGTGGTTACCGAATCATCTCTCAGTTGCGTCTCGGTCCTCGAAGAGTGCCACTAAGTTGTAGCTCCGTCCGCGAGGCAGGGTCACAACTGAGAAAAATTGCACAGAAAGATGCCTGGTTCCAGGAAACAGTGTCCAGCGGCAGCCCCACCCCATTAGAAGGATTGACCAGGTGCTCGTCACCAGGACTAGCTCAACCGGCGGTTGAGGGGCCTGGGGAAATTTTGTCCCTTTGCCAATCCGTACATGGTCGGGTCCGGTCCTCACCTTAAAAAAGAAAAAAGACCTTGTGTCGCATCTCGCTCCAGTGGGCGAGCAGGATATATATATATATATATATATATATATATATATATATATATAAGAGAGACGGGGAGAGATTGAATCAGAAGTAAGATAAGTTTACAATAATTATCAGGGGTCGATATGAGCTTCTGTGATTTTTCACTCGTCAAAAATCGGGTAAGATCGTGACAGGTATTCTACAATTAATAAAATAATTCTCATATGAAGCCTAACGTTTGAAAAAGCACGAAACTCAAAGTCGACCTATGATAAGTACTGTGAGTTTATATTAATTCTGCTCAAATAATTATTGCGCAAGAAAACTATCGGGCAATTTATTTGCATAAATTGTGTTCGGACTTATATTCATTCATTCAGATAGATAGATAGATAGATAGATAGATAGATAGATAGATAGATAGATAGATAGATGGATGGATAGATAGATAACAGCGTAGTATGTTCTCCTACCAATGCTGTTTCTGTTTTCTGTTAGATTCCGAGACAGATAAAACAAAAAGAAACAATATCATTAACAATTACGCCCCCCCTCAAGCAAAACCATTCTTCGGAATTATTGTGGAAATAGACGAAATAAATGAAACCGCTGCTTTTTGATGCATGAATTTTAAAATATTTTTCGTGTTTTTCGAATGCTGACGATCTGACCCCCAGCAAAACCCAACAAAGAATTTAATGTAATTGATGATAATCAAACTTGTATGATTAATAAGGAAAATGATACTTACTAAATTTCCTACATCCTCAAAGGCACTTTTCAATAATATATATATATATATATATATATATATATATATATATATATATATATATATATATATATTCCAATTTCCGACCACATAATTCACTAGTATTGCCAAAGTACCTTCTTGCAATATATTCTTTTATATTTCGGTTACTTACATTGCAGCAATTTTTAACTACAATAAAATATTTCGCCCGAATTTCTGACATCGCTATTAATAATTGCTTTATATTGATGGCGCTATTAAATTCGTCCAGGAAGAAACAAGTTTGCCCATAGGAAAATTTCTTCTTTCTTTCAACTGGTTTACTTCGTTTCAGTAGAATTCGAATTATTATAGTGAGGACAAATGATGTAGATCTTGCTGCCGAAATAATTCATTTTATACACACCGTCAGTCTTTTCCGCCGTGGGTTGAAGGCTGCTGATAAATATTTATTCATTTTAGTAGCTAGCAAGTCTGATAGGTTGTGCTTTGCGGTGCAGCTAACATCGGATCTGAAAAAGATAATCGAGGGAACCGAGTTCAAATTCTAGTCGAGTGCGTTGCATTCACTTACGCGCTAAAAATCCTGGGGAAGGTATTAATCCGTCTCTTCTCTATCAAACTATGGCTAAAGCAGGAGAACAGATTGGGTTCTCTAGCCTTGGTTGGCAACCAGTCTACCGTAGAAATTAAAAGCAATCTACTAAAAATCTTCTACCTAAAATCTTCTTCCCATTCAGTCATGTCTCTTTTCAGACATGATCGCGCAAACGTGTATCATGTATGGCACTTAAGTGTCTGATTGAACTCTGAAAGAGTTGAAGTTAGATTTAAATTTTGTTTATTTTGTTGTCAAAGTGCCTAATTAGATTAATTTATTTTTTGTAATACGAGGTGAAGATCTATTATGATGGCAATAGTAAAATTAGTCGGTTCATTACTGAATTGACAAAAAGAATAGTTAATGTTACTACCATTTGAAATTTATAACATATATTTGTTAAAATCGTTTACCAAGCAATTAAAATTATCAAACCCGCTGAATGTTTTGGCTCTTTTGAAAACAGTTTCCTTCCAATTTTGTTGATTTTGTTAGAGTGAAAGTAAACAGCTTGATTATGTAATTATTTTCTTTTTTAGTTCCATGTGTCACACATTTTTGGTTGGTGCTGTTAGAAGGCGGATGTGTGTTGTGGTGCAATGGATATCGGCTCGGAACGAGAAATCGAGGTTTTTTTTTTTATAGATGATAGTTTATATATTTCTGGGCGAGTTAGACAGCATGCTGGGCATCCTTACAACAGACGAAGTTTTTTTTTTGTTTTCTTTTTAATCATGTCACCCCAAGCAAGGCGTTAAAGCTACTGATGTGCAGGGGGCTACATAAGAGTAAGAGAAAACCGGAAACCGCATCCTAAACAGGGAACGAGGGGATGAGCCTCTTGACCTGTTCAATAGTCGTGGGTAGAGTGTGAACCGGGCGATTGTTAGATCTATCTACTCCAATTAAGAAAAACAAAACAAAAGTAAAATCATAGGGTGGTGGATTGCTAAGTTTTAACTTAGTTAAAGTCCAATCAAATAGATTTCTGCGAAATTTAAAAAAATAAAGAAAATCAATGAAACATGAAAAGTTTAAGACCATAGTTTTCTGGTTATTTTAGTTTCGTATTGTGTTTTAATGGATATCGGCTGTGAATGAGAAATTGGAGAGCCAAGATCGAATTCCAGTTGAATTTGTTGCATTCAATTACGCACAAATGTCCTTGGCCAAAGGTATTAAACCAAAACTTCTCTCTTCAGTTAGGGGTGTAATAGCAGGTTAGATTAGGTTCTATAGATTTGGTTGACAACCAGTTTACCGTAGAAAGAAATGGCAACCTACTGCGAAAAACCTTCTGCCATGGATCGAAAGAGACATTTTTATAATCATTTCACCCCAAGTAAGGCAAAAATGCCAATGATACTCAGGAAGTTAGAGAATAAAAGAGGTATAGGGGATGTCGAAAAAAAGATGGATCGGAATCAAGTAGATAAAAGCTGGTAATCAACGTTAGATTTAAGCGTTTAGACATTGTATCTATCAGGGAAGCAAGCAAATGGAAGTGAGTTCTACAAACGGGAAGTGCGAGAAAAGAAACTATTAGAGTAGAAGAAGAGGATACATTTAACTATTTCGACGGTAAAAAGGTGGGACCTTAATGCCAGTCTAGTAACACGAGTAAATATATGTGGCCGGGTTACTAGAGCAAAAAGCTTATCACAACAGTTGCCATTAAAATATTTGTAGAAAAGACAGAGGAAGCCACATGACGTCGGTGAAAATGTGACTGAATGGGGTGCTAACTCAAGTACATGATCGCACAAGCGTGTATCTCATCGCCCGGTCCACACACCACCCACGTCTATTGAACAGGTGAAGAAGCTCATCCTTTGTTCCCTGTTTAGGATGTGGTTTCTGGCTTTCTCTTTTCCAATCTTTTCACTCTTACGTAGCCCCCTGCACATCAATGCCGTTACCGCCTTGCTCGATGTGATATGACTAAAAGAAAAATGGCACTTGACTGGC
This sequence comes from Ascarosepion bandense, assembly GCA_037127315.1. Lineage (NCBI taxonomy): Eukaryota > Metazoa > Mollusca > Cephalopoda > Sepiida > Sepiidae > Ascarosepion > Ascarosepion bandense. Next base: position 1,320,018 of record JBBBDQ010000121.1, on the reverse strand, counting down.
TGAACATCCTAGTGTTTTGTACAAACTATCCCTAATCTGTGTTTAACATTTTTTATAAATGTTCCATACTCCGAAGTGTCAGATTCTGAATTTTATTATAGAGCCAGTGTAGGGTGTAGGTACTATCACCACTCTGATTCAAATTCCAGATGATTTCTTTAAATTTCGAAATGTCTATCGCAAGTCCTAATTCTTGGCAAACAGTTTTTCATTTCACCCAAAGCAAAGTGGGACTGCCACTAATGCGCAGTGGGTTACAGTGCGAGAAAAGACTAGATACAGCGGGTATTGAGGAAAGAATAAAAAATGAATGGCATTCAAATAGATAAAAATGGCAATTGACGTTGCATTAAAAATGTTGGAGATTGTAACTATCAAAGAAGCAGGTAAAATGAAAGGAATTCTACAGGTGGGAAGTGTGAGAAAAGAAACTGTTGGAGTAGAAGTGACGGTTACATTTAGCGATTTAAACGGTTAAAGGGTGGGACCTAGATGCCAATCTAGTATCACGCTTAAATTCCAGTGGTCGAGGTATTATGAAAAAACCTCGCAGTTGCCATGAAAATATTTGTAGAAAAGACAAAAGGAAGCCACTTCACGTGGTGAGAAAGTGACTGAAATCAAGATGCCAGATCAGGATCGATTACATTGCAGATCCTTCTTTGGATTTTATCGAAAACCTGAAGATGAATAGCATGAGCATCCAACCAGATATGGCAACAATATTCAATGCTTGAAAGAATGGTAGATTCATGAAATTTGCCAGTTGCATTCTGACGAGGAAAGTCTTTCTGGACCGACACAGAATCCTAACCTTCCTATTATTAAATGCAACTATAGATTCGATGTAGTCGTTCCACTTTATATTGGTTGTTATAGAATATTGATCATTTATTCAAAATCACTCTTATACCAACGATATCTAACGATGTCATGAGCGTAGCGACACTCATTGCGTAAAGCAAGAGGGCGAGACACGAATTATATGTTAAATATATCCCCGATTCTTTAATACCCAACTGTTATAATTTTCTATCTAATATGAAGCGTAGTTACTGCTTGATTCTCGTTGTTTCTGAAGTAGAACTAGAAACATTATCTGACCGAAAATATTACATAATATTTTCAAATCATTTCACTCCGTAAATCTTGTTCTTTTCCTTTCTCTCTCTCTCTTTGTAACTGTCTTCACTCCTGTGTTCACATCCTTCTCTTGCCCCTCCTCTTTCACTCCGGTTCGTTTTTCAATTCACTCTCCTCCTGCCTAAAACTTTAATTCTCTTATGTAGTACCCTGCACCTCAGCAGCGGTACCGCTTTGCTTGGGATGAAGTGATTTAAAAAAAACAATCAAAGTAATATATATGTTATATAGCGACAAATAACAAACACGGGTGTATATAAAAATATATGACTTATATTTTTATTGATGAACGATGGACCGTGTGGCACAAGGGCAGAGAATTGAGAGCGCGCTTCTAATGGGGTTTCTACGGGAGCTGGCCTCTCTGCTTAGCTCGTCTAGCTTCTTCTTCGACTTCTCGAGACTGACTTATCTGTGTTTTCGCAGTCTTTATATATCTTCCAAAAGCGGAAATTGTTTCTTCCGGTTTTTGCCTCGATCACGCGACGCCTACACGACGCCTACGTAATTCTCAGAGTCACCTGTCTGTTTGCCTGCGTAGGCATTTCCGCCGCTGTCGGAAATAGGGTCAAAGTGACATCCGCTACTTTTCATCAACCGGGAACACCCACGCTTCATCCCTTCTTGGGTGGGGCCAGACCGTTATATTACATATATACTATGACAGAAGGTAGTTACTGAGAGTGAAAGAATATTAAAAAAAGAAAAAATTATGAAGCAGAGAGAACAATGGAAGAATTAAGAAGATAAAGATTAATAATGTATATAAGTTTTTGAAGATCAAAGTTGATTAAAAAGCAAGAATCCGAAAGAGAGTTCCACAAGAGAGAAGTGCGGAAAAGGAAGCTATTAGTACAAAACATTCAGTTACAGTTAAATCTAGCAATTTACACACCTGAACGTTAGCATCAGGTATACTGATGGAAATCAATAAAAAATATATTCTCAAAAACTGATTAAAAGAGAACAGTTTTGTTTTGAAGGCGTTAAAATTAACAAAACTTTTCTTGGTCCATTTAATAACAGATCGTAGCTCCTTTTTTAAATCAGATGTTAATTTGACCTTATGGAACCGGTCAGCCTGACCATTAAGACAGAAGTAAATAGTGTGGGATCGAGATATACACCAAATTGAAAACTGATGACATCGGGAAGGTTGTTGATGAAAATTAGGAATAAATTAGGCAAAAAATGCAAAAAGATCTAGAAGAGTGGCCATTTAAGATAACTTTCATTTCGTGATTTGATCAAATTAAAAATCCATGCAGAAATCTCATAATTCTTCAGCTTGTGAAGAAGCCTCCCTGTCAAATCCTTTTGAGAGATTCAAAACAATAAACCGCGCTTTCCCATTCTAATGTTTGATAGAATCTTTCGGCAATAATTATTTACACATGATCAGTTGATCTAGAGAAACGGAAACCATATGGTGTATATGAAAAAGTACCATGCGAAGTGATATGATTTAACAATTCAGAGTTGATAATCTTACCAAAAGGCTAATAGGATGAGACGGTCTTTAAAGTCTGGAATTCAAGAAGATGATTTCTAACAGGGAACAAGAAAAAATAAAGACAACAATAGAACAGAAAAACATCAAGTTCCGTATAGATTGTGGTCGTTAAGATCAAAACAAAATAAAAACACATACTTTCTCTCTGGACAACAATTGATGACTGACGCATTAAAAGGCAGATAGGGTGGAAAGTCTGAAACACTACACTCACCACACTTCAGTTAGGCCTTGCGATCTGCCAGTTTAGAATTACCTCCATATGCTAGTCTTGAGCACCTCGAGGTGCTGGTTAGTAAGCTCGTCTTGCTAGAATCATTACAATTGAGTAGTGAGTTCGATCCTCACTGGTTGTCCCATATTTCGGCCTTGTGTCACATCTAAGCTATGCTTAGAAAATCACCATATATTGTGGTCTCCTATTAGTATATGTAGCAAGATTGTATCTACTGTCGGCATACCCCTCACGTACCTGACAGATCCTGGTATTCCACAGCGGTCATCCATGTGAGTACTGACCATGCTTAATGCTGGTTAATTTTGGGGAAACGTTGCTAGCCTCTAGCTAATCTTTCAATATATTCATGGAAAAATGTTCGGTTAAATTCTGCTCCTTAGTTCCACCAATTAAAAACCTTCACTACTAGGACCTGCCAAGCCACGTGCGTTAGATATTCCCTTCGTATTCCATTGGTAAAGAAGAAGTACTAACCAGACAGATTTTCCACAGAACTGTTGCATTAGAGAACAGACTCCCAATAAGAAGATTCTCCGGTCTCTACAACCATACATTTTTCAACTCTAGAGTCAACAGTTTCTATCCTAAGTATCTTCATAATATTCAACTCTTTCTTCCAATTGGCATGCCTTTGCAATCACCTTCGTTTAGTAACCCTCTACCTTAACTGGTTCACAGGGCTTGCATTTGGTGAAAAAAAATGTGAAATTACCTGAAGGTTATCTAGATCTACAAAAAGGCCGAAGAACGAAACAGCCGAAACATTGTTAAAATAAGAACAAAGATTATGAGATTAGGTCGAATGTAAATAATAATAATAGTTCGTCATTCCAGAAATTCAGATAGTAACTAATCAATGCTTGCATCACAGTTAGATAAAAAGGGAGTAAGGTAGATTGGAAGGGATAAGGGAAAGAATAAGAAGATGCAGATAAAGGATGAGAAATTAGCAAAGGTATCAATTAAATGGAATTTTATAGGCTGTGATAGCAATAATTTTTCCCAAGTATTTTTACACCTGAAGACACTCTTGTTGGTAGCTGCGGACATTAGTTGTCGAAAACTACCAGTAAAACTGAGTATGGTATAAAATCAAACGAGAGTGATGTAAAGAATAGGTAATGAATATATATACACCTCGGTTCCGCTTCACTAGAATGTGATTGGCTGGCGTCAGCCACAAATATAGACTAACGCGTGGAAGTCCAGTGATCTACCTCTAGAAGTCTATTGGTCTTAGACTAGAGATCTACGACTGTTGACTACGACCTACGTCTCAGAACACTGCATACGACGAGTACCGTATATTACATCTACGTACTAGATTGACCTACCCGGTTACATTTGCCTTAATCACTTAACTACATCGAATGATATATGTATACTTTTCCGGGACATATCAAAGAGCAAGTAATATTTCTGATATATTGTTCAAACTGACTATGTAAAGAATAAGCGATAAAAATTCTGGTTTTCTTTGTTTTGTTTTGTTTTGTTTTTTTGTTTTTGTTTTTGTTTTTTTGTTAATTTTTGTTCTAGAACTTCCTCACCAACTTATGGCAGTTGTCGGAAATGTGTAACAATATCGGCCATGAATGAGACCTTAAAACCAAAGCATAATTTTTCACTAATCACTTCTGCATTTCAACGGTTTATAAACGGGTTTTCTTTTTAAATCCCGTAAATATTCCCGAGATTACTCCTTCTTTCTCTCAGAATAAGTTTTAATATCTATTTTATATAAACCTTTCAGTTTCTCTCAAGGAACAGTTGAAGCCCGATTGTGTAAAAAAAAACAAAGAAAAGAATGCTAAATCTTGATGTAATATCGGTTCTCTAATATGTTCAAGCAATATGTCACATCCAACCTCCGAAGGCGGGCGAGGTAAATGAATAAAAGAAAGGCGACAGCCAAAAATACAATTCATATTGAGAGACACACTTTTAATAACATTTCGATCTCCAGGCTGCAAGATATTAATTAATGTTTTAAAAAATAAAAATAAAAACAAAGTTCTCTAACTCAGGCAAGTGTGTCTACAAAATATATCGTTTATAGAAATATACTCTTATAAAATCTATTTATTGCTATATATATATATATATATATATATATATATATGCAAGTGTAAGGTAGGTATGGTACCATTACTGTATAAGACACAAGAAGTTTAGAAACAAAATAGTTACTGTTGTAGTGATACTATAACATACTTATGTGGTAAATTTTAAATAAATATTATATATATATATACTACCGGCCATAATTATTAGGCCACCTGAGTTTTTTTTAAAGAAATGATGTATTTCATACTATCTTTTAGTATTTATTGCCAAATGGAAATAGAATGGTTCTTTTGTTATTACTTTGCAAAGTTTTACAAGGCTAGGAAACAAGGATTAACTCCTCCGAATCACCCAAAATCTGTTTCATTTTTTCATATATATATATATATATATATATATATATATATATATATATATATATATATATCTAGCAATATAGGTAATTATTAAATATTTATAAATTCATTTGATGCACATGTTATTGTGCAGTATTAACAAAAGAACCATTATATTTTCATATACAATTATTCACTTGACAATGATTACTAAAAGATAGTATGAAATATATCATTTTTTTAAAACACTGGAATGGCCACAAAAATAACCTAAGCTGGTCAAGCATAGAAATTATTACAACATGGGAACCAGTAATAAAGAGTGCTACAGAAAAACATTAGCGTTAAATATTGCACTGCTAAAAAGTGGAAACTGAGACGGACATTAGGTTTATACGTCTCAGAAATTCATACACTGAAGGATACGTGGCCCAGTAAATACAGACATTGGTTAGTTCCAGTGATTTGACCCAAAAACATGTGGGTTCAATACCAGACTACAGCAGTGGTGAAGAAATAACTAAGAGAGTTAAGTTAAAGGGCGATAACTACATGGCTACCAGAAGTAACATCGCTTATAAAATGAGGATGCTTTGACAATGCATGAGTTCTGGCAAAGAAGTTGTCCATTTCTCTTCATTAGGCATCTTTTTAAATATCATATCCTTTTATAAGGAACCTTTTAAATAAAATGTCTTTTCATAAGGCATCTTCTTAAATATCATGTTCCTTCATAAGAAACTTTCTTAAATACAATTTCTCTTCATATATATCATCTCCCTTCACAAGGAACCTTCTTAAATACAATTTCTCTTCATTAGGCATCTTCTTAAAGATCATGCTTTTTAAAAGGAACCTTCTTAAATACAATGTATTTTCATATGGCATCTTTTTGAATATTGTCTTTTTATAAGAACTTTCTTAAATACATTTTTCTTCATAAGCAACTTCTTGAATATTATGTCCCTTCATAAGGTACTTACTAATGCACAATGCTTTTTCATAAGGCAACTTCTTAAATATCATGTCACTTGATAAGGAACCTTCTTAAATACAATGTCTTTTCATAAGGTCACTTCTTAAATATCACGTCACTTCATAAGGAACCTTGTTAAATACAATGTATTTTCTGAAAACAACTTTTTAAACATCATATCTTTTCACAAGGAATATTCTAAAATTCAATGTCCCTTCATAATGTATGTTCTTAAACATCCTGTCTCTTTAAAAAGTTTCTTCTTAAATAAAACGTCTCTTGATAACGTAACTTTTTAATTCCTGTGTCCCTATTTTCTTAAATGCTGTCATTTCATACCATTTTCTTTTATAACGGACCTTCTTCAATATAATGTCTTTTCATAACGTAGGCTGACAGTATTAACTACAATGTATTCTTTGGAAAGATAACTAAGTTACTTTATTTTGACATTTCTATGGTTTTAGCATTAAGTGTTTTCTTTTTCTTAGACGAACTACCAACTGAGACTAGACTTTATCCCGCTAACCTGTAACTAGACATAGAAAACATGGATTCATACCTTCCCAAAGCTATTTTGGCATAAGTTAACGGAGCAACATCGGTCAGAATATAAACTCGGCTTGACATTCCCATTTTCTACGTCAAAAACTGCTACGCTTTCATTTTACTGAATCAGACAAAGGAAACATCTATCTTAATATAAGGGCAATAACGATAAATTTACTAAAAAAATGGATACCACTACTACTACTACAATTGTGGCTTCTATTAATAATAATAATAATAATAATAAATACGATAATCGCAAATATTTATCTGGCAATGTTCAGAACAATTTAAACTGCGTCTAGAGATTATATGCAAAAGAGGTATTGTCAAATATTTTATGTAAAATTCATAGATATGTGTTATCCAATGAAATAATTTGTACTATTATGTATAGCGAGTAAGCATGAAAGCAATTAAGTCCCAATTTCCAATTTCAGATGGATATTTTGTATTTTTTCAGTAATTATAGCAGTTTGCAGTATAAAGAAAATATTTACAAGAATAAGAATTTAGTATTATGGCTCTTAAAAAAGAACTAACAATGAATGAAAAGAACTATATAATCAAAGAAGTTAGCAAAGGAAAGTCTTCGCTTCAAATTTCTAAGGATTTGAAAAGGGATCATCGAACAATCAAAAAATTATGTCAAATGGGAATTCAACCAAGGAAAAAAGTCTCAGGCTGAATTCAGGAATTTAACAAAGCGAGACCTATCACATATCCGAAGAGTATTATTAAGAAACCAAAATGTATCAAGTGTGTTCATATTTCAGGCCGCTAGAGCACCTATGGTGGCAAGGAAAACAAAGTGTAAGGCATTAAGGAAGTTTGCTGATGTAAAACATCAAACAAAGAAACCTATTTTAACAGAAAAAAAACATAAGGCTAGAAGATTGCAGTGAGCAAAAAAATACATGAAAATATATTTCAGTTAAGTGCTTTTTACAGACCAATAAAGCATCACCCTCGATCGGTCCGATGGATGGGCTCGATGATGGGTTTGCAAGCAACATGACTCAAGAAAAAATTTTAAACGCCAACAAGGTGGCGTTGGGATCATGATATGGGATGGAATTATTGATTGTGACCTCGAGGGTCCATTTAAAGTGAAAGACGAGGTTAAAATGAATTCCAAAAGTTACTGTGATTTTTTATAGTAATATTTCTTTGAATAGCTTGACAACCAGTCTTTAGCCAAGCGTAGATGTATGAGTTTTATGCAAAACAACGCACCAAGTCATGCATCAAAGTTTACTAAATCCTGGTTGAAAGGAAAAGGATTTGTTGAAGATTCTCTTATGGACTGGCCTTCAGATAACTGTGACTTGAATCCCATTAAGAACCTGTGGAGCATCTTCAAGAGAGATATTTATTCTAATGGAAGGCAATTCAACAGCAAGTATGACCTCTGGGATGCAGTTAAGGTTCTGCAAACAACTTACCAGCCGCTAAAATTGCAAATCTAACATCAGATGTTGGCAATAGGCTGCTAAGAGTTATTGAAAAGAAAGCATTTGTGCAATAGATTTTAGGAGGTTCTTATTATTTTTTGTTAATGTATCTTTTATTTTTAAAATAAAATGTTTTTTATGTTTTACCTTTAAGAAATTGATGAATTTATTCTAAAATCTTTTCATATTATTTTTACATTAGTTTTACAAGGTATAATAATGTAAAAGTATCAAAATTAACAGTTGCAAAATAATTACTAACAGTCAAACTAGTCTGTTTTGTTAACTTAGTAATTTTTTTCCAACCAAAAACAATAGTTTTCTCTATCACCATATATCTAAGTTAATAATATTGAGTAGAATCTAAACAACATCATAATAGGACTTTTAACATTAAAGACGCAACTCTTTATACCAATTCATAACTTGCATATAATCTCTAGACGCAGTATATATGGCAATGTTCAAGACAATATCTTGTTCCCAGATTGTAATTTGCACAATTCTCCCTATAAAAAGAACACAACAAAACAATCGAACACACTTCGAGATTTGTATTCTTAAGGTTCTTTTAAAGTCGGTAACATAATGAGACGAGACTTGGAAAGAAAAAGACTTAAAGAAACAATAAAAATATGTTGGCAACGTCTGATATCCGATTAATTCAATAAATATTTCAAAAATTATTAATACACGCACACATGCACGCATATATTTACCATATGCACATATATAAGTGTGTCGTGTGTGCGTAGCAAGGTCTATATTACGAGCATCATAATCCGGCGTTGCCCGTGAAACTCTGAACATTTTTTAATTAGATGATTAATGAAGCGTGTTGCGATTTCCGAGCGATTGTAGTTGCCGCCTCAATTTAAAACTTAGAAAATAATTATACAAAAATTATTGTTTAAAAATTGTGAAAAAATTCCATTACAAAAATCTATTTTCTTTCTTTTTTTTTTTTTGCGTAAACTGAGTGGATGTTTTGTGTGAAATTGTAAACAACATTGCGTTTGTTTTTGTTTCAAAATTACGTGGGAAAATATTTACATTTTTTGTTGACTATATAAATTTCAGAAATTTTCGGAGAATATTTAAAAATGTAGACATTTAATTTTAGAGGAAAAAGTTACATTAATGCCACACGAATTACAGACAGTTGCTTTCCTGCATGAAATATTTAGCAAAAAAAGCTTTATTTTTTTAATTCTATTTTCTGAAGTATGAAATATTAAATCTGATAAAAAAGCCTTATAAATTAAATTAACCATTGGCACTTTTATTTTTTACACATTTTGTTTTTGTTTAAAAAAAAATTTTTTTAAATATTTCTTTTGCTTCAAAATTACAGGAAAAATATTCACATTTTTTGTTGACAAAATAAATTTTTAAAACGTCGGAATAAAACTTAAATATAAAGGCTAATTTTTTTTAGTCGCATTTGACACGTGTGATTTGATTTTTGTGACGCAATTTAGCAATCATCTTAGATCTTTGATGTTTTACGGTAAGATGTAAACAATCGGCTGAATTGGCCAAAAAGTGCGAAAGGGAAAATTGCTGAACTTAAACTCAAAAAGTATGTGTCGACCTGGTTTCCCTGTAGATATGTGTCCCTAAAAGGTTTGAATGGTGTAGCTTAAAAATGTAGGCGTGCATAGATTACAGTCACACACAGACTCAAAGATTGCCTTTTATATATATAAATAACTCTGAATAATTCTCGAAAATTCTTCATGAGAATTAATGTTTTATTTTCAAAAAACGGTAAGAAACATGTCACTGAATGTATTATCTATCGCTAGCCACTACTTTTTCGTATCTTTCTGGCAGTATTTGAATTCCAACTGGCATCATCAAAAGGATGAAAGTGCTGCTCAGCCAGGCTCTGTGCCATCGATCAGAACAAGTGATTATCGGACAGGGCAATATCTGGTGAATATGGAGCGCGATGTAGGATTTCCAAGAAGGTTTTCACCCATATTGCATAATGTGGCCTAGAATTGTTATAGTGCAAAATCACTTTAACGTGGATCTGCTCATATAGCGGATGTTTTTTTTTTCAAAGGCATCAACTACAGTCGATAGCGATCTCCTGAGATGGTTTTTGAGCAGCTTATAATAAACCAAACTCAACTGAATCCACCAAATGCAGAGCAGAAGCTTCGAACCATAGATATTCGGCTTTACCGCCGATGCTGATGCATGGCCGAAATTACCCCACGATCTTCTACGCTTAGGGCTATCGTAGTGTATCCACTTTTTATCGCCGGTCTTGATACGTTGCAATATACCTTTCCTTGTTTCCCGTGGAAGAAGCTGTTCGCACGTGATAAGATGTGGTTCGAAGTCTCTCGGCTTTAACTCATATATCATTCAATGTTCTTGATTTTGAATTTGAATCATTCCTAATGCTTTTCGACGTTTTGAAACTGTTGCGTGATCAACTCCTAATGGTTCTTCAAGTTCAGCTTGTGCCTGACATGAGTCCTCATGAAGTAAAGCCTTCAATGCTTTATCTTCAATATTACTCGGTGCGCCAGAGCGTTTTTTTATCTTCAAAATTAAAATCATTATTTTTGAAGCGTCCTAACTAATGTCTGCATGTTGCTGCCGACAGAGAATCGTCGCCGTAAGTCTCAACAAGAATTCCGTTTGCTTCAGCTTAAGAATTCTTCTGAAAAAAGTAGTGCAGTAAAATTCTCTGCAAATACACTTTCTTTGGCACGAAATCCGACATGGGTAACGCCATAAAAAACAAAGCTGTTTACAAAGTTGCTTACTGTACATTCTTAAAGATGTATTACCATCTGAAACTACACACACGCAGGTCTGCGAAAGCCAGCTGTTGGAAAAACAGTGAGAACTTATTCAAGGAAGGTCCAAATATATATATATATATATATATGTGTGTGTGTGTGTGTGTGTGTGTGTGTGTGTGTGTGTGTGTGTGTGTGAACACAATGGAATTATTGCGAATATGATGAATCGTGTATGTGAGTAATGGAGTAGACACATATATATACAGCTATATATATAAATAATTATATATATATATATATATATATATATATATATATATATATATATTCCATTTTTAAACAAGTTATTTCGCTACCCAGGTTTCTACCACGACTGGATTCTTCAGGCGATTTTTAATAACAGGATTTTACCTTTTACCGTTTTTATTTTTAAGAACGCTCTGGAAAGGGTGTTTTATTTGAACGTTCACGTGACAAAGAATTTATGAATTCGCATTGTTTAAATTCAAACGAATTATGACGTTTTCATTCATGGTTGTATGAACCTAAGAGGTATTTCTTAGTGTAAATGCATTTTGTCATAATTTCTGTCCTTTCATTTAACAGTTCGTCTTTATTTGGGTATGTCATAATTTCTAACTGTTCTTCTTGGCACAGTTTACATATTTGTCTACCGTTGTAAGGATTGGCTGTTTTTACAAGGCTTCACGTTATGCATGGATCTTTTTCATATTTTGATTTCAGTTTCCAATTTTGTATTGTTTTTTTTTAATTTTTCTATTTTAAATGTAGATCTGTGGTTGAACCACCTGGTCTTTAATTGAGCCCAAATATATTTTGTTTTGGCCATCTGGGTCAGGTACCTCTGCCTTATAAATTATTTCTTTTGTGTTGCAGAGACATTGAAGTGGACATTTATTTTGTCCCTGTAGTTGCATTCTTTTTTGTTGGTTTTGTTTTGTACGATGCTATTTAAGTTTCTGGCATTTTGTTTCTTTATGAAACTATCTAAATTATTAGTGCAACTATAACTTAGTTTGATTGTGTTTTTGTTGAAAGTTTTGTTTAATTCTGATTCTTTTGGAAAGTGCTCATCTATTAGTTTAAAAATATTTGTCCTATTCTGGTCTTTACTTCTAAATTGGTGGTTTGAACCAGATAATGTTTTCTATTGTTGTTTTTGATTTGTCTGTTTGGTTGAGAATTATATTGTAAAATGTTTTTTATGGCCAGAATATCTTAGCGCATCCTCATATATATTTTTCTTTTTGTTAAATATTGATTTGTTTGACGAATTCTTAGATAGTCTGTGTTCTATGCCTTTGTAAATGTGTTTAATTATATTATTTGTATGATTGAACTTTGTATTTATCTATGATAACGTGGCGTTTGTTTTCATGGATGGCGAGACATTTCCTGTTTGTAAATTAAGTTCTACATCTAAATATTGTACCACTTTATTATTTGTGTCCACTGTAATATCAAAATCTAGTTCTTTGAATAATTTAAAAAGCTGTTATTTATTTATTTTATCATTCATTCTTCTGTTGTCTGGTGCTATTATTACAACAAACTGGTAGAAACCGGGGTAGCGAAATAACTCGTTTAAAAATGGAAAATATTCAAAAGTTCTACCATATAATTGTATAGAACACTTTTCAATACAAATGTGTACTGGTCTAACCCTATTAGGACCCCAAAACAGTATTAAACAATATATATATATATATATATATATATATATATATATATATATATATAAACTTATTTATAAATGGAAATTTTGTCTGTGTGCGTGTGTATGTGTGTGTGTATGTGTGTGTGTTGTGTGTCCGTTATCTATAGATTCCGAAACGACTGAACCGATTTTCTTGAAAATTTACACAGTTGTACTATAAGCGTTTGTGAGTGTTCTTAACTAGGTTTTGTGTCGAGGTACCCCCGATAAATATCGAAAATCGATAATCGAAAAAAATCGGGTTATAAAAGGAGTGGTCCGATTTTAATCAAATTTGATACACTCATAGACAAAGACATTAGAAACGATATTCAGAAGTTTCAAGGTTGCAGTTCTTACAATAGTGCAGAAAATCGGTAATATATATATATATATATATATATAAAAGGCAAGATGTTTGTGTGTGTGTTTATCTGCCTGTATATCTGTATTTTTTCAGCCCTTTTTTTTAGTTTTTACTTGGGGTTTGACTCTAAGAAGGTATAATTGTAGTTCTTAGTCTCAGCCATGATACCATTTACTCAGAGGACTTATTTAGCCTTCAAAATTCAGTTTACGACGCAAAAAACTTATTTGATAACGATACCAGGGAATCAAAATTTAACTTACATCCATTCATTTGTTTTTTGTTTTTTTTTTGTTTTTTTTTGTTTTTTTTTTCAATCTACGGTTTCGCTTTAACTGGAAACAACTATTGGTTTTTAGTCTTTTGCACCAACGTCCGAAGAGTTTGAGCTCCAGCATCATGGATTAGTTTTAAAGCTTTCATTAAAGCCGAGCAACGCCGGGCTATACTGCTAGTATATACAGAATTATATATATATATATATATATAAAACACATCACTTAACAATTCCAGGGCCTGACATATGGATGATGCCACTAATAAAAAAAATCATACAATGTTGTATAAAGTACTACCCTTCAAATAGCACTTGACAAAATCTGGGCCCAATTGGATTATTAGTTTGCAAATTACAGTTATTTAAGGGAAGCTACTGTTGCAAATTTTCAAAGCAATGAGAAAACCTGAATTTCATATGTTGATAAAGTATTACTTTCTGATGGGGAAAAATATTGTTCAAGCAAAGAAATATAAGTGTTATTCGGACTCTGCTCCCTCGGAAACAACGGTTAAGAGGTGGTAGGCTGACTTTGCACGCGATCGTACAGACACAAATATTACTGAACGCTCAGGTCTCCCAAAATCGGCTGTTGTCCCGAAAAACAGCAAAAAATCCACAAACTCGTTTCGCCCGACCGTCAATTGAAGTTGCGTGAGATAGCAGAAGAGTTGAACTTATCAGAAAGCAGTATATTCACCATTTTGCTTGAACACTTGTTTATGAGAAAGCTGTGTTCAAAGTGGATGCTACGTTTGCTCACACTCGATCAAAAACAACAACGCGTCGACGATTCGGAGCGTTGTTCACAACTTGTCGACGCAACAAAAGTTGTTTTTGCGGAAATATGGGGCAATGCATGAAACATCACTTCACTCAAGCGTAAAAACAGCAGCAAGTGAAAGCCCTACAAAGCGACCAAAGATGCAAACATCAGCAGGCAAGGTTTTGGCCTCTGTATGTTGAGATGCATAAGGTATTTTGTTAATCGATTACCTTGAGAAAAGAAGAACCATTAATAGTGAATATCACATAGCATTATTTGTGTGTCTGAAGAATGAAATCGCCAAAAACAGGCCAAAAATTGAAAAAGAAAAATTGATCGTTTCCAAACCGATCGCAACGATGGTAAAAACTACATGCATTGCACTTTGAATTGCTTCTGCATCCACCCTATTCTCTAGATCTTGCTCCCATTGGTAACTGGCTGGTAGCAGACCTGAAAAGATGCCCCAGAGAAAGAGATTTGCCTCCAATGAAGAAGTAATATCGGAAAATTACGTGTATTATGAGGCCAAAGACAAACTTTTCTACAAAAAAATTAAATTGTTAGATAACCGTTAGAATTAGTGTATCACTCTAGAAGGAGACTATGTTGATGAATAAAGTCAAATTTTGCCTAAAATTTGTTGTTTTATTAGTTAGGCTCGGGATTACTGAATGATGTGATATTGTATATGAAATGATTTGTTTGAACATTATTTTTGATAATATATATTTTCGTAATAACAATTCATTGTAAATAATCAGGCCCGTAGAAATAAATATATATTACTGTTTGATTATAAACAGAATATCTACTTAAATACGAGTATCAAAAATAATATTCAAACAAATTATTTCAAGTCGTCGCTTGTTTATAACCAAGGTTCATTAATTTCCGTAATATATATATATATATATATATATATATATATATATATATATATATATAAATGGATATTTATCGTTATACTCGTTTCGAAAAACCCTCAGAGCACATATGCGGAAAGAAAAATGGTGATAAAAAAAGAACGAGCTAAGCACTTGAACATCAGTCAAAGTACGCAGCCCAAAGAAAAAACCCGAGACGTGTAACCTAAAACGAATACTATATATATATATGCAAAGTGTTTGGTTCTTTAATAAATTAGATTCATGCCGACTATGATGTTCTCGCTCGTCAGGGCTGTTTTTCTTTAAGTCTGTTTTTTGTTTTTTTTAGTATGTTTATATAGCATGTGGTGTGATATTGCGGGAGTTGTCTTGTTGATGATTCGTTGGTTATTCTTATATATATATATATATATATATATATATATATATATATATATATAACGCGCTCTCTCACAGAAACTGTAACTCGGGGCCGCTCAGCATAGGTGTTAAACAAACACAAGTGTATGTGAGTAGGCGTCTGCAATGGGGATTAGATAGCCGCCCTGGTAGATAGGTATCCTTGAATACTAGTGACCAGCCATTATATGTAGAAAGAGTAAAAATAGGCGGCCTGAATTCTTCTCTCGAAAAACGTGTCCAAAGATGGCTAGCAATTTACTTGTACATACTGCGATGGGATTCGATTTTCATGTCTGTTAATTCCCGAACTTTTGTTCGTTTACTGAAAATCATGTTTCTTATTATTTCACTGTTTGTTTCACTTATTCCAATCGTGTTCCCAAATTTCTGACTTGTTCGTTTGTTTTGTCCACTTTGCTTGTATTGCCGCCAGTCGACCCGTTCGTTTATTCACACCTTGTTATTCTCTTCCAATCGTGTTCCTTTCCCTATCACCCTCGTTCGTTCGCTTCCGCTGATCGATCGAATTTATTCCAAGGCTAATTCCCTTATTTCTATGATGTTCCTTTATTCTCACCTTGACGTTCATTTACACCGATCGACCTGCCTTGTTCTTCTGGTTCCTTACATTGTCGTCTTGTTTTTATTTCGTTTTCGCCAGCTTGTTTACCGTACGTCGCCCAAACAACGTCAACATTTTATCTCCTGGCGCTTATACCCTTAGGGGTATCGACATTACGTGCAAGCCGTGAAAAAGCGGTCGATTACAGTTCCAGGGATTATCTGCAATAGATCTCTCCATCTTCCCAGCATGCTTTGATCACTGAAGTGTGGCGAAATGCTCATGTACTTAGTATTTCCAATAACTATGGACCAGGTCGCTTTTCCGTTCATTCAATTGATTTGTTTCGTCTATAAAATGGCAATGGATCAATACTACTTCGACGTGGACGTTTCTCAAAATCACCAAGATTCACTCTAATTCTCTCCCACACTCTATCATTCTTCTACCTTTTTTCTACCTGTCTATCTTGAAATTTCAATTTATATCTATCTAGATATCTTAATCACTTTGTTTCTTGTTCCGTATGTTCCTATATATATATATATATATATATATATATATATATATATATATATATATTGTAACAAAGCTATAGAACTTGTAGTTTTTCACCTGCTGTTCATGCATTTACTTTTTTAAAGAGTGCTCGATACAACGTAGAGCATTATAGAACTACCCAGACAAAATAAGGAACGTGTCTTAAACTAACCTACCTCTCCTAACCCCCAAAAATATATCTCTAAGGCTACAATACGGCCGACTAAATCAGAATAAGCTCCCACTCCACATTCACTTAAACATCATATCACCATAAATAAACCGATTTCACCATTTAATTTTTATTTCAACTTATCACCTGAGAAGAAGCGCACATAGCAATTATGTAGTGATACAAAGAATTTATAAACCATTGTAACAACCATTACAACATATAAATATATATGTATATATATACAGCCCTCTCTCTCTCTCTCTCTCTCTCTCTCTCTCTCTCTCTCTCTCTCTCTCGGATTAAAATAAACTGTAGACATTCATTAACGATCCAATTATATTTTTAGACAAATCATTAATATAAAGCAGAAGAGGACAGGGTCGAGAAGAGAGCCTTAGGTGACGCGGCGTTGACCCCATGGGCTTCTGATAACTGGTCATTAAAAAAGGTCGTGGATCTACCTCTTAGGAAGGACTTCATAAATGAGAAAATAATTCCAGAGATTGTAGAGCAATAGAGTTTTTGTTTTTGTTTTTTGGGGGTTTTTTTAATCGTTTCACCCCAAGCAAGGCGGTACCGCCACTGATGCACAGGGGCCTACATAAGAGAGTATAAGTTTAGGAAAGAAGAGAGTGAAGAGAAAGACGAACCAGTTACAGTGGTTGTCAGAGAAAGGGCAAGAGAAGGATGGGAACATAGGTGTGAAGACAGTTGCAAATACAGAGAAAAAGGAAAAGAACAAGATACAAGGGGTGATGTAGAAAGGATTAGAGTCAAGTGGATAAGAGATGGAAATTGACATTGCATTGGAATTCCTGGAGGTTGTGGCTGTCAGGAAAGCAAGTATTCGGAAGGGAGTTCCACAGGCGGGATTTACGCGAAAAGAAGCTGATGAGGCAGAATTGTCGGTTAGATTTGGTTGATTTAACTGTAAAAAAAATAGTACCTTGTTGCCAGTCTTGTTTCACGAGTAAATTCTTGTGGAGGGGAGTATCAGTGACCTAAGTTCATCGGAGCAGAAGCCATGAACATATCTTTAGAAGAGACAGAGGGAAGACACATGCCACCGGTGAGAAAGTAGCTGGAGTCGAGCTGCCAGGTCGGACCGAACACAATACAGATTCTTCTTTGGAGCCTGTCGAAAACCCTGTGTGACAACTCCCGATGGCACGCTCTGTTAAAAGCATTTGCTACCTTTAAGGTGATAGGTTACGTGGTAAAAATATTGACTCTTTTCATGAAATAATCGCTTTTCTATAGTATGAGTTTCTGTATCTCTCTTTATATACAAATATCTGTCAGTTGCGTATTTTGTTATGTTTAACCATCAAAGCAAAAATTATCCATAGTTTTTATTGTTCCGAGCTCTTTCGGACAGTGATTTAGCCAATCTCAAAAGTGTGTATTCGATATATTTATTCTCAATGTGTTGTACTACACAGTAGTTGTACTGTGTGAACATTTCTGTGGAAGAGTGACCGTTTTAAGTAGTCACGTGCCATGCATGATTGTGTTGACGTGAGGGTCGCTTCTATTTTAAGAAAACATTTAATACGCCACATCCGCTACTGAACAGTGTCAAATTAAATTTGGGGGAACGGCATTCAATGAAGTGGGCTCTTCTAATAGTAAGATGTCTACGGTTATGTGATTTAAAAGGCTTTTTGTGCTATCATTAGAATTATTTTCGGTGTTCTTGTAAATTATGGGTGACAAAAAACAGTCTTGAAGTTGGCATTAACATTATATTCATCTTCGCTAGTTTTGATTTGGTGACTTATTTTGGTTAGGAACAAGGTTAGCGCTCTTCCGTTATCTTTTTCATGATTATTTCCCCACCCCAAGGAAGGAGAAAACGCCATTGGTGCATATGGGTTTAGAGTGTGAGAAAAACAAGATCTAGAGGATGGCGGAGAAACGATAAGAGAAGGATGGGAATAAAGGAGATAAAAGATGGCAATTGACGTAGAACTTAAAATTTTGGAGAAGCAAGCAAACGAAAGGTTATTTTTTTTTATCATTTCACCCCAAGCAAGGCATTCCACTGCCACTATTGCGCATGGGGCTACATAGGGGAAGGTAAAGAGAAGGAGTGGTTAGACATAGGGAATGTCAGGAGGAAAGTGACAGATGCATAAGGATACCGAGGATGAGGGTTGGGCAGATGGAAAGTGTTTGATAGAACGGGAGCAGGTTAGTGTGTTAGGAGGTGTATATTGACCTTACATTTAAACTCCTGGAGATTGTAGCCGTCGGGGAAGCAATCGTGTGGAAGGGAATTCCACAGTCGGGAAGTGCGAGGAAAGAAACTGTTGGAGTAGAAGTTGCTGTTGCATTTTATCGGTTTCACTGTAAAAGGGTGGGATCTAGTTGCTAATCTAGTATCTCGTGCAAATTCGTATTTAGGGGGCACCAGTGATCTAAGTTCATCGGAGCAGAAGCCGTGAAAATATTTATAGAAGAGACAAGGGAAACCACGTTGCGCCGGTGGGAGAGAGAAAGGTAGTTCCACAAACGGAAAATGCAAGTAAAGAAACTATTAGAGTGGAAGAGGCGTTTACATTTAACTATTTTGGCGGTAAATGAGTGGCAAATAATAACATGCATAAAAATATGGGATCGGGAAACCAGGTGAAAAAGATCGTCAGAGCAGTTGTCAGAAAAAATACTTGTCAAAAAGAAAGTGTGATGCCACATCAAGTCGGTGAGAAAATGACTTAAGTGGGGCGGCCAAGTCAGAATCGATTATATTGCAGGTTCTTATTTGGATGTTGCCGAGAACATCGAGATGAATAGCAGGAGCACCTGACCAGAAATAGCAACAGTATTTAATGCACGAACGAATGGTATATTTACAAATGTGTAAATTAGTAAAACTTGACACGTTTTTTGCGGTTTATAGCAGAAATATGGTGTTTAATAATTTTCCTCGTGGCAAATTCGCCCTGTTTATAATTATTGTGCATCATGATTAAACATAATAGACATTCATTTTCTCTTATATTAACAGTAAACTTTTAGAAAATTATTTGCTGCCTCGATACACTAAATATATATATAGAGAGAGATGTTTTGTTTTTATATATATATATATATATATATATATATATATATATATATAAACAAAACATCTCTCTATATATATATATTTGCGGCCTCGATACACTAAATATATATATAGAGAGAGATGTTTTGTTTATATATATATATATATATATATATATATATATATATACAGGATTTGTGTCGAGGTACCCCCGAAAAATATCGATAATCGAAAAAATCGGGTAATAGAAGAAGTGGTCCGATTTTATTCAAATTTGATACACTAATAGACAAAGACATAAGAAACGATATTCAGAAGTTTCAAGGTTGCAGTTCTTACAATAGTGCAGAAAATCGATAATATATATAAAAGGCAAGATGTTTGTGTGTGTGTCTGTTTATCTGTCTGTATGTTATTTATACAAATCCACAATTTATTTCCGATTCTCACCAAACTTCACACAAATATTCTTTAGGCTGAGTCTGAGCTGCAGGTCCATGGATTAGTTTTAAAGCTTTCATTACACCCGAGCAACGCCGGGCTATACTGCTAGTAGATATATATAATAGAAAAGTGATGTTTTACAAATTGTTACATATTTTTCATCGGTACTAGTAGTCGTCGTCTGCATTCATGGACAAAGCCAAAATTCATTTCATTTCAGGTTGACAGTGTACAAGTTCAACGTTAAAGATTATCACGCATATAATTTGGCTACCCTAGTTTTCACTGATCTGGGTTTGTGCTGAACAACACTGTGTAAACTCACGCATACACACACACATCCATATATATATATATATATCACCACTTCATCTGTATTGTCATACCGTGGTCGATATCAGACATATACGTTTCACATCAGGATCGATAATTGCTTTCTTTGTAATGATTCCCAGGAACTGATCCATATTGATTAACAGAAAAGCCCCAACATCTGTGCTGCTTGTCTGTAACAGTTGTTCATTGATTACCGAACATGTTCAATTCGTATTATTTGATCTTCGACGATTCTCACTGATCGAACAGAATTTAGGAAACTCAGCGACGGATAAAAAAAAACTTCGTCAGTTTAATGATGGTTTCTCTTTTATAAAAGAAACCCAAGACAGAACTTTCTGTCACAGTATTTTATTACAAAACTATATAAATGTTCAAAATTCTTCATATTGTTAAACTAAAAGTGCAAAATATTTCCCCTACGTCTAGGTTTTTTCCTTGATAGTAACACATAAAGAATAGTAAGACGCACCCGTTTGTTACTTCAATACGTCAGTCAGTTAAGTGCCATACGTGAAACACGCTTGGGCGATCATGTCTCGAAAGAGACATGACTGACTAGGCAGAAGATTATCCCGCAGTAGGTTGCCATTGCATTTTGCGGTAGACTGGTTGCCGACCAAGGCTATAGAACCCAATCTGTCCTGTTATTTAACCCATAACTGGAAGGAAGAGACGGATTAATACCTTTCCCAAGGGTATTTGCGCGTAAGTGAATGCAATGAATTCAACTGGAATTCGAACTCGGCTCTCCGATTTCTTGTTCCGAGCTGATATTCACTGGACCACCACGCACATCCTTCAATACGTAAGAATCTTAAATATCTCTTCCCCATACTTCTACACTCTTTTTCTTAAACACGGGATTGTTTCTGATTCCTCCTCGAAGAGAAAAAAATCGTACATGAACAGATTTCTCTCACTCTTATTATTTCTACATCAAAGAGATGTGTCATTTTCTTGAGTACTATATCATTTAGGATACAGTTGAACATTACTCTCCACATCTTTCTTTACCTTATTAATATCTGTAAAGTGCGTATTCTCGTATCTGATCTTAAGAAAAATTCAGTGGATTTGATAGTAACTCCTATTTTGAATTCCAAGTTGTCCTTGGTTACCCTATCAAGTCTAAAAAGACGAGTTATCCTTGGTTGCTCTACCAAGTCTGGGAGATAAGTCTTTTTTTACTATGCTACACGTTTGTAGGGACGAGATTAATTAATTCCGTTTTATATGGTACTTGAGCAACATGAATGCAGTATTTTAGTCCGAAATTTAAATTCCATTTTCCGTATTGACAACCCTCACACCAAATAAAATTATATTTATAAATAAGCAAAAACTGCCGCAACTGAATTTGTTATTGGTTTCTTTCGCACATCTTTCAGCTTGATAAATTATTAGCTGAATCCCTTCAATTTGAATCAGATTGTTTTTTCCGGTATATCAACATTTTATTATTTAAAAACAAAACCTATTTTGGATTTTCTAGATACAAGTCTTGTTATTGAATCCATAGTTGGGGGACAGAGTGATAGATTCATACCTTTCCCAATGTTATTTTCCCGTTGGTGAATGTGATAAATCCTACTGGAATTCGAACTCAGCTCTACGTTTTACGTTTTATATTGGACTCAGAGTGTCTCTTTCAAAAAGCAAGCACTTTTTTCATTTTTGCTCACTAAGCAAAATGTTTTTTATATATTTTTTGCTTTTTAAGCAAAATATTTTGTTTTCATACATTTTTTGTAGGAAAAATGTATTGTCTATTTATATTGATTTTGTTCTGTAAGTAAAGTATTTTCTTTATTTATCATGGTTTATTCATTTTGTAACCAAACTGTTTTATCTAGTTTTTTCTTTTATCGCTCTATAAACAAAATATTTTATTTATTAACATAGTAAACAAAAATGTATCCATTTTTATTCATTTTTGTCCTGGAACATAAATGATATGGTTATTTTCATTGTTTTATTGCTGTTTAAGGAAAGTGTTTATTGATATTTATTGGTTTTCTTTGCTCTGTAAGCAAAATGTTTTTTTATTTTGATCTCATTTTTCACTGTATGAAAAAAATGTTTTGTTTTTTTCGTCTTTTCTGACACCGTAAGCAAAATATTTTGTTTATTTTTTCATTCTTTTGTGTCATTGTTCGCAAAATCTTTTGATTATTTTCATTTTTTTTTATACTGTTAGCAAAATATTTTCTTTATTTTTATTCATTTTTTAATCTGTAAGCAAAATTTTTTGTTTATGTCAACGGTTTTTTTTGCAGTGTGAGGAAAATCTTTTGCAGTTTTTTTCTCTGTAAATAAAATGTTTTGTTAATTGTCTACCTATTGTTGCTGTGTAAGTTAAATGTTTCCTTCATTTTTATTCTTTTCTCTACTGTAAGATAAATATTTCTTTATAATCATTCCTTTTTCTTTATTCGTACTTTTATTGCTGTGTCATCAAATATTTTGCATGTTTTTATTCTTTTTTGTTAGGTAACAAAATGATTTGTTTATTTCCAGCTTTTTGTTGCTTTTCAAGCAAAATGTTTTGTTTTTCAATCTTTTTGGTTCCGTAAGCATTTTGATTTATTTATTTTCATTCTATATTGCTTTGTAAAGAAAATGCTTTCTATTTTTTCAAAATATTATCGCTGTGGAAGAAGAATGTTATGATTCCTCATATTTTTTGCCGCTGTAAGCAAAATCATTTCGTCATTTTTGCGCTATAAACAAAATGGTTTGTTTATTTTCATACGTTTTTCTTTCAAAGGAAATGATTTTGTTTATTTACCTCCTTTTATTGCTGCGCAAGCAAAAATTGGTTGATTTACCTGCTCTTGTTTACTGATTTACTTATGAAAAGAAAATAATTTCTTTCAATTTCAATTTTGTGTCTTTTTTTATTTTTGTAATCTTTTAACAAAATGTTTTTCAAAATCAAATTTATCTTTTGGCTGGACGAGATGTGATTAGATGGCCCTGTTAAAATTGTAGCTGTTCTTAACATTGACCTTTAAAATGCATTAGTCTTCGAAAGATATACAATCCTATTTTATTTAGAACTCATGAAATTTGGTGGAATTACAAACACTATCATGAAGTTCCTTGCCAATGTCTTTAATTCGATTAATATATTGGGTTGTCCGGAAGGTTTATGCATATTTGTAGTCGTCCATGTTTTTTGACAGATATAAAATGTTTACATTTTCGATTGGGGCAAACTTCAAACTATCTCTTGAGAAAGAAAGTTTAATCCGTATCAGTTTTGCATCACTATGAATGTGTAAAATTTGAAGGTGAATTTGAGATACTTGATTCTTTTTTTTATTACCATAAAAGCAAAAATACTTCGCAAACCACCAGAAAGATATTTTCTGTACTTACTAAGGTTGCTTTAATTTAGAGTTATAGATTGTAGGCTGATTTATGAAGAACGCCTTAGCAGAAAGATGACGACGAAATCAAGATATTAATGTAGAATAATATGCACTGCACAACACGGGAATTAGTAGAAACACTAATTTTATCAAGATCAACCATTAATGAAGACTTAGTGAATATTGGGTCCTCAAATCCCTATAATATTGGACTAGTACATGATATGAATGAAAATACTTTTTTATATAGAATTTCTATCTGTGATTTGCAATGAAAATACATCCTTTTTAAGTAAATTGTACCGGGTGATGAGAAATGGATCATTGGCAGCAAAGTTCAGCCAAAAGCAGTTAAGATTAAGATTCAGGAGCCAATTTTAGCCGCCTCAAAATAGGTATCCATCCTAAGAAGGCCATATTGTGGATTTTGTGAGATTAGAAAAGAATTCTATGAGCTTATGCCAAGTAACTAACTGATTCTGAAAAGTACTGCACTTAACTGGACTAACTAAAGGCATCAATTAAAGAAAAACCCACAATGTGTGATCAGACAAGGTACTGTTTTCCATCGGCAAACCCTCACGTTTCTTTGGCGACCCGGAAAAAAATTGTTACAGTATCGTTGGGATATGTTACCACACCCGTCATATTCACCAGACTTTGAATTTTCATTTACTAATGTCCCTGTAAAATAATGCTAATTGTAAAGATTTTATGTTTTTGGATGACATAAAAAAACACCTTAATAAGTTCTTTGCCGATAGACCACTAAAATTCTGGGAAGTCGGAATGTTAAAGGAAAAATAATGAAAGATTGTGTAAGAAAATGGTTCATATTTAGTTGAATAAATATTTAATGGCTTAAGTGTGTTTTGTGTTTTAATTTCACTTAAAAATTGGTATGACTTCTCCAGATAACCTAATAACACGGATAAAATTTTAAAATTCACTTATAATCATCTCAGCCTATAGACTTATTTATTTAGCATTCATTGATCAATCAGCCACTGTTGCTGTAGGGTGAAACTTATAAAATCTTTCCCTTAGATTAAGTTTTAAAGAAAATGGCTTTCTTAAATCCTCTAGAAATCCTGCCAGGATTCGTCATTAGTGGCCACAGTCGGAAGACTATAAGATACGCAGATGATACAGTGCTGATAGCAGATACAGGAAATAAAGTACAAGACATCCTACAAGAAGTAGTTAAAAAAAGCGGAAAGAAAAGACTACAAATAAACTGCAAGAAAACTGAATGCATGGTCATCAGTAAAAAGAGGATCTCAAAATGGTGATATGACAATCAAACAGGTGCAGAAATTTAAATACCCGAGGAATGTTCTAACAAAAGACGTAAAGTGCGATACGATGATCCGAAATCTTATTAGCAGGGCCAAGGATGCTTACGGCCATATCACGTTGAATACACCGGTTCTCGCTCGATCACCGAAGTTGCGCCTGGTCAGTACTTAGATGTGTGACCGCTTGGGAATACCAGGTGTTTTAAGCGGTTAGTGACGGATGTGCATTGGTGCAGTGGATAAAGGCTTAAAAAGAGAAATCGGTGAGCGGATTTCTAATTCCAGTTGAATGTCCTGCATTCACTTGCACGCTAGTACACTTGGGAAAGGTATTAATCCGTCCCTTTCCTCCTGTTATGGGTTAAATAACAGGGTAGGACTTGGGACCCTGCCCTTAAACGAATCCCAATGAGATTTCCTCCATCGGGAAGCCGGCTCAACCCGACTAGGGTGAATGCGGCTTGCACACACAAGGATTCATTCTGAGTAGAGACAGGAAAATTTCGCTGGAAACGAAGAAAAGAGTACTGAATTGTGATGTGATATCTGTCCTTCAGAATGGCATGAATGCTGAACAGTTTCATCATAAAAGGAAAAACTTGAAGCAACAGAAATGTGGCTCAACAGAAGGATGCTGAGGATACCATGGACGAAGCATACGAGTACGAGGTTTTGGTTGAGGAGAGACACTAAAATGAAACTAATACTTAACATCAGGAAAAGACAGCTGAAGTTTTTGGTATATGTAACGAGGAAAGAGGGCTTGGAGAACGTGATGCTCATGGGATGGATAGAGAAAAAGAGGGACAAGGGAAAGCGGCGCACGACATATCTGATGGGCTTGAGCAGACGGATGATAGAGCGATGATTGTGTGAAATAACAGAAGGGGTATTAAAGGCAGCAAAGAATAGAAAGAAGTGCAGAGCCACGATTGATTATGTCCTATCGCTATTTCAAGTATTGATGGGACTTTCTTTCATAGTAATTTTGTTTAAAATAATGTGGAACGTCAACATTTGTTACATGTAATGCCCATGCCAGATTTCGCTGGTTTTTGTGTGTGTAGTTCTGTAGCGCCAGCACATAGTACTCGAAAAAGGATGAGCGTTTGCCAAGATTCATTCGTTCAAGGTTTTATTTTTAACCATCGAAAACGTTGATATACGGCTGAGAGTTTAGAGATTTCTTAATAAGTTTGGCGCCATTCATCGCATTCATTTGTAAAGTTTCGATTCTGCCGATGCTATTTAAGGACGTATCTCGAGTTTTCAGGTTAATGTTTTGTTTTTATAGCAATTTGCGATGTTGGGCGGAACTACCTCTTGCATAGGCTATTCTATGTTTAATTTCCTTATCGCCTTTGCTACATTTGTAATAAGTGAATCTGAAGAGACACGGGACATCGAACAGCAGATACCGAGAGAAGTGTGTCATGTCTCAGAAGGATTAACGTAGCTTAAAGTGGATTAAGGCGCCATTGTCATATTCAGATTAGTCTTCATTAATCTTAAATGATTGGATATTCTCCGCTCAACTTTAGCCGATTTATGTGTGTGGATATGACAGTGAATAAGACATTGTGTTATGAGCACAGAGGTAACGCCGGGTTACGTCTTAGTTAAATATTTCTTTGTCATTTCGTTCGTTTTTATTTAACGAGACTAAACAAATTGTTTTTAAATATCATAAAAAAATCCATTTTTTAGTAATTTTGTGATTCCTGTTATTGTCTTTTTCAAATGTATTTTACAGTTTTTTTCTTCTTTTATAGCACTTACTTTTCAAATAACCTTTTCCTCGACATATTAAAACAATTCCAGAGTCTTTATTTCTATTTTAGTGGAAACAATATGGTTTAAGTGTTTTAAAATTCTCGCCACTTCAAGAACCTTTCGTGCGTTCTTAATTCGCCGAGTCAGGAATCGCAATTGAAAAAAAAAAGCAATTAAGAAGAATTCACAGCGACGAAATTCACACCCATACAAGAGGGAAAATATATAGAAAATAAAACACATACACACAAAGAAAATACAGAATTACACAAAAACACAGACACACACACCAACATTTCAGGGCACACACGAAAATATTTACAAACAAAACAAAAGGCAAAAACACAGAAAGACAAACAAAAATGCAGTCAGCAATACATACAAGCAGACATATTAATTACAAAAACATGCACAAATACAAAAAAGCGCATCTGTAAACAGACAAACAAAACACACACTCAAAATAAAAAAGTAATGCACTGTCACTGAAATGCGCATAAATACACAACAGATGCAAAAACATCTATCTATATATATATATGTGTGTGTGTGTGTGTGTGTGTGTGTGTGTGTGTGTGTGTGTGTGTGTGCGCACGCGCGTGTATGTGTGTGTGTATTTATGTATGTATATATATAGATATTATGGAAACACAAACAATGACCCCTATATGACGGCAATATTGTCTTACAACTTTTTATTCAATTCATTGAAGACAAATTTGTTTATCCATTCCTAGATAAAAAAAATTCTACTTCACGAGACTTCACCAACTTCATGTTTTTTAGGAAATCTATTACAGCCAGGATATATCTATATATATATATTTATATATTATGGAAATTAACGAAGATTAACAAAGAATGACGTTAATTTGTTAATCTATTTTAACAAATTAAATTTCCTCTTGTTAAAATTTGTTGTCTATTGCATTTGTTGACATTGCGATGCATTTCAGTGCAGATATGGTTATTGCGATGAATCGAAAAGTGCGTTATATAGGCTTGATTAAAACCTCGTTTAGACAGAAGGTTATTCGTGGTCGAGAGGTCCAAGACGTGCCAGATCACATGATAGCTTCCCCTATGTGGACAGGGGTCACAGGTTCGAATCCTGCCGAATGACACACATTTTCCTAATAAAACTTTTTCGTAAATGTTAGTGGAGGTGTCGAAATTTATAACATACTTCAATGCCTATAATTGACGGGAGAGGTCATAGTTATTATACTTACCCCCCACACCATAGTAGTAGCAGTTCCCAGACCAATCCCCTCATGCCAATATACTCACATCTGACCAAAAACCCACTACCACCATTCCTTCTCGGCCTGCAGCCACGTGCGACGCAAAAAATGGACCTATTTAATTTTCTCTGCATAACTCCACTCTGTTAATAATTTAAATGTTCTATGTTCACTGAATATTAGATGTTCATCCTTTGATAATGGCTTATGTAAGCTGAAAGCTCAGACCTGATAAAAAAATCAACAAGTATTGCGATTTCTTGTTGTCTTTCCATGCAACACTATCAAGCTAATCAGATCATACGAACGGATCTTACACAAAATAAATAGACAGAACTAATATACAGAATATATATATATTGTGTGTATTTTGGCAGCATTTTTTCATTAATACAAGTTCTATTTATATATATATATATATATATATATATATAAATTTGGCTAAGCAGTTACTTCCCCACTACCTAACACGACTAACTCAAGGGTAAAGCCACATACATCCCACTACTATAAAAGAAATTATTGCTAGAATTCCGCTAGCTTAACCCTATAAAAACCAATATTTCCCAAACCTATCCTTACTAGCGCGAACTTCTGGGCTTACGATTTTTCTTCATTCTTTGTTTATATGGGGTTGAGTATGAATGTCTTAAAATGACATGTTGAAAATGACTATTTCCGTCTAAGTTTTATCTAAATGTACATAGATAGATAGATAGATAGATAGATAGATAGATAGATAGATAGATAGATAGATAGATACCGCTATGGGTAAATTGTTGCCAATGTATATTTATCATTTCGTGAATGAACGTTGTTTGCTTTTGACTTTGTCGACTTCACAGTATAGTAGAGTCAGTTGGGCACCATCTTTGAGAAAAAGAGCACCATGACACAATTTATACTGCCAGAAATTTGGAAAAGGCATGCCGTACAGCTTAGCATTCACGCCAGGAACTCCAATAGGAACACTTCAGAATGATTGGGTGTCAATACAAAAAAGAGGCGGATAAACCTCATGGTGATTACGAAAGTAAGGCTGCTCTGATAATTCTAATTAGAAAAGAACCTCTGAATCTATTGATGAGGGCATCAGACTCAACGCAGACGCCTACACTAAATGCCTTGTGAAGGTAGTGCCGCCATGAGTCAAGGGGAGAATTTCTGGAAGCCCTTATATCTGGTAACAGGACTCTGTACCATACCATACAAGCAGAAGAACTAGTGGCTATCAGACAATTTCTGCGACCAACCACCACTTACATTTGGCCACTAAACTCTTCAGACTGCAACACCCTTAATTATTATGTGTGGGGCATAGTTGAGCGAGAAACCAACAAAATTCCTTGCAACACCAAATATGAACTGAAGGCCAGGACGAGAACAGCATTCGCCTACTTAAACAAAGAGATCGTCCAGTAGAGATGCAGTATATTCAGAAGTCTCTAGAGGTCGGGGCAGTGGCCAATGGCGAATATATTGAATAAATTTACTTATTAGCATTTCATAATATTTTCATGTAATTTCGGGTAAAGATCCTGTTAAAATGAGATGATGCCAGTAGTATTTTCATTTTTGCGTCATTAAGACCATAATTCATCGATCGCACTCTGTACATATAATCATAAAATATGTTAAACAAATGTAGTCAACCGTTATCTAATCTACATATAATATACAAGCAGTCAACCAAAACTAGTCAAAAGTTACATATACCATATATATTCATAACCTACAACGTGTCATCCAAATCTAGTCAAACTTATCTATTCTACATTTACTAACAACCTATAAGTAGTCAATCAAATGTTATCAGACGTTAGCTATTAAACATATATTAAAAACCTACAAATAATCAACGATATATATGGAATTGTTATTTATTTTATACAAGTAATCAACCAAATCTAGTCAACTGTTAACTATTCTACATATGATCATAATATACATGGAGTCAAAAAAATCTATTCAACTGATATACATATACGCATAAGTAACAAAGCAGTAAGTGCTATACGTGATACACGCTTTGGACGATCATGTCTCGAAAGAGACATGACTGACAGGGCAGAAGATTATGACGCAGTAGGTAGCAATTGCTTTCTGCGGTAGACTGGTTCCAGCAAAGACTACAGAACCCAATCTGTTCTACTATTTAACCCATAACTGGGAGAAGAGACGGATTAATACCTTTCCCAAGTGTTTTTGTACGTAAGTAAATGCAACGAATTCAACTGGAATTCGAACTCGGCTCCCCGATTTGTTGTTCCAAGTCGATATCCACTGCACCACAACGCACATCCTAAGTAACATGAAGTCAACCAAATCTAGTCAGCCGTTATCTATTCGATATATACACAAAATCTATATGTAGTCAGTCATATCTCGTCAGTCGCAATTTATTTTGCTTCATAATCTACAAGTAGCCAACCAGATGTAGTCAAATTATACCTACACGCCATACACTCACAATCTACAAGGAGTCAACAAACTCTAGTCAAACGTTATCTCTTCTATATATACCCAAAACCTGTATTTAGTCAACCATATCGTATAAAAGGTTAACTATTCTACATATGCTCATCATCTTGAAACAGCAACTCAAATCTAATGAACCAAAATCTATTCTACATATACGCATAACCTATGGGCGATCATGTCTCGAAAGAGACATGACTGACTGGACAGAAAATTATCCCGCAATAGGTTGCCATTGCTTTCTGCGGTAGACTGGTTGCCGACCAAGGCTATAGAACCCAATCTGTCCTGTTATTTAACCCATAACTGGAAAGAATAGACGGATTAATACCTTTCCCAAAGGTATTTGCGCGTAAGTAAATGCAACGAATTCAATTGGAATTCGAACTCGGCTCCCCGATTTCTCGTTCCGAGCCGATATCCAATGCACCACAACGTAACCTACAAGTAGTTAACCTAATATATAAATTTATTATCTATTATACACATTATTATAACCTACATGGAGTCAACGAAGTCTAGTCAAATATGTCTATTTTAAATATGGTAACAATCAAAAAGTTTTAAACTAAATCTAGCGAAGAATTGTCTATTCTACATACACTCATAACGTACAAGCAATCAAATGTTATCAAATGTTAACTATTAAACATATAACCAAAACCTTGAAATAACCAACAATATATCGTCAATTGTTATCAGTAGTCAACCAAATCTAGTGAGCTCTTATCTATTTTACATGTGCTCATAAACTAAATGTATCCAACAGTTATCTAATATATATATATACTCATAATCTACAAGTAATCAACTAAATCTAGTCAAACATTACCTATTCTGCATATGTTCATAGCCTACAAGTAACCAGCCAAACTAGTCGGTCCTGGGTATGACATTAAATTGCATCCGGCAGCAAGGCCTCTGATTGGGAGATTGTGAGGACCATGGAACCACCTCTTAATTGCTGTTGTTCCCAGTTTCACTCTGACCCTGAGTGGTAGCACCTGCTGGGGTCCCAGTTATGGGTAAACTGGGATCAAAATGCTATGAAGGTATTTACCAATAAAACTTTTTTGAATGAAAAATATTACCAACAAAACCTTTCTTGAATGAAAAATGTTACCAACAAAACCTTTTTTGAATGAAAAATAACTGTGATTTAAAATAAAAATAAGCTTCCGCCCTTAAATAGCCTTTCAAACAATCCCCGCACTCCCAAAAAATATAAACAAACAAAAACAATAAAACAAATAAACTAAATAAAACAAATCAAAAACGATTTTCAGCATTAAATGATCTAATGAAGGTTGATATGCTGGTTAAATAAACTAACCAACCAACCAACCAAACAACCAACCAACCAACCAACCAACCAAACAACCAAACAACCAACCAACCAACCAACCAAACAACCAACCAACCAACCAAACAACCAACCAACCAACCAAACAAACAAACAAACAAACAAACAAACAACCAACCAACCAACCAACCAAACAACCAACCAACCAACCAACCAAACTGGTCACCCGTTATCTATTTTTTTCATTTTTCATAGCCTACTTATGTTGAACCAAATCTTCTCAGCATTTGTCTGGTAGTCAATGTAATCTAGTCAACATTTATCAATTAGCAAATGAAATTATGTCAAATATTAATTATAAAACCTATAATCAAAATCTAATCATCAATAATATCTAGTCAATTGTTATCTATTCTACCTATGAATCAGGATCCAATCAACCGTTATTTATATTACATAGGCACATAACCTACAAGTAGTAAACAAAATCTAATCAACATTTACTTATTCTACACTAGCAGTATAGCCCGGCGTTGCTCGGGTGTAATGAAAGCTTTAAAATTAATCCATGGTCCAGATTCTTTGGATGTTGGCACGAAAGACTAAAAAGCAGTAGTTGTTTCCAGTTAAAGTGAAACCGTAGACTGAAAGAAAAATGAATCGATGTAAGTCAAATTTTGATTTCCTGGTATCGATATCAAGTTTTCTGCACTATTGTAAGAACTGCAACCTTGAAACTTCTGAATATCGTTTCTTATGTCTTTGTCTATGAGTGTATCAAATTTGATTAATCGGACCACTCCTTCTATAACCCGATTTTTTCGATTATCGATTTTCGATATTTATCAGGTTTACCTCGACATAAAACCTAATTAAGAACACTCGCAGATGCTTATAGTACAACTGTGTAAATTTTCAAGGAAATCGGTTCAGCCGTTTCGGAGTCTATAGGTAACGGATACACAGACACAGACACAGACACACACACACACAGACAAAGTTCCATTTATAAATAAGTTTAGATTATATAGATCTATTGGTACGAAACTAAATTCTGAGTTTGGACTGAATTTAAGTTTTATTTCACGTCATATCAACATCTCTGTGGGTTATTAATGCCAAAAAGATAGGATTTTAAGTTATATTTTTTGATGTTTGGTTATAGTGAGAAGGTTGATTTAGTCAGATTTTGACGAAACATTTTTATTTTAGAAAACAGATGACTTCTAGTTTTGTATTTAATAATGTATTGCTAGTAATCATTTTTTTTACTTCAACAATGTGTTATGGTAATTCTTTTGTTTCTTCAGAAATGTATTGTTGGTAATATCTTTCCCGCAAAAATGTATAATTTCCTATAAAAATATTTTTTATGTTAAAGTTTATTTTTATACTTTCATGTTTTGACTCCAGTTTGGGGGTTAACTATTTGCCCATAGTTAGGACCCTAATAGGTGCTACCACTCCAAGTCAGGTTGGATCTGGAAACAACAGCAATTAAGAGATGGTTCCATGCTGCTCACAACCTCCCAATCAAAGCCCTTGTTGCCGGATACAGTTTACCGTCATACCCAGGACCATTCTAACTTTTAATATCAGTTTATGCAAACTTTTACCCTCATTTCTTTTGATAATAATAACAACATCTGTTTTTTACGAAACAATAACCCAGTGGATTAAACTTTTGGCTTGTTAATTTGGTGGCATAATAACTGAGAGTTCAATCCCTGTACCAGGTAGTACAAACAGACATTCAGTGGAAACAGGGTACGCAATTAATTACTATTACAAAACAAATGAATATTAAGTAACCATAGACACGAGTAGGAGACGAATAACTACCTACACTCGGTATTAAATTAAGCATTTTGTTTAAAATCCCCTAAACGTTACTTGGATCGACAAGCAACTGAAGAAGGACGGATGGCGCAACAGCCGAAACGTTGCATAGAAAACAACGAAAACAAGATTATTTTGATAAACTTTCCTTGCATTATCCATGATTATAAGAAATAAATTCTCCTAAGGTTATTTTCCATACCATTTTATTTTATATGGGCTCGTTCTCTGTGGCCACGTGCCTCACCAATCTGGTAGCAATGATGAAAATTTGAGAAGCATGTTTCTGTAATCGTTTTGTCAAAGAACTAAATAGCTGAGTTAATCAAGTTTGCAACGATTCCAGCACACAATATACGTCATACCCAATTTACAAACTTCCTTCGGCGACAAACATTCTTCGCATGAATTATTTAGCAAGCCCAGGAAATTCGTCAAAAAGGCATGCAAAAAATATCAATAATTCTCGTAGTTGGAGATAATGCAAATTTAGACTTGCAAGAAATTTAACACTGGCTAATAAAAAGGTCGACAACAAAAGCTCGAATACATTGAATTTGAAAGAATATTAGAAATGTTTTATTCATGAAAATAAATAAATCCTTACGGGAATACAGACAAGTTTGACTTTTGAGATAACAGGATATTTATAACACTGGGGATAATGTAGGTACTTGTTACTCTTAAATGCAAATATCGGAGAATTTGAACTAGGTTTGGCCGACAAAAAAAAAAACGATTTTAAAGTTCGCATTTTTAAAAAGAATAACTGCAGATCGAATCTCTGAATTCCAAGGTTAATCATCCTCATCATCATCAGTTCGACGGCCAGGCGTGGACACAGTGGTGCTGCCCAACTGAGCAACATACCAGTTGACAGCCAGACAGTTATCATTTAATGCTTAACATGTCTTGGGCAAGTTGAACTGACGGAATGCATTACTCTCCATATCAAACCCTAGCCGATGTCCTCCAACTTCAAAGGTCAATTTGACCACCACAGACACGCAAACATTGATTAAATTCCGGATATAAACACTCCGTCCTGGCTGTTGACATCAGCAAATGAAGGATTATGCCCTGCAATTATAGGATGTGCGTCATGGTGCAATGGATATAGACTCGGAACGACAAATCGGGGTGCCGAGTTCGAATTCCAGCTGAATTCCTTGCATTCACTTACGCACAAACACACTTGGGAAATGTATTAATTCGTCTCTTCCCTCCAGTTATGGGTTAAATAATACCACAGAAAGCAAAGGCAAGCTACTGCGGAATAATCTTCTGCCAAGTCAGTCATGTCTCTTTCGAAACATGATCGCCCAAAGCGTGTATCACGTATGGCACTTTAATTCTGCATCATGAACGCAATGGGTGTGTATAGAATCGTGGTGCCAAGTCGGTCCAATTGTGCAAGAAGGTCATTGACTCTACAAGACAGAGTTTGTTTTTAATTCTGTTTACTGTATAGCCCCTTTCGTTAACGGAACAGCCTATTACGGGAAACGGTTTAGTTGCCGGTGACCCAACCATGTGGCAGGTAGAGCTGGGCTATATGGTACTAGCAAACTGATCAGGTATCAAATTATTAAATATTCTTTCATAACACTATTGTGCCTTAATTTTCTAGTACACAAGTTGCTATTCACGCACATAAAAAAAACAGATATCGTCGTCGTCCTTGGCCTTTTTTTCGTAGTCAAGAATTTAATTTCTTTTTTGATAGATTTGTTTATGGTGATGTTTAAGTAACTAATGCTTGCATGGAACTTATTTCATAGTAACGTTGATGGAGGACGAAGTAGATTTTGTCGAGCCTTTTTCGTTTATTGTTCTAACTCTGCTATTTCTCTTCTGGTGGCTTCGAAGTTTATAGTTCAGCTGATGATGTGACATCACCCGTGATGCGGTCTTGTGCTTGTTTTTCAAAATATTTAGTTTCAAATCTGCTGGCTTTCAGTGTTGTTTTGAGTTAGTCCAAGTATCTGCTGAGAAGAACCCCGTGGTCTTTTCCCTGGAAGTGAGCTCACTTAATAAACATGGCGTGAAAACAATGATATTTTCATTCTTGCTACATATCCTGATCATCGAAGACGGTACTTCATGCTTTGATTAATGCTTTGGTTGTTGATACTTTTCATGACTTTATCGTTACTGACATAATAATTTCATTTGATGTTCAAGATTGAAGGAGGTTTTTGCTGGTTTTTAGATGTCTCAACGATATAATGTCAAAGATTTTTCTCGTAGATAAGAATTTAATTTCTACTTTTCTGATATCTCCCTTTATGACAATGACGTTTAATGACCAAGTAGACAAATTCTTACATGGAAGAGCCGATGGCATTGACTGCACAAATATGTTAACGGAGGACGAGGTTGGTTTAGTCGAGATTTTCTCTCTTGGTTTCGCTCGATTACCGAAGTTAAGCAACATTGAGCCTGGTCAGTACTTAAATGGGTGACCGCTTGGAAATACCAGGTGCTGTAAGCGTTTAGTGACGGATGTGCGTTGTGGTGCAGTGGATATCGGCTCGGAAAGAGAAATCGGTGAGCCGAGTTCGAATTCCAGTTGAATACCCTGCATTCACTTAAGCACTGGTACCCTTGGGAAAGGTATTAATCCGTCACTTCCCTCCAGTTATACCTTAAATTACAAGGGTACGACTTGGGGACCTTGCCCTTAAAAACAAATCCCAATGAATCTTGATACTCGGAAAGAAAGAAATGTATTACTAGACGCAAAAACTTATATAAACAACAATAAATTGTTGAAAGAAAAAGTATTACAAGCAATAAATAAATAAAGTTTGGTTGGCAATAAATGACCCGTTGAGGTTGATTTGCCATAAAAACAACCGACTCTCTTGTTATTTGACTTTTTTTTAATCTTCTCACCCCAAGCAAGGCATGCTACTGCCACTGTTGCGCAGGGAGTTACATAGGGGAAAGTAGTGAAAAAGAGGAGTTATAGAAAATGTCAGGAGGGTGATGGACGGATGAGGATACAGAGGATACAGAGGATGTGCGTGGAGAAGATGGAAAAAGTGCTTTTGAAAATGGATGAAAGTTAGTGTGAGAGGAGATGTCTATTGAACTTGCATTTAAATTCCTGGAAATTTTAGCTGTCGGGGAAGCAAGTATATAGAAGGGAATTCCACAGATGGGAAGTGCGTGAAAAGAAGCTGTTAGAGTAGAAATTGTGGTTACACTTTATCGGTTTCACTGTAAAAGGGTGGAACCTAGTTGCTAATCTATAAATTCATACCTAGGGGGCACTAGTGATCGAAGTTTACTGGAGCAGAATCCGTGAAAGTATTTATAGAAGAGGCACTAGGAAGCCACGTCACGCCGGTGAGAGAGCGACCGAAGTCGTACATTAGGTCGGTATCGATCACTTTGCAGATTTTCCGTTGGATTTTGTCACGAACCCTGAGGTGAATAGAAGGGGCACCCGACCAGCCTCCTTTTCTTTTCTGGTGGCTTTGAATTTTTTTTTATTTTGATGGAGATGAAATATATCCAGTTAGTATGGCCTTGTGATATGTTTTTTAAATATTTTAGGCTCAAGTCAAGTGGTATTCATTGTTGTTTTGAACTGGTCCTTGTATATTCGAAAAGGGCAAGCCCGTGGTCTTTTCCCTGAAGTGAGCTTACTGAACAAAACTTAACATGGATCCCTTGATTCGATGCTTTGACTGATATCACTTACCAGGAATTTGATAATGTTGTTCACATATCATTCCATTTGATTTCCAAGATTAAACATAAATTTTATCTTTTCGATATGGTGACGATATAGCTTCGAGATTTCGGAATCATATAGAAAAATTGAAATGACAACAGCATTGTAAAATATAATTTTTACTTTTAAGTTCAGATCTTTTTGTTGAAAATTTGCTTAACTGGCTTTCCAAATGACCTGTGAGCAACTCTAATTCTGTATTCCACATCCTTCTCTGGGAGTTTCTTGTTTAATAAGTTACCCAGATATGAAAAATGAGTATCACAGATAGTAATATCAAAATTCGGTATAATGATATTTAGCGTTGCTTGGCCAAAGACCTTGGTTTTCTTGATGTTTACTGTAAGGCCAGAAAAAACCGAAAGGATACGTTATCTCTTGACAAATATCCGATGGTGTCATTAAGCTTGTGCTAATTGGCTATACTCCAAGATCATTTCCCACTCATGAAGGGGGGGTCCCAATGTCTCTATCCTTGGATCTGCGTTTTTCATTTTTTTTTGTTTTGTTTTTTTTTGTTTTTTTTTTTAATCATATCGTCCCAAGCAAGGCATTTACTGCCAGTTTTGTTAGTGTCGTCAGCGTATATGCCTACTTGGGATCTTATTACATCTGGGAAATCGTTAATGTAGATAAGGAAAAGCATAGGACGTAGAATAGAGCCTTGAGAGACACCCGCGTTCGTATGATAGCACTGGGAGGCATATCCGTTCAATACTAACTTCATTGTGCGATTTGAAAGGAATGACTGGATAAGGTCAAACAATTGTCCAGTTATACCATAGTCTCGCAGCTTGGTATGGTTTTTTTTTATGGTCCCAATTTACAAATAGGTACTTTCGTTGATGAAAAAACTATTAACTTCCGTCTTAGTACAAAGTTTATTTTCGAAAAAGTAAAACTGATAATATGCTCTGGAAACTGACATCCAATCAGTTGTTAACCGGACAAGTAATGGCTTGTAAATTCTAAAACTTACGAGACTCATTTAATCACCATAGAGGAACATTTCCTGACTTCCAGGAGCATGGCTGATGCTAACCCCACAGAACCTTATTGGGCTCATGTTTTTTACTGATATGAACTGGAATGATTATATTGAATCAGTTGCTAGGTCTGTGCATTGAATATCGTTATCATATCTGATCTGGTGCTCCTGGAACATATCTCGTGATTCTCAACCAAACTCCAAAAAGATTCTATAGTCTAATTGTTCCTGAGCTAGCATCTCAATATCAGTTATTTTCTCAACAACGAGAGATGGATTCCCTCCATGACTTCTATAAAGATTTTTATTTTGTTCTGACGAGCTTTCCTTCTTGGTCTCTTCACTGCAACTGCTGGAATACTAGATTGGCAACTAGGTCTCACGGCTTTTACTGTTGAATCTGTTAGATATAACCATAAGTTCTAATCTAATAGTTTCTTTTGTCGCACTTAATCTGTGGAACTCTCTTCTGGTTTATTACTTCCCTGCTACTGAAGATTATTCAAGATATGAAACGCAATGTCAATCCCACTCTTTTGTTTTCAAGAAACTCTGTTTTTTATTGTCCTTTCTCCTTACTGCTCGTTCTATTTCATTAATACTAAAGTCTTAGTAGCATTATCACCTTGCTTGGCATGAAATGATTCGTCGTGTAAAAATATTGTTTGAAATTTGTTATATTTATGGAGATGGGTACTAAGTATCGGATAGACAGTGTTTGTGTATATAAGCAGAATGGATATAAAAATCGATGTCAACATTGTTCACATATATATATATATACTAGCAGTATAGCACGGCGTTGCACGGGTGTAATGAAAGCTTTAAAACTAATCCATGGTCCTGGAGCTCAGACTCTTTAGACGTTAGCACGAAAGACCAAAAAGCAATAGTTGTTTCCAGTTAAAGCGAAACCGTAGACTGAAGAAAAATAAATGGATGTAAGTCAAATTTTGATTTACTGGTATCGATATCAAATAAGGTTTTTTCGTCGTAAACTGAATTTTGAAGGCTAAATAAGTCCTCTGAGTAAATGGTATCATGGCTGAGACTAAGAACTACAATTATACCTACTTAGAGCCAAACCCGAATCAAAAACTAAAATAAAAGAGCTGAAAAAATACAGACATACAGGCAGGTAAACAGACACACACACAAACATCTTGCCTTATATATATATATATATATATATATATATATATATATATATATATAATTGATTGTACTCTTGTATGAACTGCAAACTTGAAACTTCTGAATATCGTTTCTTATGTCTTTGTCTATGAGTGTATCAAATTTGATTAAAATCGGACCCCTCCTTCTATAACCAGATTTTTTCGATTATCGATTTTCAATATTTATCGGGTGTACCTCGACACAAGACCTAGCTAAGAACACTCGCAGACACTTATAGTACAACTAAGCAAATTTTCAAGAAAATCAGTTCAGCTGTTTCGCAGTCTATAGGTAATGGACACACACACACACACACATACACACACACCCAGACAAAGTTCTATTTATAAATAAGTTTATATATATATATATATATATAGTCATCTGCAGATAAAGCTGTTTCGCTGTATCATAGCTCATCAGTACAGTTAGACATCTCATTGCTTTTAGCCAGGATTGAAACCTGGCTGAGTTGACATCAGTTAGCGTTTCTACCTCTGAGCTATAGGCGCTCGATAGAAGGAGGCTGACTTTTATCGTGTGATATACCATGTAAACATACGCCAGTAGCTAAGAGTGCTCTAATTCGTTACTGAATGAACGATGCGTAGTTGCTGGAGTAGCTACTTTTTTTTCAAAGTCTACCATTCTTCCAGAGGGCTTAGTCCGGGTGTGAGAGCGTAAATAGTCATCAGCAGACAGATCTGTTTCGCTGAACCGCAGCTCAGCAGTACGTAAACACAACCGATTGCTTTTATCCATGATTGAATCCGACCGAATTGACATA
Source organism: Ascarosepion bandense (assembly GCA_037127315.1). Classification (NCBI taxonomy): domain Eukaryota; kingdom Metazoa; phylum Mollusca; class Cephalopoda; order Sepiida; family Sepiidae; genus Ascarosepion; species Ascarosepion bandense. The sequence goes on along the minus strand of JBBBDQ010000121.1, from coordinate 1,279,448 downwards.
TATATATATATAATTCCAGGTTAAGAGGACTCAAGATTTTACTATTTTGAGCGCCCTAGCATTTATTTTATTATAAACAGTGTTCAATATAAATAATTTACTTATCTTTCGTTATGGGAATTGTTTCCTGGAAAAAATCAGCAATTTACAGAAGGTTAACTTGTTTAAAAGATGACTAACGGACTGGCAAACCATGAACATCAATTTGTGAGAAAAAGTCGGTGCTACTCGATATTTAATTGAGAGTGACCAACGATTAACTTCAAAATTAGTAAGTAAAACCTTAGACAATTACGTTGGTTTATCCCAAACACAATTTCATTTGAATCATTAGTTTTGAGTAAATATTCAGCTCGTTAGGTATGAAAAATATTCGACCAAGATCAACAAGAGACAAGAACTTTCAATTGAAGTAATCAAAATACTTTTTCAAAGTCTAGTCGAGGCAAATTGTTACTGCCAATGACATTTGTTTTTTATCCTGACGACAAAGCTCAGTCAAAGAAATGGTTAACTAATGTTGGAAAGCGCACAATGAAGCCAAAAGGAACCGGTTAATAAGAAATGTAATCGCGGCTTTTTAAAAAATATATTGAGGGTATTTTTATTTGTTGATTTTTTAGAGACGGAAAGTGCGACACAGAGACCCGAAGGCGAATTGGCATGGCGAAGGAAGCATTTCAGAACTTGGTACTGGATTTCTACATGCTGACCGTCCTTCAATATGGCAGTGAATGCTGGACAATACCATCAAAGATGAAGGAAAAACTTGAAGCAACTGAAATGTGGTTCTACAGAAGGAAGCTGCGAATATCATGGATCGAGCATGTGATCAATGATGAAGTCTTGGAAATGATGGAAACAAAAAGGAAATTAATACTGAGCATCAGGAAGAGACAGCTGGGAGTTCCTGGGACATGCAATGAGTAAAGAAGGCCTGGTGAACCTGATACTAACAGGCCAGATAGAGGGGAAAAGAGACAGGGGAAAGCAACGGATAATATATTTGAAGGACCTAATCAGGTGGATGACAGAACGAGTATTGCACGGTGTAACAGGAGAAGGCTTGCTCAGAGCCACCAGGGATAGGGAAACGTGAAAGCCATGATCGCCTACGTCCTGAAGGGACAGGGCATATAGAAGAAGAAACATTAGATGAAAAAGGTTTAAGAACATTAGATGAAAATATGCGATAGCAAAATAAGAAGGCACATTTGTACAAATAGATAACTTGTAAGAAGCTTTTACTGATTTAACAAAACGGACGAGTTAAATCTTGGCAGTATTCGTCTCTATGTCTGGGATTAAGTAATATTTATATTATTTACATCGTTTGAAGGACCTGCGTTGTGGTGTTGTGAATACCAGCTAGAATCGAGAATTCGGAGAGCCGAGTTCGAATTCCTGTTGAATTTGTTGCATTCACTTTTGCCCAAATATCCTCGGCAAAATATATTTATCCATTTCTTCCTTCCAGCTATGGGTTAAATAACAGATTGTGTTCTACAGCCTTGGTTGACAACCAGTCTATCACAGAAAGTAATGACAATCTACTGCTCATTCAGTCATGTCTCTTTCGTGACATGATCGCGCATGGTACATAACTGACTGAAATTGTTTTAGGAATGATGCCTTTATCTTTATTGCCATTTTCAAGATGTTTCAGCCGTTGTACCCTTCGGTCTTCTTCAGGTGCTAGGAATGTCAAATAGGGAAATAATTACATAACATCCAGAATTGGCATCGCATATGGAATGGTAATATATTCCAGTTAACAAAATAAAGCGTTCAGTTCAAAATTTCTAGCATCTGAAGAAGGCCGGAGCGTACAACGGCCAAAAGGTCATAAACATGACAATAAATATCAGGACGACAGTCTAAAAAATGTAAATAATGTTAATTATTATCAGTATGCAACGTTTATATAATTAGACTTTCAATAATTTTGTTATGTAGGAAAATAGTGTCGATACCGACAAGTGGGATGAACACGGATCTCCAGGCAACAAACGTAACCGTTGAATGAATTCTGCTACTCGGATCACTATAAATATTTAGTATGTAAAGCACTGAAACAACAGACTGAGTGTGTTTGGTGTTGTGCATTAACTCGAACTCTAAACTCACTTGACTCTCCGCCTTCGGACAAAGGACAGAAACTCCTCTGGGGAAACTCAGACCAGGTACCCAACCCTATCATTTTTTTTTCCAGGGCTTTATTTATTTTTGGCTCGGATTCACCTCTATAAAAAGACTTGTGCCACATCCGCCTCGGTGGGTTAGGCAGATAAATATCTTTTAGTCTTGTGCCTCAACCCGAACTCTAATCTCGTCAGATTATCTGACTTCGATCCCAAAATCTGACTAAATCAACCTTCTCACAAAAACCTAACATCTAAAATAAAATACCCTATTTTTAGCATTAAATAGCACACAAACATTGATATGCCATTAAACAAAACTCAAACTCAAACTCTAATGTGACAGTGAAAGCTAGACCATCTTATCAGAGATGAAGACGATACACCAGGAAACGGAAATATACTTTTACAGAAGAATGATAGGAACAACAAGGACTTAACGGGTGTAACAAAAAAAGGACCTTTATGCTCGGCATTAGTAGGTAACAGTTGGAATTTCAGAGCGCATGATAAGGAAAGACAGCTTCAAAAAACTGACACTCACAGGGGCAAGAAGGATAGAGGATAGCAGTGTATAACCTTCCCAACGAGCTTATGTAAATAGTCGGCAAAAGATAGATTAAGAGAATTAGCAATTACAAATGTCAGGAAATTATGGAGAGCCATTATTGTCAGTGTCCTGAAGAGACACAACACATGAAAATCAAAGTTCAGCTCTTCGCTTATTGATTCCCCCTCCGCCGAATGAGTTTATTTTGTATGTCTTTTATTAAAATGTGTTTTATACTTTGTCTTTCGTCTCGAGTTTTCAAATAAGAAGACTTACGTCTGCATCACGCTGAAATTGGTTTCGATATGGTGATTTTCTAAGCGTGGCTTAGATTTTGCACAAGGCTGAAAGTAAGGGACATCCAGTGAGGATCGAACTCACTACTCAGTTGAACGTATTCTAGCGAGACAAGATTGCTAACCATTACACGAACTCTACGTGACCAAACTGGTTTCGCTGTGATAGCGAAGTGAAGCAATGTCGATTACATATATGTGTGACCGCATGGGAATACCTAGTGCTGTAAACACGAAAGTGCGGGTGCTTTGATAAATAACGGCTCAGATTTATCAATCGGAGAACAGAGTTCCAATACCCGTTAGGTTACCCTTGAGAAAGGTCTTTATCCAAATCTTGTCTCCAAGAATATGGGCTAATTAATTATATTTGTATCACAAAACCCTTAAACCTAATAAAATACAATATTTTCAAGTTGATAAGCCCGTAAAAAACGAATCAGCCAAAACAAACTAGAAAAAGTGTTTGTAAGTTTTTAACACACCTGATATATTTGTTTAATGTATTATTTTATATCTATAAACATAGTAAGCCATCTTAGTTTTAAAATAATTTTTATGTAGCATATGTACAATATGAGGCAAGATAAAAAATGTGTAAAGATAAATACAAAGTTCTTATGAAAGGATGAAGAAGAGACAGGTTGAAGACGAGGGTCAGTTGGTTCTTCTGTAATGCATCCAGATACATAATTTAGGTTAGAAAAATGAAATAAAAATTCTTTTCTCGCTTCTCATACATCACCTGTATTTATCGATTCTGTTGCCTCGAGAGTATTTTTGTCTGCTGGAAAATTCCGGGTCTTTTGCTTCTATATGACGCCATTGTATTTTTGTTCTTCTTCTTGAGAACATGTGAACGTCATAATAAAGTTATCGAAAGCAATTGCAGTCAATTATCAAACCATAATAAGTTCGTCATCCCAAGATAGAAGGGCTCCTTTTGTCGCAAAAGAAAATAATGTCTACTCGCCAATTGAGCGATTGCAAAAAATAAAAATGGAGAATTTCTATACGCTATGCTCGCCCCTGTAACTGAAGAAAAAAAAGACGGCAAAAGCTGCTGACTCATCGCCAATATGGTGCCCTAGCAAATCCCACCGTGCGCTAGAACAGCTTTGATATCATAGCTAATAATTCACAAGCTTCTGTTTGCAGATTCTCGGCTCCTTTTTCTACTGATATTGACGCCATTTTGTTTCAAAGGTACTTTTTCTCTTTTCCTGCTGAATTTCTTCTGTGAAATATTTTTTTATATTTAGCATTTATATATGTGCATTATTGTCTTTTTATTGATATCAAGACTCGTGTCTGTACAAAATCAATTCAATTAGCTTATTCTCAGTCTCCTTTCTTTGCTCTTGTCGACAATTCATTCTTTTTTTTTTCCAAATTCTGTATCCCTTCAGATCATGGGCCTTCACAAATTCGTAGTTCTTACTAACCTCTTTTCTCTGTTTTGACCTCTATTAACACAAACTCGTTATGTGGCTTTCTTCCTGCTTTCCCCCATTACGCATGTTCAGTATCTGTCAAATTCTTTCTCTTATCGTGATTTGTTCTAAAAATTCTAACGATTTGTTATTGATTTTATGTATAACTAGCAGTATAGCCCGGCGTTGCTCGGGTGTAATGAAAGCTTTGATATATATATATATATATATATATATATATATATATATATATATATATTATCGATTTTCTGCACTACGGTAAGAACTGCAACCTTGAAACTTCTGAATATCGTTTCTTATATATTTGTCTATGAGTGTATCAAATTTGAGTAAAATCGGACCACTTCTTCTATAACCAGGTTTTTTCGATTATCGATATGTTGATATTTATCGTGGGTACCTCGGCACAAAACCTAGCTAAGAACACCCGCAGACGCTTATAGTACAACTGTGTAAATTTTCAAGAAAATCAGTTCAGCCGTTACGGAGTCTATAGGTAATGGACGCACACACACAACACAAACACACACACACAAACACACACACACGCACGCACACAGACAAAGTTTCATTTATAAATATGTTTAGATTGCCATTTTTATATTTCATTCTTCTGTAAACTTAATTTTTATAATCATTCACTCCAAGCAAGGCAGGGTCGTCGTTGGTTCGCAGGGAGTTACAGTGAGAGAAAATTAAGGTACAGGGGATGTCGAAAAAATTATAAGTAGATAAAAAATGTTAAATGACTTTGCATTTGAACTTTTAGAGATTGTAGCTACCAGGGACGCAAGAAAATGGAAGGGATTTCCACAAACGGGAATTGCGAGAAAATAAACTAATAGAGTAGAAGAGGTGGTTACATTTAACTATTTCAATAGTAAAAAGTTGGGAACTCGATGCCAATCTAGTAGCACGAATAATTACATGGGGTCTGGGAACCAGGTTAAAAAGCTCTTCAGAACAGTTGCCAGGAAAGACAGAGAGAAGCCACATCACGTCGGTGAGAAAGTGACTCTAGGCAGGCTGACAAGTTAGGATTAATTCTGTTGCCGTTCCTTCTTTGAATTTTGTCGAGAACCTCAAGATGAATAGCAAGAGCACCCGACCAATATAGCAATAAATTTCAATGCACGATCGAATGGTTGTGTTATAAATGAGCAAAATAGATTATTCATTGCTCGAGAACCTCAAGATGAATAGCAAGAGCCCCGACCAATATAGCAATAGTTTTCAATGCACAATAGAATGGTTGCGTTATAAATGTGCAAAATAGATTCTTCATTCCTCGTATTCTCAGTTTATTGTATTCGTAATATTCATCAATAAACAAAATATCTGTTGTCTTACGTCCCCTCTTGTGAAGAAACGTTTCAACATTTAGTTCCATCAGTATTTGTCTATACTTCTGAAATGAGGTAGTATTTACGCTATTTACATCGTTCACTTCATTCTTATTCTATATCCACCCGGCCACGTGTTCTTGAAACTTTGGTTAGTTCTACATGGCTAGCAAGTGTGACTTCGCACATGGAATGAGAATGATATGCCCCAGTGGTTGTAATAAAGGGTTTAGTTTGAAATTTATATTACCTAAAGAAGGCCGGCTCGAACAACTATTGAAACATCGTAAATATGGCAGTAAAGATCAGGTCAGTAGCCCCAGAATTATAAATGGTGATTCAATGTTATATAGGAAAACTGATATTACATACCAGTTCAATAGTATCCCCTTTATTTTCTGGCACAGGAATATATATATATATATATATATATATATATATATATATATATTATAATCACATCGCTCCAAGCAAGTCATTTTACTGCCACTGTTTTGCAGGGGGTTACATAGGAAAAAGTTTATGAGAAGGAGTGACAGGTTATAGGGGGTGTCAGGAAGTGGGTAAAAGAAGGATGAAAATACTGATGAGAGTGGGACCTAATTGCTAATATTGTGACTCGAGTTTCATTTAAATATAGGAAACACCAGTGAGCTAAGTTCATCGAAGCAGAAGCCGTGAAATTATTTATCAGGGACGCCACATTGCGCCAGCGAGAAAGTGACTGTATCTGAGCTGCCATGTCTGGATCGATCACATTACAGATTCTCTGATAGATTCTATCAAGGACACCTGGTGGATAGCAGGTACACTCGACCAGATATGCTAGCAGTATTCAATACATGGACGGATGGTATATATATATATATATATGTGTGTGTGTGTGTGTGTGTGTGTGTGTGTGTGTGTGTGTGTGTGTGTGTGTGTGCAGGACTATTTCAGGAGGCAAAAACTTCCTGGCCCTATACAGAGACCGACTTTCTTAACAAGGAATTCAGCTCTGCATTCTACATAGTTATTCCATTTGAGGTCTGCTGTGAGTGTTAAGCCGAGGAGGCGCAGTGTTTTGATTTCAGGGAGACTAGCTTGATCCATGCTAATGAGGGTAAGAGCAATTGTCTGTGATGGTTAATAGATAGCAGCTTTGTTTGGAAGCATTAAAATTCACGAGCCGCATGTTACCACAGTCCCCCACGGATCGGAGGTCCTTTTCAAGCTCGTCAGCGAGGTTTGCTTTGTCAGCCTCAGCAGATTTTTGATCAATGCGAAAATAAACTGTAGAGTCGTCAGCGTATATGCCTACTTGGGAATTATTACATCTGGGAAATCGATAATCTAGATAAGGAAAAGTATAGAACCTAGAATAGAGCCTTGAGGGACACCCGCGTTAGTATCATAGTATTGGGAGGCATGTCCGTTCAATACTACCTTCATTGTGCGATTTGAAAGGAATAACTGGATAATTATTTGACTCTGTCAAACCCTTTGGGGATATCTAAGGCAAGAGTTCGGGCTTCGCCGTTCTTGTCGAGTGTCTGGAGTGTATACTCAGTGATGGTCGTGAGCATGTCATCAGTAGACCTGGTAAAGCGGAATCCATACTGTCAGAGAATAGTCTGTGGGCTTTGAGATGTTGAACCACCTTGGCATTGATGATGGCTTCGAACAATTTTCCCAGAATTGGTAGGAGGCTGATAAGGCGATAGAGGGAACAGAGGGTACACCAGTGTTTTTATATATTGGAAACACGGAGGAGGATTTCCAGCAGGCAGGAAAACAAGAAGCAGAGAGGCAGTAGTTATATAGCTTTTGGAGAGAACAGAGGAGAGTTCAGGGGATCATTTTTTCAGGACAATGATTGAGATTCCGTCGTCGCCGCTCGCTTTATGGTGGTCAAGCTTTGGAATTATGTTAGAGACAACTAAGGGGTAATGAGGATGTTATTCAGTTGGGCCTCAGTTCGGGGTGAGAAGTCGAGTACAGATAATCGAGAAGAGTCCAGTGTCGATTTGTTAGAGAATCTGCGACCGAAGCACTCAGACTTATCTGTTGAAGAAGTAAGGACCACAAATTCGTTGATTAGAGTGGGGATTGAGGGTTTGATATTGTTTAGTACACATTTACAGAGCCTCCAGTAGTCTTTGGAACCGAACTTACGACATGCTATGCGCTGCTTCATTCTGACTGCAAACAGCAGCTTGGCTTCTGTAAGTATCTTCATGCATTCATTGCGAGCAGAGTCAAGCGGACGCATGACTCCGATAAAGCCGGAATATATATATATATATATATATATATATTGAGACATGTTTCACTAAATAATATACACAAGTTTTGTAGATTTCTTTTATGTAATTTTTTTTCATATTGTCTGATAAGCTTAATAGCATTATCGTTGAAAGAGGAATAAAATCACAATATTCATAGATGTTTTATATTTAATCCTTTCTGAGCTTTCGGGTTACATCATCCATTATCAAAGATGACAATTCTTTTGGGTGTATTAAGAAGTTTTGTTTATATGAAAGATTGGCGAATACATGCGTGCGTGCGTGCGTGCGTGCGTGCGTGCGTGCGTGCATACTGGAAGCGAAAATTGCACTACAGCTTGTGGCGTCTCACATGACCACGCGAGTGTAGAGGCGAGACGTATTGAGTATGCAAAGCCATTGGAATAACCAATCGCTTCTGATATCTATTATAGGAATTTGAGAATGTTTGTGGAGATTTCGTAGTTCATTTTGTTCAGAAGCGATTGGCATTATATCTAATTGTAATATGTCTAGCTTCAGTGGGTATCTCGAAAGACAGTAAATGCCCTCAAAAGAGTAGCAGGACCAGTTAATTATGTCTACGCTATCCTAAAAGTGAAGTTATGAGTGAGGATTTGTTTTGAAGAACCTGGAACTATTTTAACTAATTTTTTTAGTAACAGAAGTTTGTTATTCAATTCTTGTTGGAAGTGTATGACTCCCACAGGAAAATAAGACGAAGGTTTTGTCATATATTCTGAAATCGATACCAAGTAATGAGAAGGATTCAAATGAAACAAGCTAGGAAAATTAACAAAAAAAAACTAAAACTAAATGAAATATCTTATGAATGTCTTAGAATCTTTAATCTGAAACGCGATTCCGAGGAAATTAAATAAAATTGAAGAATGTGCATTTATACAAGCCCAAAAAATGTGGAAAAAGAAAAATTAATCTATATTTAAGATATGGAAGGTCACATGTCGGAGTCGACTGTCTATTTAAAAATTTGAAGTGCTAAATGTGTGAAAAGTTGTTAAAAGTCGCAACATAGAACTATTGTTCTTACAGAAAATATTTAGTACGCAGCTGCTTCGCTATTGTCTTTCTAATGAACTGAGCCGATGCTGCTTCGCTATTGTCTCTTTCATTCCATGAGTGTGACAGGCAGGAGGGATATATATATATATATATATAGTCGGCCTCCATCGGTCATGGTTGATCATTGGTAGCATCCTAGTTGTCTGCTTGGCATCGGAGCCTGTTACTGTAGAATCGATGCGGGAATGACAGTCTTTGTTGCAGAGGATGCATGTATATTTTGTTTCTGGTCTATTCCTCCTCCCTTGATTTGAGATCTTCGGCCAGAGTTTCTCTCCATTTGGTCCGGTTGACTGTAACGCTCTCCCATGCCTCCATGTTGATGCCCACGGCCTTCATATTGCGTTTTATGATGTCACGATACCGCAGCTGTAGCCACCCAGTGGGCCTTTTTCCACATATATATAAACTTAAGTAAATGCACAACCATGTTTATTATAATAAAGAGGATAAGTATAACGGTTATTTTTGTGGGCAATCGAATTTGGCTTGACATTCTTGTTTTTTATTTAATTTTATTAAACAGTCATATAAGGGGCTTAAGATTAGTTTAGACTGGTCTTGAGAAATTTCATGTTCAATGCAATAAGAACAAAATATTGATAGCAACGAAAATACATGTACCCACTAAAAATAAAGCTTAAAGCAATAAAAATGAATATCGAAAAAATTGGCTGAGAAAAAAGACATACTTAGTGCCCGATCCTGCATATGCGAGGGCGGGGAAAATATTGATTTTTGGCTTGAGTTTCCACCCAAAGTCCGACTTTTTGTGTCACATCCCATATCAGTGGGGAGGCTTTAGATAAATATTCGAACACAAAAACTGTTTGTCTTCGGGTAGGGAATATCTCAGTCGGGGCTCAGTCTATGGAGAGAGACTCGGCTAAGAAGATAAGATCAGATTGGTTACCGATCATACGTATGGTGAATACTGGGAAAATTTTGAACATCGATCCAAGTATTTGCGTGCGGGTTTCCCAAGTAATACCCGACCTTGTGTCACATCCTGTCCTAACAGAGAGGCATTGTGACGACGAGAAATTATAAACACGTTAGTGTATTTTTTTTTTCTTTACTGTGCGTAAAAAAAAAAAAAACAGATATTCTTAAAAGGGGGAGAATTATCAACCGATGTCGTACAAATACAACAGCAATAACAAAAACAACAAGATCAACAATACTAGCTGTTTGTTCTCTAGAAACAACAAGAAGTTAGCATATAAGTCAAAAGAAAATGGTAATGTCTCCAACTTTTTTCGCACCGGACGCAATGACAAATGCCACAGTTGAATTCACATGCAATTCAGATTACGGAATTACTTTTTTGCTTATTTTAGAAGATACGATCAAATTTACAGTGAGACTGCAACGACTGGGAAGACAAGAAAAAAACGAGATTTTTATTGAGAAAGTTATCACCAGTAGAACATGTAATTTACTGTAATTTGGTACTACAAAGAAAACCAAAGAAATTTGCTTTAAAGAAAAGGAAAACTATTCTATCTAAAATTTTTAGCAATAGAAGTTCGTTATTCAATTCTTGTTGGAAGTGTATGAATGAGAAAATAAGACGAAGGCTTTTGTCACATATGCTGGAATCGTTACCAAGGAGTGAGAAATATTGAAATTAAACGAGCTGACTCTGGATATGTTTAAATAATTAATTATCCTTCAAGGGTTAACTGCAAAAAATGATGCGGGAATATGTACTAAAATGCAAACAAAACTAGAAAAAAATTTAAAAAACTAACACTAAATAAAATATCTTAAGAGTGTCTGAGAATCGTAAATCTGAAACGCGATACAGAGGAAATTAAATGAAGTTGAAGAATGCGCATATATACAAACTAAAATAATGTGAAAAAAGAAAAACGAATCCGTGTTTAAGATGTGGAAGATCACATCTAGAAGTCGGCTATCCCTTTTAAGTGTTTTAAGTGTACATGTGTGGAAAAGGAGGTAAAAAGTCACAATGTTAAACTAAAGCAAGGAAAAGTTCTCACGGAAAGAATTTCGTACACATCGTTGAGACAAAAAAATAATTACAGAAAAACCGAAGAAGATTTGTGTATGGGAAAATTAATAATGTAGAGGTAAAAATGCAACTAGACGCTGGTAATGATATCATAATAATGAAAGAAGACACATGGAAAGCAAACAGAAGACATTAAAAAGAACATCGAAAATCGAACTTGACGTGTCGGGTGAGAAATTATTTGATATTGCAAATAAAACCTGTGACTTTTCCTTTTATAACAAGTGTATGACAGCTAAAGCTTCTTCTTCTTCTATGTGCCTTGTTCTTCGAGGACGTAGACGATCAGGATTTTCCACATCTCCCTATACCTGGTGACTGTTAGCACGCTTTCTCCTGTTACACCACGAAACTCTCGTTCCGTCATCCACCTGATCAGGTCCTTCAAATATATTATCCGTTGCTTTCCCCTGTCTCTTTTTACTTCTATCTGGCCTTTTAGTATCAGGTTCTCCAAGCACTCCTTCCTCATTGCATGTCCAAGGAACTTTATCTGTCTCTTCCTGATGCTCAGTTTTCATTTCCTTTCAGTTTCCATCCTTCCAAAACCTCATTATTGTTCACATGCTCGATCCATGATATCCACAGTATCCTTCTGTAGAACCACATTTCAATTACTTCAAGTTTTTCCTTCATCATTAATGATATTGTTCAGCATTCAGTAAAGAACTGACATCACATAGCAATCCAGTATTTTCCTGTTTCTTGATACTGTACTCAACTTCTGGAATGCTTCCTTCCTAAAGCTTATGTATTAACAAATACTACAAACTTTCAGTACAGACTGGACGGAATTATTCGAGGTATGGCATTTACCTACAAATATTTCTTGCAAAAATATAAGTAGACAAGGGACGGTTTTTTTTTGTTTTGCTTTTAATGTGAAAATTTAAAAGAATTGAAAAAATGTTTTCCAGACGTTCAGTCATTTGAGTTTGTTCGATGTTCGAAAGTCAAAATAAAATTTCAAGTGAAAAAATGGTCGACGCCAGAATATAAACGAAAGCGTCTGGTACTTTTCGCAGCTTTGGACCAAAGTCAACGAAAATTTAGACAGACTTGAAAAAAATGGCAGTACTTTAAAAAAAATGTACGCAATACTAGTAATATATGTAAAAAAAAAAAAAAAGGCAGCACTAGTAATATGAAAAAAATAGGGAGCACTAGTAATTTATGTAAAAGAAAATTGGCAACACTACTAATATATGTAAAGTACTAACACACAGGAAAATTTCACTGGAAACAACGAAAAGAGTGCTGGATTGCTATGTAATGTCAGTTCTTCAATACGGCAGTGAATGCCGGACAATATCATTGAAAATGAGGACAAAACTTGAAGCAGCGGAAATATAGTTCTACAGAAGGATGCTGCGAATATCGTGGACTGAGTATGTAAGCAGCGATGAGGTGTTGAAAAGGATGGCAACAAAAAGGAAATTAATAGTGAGCATCAGGAAGAGACAACTGAAGTTCCTGGGGCATGCAATAAGGAAGGAGAACTTGGAGAAACTGATACTGACAGGCCAAATAGAAGGAAAAAGAGACATAACAAGGCAGCAGAAAACATATTTGCATGGCCTGATCAGGTGAATGACGGAACGGGGGTTGCGAGGTGTAACAGGTGCAAAAATACTAAGAGCCACAAGGGATAGGGAGACGTGGAGAACCATGATCGCCTACGGCCTGAAGGGACAGGGCACATAGAAGAAGAAGTAATATATGTAAAAAAGGCAGCACTAATAATATATGTAAAAAAATAGGTAGTAAGTACTATTAATATAGGTCAAAACAAAAAATAGGCAGTACTACTAATATAAGTAAAAAAAATATAGGCAGCACTAGTAATATATGTAAAAAGAAATGAGCAGAATTAGAAATATATTTTTAAAAAATAGGCAGCACTAGTAATATAGGTAAAATAAAAATAGGCAGAACTAATAATATATGTAAAACAAATAGGCGGTACTAGTAATATGAAAACAAATAGGCAGCACTATTAATATAAATAAAAAAATAGACAGCACTAATAATATATCTGAAAAAAATAGCCAACACTAGTAATATAGTTTAAAAAGTCAGCACAAGTAATATATGTATAAAAAACAGCACTAGTAATATACGTAAAAGAAAGGCAGTACTAGCAATATATATAAAAATAATTAGCCAGTAGTAGTAATTTATGAAAAAAATAGGCAGCACTAGTAATATATGTTAAAACAATAGCCAGCATTAGTAATAGAGGTAAAAAAAAAAAATAACCAGCACTAGTAAGATATGTAAAAAAAAAAAAAATAGGTAGTACTAGTAATATAAGTAAAAAAAAAAATAGGCAGCACTTTGTTCTTTGAATACCGGTCAGTTAACCCCACCCCACCCGTCCCTGAACTCGGCCATCTCTATCCATGTCTAGTAGTCTCTTTCCGTCTCTTTCCCTCTCTCTTTTCCCACCCCCCACTCTAGACAATCTAACAGGCAGTTAACTCGCCTGCAATATTCTGAACAAAGAAAGTTGAAATTGTATTTTTGCTAAATTGGCTCCCGAACTTTTTCACTCAAATTTCAGTTTTGTTATCTGCATGGTAAGTTTTGCCAGATCAGTCTCTTTTTTTTTTTTCTGTCTTTAACATTTTTTTTTTGTTACTAACTTTTTTAACTTTCATGTTTCGTTTGAACTTTAACTAAGTTAAAACTTAGTAATTTTTTATTTTTATTTTTTAAATTGGAGTAGATCGTACCTACTATCGCACGGTTTCACACTCCACCCCCTTCTTTTGAACAGGAGTAGAAGTGATCGCCTTGTTTCTTGTTTAGGAAGGTGTTCCCGGTTCATCTACCTCCTCCTTCGGTCTTAGTGTTAGTTCAGCTGGAAGCTCTTGGCAGTTATTGAGTATGGTGGCAACGTCTCTTCATTCTGAGAGTAACGGGTTGGCAGTTTCCTGGTTGCTGCTTCCGACTGGTAGTTAGGAGCCCGAGCTCTTGCGTAGCGTCTTGAGAGGCTGCTCTGATCAACAGTTGAATAATATCGGGGTTCCTGTAGTGCCATATCGCGCATGGACGGGCGTCACTTCATGAACCTCCGGTGGGCAACCCCGAGGCCACATTATGTTGCAGGCTGCGCCAGTCTCCATCCCTCACATGCTGCAATCAGTGACCGACTGATTCTTCTCTAGACCTGTCTCCTCAACTAAAACACGATGAAAAAAAAAAAAAATAGCAAAACCAAACCAGCTAGTCAGAAAACGCCCAAACCTGTCTGCGTCTCTTTCACTAACATACGAGGTATTCTCACTAACTTTTACAGCGTAGAATCATTCCTTCAAACTAACTCACCTGATATCTTACCTCTATGTGAAACTAACCTTGACCATTCTATCCACTCTTCTGAGTTTTACGTTCCTGGTTACCTTCCCCTCTTCAGGAAGGACTCCAATGTCCATATGCACGGGCTTGGTGTATATGTCAGCGAACACCTCCCCCTAGCTAGGGTGACATCTCTTGAATCCCTGGACCATTCTTTCATGTGCTTCCGTCTCTCACTTCTAAGCTCGGTTAGCTATCTCTTCTTCCTCTACCGCTCCCCCTCCCTATCGACAAGGCCATTTCTTCTCATCCATCTGCTCATATTTTTGTGTTTGGTGACTTTAATGCCCACCACACCAAGTGGCTGGAGAACTCTGTCACCGACCTTGCTGGTGTCCACACCATTAATTTTTCAATCTCCCAATCCCTTACGCAAGTAGTGGACTTCCCCACTGGTTTCTCCAATAGCCCTAACGGAAAGGACTCGCGACTAGACCTCTGCTTCACTTCCATCCCAGACTCTTGCACTGTCAGACAGCTCTGCCCTCTCGGAAACTCTGACCACGCTGTAGTTTTCGTCAACATCTCATTTCACTCACCCCTACCCAAGAAACCCAGACCAGAAGAATATCCTACTGCTACCAAAGAGCAGACTTGGATTCGTTCCGTGACTTCCTCTGTGACGTCCTTTGGAACAACGTTTTTAGTCTTCCCGTCGAAGACTGTGAATCCGAGGTCTCCTCCTGGGTTAAAACTGGCATCGATGATTTCATCTCTGCCAGGAAATTTCAGCTTAAACCTCATTCGTCTCCCTGGTTCTCGCCCGCTTGCTCGGCCGCCATTGCCCACCGGAATCACTTTTCCGGCTTTATCGTCGCCACGCGTCGGACCAAAACAGGCGTCTTTTCGCCTCAGCTCGTAATAAGTGTAAAAAGATATTTAACGAAGGTAAAATGTTGTTTGTTGCTAGAATGAAGCAACGCATAATATCCTCTAAGTTCGGCGCCAAAGACTACTGGCGTCTCTGTTAAAACGTGCTTAACAAGAGTAAGTCCTCAACACCCCCACTAATCAATGAATTTGAGCTCCTCACCTCCTCAGCGACAAGGCTGAATGCTTAACTCGTAGATTCTCGACCAATTCAAGACTGGATTCATCTGGAGTTTATGCACCCGACTTCCCACCTAGAACTGAGGCTCAGCTGAATGACGTCCACATCACGCCCTCGCTGATTTCTAACATAATCTCAAAACTTGACCCTCACAAAGCGAGCGGTGGGGACGGAATCCCAATCATAGTCTTGAAGAAATGTGCCCCTGAACTCTTCTCTGTCCTCTCTAAGCTCTACAACTTCTACCTATCTTCCTGCTTTCCTGCCTGTTGGAAGTCCTCTTCTGTAGTTCCTATATTTAAGAACACTGGAGAACCCTCGGACCCCACAAATTACCGCCCTATCAGCCTTCTTCCGATCTTTGGCAAAGTGTTCGAAGCCATTATCAATGCCGAGGTGGTTCAGCATCTGACAGCACACAGGCTCCTCTCGGACAAAGAGTATGGCTTCCGCTTCACCAGATCTACTGCTGATATGCTAACGACCATCACCGAGAATATATACCAGGCTCTCGACAAGAATGGTGAAGCCCGAACCGTCGCCTTGGATATCTCTAAAGTGTTCGACAGAGTTTGGCACGCCGGTCTTCTACGGAAACTGCGAAGTTATGGCATAACTGGACTTTCGTTGGACCTAATCCAGTTATTCCTCTCTAACCGCACATTGAAGGTGGTATTAAATGGACATGCCTCCCAGAACTACGCTACAAATGTGGGTGTCCCTCAAGGCTATATCCTAGGTCCTACGCTCTTTCTGATCCTCATCAATGATCTCCCTGATGCCATAACATCCCAAGTAGGCATGTACGCCGATGAAACCACAGTTTACTCTCGCCTCGATGAAAAATCTGGTGTGGGCGACAAGGCGAACCTCGCTGCCGAGCTTGAAAAGGACCTCCAATCCGTGGTGAATTGGCATAAGAACTGGCTCGTAAATTTCAATTCTTCCAAAACGAAGCTGCTGTCAATTAACCACCATAGACAACCGCACCTACCTCCCATTAGCATGGAACATGCTTTTCCTCCCAGAGAGTAAAGCACTACGCCTCACACTCTCAGCGAACCTCAACTGGAATGACTATATTGAATCCATTGCTAAATCCGCTGCTATGAAAGTCGGTTCTCTGTGCAGAGCCCGGAAGTTCTTTCCGTCTGAATCTATCCTGCACATATATAAATCTACCATCCGTCCGTGTATTGAATACTGCTGCCACATCTGGTCGGGTGCCCATGCTATTCTCCTCGGAGTACTTGACAAAATACAACAGAGAATCTGTAATGTGATCGATACCGACTTGGCTGACCGCCTGCAGTTATTCTCTCACCGGCGTGCCTTGACTTTCCTGTGCCTCTTCTATTAATACTTTCACGGCTTCTGCTCTGATAAACATAGATCACTGGTGCCCCCTAGGAACGAATTTGCACGAGATACTAGATTAGCAACCAGGTCCCACCCTTTTACAGTGAAAACGTTAAAATGTAACCGCAATTTCTACTCCAACAGCTTCTTTTCTCGCACTTTCCGCCTGTGGAACTCCCTTCCACATGATTGCTTCCCCGTGAGCTACAATCTCCAGGTGTTTAAGTGTAAGGTCAAAAGACACCTCCTAACGCACTAACAGCACCCATTCTCTCAAACACTCTTCCTATGTACCTTTTTACTCGCCTATCACCCTCCTTCTGACATTTCCTATATCCAATCGCTCTCTCAGCACTATCCCCTATGTAACGCCTTGCGCTATAGTGGCAGTGTAATGACTTGCTTGGGGTGAAATGATTAAAAACTATATATATATATATATATATGTGTGTGTGTGTGTGTGTGTGTGTGTGTAAAAAGTAGGCAGCACTAATAATATATGTAAAGAAATAGGCAGTACTAGTAAAATTTTTAAGAAAATAGGCAGTACTAGTAATATATGTAAAAAAGTCAGCACTAATAATATATGTAAAAAAGAGGCAGTACTAATAATATATGTAAAACAAATAGCCAGCA
Source organism: Ascarosepion bandense (assembly GCA_037127315.1). Taxonomy (NCBI): domain Eukaryota; kingdom Metazoa; phylum Mollusca; class Cephalopoda; order Sepiida; family Sepiidae; genus Ascarosepion; species Ascarosepion bandense. The sequence goes on along the minus strand of JBBBDQ010000121.1, from coordinate 1,261,867 downwards.
CTAATAATATATGCAAAAAATAGGCAGTACTAGTAATATATGTAAAAAAAATAGGCAGTACTAGCAATATATGTAAAGAAAATAGGCAGTACTAGTAATATATGTAAAAAAAATTGGCAGTACTAGCAATATATGTAAAACAAATAGCCAGCACTAATAATATATGTAAAAAATAGGCAGTACTAGTAATATATGTAAAAAAAATAGGCAGTACTAGCAATATATGTGAAAAAAATAGGCAGTACTAGTAATATATGTAAAAAAAATAGGCAGTACTAGCAATATATGTAAAACAAATAGCCAGCACTAATAATATATGTAAAAAATAGGCAGTACTAGCAATATATGTAAAAAAAATAGGCAGTACTAGTAATATATGTAAAACAAATAGCCAGCACTAATAATATATGCAAAAAATAGGCAGTATTAATAATATATGTAAAAAATGAAGCAGTACTAGTAATATATGTAAACAAATAGGCAGCACTAATAATATATGTAAAACAAATAGCCAGCACTAATAATATATGTAAAAAATAGGCAGTACTAGCAATATATGTAAAAAAAATAGGCAGTACTAGTAATATATGTAAAACAAATAGCCAGCACTAATAATATATGCAAAAAATAGGCAGTATTAATAATATATGTAAAAAATGAAGCAGTACTAGTAATATATGTAAACAAATAGGCAGCACTAATAATATATGTAAAATAATAGGCAGTACTAGTAATATATGTAAACGAAAATAGGCAGCACTAATAACATATGTAAAAAATGAGGCAGTACTAACAATATATGTAAAAAATAGGTAGTACTAGTAATATATGTAAACGAAAATAGGCAGCACTAATAACATATGTAAAAAATGAGGCAGTACTAACAATATATGTAAAAAATAGGCAGTACTAGTAATATATGTAAACGAAAATAGGCAGCACTAATAACATATGTAAAAAATGAGGCAGTACTAACAATATATGTAAAAAATAGGTAGTACTAGTAATATATGTAAACGAAAATAGGCAGCACTAATAATATATGTAAAAAAATAGGCGGCAATAGTATTATATGTAAAACAAAATAGGCAGCACTAATAATATATGTATAAAATAGGTAGTACTAGTATTATATATGTAAGAAAATAGTAATAAAATTCGTGTTTGTGCTGATTTTTCGATTCGATTAAAAAAAATGTTTAGAATCACATAACTACTCATTCCCAAGTCTAGAGGAAGCTTTTGCAAAATTAAACAGTGGAAAAAATTTGCAAATATAAGTTGACGACATTACTAACATTAAATGCGCACAAGGGATTGTATAAATTTAACCGATTTATCTTTGTTATAAAAGTGACTCCAACCATATTACAAGCTGTAGACATTTACATGTCGTAGATACTAGAATCAAGCAGGTACAACAATTTCAATACCTGGGAAGTATTATAACAGAAGACGGAAAGTGCGACACAAAGATCCTAAGCGGAATTAGCATGGCAAAGGAAGCATTCCAGAAAGTAAAGTATTAAGAAACAGAAAAATTTCGCTAGAAACAAAGAAGAGAGTACTGGATTGCTATGTGTTTTTAGTTCTTTAATATGGCAGTGAATGCTGGACAATATCATCAAAGATGAAGGAAAAACTTGAAGTAATTGAAATGTGGTTCTACAGAAGGATGCTGCGAATATCATGGACCGAGCATGTGAGCAATGATGTCGTTTTGAAAATGATGGAATCAAAAGAAAATTAATACTGAGCATCAGGAAGAGACAGCTGAAGTTCCTGGGACATGCAATGAGGAAGGATTGCTTGGAGAACCTGATACTAAAAGGCCAGATAGAAGTAAAAAGAGACAGGGGAAATCAACGGATAACATATTTGAATAACCTAATCAGGTGGATCTTAGAACGAGGGTTGCATGGTGTAGCAGCAGAAGGCGGGCTTAGAGCCACCAGGCATAGGGAGACGTAGAAAGCCATGATCGCCTACATTTTGAAGGGACAGGACACATAGAAAAAGAATAGACACTTATCAGGATGATATATTGATTAAAAACCTATCTAAGGTAACATCATATCAAGCACGTCATTTTTTTTAAATTACGAGAGTAAGGGTTCAAAACTCAGTGAGAAAATGTGCGAATTGTTTTCGCTTAAAATCAAGTACACTCGACAAATTATTCTTTAAAATAGTCGTCAATCAAATCCGTCGAGATAAAGTGCAATTAAGAATATGTCTTGTCCAACAAACATTACTAAGCTACAAAAATTTCAAGGACTAGTAAATTATTATCAAATTTTCATATCTAATATGCAGAATTTCAGAGCTCCACTGAACAATTTGGTTACAAAAAAGCGTAACATTGATAAGTGTTAAAAGGTGTTTGAAAACATCCAGAAAATACTAATGTCAAACTTATTATTAGTGCACTGCGATCCGAAGGCAGAAATCTTATTGGCTTCAGATACTAGTAACTATGATATTCTTCTTCTTCTTCTTCTTCTTCTTCTTCTTTGTGTCTCGTCCCTTCAGGACATAGGCGATCATGGCCTTCCACGTCTCCCTATCCCTGGTGCTAAATAATTTATGCACGGAAATAATTTTCGTTCACAGACAGTCCACACACCCCTATTATCAATTTTTTGTTCGGAAAAAAATAATTCTCACACATACAAGACATAGATTACAACGGGTAAGTGTCATCTTATTAAATTGAGGTTTTAGGATGGAATACCTCCAGTTCAAAAATATTAGGACATGCAAATGGTTTATCAAGATTGATACAAAAAATACTAAACCGTTTGAGGATACTACGATTGCAACATTAAAAAATGAAATAGAAATTAAAAGTAATTTATCAAATGTAGTAAGCAAAGTACCAGTTACCCTGGAAGAAATAAAAGTAAAAACAGATTAAAACATGTTTATTTCGAAAAAGAAATACGACTAAAAACAAAGCAAAAAATACGATTTTAAAACGAAATTCATACTTTTTTTTTTTTTTTTGCTATGTGGCGTAGTACTGTTTGTTGAAAGAGTAGTAATGCCTAACATATTACAAAAGCGGATAATAAGTGAATTTCCTAGTGAACATCTGCGAATTTCAAATATGAAATCTCTAATGAGAAGTTATGTATATTGAATCAAAATGGATCAAGACATTAAAAAATTAGTAATAACCTGCAGAGGTTGTGCTCTGGCAACAAAATCACCTACCACAATATTACAATTTTGGCCAAAGATATATATTCTGTGGTCAAGACTTAGCATAGATTGTACAGGTACAATAAACATATCGTATTATTTGGTATCAGCGGATAGCTTTACAAAGTAGCATAAAATTTGTTGGTGCAAAAACCAACTTCTATGTTTAAAGTATATTTTATATGAACTATTTGAAAATACGGCATTATGCGTGTCATAGTCTCGGATAACCGTACACAATTCGTACAAAACCAAACGAAACAAATACAAACTTGAGTACGGGGAAAACTCGACAGAAAGAAAGGAAGTAAATACTAATAATAAAGTAAAATATTTGAAAAAACGAACAAACCTCAAAAGTGGGGATGCAGTTGGGTAAATAAGACACCCCGGTAACGCAAATGAATAAGGCAAGACACCTTAAATAAACGGATCAAAGAGAGTTCTGGGACAGTTTCGACAGTTCAGAGTTCTGATAGAGATCCCAAAGGTCAAGCTTTATGTGTTCTGGTAGAATATTACTTCGTCGGAGCTCTGTCTTCGAACGAACATTGAGCTGAGAAAGACAGACAATGCAATGTGCCCTACTATGCGTTTGTGAGGTTTTGGGTAAATTTTGACCCTTGTGTATATGCTCAGGTTCCCTGCGTTAAACCCAACATTATGTCATATACCGTCTCAGTGGGGAGAGTTTGGGTAAATACCAGAGTTTAGAAAGAGAGAGAGTTCTGATTAACTGATCGCTAGAAAACCGTTGACATCAGTCGAGACATCAATTTATAACCGTTAGTAGCGAGTTATAACAAATTCGTACCTCTTAAAAAACGACCAGCTTTCATATTTATGATAGTTATTGCAGTGATTTGTTAAAATTGTTAGCTCAAACAATTAAGGATCGTATGGGGGGTTCTTCGAATATTTATTAGTCGTAGAAAGCGTCATAATCTTATTCAATCATTAACTGAAAAATTAAGAAAATTTCAAATTAGAAAGCCCTGAAATTTTCACGGGTTAAAATTAGTAGTGATAGACCTCTGAATACATGTTGGTTTTTATATTTTTTGTACAATTAATGCCAATATTTTATTGCCTTAACAAACTAAATATGAAAAAAGAGCTAAATGGAAATTTGAATTGAAAACTTGTATAGTTTTTTCGCCAAACAATGAGCATAGTTACATATTTTCTTTTCTCATCTGTTGCCATCTTCTCATACAAAAACTGGTAGCCACTGGTCGAGTCTTGCGCCCAATCCGTACTTCAGAAAACAAAGAGAAAACACATTAAATAGCTACAGACGAATTACATGCCTTCCGACAACATACAAACTATTAACATCTATTTTGACAAAACATATTTCTTTTTGGAAAGAAATGACATACTACCGCCTGAACATAAGTTGTCCAAACGGGAACTTTACGGATGTAAATATCAATTACTTATTAATAGAAAAATCTGAGAAAACTGCTTCAATGCAAAGAAAAATCTTACTACTGCCTGGACAGATTATCGTAAAGAATTTGACAGTGCACCACATTCTTGGATCTTAAAGTTTTTAAATGTATACAAGGTATCACCTGTTGTCATCAATTTCATCAAGCAATGTATGTCGATATGGAAAACAACACTTTATCTCAATCATAAATAGAACCTATGTCTGGTGAAATAAACATTAACAGAGGAATATTTCAAGGTGACTCTTTTTCTCTCTAACTATTTTGTATATCACTAATAGCATTAACTAGCCAACTTAACAAGACGGAATGTGTTTACAACATAACTAAAACAAAAGCCATGTTTTTGCATGGATGACTTAAAGTGTTATGATAGGAACGAGAGTGAGCTGGAAGGTCTTCTGCAAATTGTAAAATGCTTCAGTAATGACATTGGAATAAAATTCAATTTGGATAAATGTGCTAAAGCCACAATTTTACGAGGTTGGCTCTTGTGTTAGCTTAGTCCCTGGTGTAACAATAAAAGAAGCTTATGGGTACCTAGGCGAAAATAAAGATAAAAGAATTCGCCATAAAAATGTAAAAAAATAGTGCATAAATAGTACTATTGAAGTGTATGAATTGAACTGGACTCTAAACGACATCAGACGAATAGATTCTAAGACGAGAAAGTTTCTTTTTAAAGTTAAGATGCATCATCAAAAGGCTGTGTAGATCGTCTAGGCATGCCCCGTTAAGAAGCTGGAAGAGATCTTATTCAGCTAGAATTTTAATACAAAACACAACTATTAGCTTACTAACATACATGGAAACAACCAACAACTGGATTATACAATTAATCAAACAACATGAAAACAAATGAAAAATATTTAATAAAAAGAATAATAACAAACAAGAAGGAATAATAACAAACAAGAAGTTGACATTAACATTAAGTTGATTCTGCTTAAAACCAAATCAGAATCTGAGAACCAACTATTGCGGAAGAAATATGAAAAAGAAAGCCAAAGCTAAATCTCTTGAACAGATAAAACAACGCTGGCAAAAAAAACCTCTGCATGGCCAAACGTGTTAATAAAACCCGATATTGGTAAAGTTAATACTCATCGATGGTTAAGAGAACCCGGATTCAAGTCTAAAACCGAAGGCTTACTTCTTGCAGCGCGAGACCAGATTCTTTTCTCTGGGAACTTTCACGTAAATATCATACATAATAATGTTGATTCAAAATCCAGGTTTTGTGACAAATACCACGAAACAACAGGTCAAGATGTTCTGTAGTTGCCCAAAATAAATATAAAAACCGTCAATATAGTGTGGGACAATATTTACGCCGGAAAATTTGTTAACACTTTGAAAAATATGTAAATAAACACAAGTATGCACATTTGCACAGGATTGGTTACAAAAAAAGATGTCACCATTCGATGGAATTACATCATCTATAGAGTTAGAAAATTGAAGCAAATAGGTTGGACATTATTGTCAAAAGCCAAAAAGGAAAAAGATCGCCTACCAAATGATACACCTTGTCCAACGGATACATAGCAACCAAGGAATTTGAAAAACTATCGAAATATAAAAACCTGGAAACTGAAATAGACAAAATGTGGAAATTGAAAACAAGAAAACTACCAGTGGTAGAAGGTGAACTTGGAGTGATAAAAATAGAACAAAATAACAAATTGAAAAATTCCCTGGAAATTCCAGCTTAAGAGATACACAAAAATATCTTATTAAGTACATCCTACACAATAAGATGTTCATGTAACGCTAGTGAGGTGATGGGAGACTGAAAAACAAGTTAAATGTAGCCATAACAACACACAACGATTTGTCTTAGGTCTTTCCGCAGACTTAGTAGATAGTGTAACCATAGCAGGAATCAAAAGATGATGATGATGAAGATGATGATAATGATGATATGCTGTTTATGAGGCGTCTGTTGTTCATCTTCGCCGATTACAGGTTTGGAGCTGGACTTAGACGCATGCAAGAGAAGCATTTTATAAACAGTGTGAACTCGTAAATTTTAACAGCATTTGTATCATATATAATGCACGTTTATAAACATTACATACATTCAGTCAGTTAAGTGATACACTTTACACGCTTGGGTGATCATGTCTCGAAATAGACATGACTGACTGGACAGAAGATTATACCGCAGTAAGTTGCCATTGCTTTCTGCGGTTGACTGGTTGCCGACCAAGGCTACAGAACCCAATCTGTCCTATTATTTAACCCATAACTGGAGGGAAGAGACTGATTAATACCTTTCTCAAGGGTATTTGCGCGTAAGTGAATGCAAGGAATTCGACTGGAATTCGAACATGGCTTCCCGATTTGTCGTTCCGAGGCGATATCCACTGTACCACGACGCACAAACATACATTACGTGTTGTAAAAGCACTCCAAAATAAACGTTTCTTTAAATATATATATATATATGTCTTATTATTACTTTCATGTTTTGCTTACCTAAAGTTACACTTATCAACGCATTGTATTTTTGTAACACGTTTTCTTTATATAGAGACAGAGGTATCGTTCAAAATCGAGTAGGCTTCCTGTTTTATGAGCAGATATTTTATGGAAAAATAGAGTGCACTATACGCAGCTAATATTTTTGAAAGGGTTAAAATCATGCATCTTTATTGACTGCTATACACACATAATTTTTTTTCTCGTTGGTGAGAATTCTTATCAAAGTAATTCAGGTGTCGCGCTATACATGAAGTCGGCTTATATACAGGCATATACGGTAATTTTATACAAAAAGACGTCTCAGAAATAAATTTTTTTTTTTATTCTTCTTATATGTCGAGACACCACGTGTTAATTTTTATCTGTTTCCTCGCCGAAGTTTGAATGCAACGCGGGGAACTTTTATTCTTGAACTCTTGCGGAAGTTGCTTTTCTGACTTTATTTAGGTATCTAACGTATTTTTGGCATAATTCTGACATAAAGAACTCATATGTATTCTTAGAATACAAGCACTTTCAGAAATGCACACATATGCATAAAAATGAATTGCATAGCTATGAGCTTGCACATGCAATTTTTTTCTATATAATAATAATAATAAATGATGCTGAAGCGGAAATCTAAAACAAAAGGCGCTAAATGAGGACATTAATAATTCCAGTTGGAGTCCCTCTGATTGATTAGAAACGGTTCAGTTAGACTCATTGAATGAGCCCATGCCTTGAAGAAATACAAAAAGCTGTACTTAAAATTACAACTCATAAAGAGCTTTATCTTTGTTAAATGCGTTTGATATTATATATATATATATATATATATATATATATATATATATATATATATATATATATATTGTAACAAAGTTGTAGAAATCGTAGGTTTTTTAACCTTCTGTTCATGCATTTACTTTTATAAAGATTGTTCTATACAAACGTAGAGCGTTATATTGTAATAGTTGTTACGATGGTTTATAAATTCATAGTATCACTACACCAAAATTTTTTGCGTTTCGAAGCTAACTTTGCATTTAGATTGCCTCTCTTCGGGTGAAGAAGTTGGAATCCAACTTCTTCTACCGAAGAGAGACAACCAAAATACAAGGTTAGCTTCGAAACGCAAAAAATTTTGGTGTAGTCATACGATGAATTTATAAAGCATTGTAACAACTATTACAATATATATATATATAATTTCAAACATACGCACCGTAATGGCGGTGCTAGAGTGTGTCGTCAGTGATGTCATCGCGAGGATCACTAGGGGGTTTCGGGTCTCTCAACATCATACCCCCCCACCGCGCCGACCCGACCAGAGATGATCAGCCTCCGGCCCACCCTCGATAAGCGCTTTCAGACACTGGAAAATTACGTTTAGGCCCGATACGAAACCCTTCAAATGGTTCCGATTATATATATATATATATATATATATATATATATATATAATTGAAGAATGGAAAATGTCATGAATTGAGACCAGGAAGAAAATGTGAACACAACAGAAATGAAAGTAAAGAAAAAGAAGAAGTCCTACTGAAATGCGTAAAATAATGCAATTTATCGCATCTCAACACGCACACAATCTCGTCAAGAAAGTGCTCAATAATTACCTAATGCAATAATTATTGTTGTCAAAAATATAAAAAGTTCGCAATTTTCATCAACGGATCGATGTGAAATTATGCAATGTTTCGTTTATGGATGTCCAGACAAAAATATTATATTATGAGCAGACTAGCAAAAAAATAAAAAATAAAAAAAGATGTGTACCTCCATGCGTGGATGTGCGTTGTGGTACAGTGGATATCGGCTCCGAACGAGAAACCGGGGAGCCGAGTTCGAATTCCAGCTGAATCCATTGTATTCACTTACGCGCAAATACCCTTGGGAAAGGTATTAATCCGTCTCTTCCTGCCAGTTATGGGTTAAATAACAGGACAGATTGGGTTCTATAGCCTTGGTCGGCAACCAGTCTACCGCAGAAAGCAATGGCAACCTACTGCGGGATAATCTTCTGCCCAGTCAGTCATGTCTCTTTAGAGACATGATCGCCCAAGCGTGTATCACGTATGGCACCTAAACTGACTGACCTCCATGCGTGACACGAAACTTGCTAGAGAGATTGTAAACTACGGAAGTCGTTGTATGTATGCATATCAGCCTAGTTAGGTTGCATGATTCTTTGAATGTGCTTCGGGTGTGGCTAATGTCTACCAGGGTTTAAATCTTGTAAGCACGAACAACAATAGACCAATAGACGACCTACAAGGAGCCGAATATTCTTGGAATCAATTTCATGTCACCTGTGCACTATTGGAGGCCGCCTTATAACATAAGTGAAAACTATTAGAAAAAGATAATGTTTTTAAATTGGTGCAGAATATCTGCAACAAAATCTGTTTGTCACATCCTCAATGATTGAATTAATATTCACTGATGGTCGTTACCAATCTCAACGGAATAGTCAGTCAGTCTGACTGGTCCGTTGCCATCACTTGGGCGATCATGTCTGGAAAGAGACATGACTGACTGAGTAGAAGATTTTCCGTCAGTATGTTGCCATTACTTCCTGCGGTAGACTCGTTGACAACCAAGCCTACAAAATCCCACCTGTTCTGCTATTTAACCTATAGCTGAATGGAGAAGAGACAGATTAATACCTTTCCCAATGGTATTTGCGCGTAAGTGATTGTAACGAATTCAACTGGAATTCGAACTTAGCACACCGATTTCTAGTTCGGCGACTATATCCATTGCACCACAACGCAAATCTAACGGAACACTAAGCAGTTATAGAGTTCTTCCATATGTGATCTAGACACCCATAGAAATTTTATGCATGCGTTCAAAAAGTTCAAAAATGTTTATACTGTTGTATGTATATATTTTATCCTTGTTAAGCGATGTTGACATTCTACACAACTGAGAAAAATGTCGAGAAGAAAACCCCCATAAGTACTGAAAAAGCCATAACAAGTAGTGGACTTTGCCTGAAAAATTGTTTTAACAGAAAAATGTTTTAAATTTCAACCTACAGTAGAACTCGCTATTCGGTCATTAAATGCCTCATGCCTCTGGATTAGCCAACTGTAGTCAGAATCATGGGGTCAGTGAAAATTATCTTTTTCTTGGCTGCATAGTATGTGTTTCTCCAGGGATACATAGAGTAAAAGGCAATAAATTACGTCTGTCGTGTAGTTACCTGAAACAGGAAATGGCTTGCAAATTTTAATTCCTCCAAAAAACTGCTCTCCTCTAACAACCAAAACGAAACTTTCTTGCCATTCAACAACATGACTGAGGCAAGTCTCCTTCAGAGCAGCAAAAAAGCGCTTCCTTGGCCTCATTTCTTTCAACCGACCCGAAGTGCAACGAACATATCACATCTATAGCTGCATTTATTGCTAGGAATGTTGAGTCTCTGTGTCGATCTAAAAAGTTTTTCTCTTCAGAATACATCTTGCATATTTACAAATCTACCATTCGTCCATGCATCGAATATTCTTGCCATATCAGGTGAGGTACTTCTGCTATTCACCTCGAGGTTTTCGACAAAACCCAAAAAAGGGTCTGCAATGTAATTGATACATTTGGCATTTCGACTTAAGGTACTTTCCCACCGAGGTGAAGTGGCTTCTCTCTGCCTTTTCTACAAATATTTAATGGAAATTGCTCTGATGAGTTTTTTTCCCTGATGCCTCGTATACGTGAATTTAAACGCTCTACTAGATTGGCATCTAGGTCCCACCCTTTTGCCGTTGAAATAGTTAAATTAATCCACCTCTTCTACTCCAAAAGTTTCTTTTCTCCCACTTCCCGCCTGTAGAATTCTTTTTGTTTACTTGCTTCTCTGATTGCTACAATAACTAAAAATATAAATGCAACGTCAATTGCCATCTTTATATTCTTGAATCCCGTTCATCCTTTCAATACCCCATGGATCCAGGCTTTTCTGTCATTGTCACCCTCTACGCACTAGTAGTGGCCCCACATTGACTGGGGTGAAATTATTCAAAGATCCGTCTGTGGTGAAAGAGTAACATTTCTTTACCCAAGGGTATGAGCGCGTAAGTTTGTGCAATGAATTCAGGTGAACTTCGAACTTCCCCCCTTGGTTTGCAATCCATTAAACTATCGTGCCCCCTCTATTATTAATATTAATGTTAAGAAGATAAATTAGAAAAACAAATCCTCTTCGCATGTCGTATCGAAGAAAGAAAGTGACCAACTTATTTGAGGCGCGGCAGTAAATATTTGTCTCATCAGGATGTCGGTGATCATGGCTTTCCGCAATTTCCTAACCCTGTCAGTTCTTAATTAATGTTGTTTTTTTCGTCATTTCTCCTAAATCTTCTTCCACCATCCGTTTACTCAAGTTCACCAGGAAGAGTTTTTTGTCTTTCTTACTCTCAATTTGTCCTGTGTGTATCAGATTTTCCAAGCTTTCTTCACTCATGATGTGGTCTAGAAACCTCAACTGTTTTCTTGTTCATGATAAGTAATGTCGCCTTTTTGTTTGCATTTTCTCAAAAAATTCGTCGTCACTCACATATTCGATCTATGATACTCTCAGCGTAGAACCACATTTCTGTTGTTCCAAGTCTCGTCTTCATCTGTGATAAGATTGCCTAAAAATTCACTGCCATATAGAAGGACTGATATCACGTAACAGTTCAGTACATTTTTCTTGGTTTCTAACGATATTTTTCTGTTACTTAATACTGTACCTAGATTTTCGTATACATATTTGTGTATCCCACTGCAGCTTCGGATTTCAGTGCCTCACTTTCTGTCCTTTGTTAAAATACTTCCCATATATTTACTGGCTATATACTTGATATAGATTGAGATGAATTGTTGATATTATTTAATTGCATCAGTTCCGTTAGAAATGTTAGTTTCCTTTTTGTAATTATATATGATTTCTTGACAAGAGATAAGGTCTGAAGTAGTTTGTTTAATCTTGAAGTGCAAGCGTGGCAAGGAAAGATGATGATGGCTTTGAAGAACAATGATGCAGAATATTCAGTCGGAATTTTATTGGTTCCTTTTTTCGGTTTTTAACCGCCGTTTGGAGATTCTTTAAAGCAGGGAAATATTTTTAGATGATAAACATTAAGTGTGGGGGAAATGATAATCATAGAGTTTGATTGGTTGATTCGTTTTCGAATGCTCATCAACATTTTACAGCCAGACATTATTTTTGAATTGTAAGATATTTTAATAATAATTTGATACAAACTCATGGATTGATTCGTTTTCGAATGCTCATCAACACTTTGCAGCCAGAAAATATTTTTGAATTGTAAGATATTTTAATAATAATTTGATACAAACTCATGGATTGATTCGTTTTCGAATGCTCATCAACATTTTACAGCCAGACATTATTTTTGAATTGTAAGATATTTTAATAATAATTTGATACAAACTCATGGATTGATTCGTTTTCGAATGCTCATCAACATTTTACAGCCAGACATTATTTTTGAATTGTAAGATATTTTAATAATAATTTGATACAAACTCATGGATTGATTCGTTTTCGAATGCTCATCAACATTTTACAGCCAGACATTATTTTTGAATTGTAAGATATTTTAATAATAATTTGATACAAACTCATGGATTGATTCGTTTTCGAATGCTCATCAACATTTTACAGCCAGACATTATTTTTGAATTGTAAGATATTTTAATAATAATTTGATACAAACTCATGGATTGATTCGTTTTCGAATGCTCATCAACACTTTGCAGCCAGAAAATATTTTTGAATTGTAAGATATTTTAATAATAATTTGATACAAACTCATGGATTGATTCGTTTTCGAATGCTCATCAACATTTTACAGCCAGACATTATTTTTGAATTGTAAGATATTTTAATAATAATTTGATACAAACTCATGGATTGATTCGTTTTCGAATGCTCATCAACATTTTGCAGCCAGACATTATTTTTGAATTGTAAGATATTTTAATAATAATTTGATACAAACTCATGGATTGATTCGTTTTCGAATGCTCATCAACACTTTGCAGCCAGAAAATATTTTTGAATTGTAAGATATTTTAATAATAATTTGATACAAACTCATGGATTGATTCGTTTTCGAATGCTCATCAACATTTTACAGCCAGACATTATTTTTGAATTGTAAGATATTTTAATAATAATTTGATACAAACTCATGGATTGGTTCGTTTTCGAATGCTCATCAACATTTTACAGCCAGACATTATTTTTGAATTGTAAGATATTTTAATAATAATTTGATACAAACTCATGGATTGATTCGTTTTCGAATGCTCATCAACATTTTGCAGCCAGACATTATTTTTGAATTGTAAGATATTTTAATAATAATTTGATACAAACTCATGGATTGATTCGTTTTCGAATGCTCATCAACACTTTGCAGTCCGAAAATATTTTTAACTGTCAGATATTTTAATAATAATTTGATACAAACTCATGGATTGATTCGTTTTCTACTTCTTATCAGCAGTTCGAGAGTTATTTAAAGGTAAAAAATATTTTTAGATTTTGGGAATTTTTTTGAGAAAGAGAGTAATTATTTGCTATGAATTGATTGATTGGTTTGCCTTCTACTGCTTATGAACCTTCTGCGAGTTATTTAATGTCAGAAAATGTATTCAGATTTTTAAAATATTTTGAGAAATAATACTGATTTGATACAAATTGATAGATTGATTCGTCTTCTACTGCTTATCCTCCCTCCGCGCGTTACTCATATCCAAAAAAATATTTTTAGATCGTAAGAATTCTTTTTGAAAATTTTATTGATTTTATACAAATTGATTCATTAATTCGTTTTCTACCGCTTATCATTCCTCTGTGATTTACACAAATCCAGAAAATATTTTTAGATTGTAAGAAATCTTTTTAAATTAATACTGATTTGGTGCATATTTTTATTGTTTGATTCGTTTTCTTCTGCTTATCATCCATCTGCGAGTAATTTAAATCTAGAAAATAGGTTAAGATTTCTGCGAGTTATTTAAAGCCAGAAAATATTTTCATATTCTAAGACTGCTCTGTGTAGTGAAGATAATAATCTAACAATTTGATCGATTTATTCGTTTTCTACATTTTATCAAACCTTTGCGAGTTTTTTAAAGCCAGGAAATATTTTTGTATGGTAAATATCTGTGGTGGGGTTATAATGATTTAGATACAAATCCTATATCACCAAACAATTAAATAAAATATAAAAAGTCAAATTGCACACCTGCAAAATCGGATCAAAACGACTAAAACATTTTGGAAAAACCCAAACTAAAGTAAATTTCACACGTCTGGATTCGGACTAGATTAGAAATAGTAAATTAGTCTATGACGCGAGTCAATTTTTTTCACACCTAGAAAATGAAAATGCCGTTCGGAGCCTGTCATATGACGAGATTCACTACTTAAGGACGGTCCTTGACTGGTCCCGTCGGTCAGAAGGGCGCAGAGATCAGAGAGGCCAAAAAAAAAAACAACAAACAGGTCCGTCGCAGACTCAGTCAAGACAAAATATAAGAAGAAAAGGAAAAGAATAACAACAAGACATCTTCAACTGACTCATGAAAATATATTACTTCTCTCGCCGGCCAGAAAAGAGAAAGGAACACAGACATTATTAGTTCAGTAGACTGATTAATCTTTTTACACATACACACACACACACACACACACACACATTCTGCCACTTACTTCTATACCTGACCTATATTAATAGTACTTACTACCTATTTTTTTACATATATTATTAGTGCTGCCTTTTTTACATATATTACTTCTTCTTCTATGTGCCCTGCCCCTTCAGAACGTAGGCGACCATGGTTCTCCATGTCTCCCTATCCCTTGTGGTTCTTAGTATGTCTGCTTCTGTTGCTCCTGGCAACCCCCGTTCCATCATCCACCTGATCAGACCCTGCAAATATGTTATCCGCTGCCTTCCTCTGTCTCTCCTTCCTTCTATCTGACCAGTCAGTATCAGGTTCTCCAGGCTCTCCTTCCTCATTGCGTGTCCCAGGAACTTCAGTTGTCTCTTCCTGATGCTCAGTATCAATTTCCTTTTAGTTGCCATTCTTTCCAACACCTCATCGTTGCTTGCATGCTCAGTCCACAATATCCGTAGCATGCTTCTGTAGAACCACATTTCGGCCGCTTCCAGTTTTGTCCTCATTTTCGATGATATTGTCCAGCATTCACTGCCGTATTGAAGAACTGACATCACGTAGCAATCCAGCACCCTTTTCTTTGTTTCTATTGAGATTTTCCTGTGTGTTAGTATTTTGCGCGTCTTCTGGAATGCGTCCTTTGCCATGCCAATTCGCCTTCGGATCTCCGTGTCGCACTTTCCATCTCCTTCCTAGGTATTTAAATTTTTGTACTTGCTTGATCCTGTTATCTCCCACCTATATTTGGCATTTTGGGTTGTATACCCTTTTCCCTCTTATCAGTTATTTCACACTCACACTCTCTTTTTCGCCCTAAATTGATCGCCCCTTTTCTTTTTCCTCCTATTAGCGGCGGACACATAAAGAAAACGATACAGACATTACTCTACTACTCTGTTGAATTACAGACAGCAAAACATAGACACATTTTTTGTTCAAACCACATTCGCTCAAATCATAAAGACTTTTTTTATCGAACAAAATATAAAAAATTTACAAATTGTTTATTTTTGTTTTGTTGTTAAATATACTATTTTCTAAATATATAAAAACATTTCTTATTGCTTTGTCTTTTCTTGAAATTTGTGTTGTATTTTGTGGAGAGGATAAACCGAATTAAATTCTCCCTTTTAATCCGGGTGTTCTGTACCCCACAAGTCATACAAATTGGCTGACTGATTGGATTTCCATTCCATCAAACTTTGGCATCAAAATAATTTGTATTGTAATAATTTTTTGTAATAATAAGGGTTTTATTGATATAAGTTTTACTAATTATCCCATAACTTGACGGTGTGATAGATCCATGCCTTTCCCAAGTGTATCTGCGCGTACGTAAGTATAGCGAAATCAACTGTAATTAGATCTTGGCTCTCTGATTAACAATTCCGAGCCATTATTTATTGCACCTGCCGCACATCCAAGTTTTCAACATCTGATATTCCCAAGTGGGGACGCATCGAAATTTCATTAAGGTGTGGCAATATGCTGAACTGGCACGAAAGCTAGATCCTACCCTCATTTATTGAGTAGAACATCTGAGTTTTGTCGATCTTTTATATGGAAAATCTCTCTCTCTCCCTCCCTCCCTCCCTCCCTCTCTCTCTCTCTCTCTCTCTCTCTCTCTGGCACGTCATGCACTCACTTGACCCTTACTTGCACATCATTCAGGCGACAGCCGGTTGGCACCGCTGGTTGACATTTTAATTGACAGCAAGATACTAACAATGTATTTAACACTTGTTTTTAACTTACCCAAATTCTGGGTACGTTAGCATTTAATTCGTTTTCAAAATTATATAAGACTTGTTCTTTCTTTTAAGCAACGTACATTGTAATTGTTATTAACTAGATGAATATCCGTTGTACAGTCAGGCATAAATAAATTATAAGAACATTTAACTGGATAAATGTTATTGTGTAAACAACAATTTTAAGCGAAACATCTATTTTCTAAATAGCTTCATGTCGTTCTGCTACGTTCACTTGAATTTCCTACGCAGGATTCGACTACAGAGAGCTGACCATGAGAGAAACATTTGAATTATTATTATTATTATTATTATTATTATTATTATTATTATTTTTATTATTATTATTATTAATAATAATAATAATAATAATAATAATAATAATAATAATAATAATAAATTCAGCTAGGGACTTTTTTTGCAGGAAAACAGCATAGCGTAATGAAAAAAAGATAGAAATTTAACGAAAATAAAGTTTTATCGTCAAAATGTTCATGTTATTATTAAGATGAAAGACCAACGTATGTTTTAATTATTTTTGAAATTTTTAAATCTTTTCTAACACGTTCGAAATTTTAGTTAAAATCTTGTCTTGTTTATGTCATCGCTAACTTTTTAACATTGACTTTTTTTGCGATTTTTTCAGTTGAAAACACATTGATTTAGAAATTTTTGTAAAAATCAAATAATTGTCCGATTTTAATGAAATTTTCAGAACTTATTCACAAATGAATGTCTTCAGCGTTTAACGCGTGCAGGAGTGATTTAACTGAGAAGTGTTCCGTTTAACAATAGCAGAATATTCATATCCTAATCAGGTAGATATGATTTTGTCATAGGTCAATTCAAATGGCAATAGACCCCAGGCTTAAAGGCTTGCGTTTCCAGACCAAAAGCAACCGAGTCATCCAAACTTTGATGCTGTTTATAGGCGTGTTACTGAGACAGGACCTGTGTTACTATGGATCAGGGAAGACCGAGATCCGCTCGTTACTCCTGACAACGAAGAACACATTCTGCAGGCTGCCGGAAATTATCCTGCTATCAGATAACATCAAGGGGCCTTAGTATGTCGCATCTTTCATAGTACCGCATGGAGGGTAATTCAAGAAAAGCTTGTGTGTGATCATTTGCAAAGGTGGGCAGAGTCTTTCTCCCTTTGATCACTCACCACGGGGAAATTTTGCCGATGATTTATTGCACAAACTGCTGATTCGTTGTTTGTCTGTTCAGCCATTTTTACGGATGAAGCAACATTTGGAAGAGATGGAATAACAAATTTATACAACCAACATTTTTTTGAGATTCATGATCACCAGGATTACAGAAACTAAACCAGACTACAATTTCAAATTGTCCTTGAATTTTCAATGGTCATGTATCACTGATCGAAATCATTTCTTCCGGCTTTATCGGAGTCGTGCGTCGGACCATAACAGGCGCCTCTTTACCTCTTTGCTCGCAATGAGTGCAAGAAGATACTTAAAAAAGCCAAGCTGCTGTTTGCAGTCAGAATAAAGCAATGCATAGCATCTTGTAAGTTCAGTTCCAAAGATTACTAGAGGCTTTGTAAAGGTGTACTAAACAATAGCAAACCCTCAATCCTTCCTCTAATCAACGAATTTGAGATCCTTACCTCTACAACAGTCAAGGCTGAGTGCTTCGCTCGCAGATTCTATACCAACTCGACACTGAATTCTTCTGGAATTTCCATCCCGAACTGAGGCCCAACTGAATGACATCGACATTCCCCCTCCCCCACCCGGTGCTCTCTAGCATAATTTCAAAGCTTGAGCATTATATAGCCAGCGGCGGCGACGAAATCCTAATCATTGCCCTGAAGAAATGTTCCCCTGAACTCTACTCTGTTCTCTCCAAAAACTATATAACTACTGCCTCTCTGCTTCTTGCTTTCCTGCCTGCTGGAAATCTTCCTCCGTGGTTCCAATATATAAAAACATTGGTATATCACAGTATATACACTAGACTCTCGACAAGAACGGCGAAGCCCGAACTGTTGCCCTAGATATCTCCAAAGTGTTTGTTAGAGTCTGGCATGATGGCCTTCTATGGAAGCTACCAGGTTATGGCATAACTGGACAATTGTTTAACCTTAACAAGTGATTCCTTTCAAATCGCACTATGAAGGAAAGTAGTGAACGGATATGCCTCGCAATACTATCATACAAATGCGTGTGTCCCTCAAGGCTCTATTCTAAGTCCGATGCTTTTCCTTATCTACATTAACGATTCCCCAGATGTAATAAGATCCCAAGTAGGCATATACGCTGACGACAATACAGTTTACTCTTGCATAGATCAAAATTTTCCTGAGGCTGACAAAGCAAACCTCGCTGCCAAGCTTGAAAAGGAGCTCCTATACGTGGCGGACAGGGGTAAGAAATGGCTCGTGAATTTTAATGCTTCCAAGACGAATCTGCTATCTATTAACCATCATAGACAATCGCTCCAACCCCCTCCCTTTAGCATGGATCAGGCTAGTCTCCTTAAAAGCAAATCACTCCGCCTCCTCGGCTTAATTCTCACAACAGTCCTCAGGTGGAATGACAATATAGAATCCATAGCTAAATCCGCTGCTAAGTCAGTTCTCTGTGCAGAACCAGGAAGATTCTTTTCCGCCTGAAACAATCCTGCACATATATAAATCTACAATCCGGCAGTGCATTGAATACTGCTGCCATATCTGGTCGGGTGCTCCTGCTATCCACCTAGGTGTCCTTGACAAAATCCAACGGAGAATCTATAATGTGATAGATCTCGACTTGGCAGCTCAGATACAGTCACTTTCTCACCGGTGCAATGTGGCTTCCCTGGATTTCTTCTACAAATACTTTCACGGCTTCTGCTCCGATGAACTTAGCTCACTGGTGTCCCCTATATATTTACTCAAGCCACAAGATTAGCAAATAGCTCACACTCTTTTAATGTGACTTCAATAAATTGTAAATGCAAATTCTACTCCCTCAGCTTCTTTTCTCGCACTTCTCGTCTGTGGAATTCTCTTCCACTTTCTTGTTTTCCCGACAGCTACAATCTCCAAGAATTTAAATGTAAAGTCAATAGTCATCTCCTATCTCACCAACCTGCATCCTTTCTTTCATGCTCCCTTCTCCATC
Organism: Ascarosepion bandense; assembly: GCA_037127315.1. Taxonomy (NCBI): domain Eukaryota; kingdom Metazoa; phylum Mollusca; class Cephalopoda; order Sepiida; family Sepiidae; genus Ascarosepion; species Ascarosepion bandense. Next base: position 1,242,142 of record JBBBDQ010000121.1, on the reverse strand, counting down.
CACTCCACTCTCATCAGTATCTCATCCTTCTCTTACCCCCCCCACTTCCAGACATTCCCTATAACCTGTCACTCTTTCTCATAACCTTCCTCCTATGTAACCCCCTGCAAAACAGTGGCAGTAAAATGCCTTGCTTGGGGCGATATGATTATAATATATATATATATATATATATATATATATATATATATATAAAGTTTTGAATTTTAAAATGTACTTTTTTTTAACAGTATTTGTTTCTGATGAAGGACCGAGGACGGTCTGAAATATAAAATATAATAAAAATAAACAAATACTGTTAAAAAAAGTACATTTTAAAATTCAAAACTTTTTATTAATATTCTTTCCTATATATATTAAGACAGTATACGCGGATGATCATCACTATATATATATATATATATATATATATATATATATATATATACATTACTCAGTAATTCCGGCCTAACTAATAAAACAACAACTTTCAGGCAACATTCGATTTTATTCATCAATATAGTCTTCTTCTAGGGTAATACACTGATTCTAACAGTTTTCTAACAATTAGATGCTTTTTTGTAAAACAAAATTGTGTCTTTGGTCTCATAATAAACCTAAGTTCCTTATAACATTTCTTCATTGGAGGCAAATCTCTTTCTCGGAAGCATTCTTTTTGGGTCTGCAATCAGCCAGTAGTCGATGGTGGCCAGATCTAGAAAGTAGGATGGATGCAGAAGCAATTCGAAGTGCAACTCATGTAGTTTAATATATTATTTGACTCACATTTGTACACCACATGTATGGAGATACGTCTCGTTAATTTTAGTGAGATTGAATTTTTTTAATTAATATTTTCTCAAAGTAATATCTTCTTGCTTTATTCTCACTGAATGCATAAGAGAGGCTATACTTTCACAAATACTGAGTCACCCGCATTATTTTTATTCCTTTCATCGATAATGAGATTTTACTAACATAAAAGGTGATAGGAACATGCACGAGTAAACAATCTTTACTTATATATTATAAACAGGGCTTCAAACTGCATTCTTATATACTAAACTATACTACAATTTCAAACTATGCTTGCAAATATTAAACCAGATTGTATACCCTCAAACAGAGATTACATGTACGAAACAAGACGTTATAACTTCAAACTGCTTTTATCTAATGAAAGGTTTTCATAATTTCAAAATGAAGGTGTATATTCCGAAAAAGACTACAATATGAGATCGTCTTTAAAATATAGTAAGAAAGACTATGATTACAAGCTGGTCTTTCATTTTATAAAGAGGGCGTCATTATTGAGTGCCATTATCACCAAGATAACAGATCGAATAAGAAAACATTTTAAAATCTGCCCTTATTATTCTAAACAAGTACGTATAATTTCATGCTGCGTTTTCCTGTACGTAACACGACTGTATTGGCTGAGGACAAAAAGTTACTCTTGTTTATATAAAGGATATCATTTTCATAAAGATTATGTAGAGCTATGTGGGATTTCGTTCTCATCACATTGGGAAACATATAGTAGGATAAAAAACGCACTTCCGTTGCTTTTTAATACATGTAGCAACACGAGAAGGGGACAATGATCTCATGCCTCCGCAAGGGTTTCAAACACAATTTGACCTCGATTTGCTCATAGACGTTTTTCGAGGTTATAGATATTAAGCTAGGCTGTCTTATAAATGTTTTGCCCGTTATATATACATAATTATATTTCACGAAATACATGTGTATGACTTGGCGCAGCTTCTCTTAGGTTCTCATATAACGTGTGTATATATATATATATATATATATATATATATATATATATATATATATATATATACGTTATATGGAAACCTAAGAGAATATATATATATATATTACGCTCTCACACCCTGATTGAGCACTCTGGAAGAATGCTACTCTAGCATCTACGCATCGCTCATTTAGTAATGAATTAGAGCACTCTGGCTATTGGGCATGTATAATGACAATATACACGCTAAAAAGTCTGCCACCGTCTACCGAGCGTCATAGCTCAGAGGTAGAATAGCCGACCGACGCCAATTAGGTAGGGTTTCAATTCTGGGTAAAAAGCAGTCGGATGTCTAAACATACTGATGTGCTGTGATACAGCGAAACAGATCTGTCTGCGGATGTATATATATGTTGATTTGAATTCTCGTGTGTCAGTATGTTTTGACTTATGGTTGCGCCTGAATATGCATGAATACCTAACCGGTTGTATTACATCCATCATTATAACATGATGCCATTATTTCTCAATATATTTACATAGATAGATAGATAGATAGATAGATAGATAGATAGATAGATAGATAGATAGATAGATATGACCAGACCGAGATAGATAGATAGATAGATAGATAGATAGATAGATAGATAGATAGATAGATAGATATTCTCCTTGACCATCCTCCAAAATTTATCATTGTATGTACTTGCACACTACAAAACATGTACTCGCACATGCGCATATAGAAAGTAAACAGACAGAAGTGGAGAGGCGTAGACAGACAAACAAATCAACAGACACTCAGAAACAGAGATTCTAGCATTTTCTGACTCACATGCGTTCACATGCGACCTTCCGTATCATTGATCGATTCGTTTGAACTAGGGGTTTATAATTTTTCATTCTACAATTTCTTTTACACCCGTCATCTTCGTCTTCTTCAACCGCTGACCGCGTCGATTCTCTTCCGCTCCTACATCCTGCTTTATTCTAAGTCAGAAAAGCGATGGATGTTTTAAAATTAGCCGTCTTTCCCATCAAATCTCTTACTTTTCTCTTCCTTTTTTTTTTTTTTTTGTCCTTTTGTTGGCCTCTGCTTTTAATCCAGAACTCTTTTTCTCTTTGTTGGCCTGACACTCGTCTGCCCGAGACAGGTGTCGGAAATTCTCTAATTGAATTTACATCAAATCGTTGTGTTATAGGTGGGGTGAGGAAAAACGACAGAAAAGAGAAAAGAACAAAAATATTTCAACAAATTCTGGTTCGAAAATAAAGCAAGCCGCTACGACTCGAGGCATGTCTTCTTTCTGGTTTTTCTTTCATCACAAACACACAGTTTAGTCGCTTGTTCCGTTCTGTTTCATGTTTTACTGAAGTGACACATCTGCAGACATTTCTAAATTGCATCCATGTTAGACAACGTTTCGAGCTAAAAATGATCTGAGATCCCTAGAGAAACTTTGTAATATCAGAGAATATTTATTTTATACACAAAATAAAAACAGGAATCACTAAAAGAAGCTTCTGTGCGATAATATCGGGACGGATTAGATGATTGCGATTTATTGGAAGCGCAATAGACTGTTAAGCCGCAGTAGAAGTGGTTTTTCGTTGGACACGATAGTCTCTTTGAGCCTAACTCACTAGAGGCTTCTCGTAGATCAGTTGCCACCCAAGGCCATAAAACTCAGTCTGTCTTGCTATTTACTCATAGATGGATCTATACCTTTTCCAAGGCTATTAGCACGTAAGAGACTCGACTGGAATTACAACTCACTGAGCCGCTAGCTATTACTCCACACGAAGGATCATACGGAATTCAAGAAGAAATTAAACTCTAATAAGATATTAGAGAGCGTTGTAGCTTAGGAAGTTTTATTAAGGCGGAGGTATTGTATGCGGTTGCGTTTGTTGGTTTGTTTGTTTGTATGTTTGTTTGTTTGTTTGTTTGTTGTCAAGATATTTCAAGACCCGCTGAAGGATTCGGATAAACCTTTCAGTGATGATTAACCAAGTAACAGTCACTAATTTATTTGATTTATTTGATTTGGGATTCGATCCGGTACGGAGATAAAGTTTTTGGGTACTTTTTCCGTTCTTTTACTAATATTTTTCGTACTCTTCACATGCCAAATATGGAATTAACCCCCTAGATTATTTTAAGTTATTACACTTTCTGAAAACACTTATTTTAATATTAGTAAATAATCAACTCTTGTTAATGTGCGAATGTGCGTTGTGGTGCAGTGGATATCGGCTCGGAACGAAAAATCGGGGAGCCGAGTTCGAATTCCAATTGAATTCATTGCATTCACTTACGCGCAAATAACCCTTAGAAAAGGTGTTAATCGGTATCTTCCTTCCAGTTATGGGTTAAATAACAGAACAGATTGGGTTCTATAGCCTTGGCCGGCAACCAGTCTACCGCAGAAAGCAATGGTAACCTACTGCAGGATAATCTTCTGCCCAGTCAGTCATGTCTCTTTCGAGACATGATCGCCTGTTTCACGTATGGCACTTAACTGACTGACTTGTTAATCGCTGAGATTATGTCAATATTACCCTAACGGAAGTTTGTGTTCTTTAACTGCGCTTGTTCAGTATAGGATTCTTCTTTTCTTATTTGTCGGTTACATTTAACTGTTTTAACGGTAAATGGGTGAGACCTAGATGGCAATCGAGTAACGTGCTTAAATTCATTTAGTCAAAGCACCATGGAAAAGATCATCAGAGCAGTTGCCATGAAAATATTTGTAGAAAAGACAGAGAGGAACCACGTCACGTCGGTGAGAAAATGGCTGAAGTCGAAATGAAAAGTCAGGTTCGATTACATTACAGATCCTTATATCGAGAACCTCGTGATGAACAGCTGAAGCACTTGACCAAAGATGACAACAATATTCAATGCACGGATGAATTGTAGATTCATAAATGTCCAAGATGGATTCTGAAACTTAATAAACTTTTTATGTGCCGTCTCTCCTCATAACGTAGGTGGTCATGGCCCTCTACATCTTCCTGTATCTCTGAATAAGTTTTCTCTTTCTGTTTTTTGGCCAAACCCTGTTCTACCATCCATTACTCTAAGCCATCAAATATGTTACGCGTTGCTCCCCTTTGCTCCGCTTTCCTTCAATCTCTTCTGAGAGTATTAAATTTTCCAAGCCCTCTTTCTTCATTCATTTACATGCCCCAGGCATTTCAACTGTTACTTCCTAGTGCTAAGTATAATTTTCTATTTGTTTCATTTTCCTCCAAAAACTAATCGTTGCTCCTATGTTCGGTCTATAGTATTCTCAGAATCTTTCTGTAGAACCCCATTTCTGTTGCTTCGAGTCTTTTCTGGGGAGATAATCCCTGATAGACAGTACGACAGATATCGTCGTCGTCCTACGGCCTCGGACGAGAAAGAACTCCCCACACCCCTCCAGTATTCCCTGTGGATTTGAAACCCTGGCCGTTTATAGCGAAATTCATAATCTTGTCAAATAGCTGAATACATGATGCTTCGCCATGGCTATCAAAGGTGTTTTTATTGTGACACCAACACTGGATGGGTTGCCTCCAGGACCCATTCTGTTATTTAACCCATAACTGGAGTTGAAGTGACGGATTAATACCTTTCCCAAAGGTACCAGTGCTGAAGTGAATGCAGGGTATTCAACTGGAATTCGAACTCGGCTCACCGATTTCTCTTTCCAAGCCGACATCCACTGCACGACAAAGCACATCCGTCACTGAACGCTTACAGCGCCTGGTATTCCCACGCGGTCACCCATCTAAGTACTGACCAGGCTCACGTTGCTTAACTTCGGTGATTGAACGAGAACCGGTGTATTCAACGTGATATGCCGTAAGCCGACATAACGTAACAGCCCAACACAGTTTTTAAGTATGTGTCAGGTAACTCCATAGTTACTCTTCTTGAAGAGTATCTTCAAGGGGAGTAACTATGTAGTTACTTGCCACATAGAATATATCAGTTGGTGCTTAGATGAGAAACGCTTCTGCTTTGAAGAATTAAGTACTAAAGAAGATCATGTAGAAATGAAAAGAAAGAAAACAGCTTCTCAAGGGCGTTCGAGTTCGCTCGTTATGAAAGATTAGCTTCATTGTTCCTAAAAGTCATATATCTTCTTTTTTTAACCAGTCAGTTAAGTGCCATACGTGATGAACGTAGGCGATCATGTCTCAAAATAAACATGATTGACATTACTTTCTGCAGTAGACTGGTTGCCAGCCAAGGCTCTAGAACCCAATCTGTCCTGTTGTTTAGCCGAAAACTAAAAGGAAGAAACGATTTAATACCTTCCACAAGGGTATTTGCGCGTGAATGCAAGGAATCCAACTGGAAATCGAACTCCGCTCCCTATTTTCTCGTCGAGCAGATATCCACTGCACCACACAGCACATTTTTTAACCAATTAGTTATAAATAAGCAAACATCTCGCAGTATTCCAGATGGGTCTTTTATATGAAATCGATAGTGTTTATCAATTGGATCACTAAATCCGTGGCATTCAATCAGGATTAAAATAAAAATAAAATCCGTAAGCTATATTTCCATTCAGGACATAGATGTATATGGCTCTCCACAGCTTCCTTTTCTTTATTATCTGTGAATTGCCATGAATTCGAGGAAATATAATGGAGTAGTTTTGCTTTGCCTTTTCCAGTTTCCTTTTCTTTATTATGTTTAAATGGCAAAGAGTCAAGGAATACATAATGGCGTATTTTTTCCATTGACATTGGCACAAATACAATTTTTTTAATATGTGAATTACTATGAGTTCATGAAAATCACAGGGGAGTTGTTTCCAGTGGTCTTATTTACAGATTCAGTCAGTCACACGCTTGGGCGATCATGTCTCGAAAGAGACATGACTGACTGGGCAGAAGATTATCTCGCATTTAACCCATAACTGGAAAGAAAAGACAGATTAATACCTTTCCTAAGGGTATTTGCGCGTAAGTGAATGCAATGAATTCAACTGGAATTCGAACTCGACGCCCCGATTTCTCGTTCCGAGCCGATATCCACTGCACCACAACGCACGTCCACATGTATAGATTACTTTTCTTTATTGTCTGTAAATTGCTAAGAATTCGTGAGAAACATAGTGGAGTGGATTTTCGATGATTTCTCTGCAGATTCCTTTTCTTTATTCTCAGGAAATTGCCATGAAACGGAGTTCATAGTTCATAGGAAACATAGTTGTGTCGGTGGTGCCAGAGTCGCTACATGAACGTATGGGTGGGAGTTTGACACGTGGTAATAAGGTGATCTCGTGATCATGTTGCACAACCTTTTTGCTCCACTGTGTTGTTCAGCAGAAGCTTTTCGCTATTGTTCAGATAAAACATTTGAGATGTATTGGGAAATAATCATCACATATCCCATCTAAAGATTACAATAATTACAATCTCAATGTTGATAAAAAAATCTAAAAGATCGTTAATATTTACTCATCCAAACACTGTTATCTTTGAGTAGAAAGATTGTATTGCGTTTATCCACTTGCCCTAAAATAAACCTTCGAAATTTCAACATCCAGCTACATGGAGTGTGTGATTCACTGAATAGATTTTGCACCCGCTACTTTTCAAAGAAGGCTGGTGCACCGGCCTATTGGCCTGACGGATGAACTCCTGGCCACTAAATGCAAAACTGTCTAAGGCAGTCAGAAGCTGATACTAATAGTTAGGCACTGCTGTGTTTGAGATGTACACGCGTTGGTAAGAATAAGAAGTAGATATATAAAAGTTATCCCAGAGAGGAAGGTCTCTTATGTCCAGGTGAGAATAAAGGGTTCGCAGGAGAAGATAGGGTCCACGTTCCGCGAAGACACACGTAAACAATGACCCAATGTGATTGAGAACATTTTACGTATGAAAGATTCGCCATTGTCTGTTCATCAGTGACAATATCATCAACGTTACATGGGTTATAAGCACTGACACTTGATAGCTCAATTACAAGACAGGTACCAAGGGATCGATTGATTTAAATCAAGCAATTTTAAAATGACCTTGTCCGAAAAGTGCTTCTTCAGAAATATGACATCCACATTACAAATTCAGACATTACGAACTTTTGTGCGCGGCTCAACTTCCGCGTTGAACTTATAAATCTAACTGTATGTGATAATGTCACATCCTAATGACATTGTATTAAATTAATAAATCGATATGAAAGATGTCTGGCTTTGATTGTACTGACCAAAGAAATATTATCTTATATCCCAGTCACTGTCTATGCCAAGATTCTGTCGACATTTTCAAATTAGTTCTGATCTTATTCAAATGACAATATATCTAGATGCATATCTAAAAACCTTGGGCGTCTCTTGTGGCAAGTTAGTCGCGCAGATCAATTCGGTAGACGAAACTTCTCCTGCAACTTCTCCTGTACACCGTGTCCCTTTAGGACGTAAACGATCATGGCTCTCCACAAAATGCTATCCATTGTATCTCATAATATTTTTTCCTTTTACTATCTCTTTCAGTCTCTTTTCTTCCGTCCATTCACACAAACATTACGTAAGTTATTGGCTGCTTTCTCCTGTCCCTCTTGTTTTAATAATATCATGCGAAAACTGTCATGTTAATGCACTTGATACGTCAGAATGAAAAATAAAGTAAAAATTTAATACATGCTATTTAAAATTATAAGTTTCCTTTATTTTAACTGTTTCACTCCAAGTAAGGCGATAAAGCCACTAAAACACTGCAAAATTAGAAAAGGTCTGTGAGGAGAAATCAGTCAGTCAGTTAAGTGCCATACGTGATACACGCTTGGGCGATTATGTCCCGAAAGAGACATGACTGACTGGGTAGTCGATTTTCTCGCAGAAGGTTGCCATTACTTTCGGCGCTAGACTGATTACCAACCAAGGTTATAAAACCCGATCTGTCTTAATATTTACCCTATAGCTAGAAGGAGGAACGATGGATTAATACCTTTCCCAAGGGCATTTGCGCGTTAGTGAATACAACTGAAACTCGACCTCCGCGTTCTGATTTCTCGTTCCGAGCCGATATCCACTGCGCCACAACGCAAAGACAATGCCGAAAGGTCAATAAAAAACTTATTTTAGAAGGACAACAAATAGCAACTCGATGTTACATGTAAAGTTTTAAAGATAGTAATTGTCATGAAAGCAAACAACCGGAAGAAAGTGGCACAGGCGAAAAAAGCTTTATTAAAATAGACTCTACAGTTTCCGTCTATATTTCTGAGATGTAATAGTATTTACAGTATTTACATTATTCGGACTATTTTGTACGACGTTTAATAATAGATCATTCTATTTGTCTATATTTCTGAAATGAGGTAGTATTTACAGTATTTACATTATTCAAACTATTGTCCTTAACTTCAGGTGCTAGGAATTTAGAACCGACTCATTTACTACAATCACTGAGGTATATCATCCTCATTCGTAAATTCTCGATTGGAAGTCATGAGTTATCCCCCTCTAACTCTACAAGTTCACCACAGTGGATATAGACGTTGGTTAGTTTCTGATTTGACTCTTACAGTTGTGAGTTCAATACCAGGCTACAGCAATGGTAAACCAGAACCTTGCAGGGTTAGAGGGGGATAACTCATGACTTCCATTCGAAGCTTTACACAAGGAATGAGGATGATATACCCCAGTGATTGTAATAAATAGTTCGGTTCAAAATTCCTAGCATCTGAAAGAGGCCGGAGTGTACAACGGTCGAAACGTCGTACAAATGGCAACAAAGATGAAGACAATAGTCTAAATAATGTAAATTCTGTAAACTTAGAGTTTCATCTAGCTATTTCAACAGTAAAGGACCTAATTGCCAATCTAGTATTACATTCATGATGTCGAGGTACCAAAGAGTACAACTGCCAGTAAAACACAAGGGATTCCTCAGAGTGACAAAAAATTAGAAATTTGATTTATATTACAGAACAGAAGCGGGTATACGTTAAGACGATGAGGAAAGTGATTGAAGCCGAGATGTCAAGTCAGAACTGGGAACATTGCAGCGTGTTTGCTGGATTTTCTCAAGAATCTCGAGATGCACAACAGGAGCAACAGACCAGATGTGGTAGCAATATGCAATGCACGGACGAATGATAGAGTTACAAGTTTAAAAGATGAATTCTTCCGAGAAAAACTAACTGGTACGGCACTAAATTATATTAGTGCCATACGTGATATTCGCTTTGGGTGATCATGTCTCGAAAAAGACATAACTGACTGGGTAGAAAGTTATCCCGCAGTAGGTTGCCATTGCTTTCTGCGTTAAACTGGTTGGTAGCCAAGGCTATAGAACCCAGTCTGTCCTATTATTTAACCATAACTGGAGGGAAGAGATGGATTAATATATTTCCTATAGGTTTTTGTGCGTAGGTAAATGCAAGGAATTCAACTTGAATTCGAACTCGGCTCCCCGATTTGCCGCTCCGAGTCGATATCTATTGCACCACAATGCACGTCCAACGCACTAAATATGTGTTCTAAAACAAATAGAGCACCTGGCGGATCATAAGCTTTTTCTTTTTTTATTATTATTTTTTTTTTCCAAAATCTTTATTCTTACTGATGCAAGATAAAGTCCATGCCAAGAATGGTATATTGAAGTTTAAGGTGGATATGTATGAATTCTTACCGAATTAGATTCTACCTTTCTCTACATCACCAGTTCTCTTGTTTTTATGTTTCGTTTTGTTTTGGGGGAATCTTTTGCTCATTTCTTTGTTTATTTGTTTGTTTTACATTGTCTTTTTGTAGATAGATCATCTAGTAGGCAAAATGTTTGCCTCTCAGCGGTTTCGTTTCCCCAATGGCGATACCGCCAATATAAATGCTGATTTCCGTTTAGGATTTCTCATGTTGATGCTCTTCTAACTTACTCGCCTGTAGATTTTTACCGAACGAAAACCAAACCAATACATGTTTTAACCTTTAACTTTGACCTTCTCAAGGCAGGCATATCTTATTAATCCTGACCCTGTACGCTCGTGACTTTTGGAGAATACATTACAAATATTAGCATAAGAATCGACGTCGCTGTCATGCACAACGAGAATAGTGCAGAAGCATCACTTACACAAGCGTCCAAGAAGGCGTTGGTCAAATGTTTCCTACATGGGTCTATAGACTACAGGTGGTCGGAAGTCTTCTAGAGAGATGAACCTTGCTAACTTGATAAATCTCCACAGGTGTCGGATATTTCAGATTCAGAAAACTGCATGCGAATAGACTACCGCCTGTTATAATTGTTCAATTACATGGAAAATATCAGTGGTTGTAAATGGTCAGAAGACAGTCACTCTTTATTGACATCTTTAAGCGGACAGTTGGAGCCAATCTATGCCAAAATGAGGCGCACCATTATAGAATCAGCACCACCCTGCAAAGTAACTTATTGATAGCCGAATTCCAATATCTTCAGGCGGTTTGTGCAACATCCGAATCCAGAACAACTGAATCCGTGATTCATTAAAACATTAAAGTAGCGACACCACAAGCTCCACAAGTTTCTTTTATTCATTGTATGTGAATTGTTATGAGTTCGAGGAATCATGGTGGAGTAGTGTCTCCTTGCTTTCTCTAGCTTCTTTATCTTTAAATTGGAATGAGTTCATGGGAAACATAATGGCGTGTTTTTCCCATTAACTTTGCCACAGATTCGACTTTTGTTACATGTCAACTGCTATGAGTACATAAAAATCACAGGGGAGTGGTTTCCCGTTGTCTTATCCACAGATGAGTTTGCTTTATTATCAGTAAATTGCCAAGAATTCGTGATAAACATGATAGAGTGATTTTCCGTTGATATCTCCGCAGATTCTTTTTCTTTATTCTCAGGAAATTGGTATGAAACAGTTCATAGTTCATAGGAAACATAGTGGTGTTGTTTCGGTGGTGCCAGCGTCGCGATAGGAACGCATGGGGGAAGTTTGACATGTGGTCATGAGGTGATCTAGTGATAATGTTGCACAACCTTTTTTGGGGTGGGGACGGCTCGTGTGTTTTCCAGCGGAAGCTTGTCCCTATTGTTCAGCTAAAACATATCGATCTGTTGAGATTTATTAGGAAATAATGACCAAATATCCCATCGAAAGATTACAATATGTACAATGTCAATGTCGATAAAAAAAAATCAGTGGAGAGGTTTCCCGTTATCTTTTCCACACACGATTTTTCTTTATTATCTGTAAATTGCCAAGAACTAATGAGAAACATAGTGGAGTGTTTTCCCTTTGCCTTTTTTGCAGATTTTTTTTTTATTCTCAGGAAATTGCCATAGATAGATAGATAGATAGATAGATAGATAGATAGATAGATACGAACGGACTAAGATAGATAGATAGATAGATAGATAGATAGATAGATAGATAGATAGATAGATAGATAGATAGACAGATAGATACGAACGGACTAAGACGGATAGATACGAACGGACTGAGATAGATAGATAGATAGATAGATAGATAGATAGATAGATAGATAGATAGATAGATAGATGCTTTTTTTTCAAGAAATTTTGAAATAATCATCCCATGTAGATTGAAGAATTGTTTGAAAGTTTGTGATGGGTAGATCTTGCTGTACTCCATGGAAAGATTCATCAACATAAATGTCATTGTTACCATGTCTTCTACGAGACATTGTAGTTAATAATAACCATGTTTACGCCTGTTAATATTCGTACCATGTTCCCTTGGGAATATGTCGGTCTTTAACGTACAGAGTTTAGAAATGGGTGTTAACCAGGACAAAATATAAAACTAATGTAAACTGTGCAATTTCAAAATTAATTTGGATCACGTGTCATTCATTTATTTAATTCTATGTTTATTTACTTATGTATTCTTTTCCTTATATATTTATTTAATTAGACTTTCTTTGTATTTTTCTATGTATTCCGCTCTATTAGCCGTGGAGCCACACCCAGCGAAAAATTTTAAAAAATCATATTTTATTTTGTAACTATGCAAATAGCTATTTTACAATTATCTGCATGGGTGTCTGCTAATAATTTTTGCGTGAAGATTAACGTGCTCTCCGAATGCTTATTTTGTGCGTTTTTGTTTCAAGATTGTTTGTTAGAATGCGTACATATGTACATATTCATAGGCGCTTTTTTTAATGTGTTTATTCCGATGCGTTTGCATTCCTAGACTCAACCAAGTGGAATAATAGTCTGAAATTATCATTTCAAGTTATGATATCTATCTATCTATCTATCTATCTATCTATCTATCTATCATACTTATTGAACAAATCTTACTCAATGGATCTGAAACTTGGACTCCTTCAGCAAAACAACAGCGCCATTTAGATGGATGTTATACTCGTCTTCTCAGAAGAGTACTTGATCTTTCATGGCGAAACCACCCAACTCTAGAAATGATATATGGAGACCTACCAAGAGTATCAACTTTAGTTCAAAAGAGACGTGTCCAGTTTGCTGGGCATTGTGCACGTGCCACACATGTGTACTTTCATCGTTTATATTATGGAGGCACCCATCATCTCACAATCGATCTCGTAAGTTAACCTTTCCAGCCAGGATACATAGAGATACATCTATCGCCAAGGAAGACCTTACAGGAGCTATGATAAATAGGGAATACTGGAAGGGTGTAGTGAGTTCTATCTCGGCCGAAACGGCAGAATGATGATGATCTATCTACGGGCACCCCGACATGGTGTAATGGTTAGCAAGCTTGTCTCGCTAGAACCAATGATAACAGAGAAGTTAGTTCGATCCTCACTTCGTACCCAATATCCTTGGCCTTGTGCCACATCTAAACGGTGCTTAGCAAATCAACTATCTGTCACTATATGTTCCTATCTATCTATGACAATATGTTCCTAACTAGCTATATATATTATGACTAAATGTAGCCATACTAAAAAATACCTTAGGTTCGAACAACAATGAATGAAAATGCCATAATTCCTTGTCATTTTAAAAATTGCGCGTTCAAAACTTCCCTGTCACGTGAGCGTTGAAAAAAACACCGTTACGTGGGGCGTTCTTAAAGAAACGCTAAAATCAGTTATTGTAAATCGCCTGAAGACACCGTTCATGGTACAAACCTCGGTCGCGTAATGACTCGTTTACAAATGGAATATATATATATATATATATATATATATATATATATATATATATATATATATATTAGTCATCGAAACTCGACCGATTTGGTGTCAGTCGGAGTCGCTACGCCCTAAGCCATCGACGCATAGAATCAGAAAAGGGAAATTTTAACGTGTTGTATATAAGCAGTGTATGCACACGCCAGTCACCGAAAGATCTCAATTCATTTCTGAAAAGTCAGGCATATAGCAGAAGTGGAAACTGTTTTTAAAATTTACTTCTCCAGAGAGCTCAATCGCAATGAGAGCATATATATATATATATATATATATATATATATATATATAGGCAGCAATCTTTCATTTAAACATGTATCGTTCAAAACGACCATCAAGGATAAGAAATGCAAATATATATTTAAAAGTAGGATATGAAGAGGCTTAAAACGCTTAAAATGCCGACATTTATGAAAAAATTTTACCTATTGAGTTTGAATTCATAACATAAATATGTCACAATACAACCACAAAAATAGCCATTTCAATTCGATACTAGCCGTGTTATATCAAGTGATGATGTTGATTTCAGATTTTAAAAGGTTAAAAACTAGCCAAACCTCCTTAATCAAGGAGACATTGTTTTGTATTCAGTGGTGACCAATCAAAATACAAGTAATTTCTAATTTGAAAAACAAAAGAACAGACTCTAAAAACAATTTATTGAGGAAATCAATGTTAATATTTAATTTAAAAAGAAATCAGCATAAATGTTCGGCTATTAGCTTAACTTTACAATAACGCGTCTAGTGCGTGTATATATATACATACATACATACATACATACATATATATATATATATATATATATATATATATATATATTCTGTAGACCGCTGTAGTAAACGCCAAGCTGTAATCTATCTATCTATCTATCTATCTATCTATCTATCTATCTAAATAGATAGATAGATAGATAGATAGATAGATAGATAGATAGATAGATATGAACGGATTAAGATAGATAGATAGATAGATAGATAGATAGATAGATAGATAGATAGATAAAGTCAAAATTATGTTAACACTAGTATGAGAGCGTGAGTCAAACTTTAGTCAACATTAGTATGAAAGGTATAATTTATTCAGAGTTTAGTGAACATTCTCCACCTCTTCACCAGCACAATTGATGTACAAAATCAACGATCAACTGTTCAATTAAGTGCCTTGACACACATTTCACAGGAAATGTTTGATATTCTGTCCTTAATTTATTCGATGTCAGTAACTTTTTTGATATACACGCGACCATTTATCATTTCCCATGACCGGAAAAAACCTGTTCGTCTAATCTGTAGAGAAATATTATCAATGGAAAACTCTTGCAATATTTGTAAGTAAGCCTTTGCACTCACTGTCGGAGTTGTATAGAAATATGAATAAATGACACCAGTATAACAGAAAATCAAAATGTTTAATATAATTTTGACTCAGCCTGTGTATATTCATCCAATGAAGACGTATTTTATGAACATAGTAATGTTTATAATAATGATTTAAAAAATAGTTGGTATAAAACGCATGGTATCAAATGCACAAAACAATGTAACTATAACAGATAAAATAAAGAATAAAGGTAAATGTTCATTTTAGGTGCCGACGACTTTCCCCCCTTCAAATTTATCCAAAATAGCATTATTTCTGTGCAAATGTATATGATGAACTCAAATCAAAAATTAGTTATTGAAGAAAAGTCCCTTTTTTTGCTTTGAAAGTCCATAAAAAACGAACTATATCTCGCACTTTTTCTCTCCCGTAACTCTCACGAAGTCATGTAATTGACTGCAGAATAACGTTCTACGTAGGCAGAATTTTCTGTCGAATTTTGGTCATTTTTCTTCCTTTACTGAAAGTTCCGGCAATGTACTTCCTTTAATGAAAGTAACAAGCGTAGAAATACAATAGCGCATTACTTATTTACCGGAAGTACATCGCCGGAAGTATCAGTAAATAAAGAGAAATCGAGCAAAAATCTGCCAAACTTCGTTGCATTACGTAGTACGTCATTCAGCTATTAATTACATGACTTCGTGAGAGTAACGGGAGAGAAAAAGTGCAAGATATAGTTCGTTTTTTATGGACATTTAGATGAAAGAAAAAAAAAGGTAAGTTTCTTCAATAACTAACAACTGATTTGAGTTCATCATATACATTTGCACAGAGATAATGCTATTTTGGCTAAATGTGAAGGGGAAAAACGTCGGGACTTACAACGAAAATTTACCAAAATAAAAACATCATTTGGTATACACCCCCATTTAGCCAAATGATTAGCACTATATTAGGGCAGAAGCTCTTCAATTTAGTCAAGAAACATTCTCTCATTATAATTCTATAAATATGATTGTTATATTTTCGTAAAAATTTCTATTGCACGTGATTTTGCACACGTTCCTTTTCCTTTAAAAAGGCTGAGTTCTTTTCTTTCTTCGGCATTTTGTTTACCTGCTCTTGCGTTTACTGCATGCTCTTGTGTTGCGAAATTAGTTCTGTAAAGCCTATTAAAGAGGTTTTGTTTCCGTCTTCAGTTACGTTAAAACACCACCACAATTTACAGAACTAATTTTCTATTTTCCTCATGGAGAAAATAATTCGCCTGGACAAATTTGACGTTTCCTCGGCAGACCCACAGGCCAGCAAGCTTTGGAGATTATGGTATCGTAACTTTAATTACTACCTCTCAACTATTGCTTCGTTAAACCCTGATAAACTCGAAGTTCTCTATTTAAACATCGGTCCCACTGTTGCTGACGTTATCGAGGGTTGTTCTGGCTTTGAACATGCTGTTGACTTACTGAAAGGTGTCTACGACAAGTCTCCAAGTGTTATTCATGCTAGACATCTGCTTTCTACGCGTTTGCAACAAGAAAGCGAGTCTGTCGACCAATACCTTCAGGCCTTGAATCGACTTGCCGCTGACTGTTGCTTTAAAGACGTAACGGCCACCACTTACAGGGATGAATCTGTCCGTGATGCATTTATTCGTGGTCTTCGGTCCTCATTGATACGTGCTAGGCTCCTTGAAACTGACACTCTAACTCTCGCAGAAGCTACTCAATGTGCTAGGGCTTTAGAACAAGCTCACTTTCGCGCGGAATCCTATGCCACCCAGATTGGAGCAGCCGCCGTTACTTCTATTACTGGAACTAAAAATGTGTTGACCGATTCTGCCGAGGAGGCCACTGGTATTTCTAAAAATTCTGCTCTAACTGATTCTCCAATGAAGTGTGACTCTGTACTGTTCTCTGCTGCCCTTCCTGTTCGTGGCAAGTGTTACAACTGTGGAGGGAGACGTCACTTTAAGGACGACCGCCGCCTCTGCCCTGCCCGCAATAAGGTATGTCGAAGCTGTGGTAAACTCGGGCATTTTTCTAAAGTTTGCCGTTCTACTCTACCGACACATTCACGTTCTTCTTCTGCTATCATAGGGGCCCGTGCTAAAGGTGGTGATAGTTGCCCTCCTATCACCGAAACTGTGGAGTTAAAAGGGAAAAAGTTAACTGCCCTTATAGACACCGGCAGTTCTGATAATTTTATCAGTGCCCGTATTGTCAAAAAAATGAGACTGCCCACTTTAAAACGGAACTCCGTAATTTCTATGGCATCATCCGCCGTTTCCCTTAAACTGTCTGAATATTGCACCGAGAACGTTTTCTTCAATGGTTGCGAATATAAAGAGATTGACCTTACTGTGCTTCCTGACTCCTGTATGGACATTATACTCGGAATGCCGTTTTTGAAACTACACCGGGGTATTACTATTTCTTTTGGTGGATCTCAGGAAGTTTTAAAAATCTGCGCGCTAACCAGGATCAGTTGTGCCCCTGTAAAATTGTTCCGAAACCTGACCCCTGATTGCAGACCCATTGCTACTAAATCCCGAAACTACCGTGCGGAGGATGCCCGATTTATTGAAAAAGAAATTCTTCAACTGCTTGAAGACGATGTCATTGAAACCAGCTATTCACCGTGGCGTGCTCAAATTGTTGTGACTTCGTCGCCTAATAGAAAGAAACGATTGGTGGTTGATTTTTCCCAAACCATTAACCGTTTCACACTACTTGACGCGTACCCTTTGCCTCGGATTGAGGATCTCGTAAACCAAATTGCCCAGTATCATATTTTTAGTACGATTGATTTGTCTAAAGCTTACTACCAGATCGAAATTTGTCCCGAAGAGGTTTTGTTTCCGTCTTCAGTTACGTTAAAACACCACCAGTAAAAATACCTTTAAATTAAATTATAGTTGTAAAATAATGTAGTGAAAATTATTAAAAACCATAATAATAAAATTAAAAGCCAAAGTAATAACAGTTATCCAGATAATGAAAATACCAATAATACAAATTTTCAAAAGCCTTACACTTGTCCATTGGAAAATAGAAGTCTAAAAATCCTATTGTTTACCAATGTACTATATCATCTAATGAGACACTATTAAAAAAAATTTACATTGGTTCTATTAAGAACACTTTTAAACAGAGATGGTATATGCATTTAACTTCTGTTTTGGTGCCCTGCTACGTAGGAATGGACTCTCCCTCCGTCAATTTAATACTACCTGCGTGACTTCCTGGAACGTCGCTGTGACGCAATCGTGTAACAGTCTAGTGACAGTCAAGACGCAGCGTAACTATATCCTTCGGACTTACATTTCTATTTTGTTGATTACTAACACTTATTATTGTATATATTGTTCTGTTATTCTAATACACTGTTTGAACCTACCTTCTTGTTTCCATGTCTTTCTTCCTGGCCCAACCACAGCACAACTTGACGACAAAGATTTCGCCACAACAACTTATTTAAAAAATAACGCGTACCAAAACCAAACATACCTTTCTGCATATTTTTGCAGTTCGAAGGACAGCCAATGGAAAATGGAAAATTATGAAAAAAAAATAAGAATCTGTAAATCATTATGTTACATTTCTCCCCTGTGTCTGAATGCAAGCAAGCATATTATAAAGTTTTCTGAGAAATAAAGTACTACTAAACCATAGAAATGAAATAACAGTATTATGTAAACACCGTAAATTTTTCAATTTAAAGTTTAATTAATTATAATGTTTATTTGTAACTTATTCTCTAATATTACGTAACAACTATTTTCTTAAAAATTAATGACCGACACAATACCTATTTGCTTTTCATAACTCCAGTATACCTTAGTAAACTATAGTTAAATAATTTCAATTTTAGCTTAAACAATTTAACCCCTTTAACAAATCAAAAATTAATTTCTTAAAACTCAAAGTCTGACCTGTTATCCAAAAGCACTTTTTACCCATTTGAATAATATGTGTTTCTAATATGTATCTTCCCCAGACAGACAAAAAGTGTCATTTTATCATGACATAATTCAACAACTTTCATACCATCTAAATATTCAACTTTATAATTCAAACTAATTTGAATGAGTAATAAAGACACAACCATAACCATATTGTTCAAATTCCTCCAACCACCCTCTTAAACATTCTCAACAACTAAGAATTCGTTTTCTATTTTCCATAATAAATCATTTTAACCATTCGTTTTAAAATATCACCAGAAGAACATTGTTTTGAAACATTAAATTTTTTCTGTACTGATATAATTGTTTTATAAGACATTGTAATAACAAAATTACAGCATTAAGCTCTACTCAGTATTGAGCATTTTTGACATAAATAAATCCACGGAACAGTAAGATTTGAATCTATCTGTCCCTTCATTTTCGTATAATATATATATATATATATATATATATATATATATATATATATATATATATATATCCTACATGTCATACGATATATATATGTGTGTGTGTGTGTGTGTGTGTGTGTGTGTGTGTGTGTGTGTGTGCATACTACATCAAGCTCTATATAAATAAGAAAAAACGGGAAACAACAACAGACGAAGAAATAAAGCCCTTAGGAGTTAAGTCATCACAATAATGCTTTCAAGAGACGTCGTAGTATAACTCTGCTTAGTTAAGTTATAAAATTCCCCACATTAGTCTTATTAACGCTCTATTTTGTATTTGTCTATATTTCTGAGATGAGGTAGTATTTACAGTATTTACATTATTCGGACTATTGTTCTCATCTTTGTTGCTAATTGTACAACGTTTCGGCCGTTGTACTCTCCGGCCTTCTTCAGGTGCTAGCAATTTAGAACCGAACCCTTTATCACAATCACTGGGGTATAAGAACTCCATTCCTTGCGTAAAGCCTCTATTGAAAGTCAAGGCATATCTCCCTATAACCCTGCAAGTTACTTGTTCACCACTTCTGTAGCCTGGTATTGAACTCACAACTCTAAAAATCAATTTAGGAAATAACTAACGCCCAGTGGATATAGTCCGAATAATGTAAATACTGCTCTATTTTATTTATATATTGAGCATTTACGACAAAAAAAATTCTTGCGAAAATATCTTTATATCAGTAAACCACTGACAAACAACAAGACAGCAATCTTGTTACTAAAGAAGCATCAACACAATGCATTGCCATATATATGTCTGTCTGTCTGTCTGTCGTTCTCTCTCTCTCTCTCTCTATTTGTGTGTGTGTGTGTGTGTGTGTGTGTGTGTACGTGTGGGCGGTTTTTGAATGTTGCTGTTGATGAGCGACTGTACCACGTGGTCGGAAAACAAATGAGCTTTGAATTCTCGGCAAAACCCTCTCTATATGTATTATGATATCTCCAAGAGTATTTCCGGTGATCACATCAACCAGATATACTGGCATTGATGACATTGCTGGCATTCTTGTAATCATCGTGCCTGTGAATTGTTGAAATACAACTGGTACCGTTTTGACACCAAACGGAAGTTGAAGAAACTGATACATGCGCCGATGACTATAGAGTGTGCAAAGTCTAAGAATATTAGAATACACCAACACTGTCAGAAAACTGTTTGCATAGACACATAAATTATATTCAGTAAATATAAGAAAAAAAGAAAAAGCTGTAAAACTAGGATTTACTTCAACTGCGCGTATTCAGCCTATAGACTCAGTTGTTAACGTAATTAATTATTAATTATTAGCGAACGTAATCTTAACAATGTAGGCAAATTACAGTGTTGATAGCACACATATGTGGGGGATTAGAAGATCGCTTACAGAGCTATTAACAGGATTCAATATTGCCGGCCACAATCTTAACAACGTATGTAGATGACAGTGTTGAAAGTATATATGGACGGGAATCTACAATAACGTCTACAGAAGTCCCAGTGGGATTGATTTTTGGCGGTCACAATCTTAACAACGTATTCATTTAACAGAGTTGATAGCAAACATGGACGGGAAACTACAAGAACGCCTACAGAAGTCCTACCGGAATTCATAATTGGCGGCCATAATCTTAACAATCTTATAGGATGTGCGTTGTGGTGCATGGGATATCGGCTCGGAACGAGAAATCGGGGAGTCGAGTTCGAATTCCAGCTGAATTCATTGCATTCACTTACGCGCAAATACCCTTGGGAAAGGTGTTAATCCGTCTCTTCCTTCTAGTTATGGGTTAAATAACAGGACGTTTTGGGTTCTATAGCCAGTCTACCGCAGAAAGCAATGGCAACCTACTGCGGGATAATCTTCTGCCCAGTCAGTCGTGTCTCTTTCGAGACATGAACACCCAAGCGTGTATCACGTATGGCACATAACTGACTGAATCTTAACAAAGTAAGTATATAACAATATTGGTAGCAGACATTGAAGAGAAACTAAAAAAACGCCTACAGAAGTCATAACAGGATTCATTATTGGTGGCCTGAAGTTTAACAACGTATGCAGATAACACTGTTGATAGCATATATGGACGGGAAACTACAAAAGCGCTTACAGAAGCATATTGTTCATCAATTAACTAAAATACACTCGCAAAATCGGATTCAAACGGCTAAAAGCATTTTGGAAAAACCCAACTATAACAGACAAAGTAAAATTGCACACCCACAAAACTGGATTCAAACGACCAAAATATTTTGGAAAAACCCAGACCAATAAAAATTCACAAGTCAGTGTGAAAAGCAAAATTATGGATCCTAATTGGATTACAAATCGAAAATTCATATATGACGTTTTTTCACATCTAGAAGCGACAATACATGCTAGTGCCAGCAACATGAAAAGCTTCACTATTTTTTACTCTTTTTCCCTCTCTTCTTCCTCTCTTCCTCTATTCTGGAAGCTCTTTGCAGTTACTAAGCACGGTAGCAACGTCTCCCCACTCTGAGGGCACCGAGTTGGCAGTTTCCTGTTTGCTGCTTCCGACTGGTAGTTAGCCCACGTTGGTGACCAGTCAAAATCAGTCCGACATGGGAGCGGTTAGCTAACAGACTCTGTGGCAATGTAAGAAGAGAAATTTCAAGATGCCGATCAGGACGTAAAGCACGTCACAGATTCATTCAACCTCTTCTTTGAATTTTTTCTTCTTCATACAATTTCTTTATTTGTTTTACCTTCTTTCTCACTCTGTCGCTGACTTACCACAAAGAGAAAGGAACATGACAATCACTATTCGCTTACAACACACAAAGGACCAAAAGACTTCAAATTCTACTACTATCCGCATACGCACGGGATTCTTTGCTAATTACTATCAAACCATGAACTCTAAACTTCTGTGGACATTTTAAATACTTACATTTCTCTTTTAACAAGTTTAACCACAAAACTGCATACATTTTCTTAATGAACATTTTTCTTCTCCCAAATGTGTTGTAGCGTTCAGTTAAAAAATTTCACTTGTATCTTTCTTCTTACAATTTTGTTATTCGGTTAATAAATCTTTACTTTTCACATTTCAACATCTAACCTTCAACCTTCTGTTATTTAAACTGTGGGGACATCTTTAAATTGTGGGGACATCGGACGTGTTTGGCATCAAGGCCAATTTACCAAGCATCACCAAGGCCCCTACAATGCCAAGACTAGATGTTTATAGATACTTTCTCGTCGTTCATGGTGTTCATGATAATCACAAGATTTCTTTGATATCAATATTCAGTATTATGGGAGTCAGAATTTGTTTTTGTTTTTTGTTTTTTGTTTTTTTTTGTTTTTTGTTTTTTGGGGCTATACAATTATCACTTCCTTATTACGTGAATGATAGAACATTTTTGGATTAACACTTTATTTCTTTTCCCCCTTAAGCAAAACACTTATTTTGAATTGGATTCTGAAACTACGTGAAAAAGTGTAAAGCAAACAACTTAATAAATATTCAAGTAAATTATTTACGATTTATCTTGAAAAGATATCATTTAGATATATATATAAAAAAGACGAAACAAAAGAAAACGACGTAAAAATCTATTTTAAGCATTTATAACAATGCCCGAAACAGATTCACCGATATTAAACACTCCATTGAACCCAGTAAAATGTTTTTATTTTCTTTCTCCTCGCTTTCATTAAAAGAAAATAATAATAATTTTCTATTTGGGGATTTTATTTTACTTCAACTTAGCGCGGATTCTGTCTACGTTTCCAAACTTTCTTTGGAGGAATATTGTTATCATCTCTTAAAAAGTTGAAGTCAATTATAGCCAATTTTGTGTATTTCGTCATTTTTTTAACTGTTTTATTTGCTTGTAAGAGGAGAGAGACGCTCATTCCTATTAAACATTCTGTTTCTGTAAAAACGAAAAAGAAATATCATAAGTTATGTTGTATGCTTCTTTGCCTTAAGTAAACAACCAGCTTCAGTTATGCCGTAATTTGCTACGTAAAAAAATAAAATGTCTTTTGACAAAGAGCAATAAAATAGCATTTATCTTTATCATAAAGAAGTTCACAGACAATCAATATTTCTGACGACATACGCACAGGATCTGCGTCAATTATTGTAATAAATTTTTCATTTTATGTTTTAATTCAACTTCCTACCAACATATCTAAACTTATTTATAAATGGAATTCTGTCTGTGTGTGTATGTGTGTGTGAGTGTATGTGGGTGTGGGTGTCCGTTACCTATAGACTCCGTAACGGCTCAACCGATTTTCTTCAAAATTTGCACAGTTGTACTATAAACGTCTGCGAGTGTTCTTCGCTAGGTTTTGTGTCAAGGTACTCCCGATAAATATCGAAAATCGATAAGCGAAAAAATCGGATTATAAAAGGAATGGTCCAATTTTAATCAAATTTCACACACTCATAGACAAAGACATAAGAAACGATATTCAGAAGGTTGCAGTTCTTACAATAGTGCAGAACATCGATATGTAAAAGACAAGATGTTTGTGTGTGTGTCTGTTTATCTGCCTGTATGTCTGTATTTTTCAGCCCTTTTATTTTAGATTTTGCTTCGGGTTTGGCTCTAAATATGTATAATTGTAATTCTTAGTCTCAGCCATGATACCATTTACTCAGAGGACTTATTTAGCCTTCAAAATTCAGTTTACGACGAAAAAAACTTATTTGATATCGGTACCAGGAAATCAAAATTTGACTTACATCCATTCATTTTTCTTTCAGTCTACGATTTCGCTTTAACTAGAAACAACTCTTGCTTTTTAGTCTTTCGTACCAACGCCCAAAGAGTCTGGATTAGTTTTAAAGCTTTCATTACATCCGAGCGACGTCGGACTATACTGCTAGAGACACATATGTACATGTAAATATGCATACTGCTAGAATCACAGCGCTTCGAAAAATTTATAAGATGTAACCAACAAAATTATATCTACTACACCGACAACAACTACGCCTTAATAATGACTGGCACTGGTTAGAATATTTTAACAAAAAAAAAAGAAACTTGAATTTTGGAGAGTTTAATTGTAATTTTGATCTTTTTGTCAGTCAGTTAAGTGCCATACGTGATATACGCTTGGGTGATCATGTCTCTTTCGAGACATGACTGACTAGGCAGAATATTATCCCGCAGTAGGTTGTCATTGCTTTCTGCGGTAGACTGGTTGCCAGCAAAGGCTATAGAACCCAATCCTGTTCTATTATTTAACCCATAACTGGAGGGAAGAAATGGATTAATACCTTTCCCATGGATGTTTGCGCGTAAGTGAATACGAGGAATTCAACTGGAATTTGAACTCGGCTCTCCAGTATTTACATTATTCGGACTGTTGTCCTCATCTTTGTTGCCATTTATACGACATTTCGGCCGTTGTACGCTCCGGCTTTCTCACTTTTACTAAGAGTTCCAAACCGAACCCTTTATTAGAATCACTGGGGTATATCCCGAGCAACCGCGCGAGCCTCGTCAGACTCATCAAGGGCCTGGAGCATGTACTCCGTTACGGTTGTTAGCAAGTCGGCCGTGGACCTGGCAAAGGTTTTAGCAAGTGGATGGTGAAGAAAGGTTTGGGAAAGATGACACGAGAAAATATGCTAAGAGGTAAAGAGATGGGGTGGGGGTTGTAGAAGACCATAATCGCCTACGTCCTGAAGGGACATGTGAGAAGAAGAAGAGGTTGAACAGATAAAGATCTTAGATTGCTTATTATGAAAAATACTTAGAAATGAATAAATAAACTTAATCTAATATGTAATAAAAATAAGATTAAATAACTATAAAATCACTTTAAAATAATTGTTATATGTTTTCTGCCTGAGTAGACTGAACAAATAAAATAAGAAGGCAATGAACAGTGTGTTGACCAAAAGGTTTCGGATAAAAAGGCGAAAATAATAAGCTCGAGTCAGTCAATTAAATGCCATACGTTATAAACGCTTTGGGCGATCATGTCTCTTTCGAGACATGACTGACTGAGACTGCATTAGGTTGCCATTGCTTTCTGCGGTAGACTGGTTACCAGTCAAGGCTACAGAACTCAATCTGCCCCGTTATTTAACCCATAGCTGGATGGAAGAGACGGATTAATACATTTCTCAAGGTATTTGTGCGTAAGTGAATACAAGGTATTTAACTAAAATTTGAACTCGGCTCTCCGATTCGTCGTTCCGTGTCGATATCCACTGCACCACAAAAACACAATAGCAATGACTAACGGTGTGATAAATGTTCTGATGATTTTTCCTCTTTGGTATGTCGACTTTACGAATTTAAGCGCAGTATTAACGATTTCAGCAGACTTACAAAAACAGAAAGAGGCTTAAGACAAGGATGTGTCTTTTCACCGGATCTGTTCAACTTGTACAGCGAAAATATTTTGAGGACCCTAGATCACACGCCAGGATTTGTTATTGGAGGCCACAACTTGAACAACATAAGGTATGCAGATGATACAGTGCTGATTGCAGACACGGAAAGGAAACTACAAGACTTCATACAGAAGGTAGTGGTGGAGAGTGACAAAAAAGGACTACAAATAAACTTTAAGAAAACTGAATGCATGGTCATCAGCAAAAGGTACAACCCAAAATGCCAAATACAGGTGAGGGATACCAGAATCAAGGAAGTACAACAATTTAAATACCTAGGAAGTGTTCTAACGGGAGATGGAAAGTGCGACACAGAGATCCGAAGGCGAATTGGCATGGTAAAGGACGCATTCCAGAAGCTGAGTAAAGTACTAACACACAGGAACATTTCACTAGAAACAAAGAAAAGAGTGCTGGATTGCTATGTGATGTCAGTTCTTCAATACGGCAGTGAATGCTGGACAATATCATCGAAAATGAGGACAAAACTGGAAGCAGCGGAAATGTGGTTCTACAGAAGGATGCTGCGGATATCGTGGACTGAGCATGCAAGCAACGATGAGGTGTTGGAAAGAATGGCAACAAAGAGGAAACTGATACTGAGCATCAGGAAGAGACAACTGAAGTTCCTGGGGCATGCAATGAGGAAGGAGGGCTTGGAGAACCTGATACTGACTGGTCAGATAGAAGGAAGGAGAGACAGAGGAGGGCAGCGGATAACATATTTGCAGGGCCTGATCAGGTGGATGATGGGACGGGGGTTACGAGGTGTAACAGGAGCAAACATACTAAGAGCCACAAGGGATAGGGAGACGTGGAGGACCATGATCGCCTACGTCCTGAAGGGACATGGCACATAGAAGAAGTTGGCAGTTAGATCTCATCAATTTTACTTCTGAAATTGCTATATGCAGCCGTAAGTTCTTCTCTCACTGTTCTTGATTCTGACTTTTTCTTCCGGTTTTCAGTCCAATTTCTCTTTGAAAAATTTAAATGTAATGTTAATCGTTATTTTTTCATCTTCTTAATTCTTATTTTTTATATTGTAATCTCTCCTTATAAATAATATTGTTCACTTCCTCATATATAGTCACACTGAGTAATATAGTCATTGTTTATTTATTGCCTTGTTTGGGGTGAAATGATTAAGAAAAATGATAATGGTTATTTTATCTTATTTTTTAAAGGGCCTTAAAAATAGTTCAAAATTAAAAAAAAAAAAAGAATAATGCTTCTAAGACGAAGCTACTATCAATTAATCATGATAGACAATCGCACCTACCTCCTATGAGCATGAACCAGGCTTGCCTCCCAGAGAGTAAAATACTACGATTCTTTGGTCTCACACTTTCAGCGGACCTCAAATGGAATGACTATATCGAATCCATTGCTAAATCCGCTGCTATGAAAGTCGGTTCTCTGTGCAGGGCCCGGAAGTTTTTTTTTTGCATCTATCCTGCACATTTATAAATCTACCATCCGCCCATGCATTGAATACTGTTGCCATATCTGGTCGGGTGCCCCTACTATTCTCCTTGGGCTTCTCGACAAGGTACAGGAGAGGGTCTGTAATGTGATCGATACCGACTTAGCAGACCGCCTGCAGTCTCTCTCTCACCGGCGCGACGTGGCTTCCCTGTGTCTCTTCTATAAAACTTTCACGGCTTCTGCTCCGATGAACTTAGATCAATGGTGCCCCCTAGGTTCGAATTTGCACGAGATACTAGATTAGCAACTAGATCCCACCCTTTTACAGCGAAACCAATAAAATTCAACCGCAACTTCTACTCCAACAGTTTCTTTTCTCGCACTTCCCGACTGTAGAATTCCCTTCCACATGACTGCTTCCCCGACGGCTACAATCTCCAGGAGTGTAAATGTAAGGTCAATAGACACTTCCTAACAAATTAATATTCTTTCCATTCTTTGAAACACTCTTCCCACCCACCCATCTATCTATCACCCCCCTTCTGACATTTCCTATATCTAACCACTCTTTCTATTTACCTTCCCCTATGTAGTCCCAAGCGCAATAGTGGCAGTGGAATGCCTTGCTTGGGGTGAAATGATTTTAAAAAATGGTCTGGACAAGTCTTAATAAATTAAGAGAAATGAAGAACGAAAAGAATAGAAGATACAGAAAAGAGATGCCAGTCTCGTTTTAAAATACCCTGCATGTAATGACGCTGTTTTTAATAATAATAATAATAATAATAATAATAATAATAATAATGTTAGTTCCTTTTCAAATTATTTGACTTTTCCCCGATCTTTTCTTCCGTCCATCTGCACTTCGATTCGTTGATGTCGTGCGTCAATCAGGCGACGAAGAAAGACAGACGGCGAAATTTGGTTGGCTCCAGACTAATCAAATTACATCCCTTTTGCAACTGATGGTCTCTAACACGCAACAACTGGTGCCAATATGTCTGGAGGAGACTGCGACTTGCAACTGACAAGAAGCAATCAACAGAACGTAGACGTATATATATATATATATATATATATTCGTCATTAGTCTGCGGAACTATTGACGAATATATATATATATATATATATATATACATTCGTCAATAGTTCCGCATCTAATGATGGAAAAGGATTTTATTTTATACAACAGATATTTTTTTATAAACCATTTGTTCTAATCAAACAATTTAACAGAAATTTTTAAAAAATACATTTAAAAACTGTGTCAGGATATATATATATATATATATATATATATATATATATATATATATATATATATATATATATATGCAAGAATTTAGTATTTAATATTTCAGATAAAAGCGTGGTGTTTAAAGCATACATACATATAAATATGTTATAATGGCAAGAAACAAAATCAGTTTCATACTTCCAGGCATTTATAGATGATGGAATAAGAATAGATGGAATAAAAAAAGTAAGAAATACGAAAACGACCGACCGGTTTCATTCCCATTCTTCATCAGGGTCAACTGGGAATTTTTTAATTCCATTTTTCAACATTTAAAACATTAAAAGATTTTTTTAATCGTATCACCCCGAGCAAGGCGGTAACGCCACTGATATGCAGGGGGCTACGTAATAGTGAAAAGATTGGAAAAGAGAAAGCCGTAAACCATATCCTAAACAGGGAACAAGGGATGAGCCTCTTCACCTATTCAATAGCCGGGGGTGGAGTGTGAACCGGGCGATAGTTTAGTCTATCTACTCCAGTTGAGGAAAGAAAATAAATAAATAAAAGAGTGAAAAGAATGGAGAAGAGAAAGCCGGAAACCACGTCTTACACAGGGAACAAGGGATGAAGATGAATCATGATGTACTAGGGAAAAATGGGGAGGGTAAAGGGCTGGCACCAAATAGTAATAATATGGAATCCGATGGTACATTCTCTACGTTTACAGAGAGACGACGTCCTGATCTTAATATATATCGACTCCAATGTCTGTAAATGGAATGCAGAATGTGTACCAGTCAACACAGTAAACTGGTCCACACTGAAGCCATTTACACAATTTCTGCTACTTGTCAGTTGTTCAGCAATGGTTGACCCAGAAGTGTTCACAAGTTGACAACCACGAACATCCGTTTTGAGAATTCTTAGTGGCACATGCTGTTTTATTCTACAGTCCAATATCTGTGACGTCCTTCCGATGTAGTCACTACCACAACTACAGATAAATCTAAAATTAACAGAAGAAATATGGTGGGGAGAAAGTAAGTTTTTTTATATAGACGGGAATGCAGAACGAGTGCCAAGATGGACCCTAGCCTGAGCAGAAAAATAACAAGAAATAACTGCTCTAGATATTTTCTTAGCCAGCTGCTCACTACATGAACCAATATCAGGTAACATTAAGAACAGCGGATATTTTTCCACAGTATAGGGCTTATCCTTTGAAAAATTATATATTTTATCCTGTATCACACCATTAACAACATCCGTGGGATAACCAATTTTATATAAGGTGCTGCGGATAAAATCTAACTTCACGTCCAAATAACTTTCCGTGCAAATTTTTATGCAAAGGAGACAAAAAATAACGCCAAGACATGGTGCAGATTACAAGAAACTCCACAGGGAGATAAGGAACAAATGCAGACAAACCAAAGAGGAATGGCTCAACAACAAATGCGAAGTAGTAGAGAGACCGAGAAGGACCAACAAAGCAGAGATGCATAAAGAGATAAGAGAACTAACAGGACAAAAGACCTGCCCCTCAACAGGATGCATAAAATCCAAGGATGGAACAATCATATTAGAGAAAGAGGAAATACTCCAACGATGTGAAGAATATATAAAGGATCTTTTTTGCGACAAGCGAGAACAACCGAGAATACACAAGGAGATGGATGGACCGGAAATACTAAAATCCGAAGTGGAAGCTGCAATGGTCAAAATGAACAGAAACAAAGCAGCTGGTCCAGACGGCATAGTGATAGAGCTGCTGACAGCCTTAGAAGAATATGGCATAGAAAAAATTACCGACATAATAAACGAAATTTATAGCAGCGGAATAATATCAGACGACCTATGCAAGTCGATATTTATAGCACTGCCGAAGAAACTAGGCGCAAACGAATGTGAACTACATAGAACTATCAGCTTAATGAGCCACATTACAAAACTGATGGTCAGAATTCTGATGAATAGAGCGAGAAGCAAAATCAGGCCAGAGATAGGGCAGGAAAAGACACTGGAACAAGGAACGCCATATCATGATTAGGATGCTCTCCGAATGGGCAATACAAATGAAGAAAGATTTGTACCTGTGTTTCATTGGCTATGTGAAGGCATTCGACAAGATACGACACAAAGAACTGATGGAGATGCTCGGCAGCCTCGACATTTTCGGCAAAGACATAAGAGTAATCAATAATCTCTACTGGCAGCAAACGGTTGCATACGGACAGGAAACGATCTCAGTAAATTTACAAAGATAGAAAGAGGCGTAAGACAAGGATGTGTCTTTTCACCGGATCTGTTCAACCTGTACAGCGAGAATAGCTTGAAGACCCTAGATGACAAGTCAGGATTTGTTGTTGGAGGAGACAACTTGAACAAAAATAGGTACGCAGACGATACAGTGCTGATCGCGGACACGGAAAGTAAACTACAAGACTTCATACAGAAGGTATCGGTGGAGAGCGACAAAAAAGGACTACAAATAAACTTTAAGAAAACTGAGTACATGGTCATCAGCAAAAGGTACAACCCAAAATGCCAAGTAAATGTGGGAGATACTAGAATCAAGCAAGTACAAAAATTTAAATACCTAGGAAGTGTTCTAACAGGAGATGGAAAGTGCGACACAGAGATCCGAAGGCGAATTGGCATGGCAAAAGACGCATTCCAGAAGCTGAATAAAGTACTAACATACAGGAAAATTTCACTAGAAACAAAAAAAGACTGCTGGATTGCTATGTGATGTCAGTTCTTCAATACGGCAGTGAATGCTGGACAATATCATCGAAAATGAGGACAAAACTGGAAGCAGCGGAAATGTGGTTCTACAGAAGGATGCTGCGGATATCATGGACTGAGCATGCAAGCAACGATGAGGTGTTTGAAAGAATGGCAACAAAGAGGAAATTGATACTGAGCATCAGGAAGAGACAACTGAAGTTTCTGGGACATGCAATGAGGAAGGAGAGCCTGGAGAACCTGATAATGACTGGCTAGATAGAAGGAAAGAGAGACAGAGGAAGGCAGCGGATAACATATTTGCAGGGCCTGATCAGGTGGTTGACGGAACGGGGGATTGACAGGAGTAACGGGAACAAACATACTAGGAGCCAAAACGTGGAAAACCTTGATCACCTACGTCCTGAAAGGCCAGGGCACATAGAAGAAGAAGATGGAGAAGAAGAAGTTTAAGGGTCGCAATTAAATTCATTTTCCGTTTTCTGGGGCAAAATTAATCACACTGCGTGTACAATCTCGAAAACGTGGCTTTACGCAACACGAAAGTTTCAAATTTAGTTGGAGTTCTATGCACAGAAACATCTAAAAATGATAAAGAAAATTTCGACTCCTTTTCAATTGCGAATTTTAAGGACGGATACAACTGATTCAAAGTAGCAAGAAATGAGTCAGCCTGTCCCTTATTATCAAACAGACAAAAAGTATCGTCCACATTCCAATAATACATGGACAGCTTATTTTCACGCGTGAAGAGGGAAGACTCACAAATATAACACACACACATATATATATATATATATATATATATATATATATATATATTATACTTTAGAACATGTACAAACTACAAACTACTACAAAAGTGTACATTTTGTTTCGACATTGGAAGAACAATGCCTCATTATGTTGTTAATAATTATGGTAAAAACGTTTTATTTCAAAGAAAGAGGGCAGAAAAGATTAGAAAACAAAAAGAGAAATCAAGAAATTGAATAGAAAGAAGAGAGAAGCAGATGATAACTAAAAAAACAAAGAGGAAAATAAAGTATCGTTTATGAATTCATATTTTCATGTTATGCTTTTAAATATCCTCTAATTTACGTTTCGTGAATAATTCCTCTGTTTGTGTATGTGATTTCATAACTTTTTTAAATTCCAAAGGATTTAGTTTCAAACAACAATATCTATCTATTTGAACGTCTGTATCTATCTGCAATTCACTTCCAGCCAAAGAAAGTTAAATCTATATTTCTTTGCTGTTTCAGTTGTCCCTCCTACACTTTGTTTCCTCTGTACATTTTCTGACTTTTTCTTCTTAGTCAAACCTAGATACCTTATAACCGATATCTATATCTGTCCACAACTTACTTCCTGCCTAAATTTAAAATTTTTCTCTCTTTGCCGTTTCCGTTGGCTTTTTGCTCTCCGCTCTTTCTCTTTTATTTACCTCTTCGTTTTTTGGTTTCCTCTGCTTCTCTCCACAATTTGAACAACATAAGATACGCAGATGATATAGTGCTGATTGCAGACATGGAAATGAAACTACAAGGCCTCCTACAGAAGGTTGCTGGAAAGAGTGACAAGAAATAACTACAAATAAACTGCAAGAAAACCGAATGCATGGTCATCAGTAAAAAGAGCAGCTCAAAATGCCAAATAAAGGTGGGGGATACTAAAATCAATCAGGTTCAAAAATTTAAATACCTGAGAAGTGTTCTAACAGAAGACGGAAAGTGCAACACAGAGATTCGAAGGCGAATTGGTATGACGAAGGACACCTTCCAGAAGCTGAGTAAAGTATTAAGACACAAGAAACTTTCATTAGAAAGAGAGTACTAGATTGCTATGCGATGTCAGTTCTTCAATATGGCAGTGAATGTTGGACAATATCATCAAAGATGGATGAAAAACTTGAAGCAGCTGAAATGTGGTTCTACAAAACCTAACTTAACATAAAGTGGGGGATCAGTTCCATATTATAATCAATATATAAAATGACCGCTCACTTTGTGACCACAGCTGTTTCTATACATTTATATTCCTGAGATCCAAAATCACAAGGATGCATTCCAGGAGATGAGGAGAGAATTAAGAGACAGGACAATTTCGCTAGAAACTAGGAAGAGAGTACTGGATTGCTACGTGCTGTCCGCCCTTCTATATGGGAGAGAATGCTGGACAATACCATCAAAGATGAAGGAAAAACTTGAATCAGCTAAAATGTGGTTCTACAGAAGGATGCTGCGAATATCACGGACCCAGCAATGACGAGGTTTTGGAAAGTATGGAAACAAAAAGGGAATTAATACTGAGCATCCTGAGAATTAATACTCAAGAGACGACTACAATTCCTGGGACATGCAATGAAGAAGGAGGGCTTAGAGAACCTGATACTAACAGACCAGTTAGAGGATAGGCAGCGGATAACATATTTGAAGGGCCTGGTCAGGTGGATGACAGAACGAGAGTTCTTTAACAAGGAGAAAGCATGCGAAGAGTCACTAGGGATAGAGAGACATGAAAAGCCATGATCGCCTACGTTCTGAATGGACAAGGCACATAGAAAAAAATTTGTTATGTCTTGAACTTTCTAGTAGTTGAGCTGATTTCACTACTTTTCGCAAATAGAGTTGTGCGTCTGCTTTTGCTTTTCTACTTAGAGTATTTTCATTTGTGACCTGTTTTCTACAATTAAAACATTTTTTATTTCTAAATCTGAAATTATGAAGCATTTCACAGATA
Source organism: Ascarosepion bandense (assembly GCA_037127315.1). Classification (NCBI taxonomy): domain Eukaryota; kingdom Metazoa; phylum Mollusca; class Cephalopoda; order Sepiida; family Sepiidae; genus Ascarosepion; species Ascarosepion bandense. Next base: position 1,207,968 of record JBBBDQ010000121.1, on the reverse strand, counting down.
TAACTGTAAAGTCATGTAATGTTGTTGCATGTTTTTACGAACAAGCCCTTGTTATATTAATAAACTTTATTTGTATTTATGTACTTAAACAGTGATAAACAGTATGTGTTCCCGGGCCATGTTCTATCGAGAGGTGGTCCCGAAGTATTTCTTTTAATTCCTATGTCATGGGATTACATTTATTACGCGTAGGGAAGTAATTGTACTTCTGGCGTAACTTTTTGTTCCATTTTCGCTGTAGAGTGCCTTAAATTGTCATTTTTGGGATTCTTCCGCAACAGTCTGTATCGTTAAGTTTGAGTCCTGTTCAAGTTTTGTAAAAATTCAAGAGCCTATTTCCGCTTTATGTTAGACCCTTTCACGAAGATTAGACATTTAAATATGTCTGAGGTTAGTTCGTCCAGCACAACTTTCTGGCGGTTGACTTTACCGGCAGATGAATTAAATGTTCATCTTAGTCCTTACTAAGATTCATGCAGTGCTAACGTTTATAAAAAAGTGAATTTCTTTTCACCAAAAGCCTTTGATAATAACGATATTGTTTCGTTAAAAGACACATTTTCTGGAGTATTCTGCAAAATTAGATTCAGATATTTTTCATGTTCAGAGTGGGACAATATTCGTAACAACAGAGGTACTTTTCTTTCTCTTCCATCATCATTAACTGATGAATTTTGATGAATTTTTAACATTCATTAAATGACCTCATATCGTCTGAAGTATAATGTTTTCTTCTTAGGCGAATTAAATTCGCCAAGTGAGTCCGTCAAAAATGAAATTGATGCATTACCTGTTCCATGCTTTTCAAAGATTGCTTTTAACTGTTGACGATATTCAATCCCGTTGGTTTTGTTGTAATAATGTCTTCTGGGATTCTTGTTGTTGCTGAATAGGTGAATAATTAAATTGCATTCGTCCAGTGTATTGTGTTCGGAGAACTAGAGTAGGATTTTTGTTCTGTAGTTAGATTGAAAGAAAACAACACAATCAGGTAATACAATGTCACTTGGAACCGACGTAGTCATGCTGAATTCTGCAGTCAGAGTATAAAACTCGCTTCCGACACACTCTCATTAACTCTCTTTCTACTTTCCCTAACTCCTGACGTCATTACTTATGCTACATGGACTAGTCCAAGTACTATTCTAGACAGGTGTATTCGTCTACACAACACACACACAGATACACACATACACATACAGATAGATATATAGATAGATAGATAGATAAGAATCAGACTGATATAGACATCTATCCTCACTGGGTGCCTCAGACTTTTGACCATATCTAAGCTACGCTTAGGAAACAACCATTGTTAACTTTTAATTTTGACTTTGTATTTTTTCACCTTATTACTTTTCATTCACATAACATAGTAAATCCAACGGAGATAAGTTCTGCCGTATTCAAAATTCTTAAATAACGCACTGCCGACTTATTCCTTTTTTAACCTAATATATCGTTTAGATTGTTACTATAAATGATTATCGTAGAATGACGACTTTAGTATTTGGCTAAAAATGAACGAAAATAAAATCAAATATTCATAAAAAACTAATTGTTGGTTAATTAAGAATGAAACCCAATCCAGTTAAAAATATTCGAGGGTTATCTTTTTACATCAGTCGGTTAGGTGATACATGCTTTGGGCGATCATGTCTCGAAAGAGACATGACTGAATGGGCAGAAGGTTATCCCGCAGTAGGTTGCCGTTGCTTTCCGCGGTAGACTAGTTGCCAACCATGGTTATAGAACCCAGTCTGCCCTATTATTTAGCCCATAACTCGAGGGAAGAAACAGATTAATACCTTTTCCAAGGGCATTTGTGCGCAAGTGAATGCAAGGAATTCAACTAGAATTCGAACTCGGCTCTCCATGTTGTCGTCCGTGTCGATATCCAATGCACCTCAATGCACATCCATCTTTTTACATAAAACATGAAAAATATTCCGAACTACAGAAGTAGTCGATATGGTGCTTAAAAGGCCTGTTGTTGGCCAAGGTAAATAAAGTCTGTATTCAAGACAATGTAACATTAACCTTGGTGATTATGTTTAATTTTAGAAATCGACGTAGTTTAGAACATTAATCTATAGCCTTTTGTGATCTTGTTCCTTACCTTTGTACATTTTTTTAACTGACAGAGTCTTTATTAAATGTTAAAATTTATTTTATTTGCTGTTTTTCTTAAAATATTCTCTGAATGTTATCCATTCAAGTTTAAATAAATCAGATAATTTTAGTTTTATTTACATTCGGACTAATCTTCGTTTTCAACATCTCGATTTTTCAGTCACGTCCCGTCGTATGGAAAAAGAGAAGAATTGTAGTGAACAAAATAAAGTTCTAGATTTAAAAAAATTCAAATGCTAAGCACTGACTCATTGATTTTGTTAGAAATAAACGAATTTTCTTGAATTTAAAAACTTTACTTAACACACACAAAACTCGTGAAATTTCACACCTCGATGCGAAATGTTTTTCGGCCAATAGAAAACTAGAAAACATCTAAAAACAAAATAGAAAAGCCAAAATCACATCCGGGTGTGAATTCCCAAATGGCCTGTTCGGAGCCTCCACAAACAAAATAAATGAGGAAGCAAAATTCGGCGGTCGCCAGAGAGAAATGTGATGAGCGTAAATAACCGTCCCTTGACAAACGTCAAGCGATTGCTATTATTATCTCTATCTTTCTCTCTTACCTGTTTGTCTCTCGCCTCCTTACTTTTCACCATCCACCCTGAGTGATAACTTCACAGACAATCCTAACCAACAATAAAACGCTCATACATACATACATACGTTCCTGCCTACGTACACACAAACTCATTCTTGTAAGGACTACTTCGAATTCTTAATGCCCTTAACTTAATACTGTTTCTCATGAATGTTTCACTTCTCTACCAATTCATGTCATTCTTTTCCGTTAATAAATTTCTATTTAAACATACAAAAGGTATACTTTTATTCTTCCACACATTCCAATCGCCAACCTGTTGATAACCATCTGATAATTCTGAATAAAAGCGGTAAGTTGTGGGGAGTTCGGTTATGCATGATACATGTCCAGTACAAAAATAAACATTAACCATCTCCCTATAGGTTCAGGATCTTCAGCAGTAGCGTTATATACTCTTCGAGTATATATACTGCATATCCACCTCGTTAAAAATAAAACTTAAACCAATTCGACGATAATAATAATTTGATTATCGTCTTCAGTGACTTGGCTGTGGAGTGGAATAAGAGGTTTTGGCCTGAGGTTTTAGCAACTTTATCTGCCTTAACACGCTCTTCCTTATTTTCATCAACGACCTCCCAGATGAGATCAAGTCCCAAGTAGGCATCTACGCAGATGACACTACAATATACTCCCGCTCCAGTAAGAAACCTGTCGTGGCGGACAGACATAATCTCGCTGCTGACCTTGAGCGGGATCTACACTCTGTGGTGAACTGGGGCAAGAAGTGGCTTGTCAACTTCAATTCCTCTAAGACCAAGCACTTGTCTGTCAACCATTACAGGCAACCTCTTCTGCCTCCCATAAGCATGGACCAAGTGATTCTCCCTGAGAGTAATACACTACGCCTCCTCGAACTTACCCTGTCCTCAGACCTCAAATGGAACCACTATATTGAATCCATAGCAAAATCTACTGCTAAGAAGATTGGGTCACTATGTCGATCCAGGATGTTTTTTCCACCTGAATCCATCCTGCATATATACAAGTCAACCATCCGTCCGTGCATGGAGTACTGCTGCCATTTATGGTCAGGTGCCCCTGCCGTTCTCCTCAGTGTTCTTGACAAGCTCCAAAGGAGAGTCTGTAATGTGATAGGTACTGATCTGGCGACTCGACTGCAGCGACTTTCTCATCGTCGAAATGTGGCCTCCCTCTGTCTCTTCTATAAATACTTTCATGGCTTCTGATCGGATGAGCTTAAGTCACTGATGCCTCCTCAACCGGTGTTTACCCGTGCAACCAGACTGGCAACTGGGTCCCACCCATTCACAGTCAGGTTAGCCAAATGCAGACGACAATTCTACTCCTGCAGCTTCCTCTCTCGCACTTCCCGCCTGTGGAACTCACTCACGTATTCTTGCTTTCCTGACTGCTACAACCTCCAGAAATTTAAATGCAAAGTCAATACTCATCTACTAACCACTGGACTCTAGCTCTCTCCCCTCCCCTGTATAACCTTCCCTTACTCTCCACCTATGTATCTGTCATCGCACCTGCTTTCTCAGCTTTCTATTGTTCCTTTCTAACTAGCTTGTACTCCTCACTCTTTTCTAATTAATATTTTTACATTTATGTAACCCCCTGCACATCAGTGGCGTTTCCGCCTTGCTCGGGGTGAAATGATTAAAAAAAAAAAAACACTTTCGATACTGATGAGCGTGTTAGAACATTCCCATTCCCACCATGGTCGATTTGTCGGGAAGGCAACCTCTTGATGTTATCGGTGGAGGATGTAATCCCAGCGTGCGGCAACTTTGGAAAGTGCCTTCCAGAGACGTATTGCATTTCTTTTAGCAGCTGCAATTAAATGTTCAAATATAACAAACAAGCAATATGTAGTTGCTTAGTAAATAATTATAATCTTGACTAAATTCAACTGATATTTTTCCTGAATTATCACTAGTAACTGCATTATGAAAATGCCTGAAAGCCAGTTTTTATTGTTTTATCCTCTTAACAGCAGAAACAAAGACGACAACGAGGAAAGGGTGTTTACTTGCTCTCAAAAGAAAATAGATTATTTGCAAAACAGATGTAATCAAATAAAATCTTATGTAGAAAGCATCAGCAACCTAGACCACTTTGAGAAAGACATTAAAGTAATCAAGAACCTCTACTGGCAGCAAACACCAGCATACGGAAGATAAACGAGTTCAGCAGATATACAAAAATAAAAAGGGTTGTAAGACAAGAATGTGTCTTTTTACCGGATCTATTCAACTTATACAGTGAGACAATTTTGAGAGCCATAGAAGTCATGCTAGGAGTCATCATTACAATCTGAACAAGCTAAGATATGCAGATGATACAGTGCTGACAGAAGACACAGAAAAGAAACTACAAGACCACCTACAGAAGGTAACTGAAGAAAACGGAAAGAAGGAACTATAAATAAACTACAAGAAAACTAAAAGCATGGTCATATCACGTTGAATGCACCGGTTTTCGTTCGATCCCCAAAGCTGAGCCTGGTCAGTACTTAGATGGATGACGGCTTGGGAATACCAGGTGCTGTAAGCGTTTATTGACGGATGTGTTGTGGTGCAGTGGATGTCGGCTCGGAAAGAGAAATCGGTGAGCCGATTTCGAATTCCAGTTGAATGCCCTGCATTCACTTACGGGCTAGTACCCTTGGGAAAAGTATTAATCCGTCCCTTCCCTCCAGTTATGGGTTAAATAACAGGGTAGGACTTGGGACCCTGCCCTTAAACAAATCCCAATGAAACTTTCTCCGACCCACTTAGTGTGCATGCGGCGTGGACACATGGTCATTAGTTTAAAATGCCAACTACAGGCGGGGGATACTAAAATCAAGCAGGTACAACAATTTAAATACAGAAAGTGCGACACTGAGATACCAAGGAAAAGAATGCAGAAAAATTTCACTAGAAACAAACAGGAGACTACTGAATAAAGGAAGTAGATGCTTGAAACAACCGTAATGTGGTTCTACAGAAGGATGCTGAGAATACTATGAACCAAACATGTGAGCATCGATTAGGTTATTGAGAGGATTGAAACGAAAAGGAAACTAATATTTAACACCAGAAAATAACAGCCGAAGTTCCTTGAACTTGTAATGAGAAAGAAAGTTTTGGAGAATCTAATACTCACAGGTCTTATAGAGGGAAATAGAAAAAGCGGAAAGCAATGTGTATCATACTTGATGGGCTTAAGCAAGTGCATGGCAGAGCGGGGTTTGGATGGGGTAAAATGAGATAGTGTGCTAAGAGCCACTAGGGATAGAAAGATGTGGAGGGCCATGATCGCCTTCATTCTGAAGAGACGCGGAACAAAGAAAAAGTAGAAGCTACACAATGAGATGAACCTTTACTGATAGGCTCAGAAGTTTCAGGGAAGAAATATTGGTAAAAAGTATTCTTCTTCCTCTTTATGAGCCCTGTTCTTTTAGGACATAGACGATCATTGACCTCCACTTATGCCTATCACTTGTCGCTCTTAACACTTTTGCTCTTGACCTCACTCCAAAATCCTGCTCCGCCATCCACTTGCTCAAGCCCATCAATTATGTCTCAGCTTGCTTCAGATTTTCACATCCTCCCCTTCCTCATTACGTATTCCAGAAACTTTATTTGTCTCTTTATAATGTTAATTATAAGTTTTCTTTGCATTTGCATCCTTTACAAAACCTGGACGTTGCTCACATGTTCGGTGTTCTCAGCATCCTTCTGTAGAACCACATTTCTATTGAATCGAGTCTCTCCTTCATCTTTGAGAAGATCGTCTAGCATCAGCTGCCATATAAGAGAACAGGTATCACATAACAGTCAAGTATTCTTTTCTTTGTTTCCAACGAAACATTCTTGTCTCTTAATACTCTGTCGAGATTTTGAAATGCATTCTTGGCCATGCCAATGCGTCTTCACATTTCACATTTCTTCCTCTGTCAGAAAGTCACTGATGCCTCCTCAACAGGTGTTTACCCGTGCAACCAGACTGGCAACTGGGTCCCACCCATTCACAGTCAGGTTAGCCAAATGCAGACGACAATTCTACTCCTGCAGCTTCCTCTCTCGCACTTCCCGCCTGTGGAACTCACTCACGTATTCTTGCTTTCCTGACGGCTACAACCTCCAGAAATTTAAAAGCAAAGTTAATACTCACCTACTAACCACTGGACTCTAGCTCTCTCCCCTCCCCTGTATAATCTTCACTTTCTCTCCGCCCATGTATCTGTCATTGCACCTGCTTTCTCAGCTTTCTATTGTTCCTTTCTAACTAGCTTGTACTCCTCACTCTTTTCTAATTAATCTTTCTACATTTATGTAACCCCCTGCACATCAGTGGCGTTTCTGCCTTGCTCGGGGTGAAATGATTAAAAAAAAAAAAAACTTCCCAGGTATTTAAATTTCCCCACGTATACCCGAATTGTCGTTGGCATTTAAAAGCATTCAGTCAGTCAGTCAGTCAGTCAGTTAAGCGCCATACGTGATACACGCTTTGGTCGATCATGTCTCGAAAGAGACATGACTGACTGAGCAGAACATTATCCCGCAGTAGGTTGCTATTGCTTTCTGCGGTTGACTGGTTGCTAGCCAAGGCTATAGAATCCCATCTGTCCTATTATTTGACCCATAATTGGAGGAAAGAGACGAATTAATACCTTTCGCAATCGTATTTGTGCGTAAGTGAATGCAAGCAGTTCAACTGGAATTCGAACTCGATTTGTCGTTCCGAGTCGATATCCACTGCACCACAGCGCATATTCTATACCATAAATGCGGAGAATGAATTATTAGATGAACTTGCTTGTCACAAGAAGGACAACATACGAACAGCCCAACATACGAATTACAATTTTGAGATAAACAAAATCAAACAAGTACCAAAAATTAAATATCTCGAAAGTTAACTGACAAAAGAAAACCGGGATGCCAAAATCTGAAAGCGCGTAGATAAAGCAAATTATGTCTTCCAAAAGTTAAGCAAAGTATTAAGAAACAGGAAAATGTCATTAGAAATAAAGAAAGCAGCATTGAAATGTTATATAATATCAGTCCGCCTATATGCCAGAAAATGTTGGAGAATATCATCACAGATGAAGAAGAGAATTGAATCAGCAGAAATGTTGTTCTACAGAAGAATGCTGAGGATTCCATGAATTGAACATATGAACAATGACAAAATGAAAATAAAAAGGAGACATAAAAAAATGAAATAAAAAGGAGACATAAAGAGACCGGGGAAATTTCTGTGGTACAGAAAATTTGACACGCAACGGACTTATTGAATGTAAGAGGGACAGAGAAAAAGAGCGAGTACCCTACCTAACGAACTTTGTAAAAATGACTGACAAAAGAAGTCCCCCCACCCAGAATCTCTCGGCAAGGTGAGAACTAGGACAGATGGTGCAGGATCACAAGTCCTGAATGACTAATCAGTTAAGTGCCATAGGTGATATACGCTTAGGTGATTATGTTTCAAAAGGACATGACTGACTGGGCAGACGATTATCCCTTAGTGGGTTGGCATTACTTTCTCAAGTAGACTGGTTGCCAGCCAAGGCTATAGAACCCAATATGTCCTGTTATTTAATACATAAATTGAGGCAAGAGACGGATTAATACCTTTCCCAAGGATATTTATGCGTAAGTGAATGCAAAGAATTCAAATGGAATTCGAACTTGGCTCCCCGATTTCTCGTTCCGAGCCGATATCCACTGCACCACGACGCATATTCTATGTACATATATAAATATCAAAAGAATAAAGAAAAAACTGGAGCGTATGTGATGATCAAGATTTTATATATATATATATATATATATATATATATATATATATATATATATATATATATATATATATATATATATAGTGTCCATAAAGCTCGTGTGCACTTTAGAAAATTTATGACTTTATTTGTATTTGCCATAGATATGATTTGTAACAAGGATTAGAAAGAAGTAAATCTTTATTTTTTTAAGGTTTCCTTGAAATTTTATTTAAGTTACCGCATGTCCTCCATCATTAGCAATACAAAGGCTAATACGATTTTACTGTTCACGGATAACATTTGCCAACTGATTTACAGTAATGCCGGAAATCACATTATTTATTTTAGCTTTGGTTGCATACAAAAATTGTTTTCACATGTCCACATCAAAAAAATCTAATGGAGTCAAATCTGGCGAACGTGGAGGCCAATAAATTGGTCCACTCCTTCCGATTCATCTGTTTACTTATCTAAACATTGTTGCAAATTTTGTGGTAAAGAATTATTCAATAACTATACTTAAAACTAGGTACATTAAACTTTATGACATTTTTATGGACACTATATATATATATATATATATATATATATATATATATATATATATATATATATATATATATATATATATATATATATATATATATATATATGCCGGGCGCCCATAGCTCAGAGGTAGAATTGCCGACTGACGCCAATTCAGTCGGGTTTCAATCCTGGGTAAAAAGAAATCGGATGTCTAACCGTACTGATGAGCTGTGATACAGCAAAACAGATCTGTCTGCGGATGACTATCTATCTATCTATCTATCTAGATAGATAGATAGATAGATAGATAGATAGATAGATAGATAGATAGATAGATAACCTCTCTATATAGACATAACACTTAATATTTTATATTAAGTTAATCTTGTTGGAATATCCTCACTGTTTACGGACTGAACATCTATGCCTATATAGATATATATAGGGTGATTGAAAGGTTACTCTCAATTTAATGTATGAATAGTATAGCCCGGCTCGAGTGTAATGAAAGTTTTAAATCCATGGTCCTGGAGCTCAGACTCTTTAGACGTTGGCATGAAAGACTAAAAAGCACTAGTTGTTTCGAGTTAAAGCGAAATCGTAGACTGAAAGAAAAATGAATGAATGTAAGTCAAATTTCCTGGTATCGACATCAAATACGTTTTTTTCGTCGTAAACTGAATTTTGAAAGCTAAATAAGTCCTCTGAGTAAATGGTATCATGGCTGACACTAAGAACTACAATTATACCTACTTAGAGCCAAACCCGAAGCAAAAACTAAAATAAAAGGGCTGAAAGAAAATACAAACATACAGGCAGATAAACAGACACACACACAAACATCTTGCCTTTTATATGTATGTATATATATATATTATCGATTTTCTGCACTATTGTAAGACCTGCAACCTTGAAACATTTGAATATCGTTTCTTATGTCTTTGTCTATGAGTGTATCAAATTTGATTAAAATCGGAACACTCCTTCTATAACCCTATTTTTTCGATTTTCGATATTATCGGGGGTACCTCGACACAAAACCTAGCTAAGAACACTCACAGATGCTTATAGTACAACTGTGTAAAATTTCAAGAAAATCGGTGCAGCCATTTCGTAGTCTATAGGTAACGTACACACACACACACACACTCACACACACGTACACACACACACACACACACAAAGTTCCATTTATAAATAAGTTTAGATAGATTAGATTTAGAGAGATAAATTCCCCGTCTTGTAAAATGTATAGTTAGATGTGAGAGTCCGTCATGCATAAAATAGGTAGTTACTTTTCAATCACACTGTATGAGTGAACGAAGTTGAATGGCCGAGATGACCCTCGCATATTCAGTTAGTTCTTTTACTAGACATTAATTAACCGATTTATTTTGGCTGACGTGAAGATTATCAGGAGAGCAAATTGCAGACTCGACTGACACATGCCGCTGGCGTTGCTTGTAGTTTTCTACTTATATTCAAAGAACTTAAAAGCTCGCCTCACTCGTTGACTTTATTTTGCTAAACCACAATCTATAGGCCCCTCTTTTTTTTTCTCTTTCTCTCTTTCTCTCTTTCTCTCTTTCACCAACTTTTATTTTCTCGCTTTCTTTTCCTCTCACTCTCTCGTTCCGCTCACTCACACTAGTTCACTTTATTTCTCTCAGACACCATCGCTAAGTTTCTCTGAATTTTTCTTTTCTTCTCTCTCTCTCTCCACTCTTTCTCCACTCTCTCTCTCTCTATCTCTCTCTCTTTCGCTCTTTCTACGCCCACATTTGCTGACTTCTCTCACCCAACCACTCTAGTTTTCTCTCTCAATATCATTCTCACTCACTTTCTCTCTCTCTCTCTCCCGCTCGCTCTTTCTACGCCCAAACCCACTGAGTTGATTTATCTCGTCTAACCACTTGTTTTCTTTCTCTCTTCCCCTCTCTCTTCCTCTTTTTCTCTCTCACTGTTTCTATCTTCTCCTCTCTCTCTCTCTCTCTCTCTCTCTCAAGACTATAGAACCTAATCTGTCCTATTATTTAAGCCATAGCAGGAGGAAAGAGACGGATGAATACCTTACCCAAGGGTATTTGTGCGTAAGGGAATTCAACTGGAATTCGAACTCAGCTCCCCGATTTGGCGTTCGGAGTCAGTATCTACTGCACCACAACACATCATGAAAATTGTAGAGTGACTAAATTCCTGTGCAAATTAATTGAAACAACTGCTTTCTTTTAATATACAGTTAGTTTTAGACTAACTAGAAAAAACTGAAATGTGATTCTACAGAAGGATACTGCGAATATCATGGATCGAGCATGTAAGCAATGATGAGGTTTTGGAAATGATGGAAACAAAAAAGAAATTAATACTTAGCATCAGGAAGAGACAGCTGAAGTTCCTGGGACACGCAATGAGGATGGAAGGCTTGGCGAATCTGATACTAGATAGGCCAGATAGACGGAAAAAGAGACAGGGGAAAGCAACGGATAACATATTTGAAGGACCTGATCAGATGAATGACGGAACGAGGATTGCATGGTGTAACAGGAGAAGGCGTGCTCAGAGCCACCAGGGATAGGGAAAACGTGGATGGCCATGATCGCCTACGTCCTGAAGGGACAAGGCACATAGAAGAAGAAGAGTGACAAGACATAATAGATTTCTATTTTTCCTCAAAGTAGGTCATTTGTAGTGGGGTGCAGTAAAATGAATCTATTTTTGGGTTGTAGGATGAAATTTGTTTGGCCTTGAAATATACTGTGTCATTCGTGATTGCATCAGATTTTTATCACCTCTAAACACTACTGTCTCGACTGTCGATTAGTTATCGTACGGATATTGTCTGCGATGGACATTACTCCAAGGAAGCGTCCGAAAATTTTAACGTTACACAAACACACTGACAAGCTTTACTGAGTGATCGAGGATATTTCTGATATCAGCCTTTCAATTGTCAGCTGTGCCATCAAGGTGAAGAAACAAAATGGATCCCTCAGTGCAAAATGTAAAGAAAAATTAGCCATGTAGGTAATATCAGACAGATTTTAGTCAACAATACAATAATCCTCACTCATACGCACAGTAAAAAGAACCTTCAGATATTGGAGGCAAATATATATATATATATATATATATATATATATATATATATATATTATTTTTTGTATTAGATGGTTCGGGGTCTATTGTAGGTTTTATATACGTATATGAAACCTACAATAGACCCCGAACCATCTAATACAAAAAATACAAAAAAGAAAAATAATTGTAGAAAAAGAAAGATAATGTGGCTTAACACTCCATACAGCAAACTAACAAATATTAATATAGGTAAATATTTTCTCAGATTAGTAGACACACATTTTAAGAACAACAATCCTCTACGAAATTTTTTTAAAAAGAATATTCTAAAAATTAGTAACTCTTGTACCCCTAATATGGACAACATTATAAATTTTCAAAATAGACACATTCTAAAGAATCTATGTAATACCGACTCTGGGTCCGGAATTTTAAATGAATGCAATTGTAGCTCCGTGGATATCTGTGCGGTGGAGGGCAAATGCAAATCCACCCAGGTAATTTATGAAGCTCACATTTCATCATCGAACAACAAGAAAAATTACCGAACTTATATTGGTATATCCGCGGGGCCTTTTAAGCAAAGGTATTACAATCACAGGTATTCTTTTTCAAACCCGGGTCAGAAATACCAGGCAGCCCTTTCACGGAGATTCTGGAAAATGAAGGAAGAAGGGCTGGACCTTGTAATTAGTTGGAAACTGATAGGTTCAGCCCGAATTCCGAGGAATTTTTTGTGATAGGTGCAATTTGTGTCTGCAAAAAAAAATATTAATATTAAAGTACCCAAACCAGCAACGACTCTTGACTTTAAGAAAAGAATTCATTAGTAAGTGCCGCCATGAGGCGAAATTTGTGAACATTTAAAATTTAAGTTCTAAATTCAGTTTTTAGGAGAGAAAATATAAATTAAATTGTTTTTGATTGATTGATTAATTAATTAAATTTTTAAATAGTAAATTCCTTCCTTTTCCTTTTTCCTATTAATATCTACTCTTTAAGAAGTAAGGATACTTAGACTAACTTAACCTCAATTTTTCCTGTATGCATGTATATATATTTTCCCTGCACCTAAAATTTTCTTAAAAAAGATTTTTAATAAATTTAAAAATTTTATTTTTAATTTAAATCTAGGTTTATAATTAATTAAATTAAATTAATTTAATTTAAATAAATTATATGTCAGCCTTTTCCCCCCAAATAATCTAAAAATCTTTTTTCTAATGACTTCATCCCATTTAAAAACGCTAGTTTTGTTAACACGTCCCTAGCGTCTCTACGGAAATTATTTTTTTTCTTTTATTTATTTTTATTCCTTTTCTTTTTTCCTTTTTCTTTCCTTTTCTTTCCATTTTGTTTAGCCCACTTCCCTGTCAAACACCATTTCCTATTTCTTCCTTTACTCCCCCTCCCCCTTTTTAGTTCTAGACAAATCCAAATTTTTAAATTTTTCACTTACAACTCAATCTAAATGTAATGTTGTCCAAAATCCTAAAATAGACATTAATTGATACTTTCTTATTAATCCCACCCTTCTAGTTTTTTTCTGTGACGTAAATTTTTGACTTCCGCCAGTAATATCTTATTTTATTTTGAGTATAAGTTGCTGATAAAATGTGAAATCCCTCTTAGGAATTTCATGTAGAAATGATCATACAACGGTTTTGAACTTCGAAATTTATTTTATTTTATAATTGGCTCTGTAATTTAAATATTAATTACACTGAGGCCTCTACCTAGATCATTTTTTAATATTAAAATATTAATATTATCAGGTTTTAGGATTTACTTACCTGTTTTTTTCTTTTGGATTAAAGTTTTTTAAATATATATATATATATATATATATATATATATATATATATATATATATATATATATATAACTCGAAAGATCTATTATTAGTTTGAATAAGTTTTTCCGAGTTATGAAACGCAAAAAGAACATCATATTCTTTTTATTTTGTCAAACAGTTACCCAATACATTTTTCTTTGTAAACTCACAATGTGTAAAGAAGGATACACGATCAAACTATGACGCTAATTCGCAGAAGAGACAAAACCAAATAATTATTATATATTATTTTTTCTTATCAATGATAAGGAAAACAATTAGTTTTTGTTCCGTTACTTACTGTGAAGCAATCTCCACCTTTTAATGAGGAATATTAATTAAGACAGTTCTTTAGATATCGAATGTTCTATAATCGTACAAACCAAACTTCTCTTTTTTTTTTATTCTCGTAAGGACAAAACGTATTTGGTACTCCTGCAGGCCAAATAATAACCGTGTACATTTTCTACTCTCGTACAGACTAAAGCGATGTCCACTTTTTAATACTCGTCAAAAACGAACTTATGTTTATCTTCTTTACTATAGTACATACCAAACGTATGTCTATCATTATGGCACTAGGGCAGACAAAACTTCTGTTTACCTTTTTTATTCTCGTGCCAATCATGCAAAAACTCTATCAACCATGATCTCTCTCGCCAAAAGGAAATCGATGTTTACCTTTTTATTCACACGCGAAAAAAACCCTTATCTCTACAGGTTTCTCTCTCCTACAAACCAAAATAACTTAGGCTTACATGTTTGACACTCGTACAACCCAAACCAACATCTACGTATTCTCTCTCGAGCAAGCCGAACCAAACATAACACATCACTCAATAAATCCCGGGCCTAACTAATAAAACAACAACTTTTAGACAATATACGACTTTATTCATCAACATAGTCTATTTCATGGGTGGTACTCTGATTCTAACAATTCCATGTCTTTTCTTTTTAGAACGGTTTATCTTTGGCTTCAAAATACGCCTCAGTTTCCGATATCATTTCTTCATTAGAGCCAAATCTCTTTCCCAGGAGCATTTTTTAGGTCTGCAAACAGCCTGTAGTCACTGGGCGCCAGATCTGGAGAATAGGGTGGATGCGGAAGCAGTTCGAAGTGAAATTCTTGTAGTTTTGCCATCGTTGCAATCAACTTGTGACACGGTGCGTTATCTTGGTGAAAGCTCACGTTTTCTTCTTCATTCGTGGCCATTTTTGGCAATTACTCTCTTCAAACGCACCAATAATGCTATATAAAATTCTCTGTTAATGGTTCTTCCTTTCTTAAGGTAATCGATGAAACAAAATACCTTGCACATCCTAAAATATGGAAACTAAAACCTTGTCTGCTGATGTTGCGTCTTTGGTCGCTGTGCACGGCTTTCATCTGCTGACCGCCGATTTGACTCCGGAATGGATCCGTGTTTCATCTATAGTCACATATTTACGCAAGACTCCTTATTGCGTTCAAACAGTTGCAAACAACGCTCTGAATCCTCGACGAGTTGTTGTCTTTGATCGATTTTGAGCAAACGCGGCACCCACTTTGAACACAGTCTTCTCAGTGACAAACTTTCATGCAAAGTAATAAATACACTGCCTTATGATATGTTCAACTCCTCTGCTATCTCACACAACTTCAATTTACGATCGGCCAAAACGAATTTGAGGTTTTTATTTTAGTCAACCTTATCATTCAGAATCATTTGTCAGTACGACCGCAGTTAAAGTCAGCATACTATCTCTTAACCGTTGTTTCTGACAGAGCAGAGACTGAATAACACTTTTCAAGCCATTGCTTTGCTTGAACAGTATTTTTCTGATTAGAAAGTAATGCTTTATCAACACACGAAATTCAGATTTTTCCATTGTTTTGAAAATTTGCAAAAGTTGCTTCACATAAAATAACTGTAATTTGTAAACTAATAATCCGATTAGGCACAAATTTCGTCAGGTGCCATTTGAAGGTTAGTACTTCATAAAAATCATATGTCAGACCCAGCACTTATTGAGTGATGTGTTATGTCAAGCGTTTTTACTCTCGTGCAGACGAAGTCTATGTCTCCTCGTTGTCATTCATGTGCAAATCAAACCTCTCCCTTTTAGACTGATGTGAAAGCCAAAGTTGTGTTTATCTCTGTGTATTTCAAAACGGCAGAATTCTATAACTTTTAAGATTTTATATGGCGTAAAACAAACCAAACCTTTCTTCAAGTTGACCTGTTCGCTTACCGTCGCTACTATAACTAAACAAAAGAACCATCTCCTTAGAGTGAATGCTGATGATTTTGAATCTAGCCAATCACACGCCCTCTTGTGGATTAAATAGCTGCATTTTCCAAATCGACAATCTATCTTACTAAAAGTGTTTTATATAGGTTTTTATAACCTCACACTTCCTTTCATATAAAATACACATTTAAATACACATAAAAGAACGATTATTATTCTGATTAATTCAATTCTTTGAGGTACTTTTGAAGATCTTAAAAATCATGGAACTGCTGACCAGTCAGTAGTTTCATGATTTTTGCAAGTCGCATGAGAGTTGCAAGCTTTCTATCGATTAATATTCTTCAGTTCTTTTTAAAATGTCGTATATCGAATAACTTTTCATCCAAATATCAGGATCGTCTGCATTTGACACGCGCAGTTAAAAGCTATCCTGCAGCAAAATTACAGGCCGATTTTCTTGTACAGATAATCGCCATTTAACATTCTCTGTCTTTCAAACGCGCCGGTCATTCACCGCAGCGTTGCATATTAAATGTGTCCAGCTTACAGCAAATCGTAATTAAATTCTCTTTGAATCATAGCAAACAAAGACAAGTGTATCTTCTTCTGTACAAGGACTGCTAAAACATTCTGATCAGAAATGATTCCACACATTAACCAAGCCATACATTTGCTTATCTTTTTTCAATATCTTTAGCCTCTCCAAAATATGTTTCGTCATTGAAATACTGATTTTAGGAAGTGCGTCTGACCGAGAAATATTCAATTCTCCCTCGCGAATTCTGCTTAGATTAAAATATTGAAGGTTGTCTATTATTTACCCACGATATTATTCGTTACAGATACTTAAAAAAAAAATTTTCATCAATCTTTTATCTAAATATACCTTTTCTCTTCCCAAATGAAAAGCTTGCCGTTGATCATTTCCTTAAGTAGATCTGAAGGACATTTTCTAAGCACTGATTTTATCCAATATCTTTTAATCTGACTGGCTTGTACAGAGAAAATCTGAATAAATTTGAAAAAAATACTTTCATAACATTTATAATGTTAAATAAAGCTGATTTGGCACATTTTGGTCACATGATAGAAAACAAAATATAAACATAAATTTTATCAGATAAGTCAGTGGTTATTTTATTTCATTATTTTTTTTAAATAAAAACGTGACAAATATAAAAATCTACCAATCTTTTGAACAGATTTAGTTTTATAACTGTAAAATGTCTTCAATGTGATAAGGAAACAGGAAATGGACAGTCACCATACAGTTTTTTTTAATTCTATTTCTATATTGTCTATATCTAAAAAAGAAACATTGTATCTCCGATACAAACAATTTTCACCTGCAAATATACCACGTTTTATAGATAGATAGATAGATAGATAGATAGATAGATAGATAGATAGATATGGAAGAGGATAAAAATAACTGCTTTAAATTTAATTTATGACTGTAATTTCAAAGGTTTTCTCAGTAATACATAATATTATATAATGTCATACCATTCTCTATCTTAATATAGTAAATATACGAGAAGGTGCTGAAAAGTGTTCGGGCTAACCAAAAAAATAGATAGATAGATAGATAGATAGATAGATAGATAGATAGATAGATAGATAGATAGATTTGGGATAATAGAGAAGACGAGTGACTGACAAAATACATATGGAAAAGGATAAAAATAACTGCTTTAAATTTAATTTATCACTGTAATTTCAAAGGTTTTCACTGTAATATATAATATTCTATAATGTCATACCATTCTCTATCTTAATATAGTAGATATACGAGAGGGTGCTGAAAAGTTATACGGGCTGACCAAAAAGGGGTGACATAGAACAAAGAAATATACTATCTATCCTATATATCCTTTTCAACCTAGTTTAACATAATTTGCACATAGTCATTCATTTTTTAACACTTTCTCTAAAATTCTTATGCTTGGTTATTGAAATACTTTTCTGCTGTTGTTAACACCCGTGACACATTCAAATATTTCCGTCCTTTTAATGTTTGAGAAAATGAAGCATTTTTATAGAAGCTGCAGGCTAGTCATTGAAAAATCTTTCAAGCCGCCCCACAAACCAAATCTGCGAATCGTTGGGTGTGGAAAAACTTCCTATAAATCATGGCAGTCCGCGGATACTAATTCTTGAATAATGAACATAAAATACATCCCTTTTTGCATTGGCATATATTAGCTATTTCGAAAAATGATGTTCGATTTTGAAAAAAAAATGTGTGTTTTGTTCAAATATATTATTTTCATTGTTTCACAAAAATAATCTTACGGGTTAAGGCTTAAGGTTATAACACAATAATCTTAAAGGTTAAGTCTTAATGTCATAACACAATAATCTTAAAGGTTAAGGCTAAAGGTCATAACACAATACTCTTAAAGGTTAAGGCTTAAATTCATAACACAATAATCTTACAGGTTAAGGCTTAAGTCATAACACAATAATCTTAAAGGTTAAGGCTTAAGGTCATAACACAATAATCTTAAAGGTTAAGGCTTAAGGTCATAACACTATAATCTTAAAGACTAAGGCTTAAGGTCATAACACAATAATCTTAAAGGTTAAGGCTTAAGGTCATAACACTATAATCTTAAAGACTAAGGCTTAAGGTCATAACACAATAATCTTAAAGGTTAAGGCTTAAATTCATAACACAATAATCTTAAAGTTTAAGGCTTTAGTTCATAACACAATAATCTTAAAGGTTAAGGCTTAAGGTCATAACACATTAATCTTAAAGGTTAAGGCTTTAGTTCATAACACAATAATCTTAAAGGTTAAGGCTTAAGGTCATAACACATTAATCTTAAAGATTAAGGCTTAAGGTCATAGCACAATAATCTTAAAGGTTAATGCTTAAGGTCATAACACAATAATCTTAAAGGTTAATGCTTAAGGTCATAACACAATAATATTAAAGGTTAGGGTTAAGGTCATAACACATTGAAACATTGGTTCCCTGTACGATCAACGAAGTTATGCAACGTCGAGCTTCATCAGTAACTAGATGTTTAACTGCTTCGGAATACCAAGTGCAGTAAAATCGGATATGCAGATAGTATAATAGATTGCAATTAGAAATCAGTGTCGAATTCCAATTTCAGTCGAATTAGCTATATTAACTTACATGTAAATATTTTTTGGAAAATTTATGAATCAATCACTTCTCCACGCTATGGGTTAATTAGTAGAAATTTTATCAGTATAATCATTATTTCCAAAAAATTCTTACAATTTAGATATATTTTCTCATTTTTAAGTTTGAGTTTGAGATTTTTTTTAACGGCATATCAACCTCTGTGGGTTTTCTAATGCCAAGCAGGTGGACTTTTAAGGTATTTTTTAATGTTTGGTTATAGTGAGAAGGTTAATTTAGTCAGATTTTAATGATTTTTTTTCTTTTTATTCTTTTTTATTTTAGAAAACTGAAAATGTCTTCTAGATTTGTATTCAAAAATGTTTTGCTGAGAATATTTTTTCCTTGTGTTATGGTAATAATATTTTCTTTAGAAATGTACATTTTCTATAAAAGTTTATTTTTATGTATATATTTCTATAAAAGTGTATTTTTATACTTTCATAGTATTTTCACCCCAGTTTGGGGGTTAACTATTTGCCCATAGCTGGGACCCTAACAGGTGCTGCCACTCAGGGTCAGGGTGGACCTGGAAACAGCACCAATTAATAGGTGATTACAAGCTTCTCACAACCTCCCAATCAAAGGCCTTGCTACCGGATGCAGTTTACCGTCATGCCCAGGACTTTTTTTTCGTTTTAAATAAAATGCAAAAAGTTGATAAGCCGTAAAAACATTCCGTTACGTTGGTTATATTCACTTAAGTGCAAATGCTTCTGTGAAAAGTATTGTCTCCCAACTATGAGTTAAATAGTAAGTATCACTAAATCATTATTATCTAAAACAAGATTATTACAAAATATAACATATTTACTGACTTTAAATAGCCTGACAAGTGATAATAAGCATTAAAAACGAATCAATCATTTAATCCTAAATATTAAAGTGTCCTCTTGAATGATTTTCTATTAGTCTCTCTGTAGACTTATTATTTTTTCCATTGGAAGTGAACTAAAATTGAAACCCAAAGAAAAACTAATTCACTGAGAATCAATTAAGGATCAAACATATCCTTGAAACGTTTTCGAAAGCTGCACCCAAACGCAGCGTAGTTTGCCCACCAGATCGTTTTACAGGGCACCCCGGGAGAATGAAAAGCAACGTACTGACAAAATTGCCTTCAAAATTATTATGTGTGTTGTGGTACGGTGGATATCGGCTCGGAACGAGAAATCGGGGAGCCGAGTTCGAATCCCAGTTGAATCCATTGTATTCATTTACGGGCAAATACCCTTGGGAAATGTATTAATCCGTCTCTTCCTTCCAGTTATGGGTTAAATAACATGACAGATTGGTTTCTATAGTCTTGGTCGGCAACCAGTCTACCGCAGAAAGCAATGGCAACCTACTGCGGGATAATCTTCTGCCCAGTCAGTAATGTCTCTTTCGAGACATGATCGCCCAAGCGTGTATCACGTATGGCACTTAACTGACTGAAAATATCCTTAATATTGCCATAGATTATCTCGTACGAAGTTAAACATGTGGAATACCCAGTGAGGATCGAATTCACAAAAATTTAAAATGCAATATATATATATATATATACATTTTTTTTTAATCATTTCACCCCGAGCAAGGCAGAAATGCCACTGATAAGCTGGGGGCTACATAAATGTAAAAAGATTAATTAGAAAAGAGTGAGGAGTACAAACTAGCTAGAAAGGAGCAATAGAAAGCTGAGAATGCAGGTGCGATGACAGATACATAGGTGGAGAGAAAGGGAAGAATATACGGGGGTGGGGAGAGAGCTAGAGTCCAGTGGTTAATAGATGAGTATTGACATTGCATTTAAACCTCTGGAGGTTGTAGCCGTCAGGAAAGCAAGAATATGGGAGCGAGTTCCACAGGCGGGAAGTGCGAGAGAAGAAGCTGCAGGAGTAGAATTGTCGTCTGCATTTGGCTAACCTGACTGTGAATGGGTGAGACCCACTTGCCAGTCTGGTTGCACGAGTAAACACCTGTTTAGAAGGCACCAGTGACTTAAGTTCGTCCGAGCAGAAGCCATGAAAGTATTTATAGAACAGACGAAGGGAGGCCACATTTCGACGGTGGGGAAGTGGCTGCAGTCGAGCCGCCAGTTCACTACCTATCACATTACATACTCTCTTTTGGAGCCTGTCGAGATATTTCTCATGTCACGCTCACAAAGATGAAGGCAATAGCAAGGCAGCATCGGCTTACTACCAATTATTAATTTTAGTAGCACTTACCGCGTATTTGCTCTTTAATAGTGGCATTTTATTTTCATTTTGAAATAATTATGTCATCGAGTAGTGAAGACCACACACACACACACACACACACACACACACACACACACACATACATATATATATATATATATATATATATATATATATATATATATATACTATCTGTTATGACATTATAATATAGATTTTATTAAGTGTTGGTTGTTTTGATTTAATGTAGATGGCCTGTAATATCTGAAGGTTCCTTTTACTGTGTGTATGAGTGAGTATTATTGTGTTATCGAAGAAATCGGTCTAATATTACCTACATGGGTATGTTTTTTTAATAAATGTTGTTTAATTGAACTCTGATCAGAAAGGTGACATGTTGTACAATTTTGTATGATTAACCATAACAGATATTCATTGTCTGTTACATTTAACAAGATATGTTTAGAATATATATAGAGAGAGATTTCTCTTCTGTCACGCTCAGGGGTTTTAATTATTTTGTGTTTTTCTTTCTTATGTCTTAATGTGAGGGACTCAAAAGTAGGTACATCAATATCAACAATATACATATTGCTGTCATTTCAGACGGCATATCGATATGTTTTACCGTCATTTTTGACAGCACAGACCCACTCGTAATATTAATAATCATAATAAAATAATTTCCCTCTCCCTCTTTTCATCTCTCTTTCTCTCTCTCCACACACACACACACACACACACACACACACACATATATATATATATATATATATATATATATATATATATATATACTTTTTATGACAACACTAAAACGATAACTGGTATTCGTTTATGTTGGGGCCGTCGTCACCGTATGAATTGCCTTGTAGCAGCGGAATTTAAAAAATCAGACAGAAATTTCCGGTAAATTCTTTCATAACGATTTCTCAGTGATCGACTTCCGATTTCGGCTTAGTGCGTTAACTAAACTGACGCTCACCTTAGGTTTCACAGAAAAGACAAGCAGTGTTCGGATTATTTTTTATATATTTTTGTCTTTTCTACTAAAATAAAAACTAATTTTAGATAAGATACATTTTATTCGCTGATAATATTTATTCATTACATCAGTCAATTGTTACTATACAGAGACAGTTCCTAATGTAGTGAGTTCGATTCTCTATGGAGACACTAGTCTTATGATTCTATACAAATAAATTTTAAAATGTGTCTCTATCAGTCCACATATTGCCTGTAATTTGATGTTGGTCTTCTGTTCTGGTGGGCAATTGTTAGGTTTGAGGCAAATAAAGTTATCAAGATTTTATGTTCTAGGAGGGAAGGGGATCCCACTCGAAAGAAGGCACGCTGGATTGTTGTTTCTTCTTTTGGGGAATCAAGGTCCTAAGTTTTGATAAAATTGAAATCATGTTTGTGTTTCGAGAAGAGCATGGGTTATAAAAAGAGACAAACAAACATAATTGGACAATGAAAGAAAGAAAGAAAAAAAAAGAAAAAAGAAAGTTGGAGGTAAAAGAAAGAAAGAAAGAAAGAAAGAAAGAAAGAAAACTGGAAGATGAAAAAGTGAAAAAAAAAGAATTGAAGAATGAAAATGAAAAAGAAAGTTGAAGGATCAAAAATTAAAGAAAGAAAGAAAGAAAGAATTGAAGAATGAAAAATGAAAAAGAAAATTGAAGGATCAAAAGAAAGAAAGAAAGAAAGAAAGATGAAAAGAGAGAGAATTGAAAGATAACAAAATGAAAAAGAAAGTTGAAGGATCAAAAATTAAAGAAAGAAAGAAAGAAAGAAAGAATTGAAGGATAAAAAATGAAAAAGAAAATTGAAGGATCAAAAGAAAGAAAGAAAGAAAGAAAGAAAGAAAGAAAGATGAAAAGAGAGAGAATTGAAAGATAACAAAATGAAAAAGAAAATTGAAGGATCAAAAAAAGAAACAAGAAAGAGAATTGAAGGCTAAAAAAGAAAAAACAAAAATGAAGGAAGAAAGAAAGGAAAAACGTCAGTAAAAAAGAAGAAAAGAAAAACGAAAGAAGTTGTGAAATAGAAAAACAGATGATGTAGATGATAGGGTGAAACACACAGAGAGAGAGAGAGAGAGAGAGAGAAAACGAGTGCAAGCAATCTATAGACAAAACTTTGATGGAAGAAACAAAAAAGTGACAAGAGATTAAGTGTGACAGAAAATAAGAATGTTCCAATCCGAAGAAAGAGGCAGTCAGTAAATAGGGAGAATGAAAATAAAGAGAAAAGAGAGAAAGAATACGACAGGGAGAGAAAGAGGGATAAATAAGGTTAGAGGAAGAGATGGAAATAGACGGAAAAGAAAGTGTACAGAGAAAGAGACAAGAGAGTAGAAAGAAAGAAAGAAAGAAAGAAAGAAAGAAAGAAAGAAAGAAAAAAGAAAGCATGCGAAAATAAAAAAGAAAGATACTGAAAAAGAAAAATAATCTGAATGAGAAAAAGACAGATGATCAAGAATGAAAAAAAATTGAAAAGAAATAAAGGAAATATTTGAAAAAGAAAGAAAAATCTAAAAAGAGAGAAAAACCAACAAAAGGAAGAAGGAAACTCTAAGATAAAAAGAAATGAAGTAACAGAAATGAAAGATAGAAACTGATATAGAAAAAAAGAGATCATCCAGAAAGAAAGAAAGAAAGAAAGAAGTAGGCAAATCAAGAAATAAAGAAACACACAAACAACTAAGACGTAGACAAAGAAAGAAAGAAAGAAAGAAAGAAAGAAAGAAAGAAAGAAAGAAAGAAAGAAAGAAAAAGTAGGCAAAGCAAGAAATGACGTAGACAAAGAAAGAAAGAAAGAAAAAAGAAAAAAGAAAGAAAGAAAGAACTAGCCAAATCAAGAAATAAAGAAGCAAACAATTAAAACAGACCATGAAAAATAGAAAGAAAGAAAGAAAGAAAGAAAGAAAGAAAGAAAGAGAGAAAGAAAGAAAAAGAACTAGCCAAATCAAGAAATAAAGAAACAAACAATTAAGACGTAGACAAAGAAAGAAAGAAAGAAAGAAAGAAAGAAAAAAGAAAGAAAGAAAAAAGCAAGAAAGAAAGAAAAAGAACTAGCCAAATCAAGAAATAAAGAAACAAACAATTAAAACAGGCCATGAAAAAAAGAAAGAAGGAAAGAAAGAAAAAGAAAAAGAACTAGCACAATCAAGAAATAAACAAACAAACAATTCAGACGTAGACAAAGAAAGAATGAAAATGAAATAAAAAGAAGTAGGTAAATCAAGAAATAAACAAACAAACAATTAAAACATAGAAAAGGAAAGAAACAAACAAACAACGAAAAAGAAAACGAACGAGCCAAATCAAGAAATAAAGACACAAACAATTAAGACGTAAAGAAAGAAAGAAAGAAAGAAAGAAAGAAAGAAAAAAGATAGAAAGAGAAAGAGAAATAGAAGTAGGCAAGTCAAGAAATAATGAAACAAACAAACAAACAAGACATAGACGAGGAAAGAAAGAAAGAAAGAAAGAAAGAAAGAAAGAAGTAGGCAAATGAAAAAATAAACAAACAATTAAGACAAAGAAAGAAAGAAAGAAAGAAAGAAAGAAAGAAAAAAGATAGAAAGAGAAAGAGAAATAGAAGTAGACAAGTCAAGAAATAATGAAACAAACAAACAAACAAGACATAGACGAAAGGAAAGAAAGAAAGAAAGAAAGAAAGAAAGAAAGAAAGAAGTAGGCAAATGAAAAAATAAACAAACAATTAAGACAAAGAAAGAAAGAAAGAAAGAAAGAAAGAAAGAAAAAAGATAGAAAGAGAAAGAGAAATAGAAGTAGACAAGTCAAGAAATAATGAAACAAACAAACAAACAAGACATAGACGAGGAAAGAAAGAAAGAAAGAAAGAAAGTAGGCAAATGAAAGAAATAAACAAACAATTAAGACAAAGAAAGAAAGAAAGAAAGAAAGAAAGAATAAAAAGAAGTAGACCAGTCAAGAAATAAAGAAACAAACAATTAAGAAATACACAAAGAAAGAAAGAAAAAAGAAGTTAACAAGTCAAGAAACAAACAAACAAAACATAGACGAGAAATGAAAGAAAGAAAGAAAGAAAGAAAGAAAATGCGATAGTAATTAATGGTTTATTAAGATTTGCAATTAATCATCGTTTGTTTTTTGTTTTTGTTTTTGTTGTTTTATTCACTATTATCCTAAATGCTAAATAATGGGATGTTAACGCGTTAGTATATATTTTATGTTCGTCAGACCACCTCAACGTTGCGCAATGGTTAGCAAGCTTGGCTTGATAGAACAGTTACGATTAATTAGAGAGTTCGATCCTCACTGCGTGCATCCATACTTTCGGCTTTGTGCTGCATCTAAACCATGCTTAAAAAAGTAATTATCCTTAAAGTTTGACCTTGCTCTAGTGGGGGGGGGGTGCTATTAAATATCTATATTTCATGTTCGTCGAAATGTTATGCAAAACACTGAAGCGCCAAACTTGTAACAGCTGAAACGTGTTTCGGCAGAAGATGACAATCGGGTAAACGATTGTGAGTAACGAAGGCACCCGACACATAAAAGTGATGGCAGGTGGGATATCAACAGCTGTTATGAAAATGCCCTGAATGGTATCAGTTGTCCTCTGAAATACTGCTTAGTTCATGTAAACCCTGGCGAGGTAAATTATAGCAAAGTGATGTGAAGTACTAAATTTTGATTAGCGCTTGACAAACACGGAGAGGAAAAGTCAGGGCGTCTTACAGAAGGTAGCCAGGAAAAGCGAGAAGAAAGGACTAAGCATAAACTTGAAGAAAACTGAATGCATGGTCAACAAAAAGTGGATCCTAGAATGCCGACTACAGGTCGGGGATTCTAAAATCAAACAAGTGCAGAAATATAAATACTTGGGAAGTGTTCTGACAGAGGATGGAAAGTGCGACACTGAGATCAGAAGACGCATAGGTATAGCCAAGGACACGTTTCAAAAACTAAACAAAGTATTGAGAGACAGGAAGATTTTATTGAAAACAAATAAAAGAGTACTGGACTGTTATATGATATATGTCCTCTTATATGGCAGCGAATGCTGGACGATTTCCTCAAAGATGAAGGAGAGACTCGAAGTAACAGAAAAGAGGTTCTACAGAAGGATGCTGAGGATAACATCGACCAAACATGTGAGCAATAACAAGGTTTTAAAGAACATACAAACGCGAAGGAAACTCATCTAAACTTATATAATAAATGAAATTTATGTGTGTGTGTGTGTGTGTGTGTGTGTGTGTGTGTGTGTGTGTGTGTTTGAACCGATTTTCTTGAAAATTTACACAGTTGTACTATAAGCGTCTGTGAGTGTTCTTAGCTAGGTTTTGTGTCGAGGTACCCACGATAAATATCGAAAATCGATAATCGAAAAAATCGGGTTATAGAAGGAGTGGTCCGATTTTAATCAAATTTCGTACACTCATAGACAAAGACATAAGAAACGATATTCAAAAGTTTCAAGGTTGCAGGTCTTACAATAGTACAGAAAATCGATAATATATATATATATATATATATATATATATATATATATAAGGCAAGATGTTTGTGTGTGTGTGTCTGTTTATCTGCCTTTATGTCTGTATTTTCTTTCAGCCCTTTTATTTTAGTTTTTGCTTCGAATATGGCTCTAAGTAAGTATAATTGTAGTTTTTAGTCTTAGCCATGATACCATTTACTCAGAGGACTTATTTAGCCTTCAAAATTCACTTTACGACGAAAAAAACTTATTTGATATCGATACCAGGAAATCAAAATTTGACGTACATCCATTCATTTTTCTTTCAGCCCTCGGTTTCGCTTAAACTGGAAACAACAATTGCTTTTTAGTCTTTCGTGCCAACGTCAACAAAGTCTGAGCTCCAGGACCATGGATTAGTTTTAAAGCTTTCATTACACCTGAGCAACGCCGGGCTATACTGCTAGTACATTTTAAACAGGACTACCTTCTTACCTTTTAAAATGTTTTGTCTTTTTTTCTTTCTCTCTAAATATCTCCACACCTTTTCTTTTTTTTTTTCTTTTTTTTTTTACTTATTACTAGCTTAAAGGCAACGTTCTTTTCAGCTAGCTCATACGGAGGCCGAATTGAACTTACAGCCTAAAAATAAAGTGAAACTTCTGCCCCATCTTAGAAAACAGTAATGATAATTTTGAAGAAATAACTTTGAATTCTTCAATTCACTCCACGGAACTTCAGAACATCATTTTAATTCTGATCAAGGCTATAAATCCAGTTCAAGCCATTTTTGTCGAAATTCCAAAATCAGGCAGAAAACTGAGTTTTTCAAATCAAAAACTCCGTAGAACTTCAATTGAAATGCGTTATTCATATCACAGACTTTGCAGAAATTCAAAACATCACGTCAGGAAACCTCTCACTTTAACTCTGCTTCCTTGGCGTTTTGAAGAAATTGATTTTCTCAATTCACTATGTTCTGCAGATATTTTAAATTGAATTCAAAACAAAGCAACTAAATCCATAAAATGTTTTATATTACTTCAAACTCAATATAAATTAAAAAACTTTTAAAATGATTAACTTTATTTCAGCTCTTTCAAAATTGAATTTTTAACTGTTTCCTCTTCATTCGAAGACAGATCCCAATGCTGAATGTTCAAGCAACTAATTAAGGGAAGATTTTCAATCCCGGGATAATCCTGATTCCAAAAAGGTGTAATGCGTTTAAGTAGAGCAAATGTGACGCGAGTTAGAGGGGATTTCGGACACACGGACAGACAGATTGATTATTTAGATTATCCATACTTTCTTTCTTACTGTTTGTCTGTCTGTCTGTCTGTCTGTCTGTCTTTTATTTTTATTTTTTGTTTTTTATTTTTGCTTTTCTTTCTTTCTTTCTTTTTTCTTTCTTTCTTTCTGTTAGCCTGTCTGTCTTTCATTTTTGCTTTTTGTTTCTTTTTGATTTTTTTTTTCTGTTTGTCTATCTTTCATTCTTTCTTTCTTTCTTTCTTTCTTTCCTTCTTTCTTCTTTCTTTTTTGCCTTTTTCTTTATTAATACCTCTGCATACCTTTTATCTTTCTTTCTTTCTTTCTTTCTTTCTTAATTAATTTATTTATTTACAATTTGTATATTTATCCATGTTGTATATTAACTTTGTGTTCACATTCACATTTAATATGCCAATAACAGCCTAATTCTGCCAATAATTGTCAAAATATAAATGTGAGAATAAAGATAATACCCTTTTGGTTCATACTTGTTAAATTTTCAGGGATCAAGAGAGTTATAAATACAGAAACATCATTAATTCATCATCATCATCATCATCATCATTAATCTATCATCATCATTATCATCATTAATTTATCATCATCATCATTAATTTATCATCATCATTATCATCATTAATTTATCATCATCATCATTAATTTATCATCATCATCATCATCATCATTAATTTATCATCATCATCATTATCATTAATTTATCATCATCATTATCATCCAAATGCTCGTTTTTTACGACGGACTCTTCAACCGAAAATACTTACAAAGAAGAAAAAAACGTTTTGTTATGACAGCTTCTACTTAAATATAAAGTTGTCCGTTTGCGCCCACTTAATTTCCCGTGTGGGTCTATAAGAGTAAGCCAAACCTGCCCGTCTTCCATACACATTATAACAGTTTCATCTGCACGCAAAAAATGCAGGGACCCTGAGAAAGGGAGACCAACACAAATAGCCGATGTTGCCTTTGTTTATAAATACCTCAAAGAAAATTTCATTATTCAAAATCTTTGAATACAATTGCTTTAAAAAGACGCTAAAAGTTTCGACTGTATATATACAGTCAAGTAAGTGCCATACGTGATACACGTTTGGGTGATCATATCTCGAAAGAGACATGACTGACTGAGCAGAAGATTATCCCGCAGTAGGTTGTCATTTCTTACTGCGGGGGACTGGCTGCCAGCCAAGGCTATAAAACTCAATCTGTGCTGTTATTTAACCCATAACTGGAGGGAAGAGATGCATTAATACCTTTCTCAAGGGTATTTGTGCGCAAGTGAATGCAAGGAATTCAACTGGAATTCAAACTCGGTTCCTCGATTTCTAATTCCGAACCGTTAACCACGGCACCAGAACGCACATCCACCCCATAAATATAGCATACCATAAAAAATGATATTATGACAATTGATTACCGGACATTTGCGTCCTGGACAATTGTGCACTATACAATTGCTTACTAGGACATTTGCGTCCTTGCATAATTGCTTACTTCAGATAATTGGTATAGATTGGTAAAGAGAGGTCTGAGCTAAAGATGGTACCTCTCCGGTGTGGAGGTTTGCAGGTTCGATTCCTGCCGGAAGATTTTCCAAACGATTTCTCAAACGATTAAGGCCAGTTGAAATTATAATAATGTTTAACCATATATACGTAAATATTAAAAAAAAAAATAAACAGACTTTCCACTCAAATACGAGTATATATATATATATATATATATATATATATATATATATATATATATATATATATATATATCCAGGTAAAGAGAACGAGTAGTTTTACAAACCCGAGTTCTCTGGCATATTTTTTTTTTTTAAAGGGCTCAATGCAATAAATATTGTAAAGCATAATATAATCATATAATTAATTTTTTTAATTAAAAATACGTTGCGACACGGAAATTTCTATATTCCGAGATTTCTATCTCGTCATCAGCAATGTTTGATAATAGTTATTAAAATGATTAAAGTATTGTTTCTTATATTTAAAAAAAAACAAATAAAATTATACGAATATACTCGAGCCACAAGATTATCAACTATGTCCCAACCATTTAGTGTGAAACAAATAAAACGTAAACACAAATTCTACTCCAGCAGCTTCTTTTCTCGCACTTCCCACCAGTGGAAATTCCTTCCGTTTACTTGCTTCCTCGACAGCTAAAATCTCCAAGAATTTAAATGTAAAGTCAATAGTCATCTCCTATCTCACTAATTGCATCCTTTCTCTTATGCTCTCATCTCATTTCTCATCCCTCCTGTCACTCCTTTTATAGTAACCTCCTGCACAACAGTGGCAGCTGTATGTGTGTGCTTGGGGCGATACGACTATATATATATATATATATATATATATATATGGCATCGTACAAAACAAAACCACGAACAAAGAATGCAACTGGAGGGACAAAAATAAATATCCACTTCAAGATCTTTGCAACACAAAAAAATAATTTATAAGGCAGAGGTACATAACCCAGATGGCCAAAACGAAATATATTTGGGCTCAACCAAAGACACTTTTAAGACCAGGTGGTTCAACCATAGATCTACATTTAAAATAGAAAAATTAAAAAACAATACAAAATTGGCTAACCATGTCTAGAAATTGAAATCAACATATGAAAAAGACCCAGAAATAACGTGTAGCATTGTAAAAACAGCCAACACTTACAATGGTGGACAAATATGTAGACTGTGCGAAGAAGAAAAATTAGAAATTATGACATACCCAAATAAAGACGAACTGTTAAGTGAAAGAACAGAAATTATGACAAAGCAAGTATACGGAAGGGAATTCCACTAGTTGGAAGTGATAGAAAAGAAGTTGATAGAGTATAAATTGCGGTTACATTTTATTGGTTTCACTGTGAAAGGATGGGACATAGTTGCTAGTCTAATAGCTCGAGTAAATTCATACATAGGGTGCACCAGTGAGATAAGTTCATCGGAGCAGAAGCCTTGAAAGTATTTGTAGAAGAGACACGGGGTAGCCGCATTATGCCGATAAGAAAATAATTGCGTCAGAACCGCCAAGTCAGGGTCGATCACATTACAGATTCTCCGTTGGATTTTGTCAAAAACCCCGAGGTGAAGTGCAGGGGCACCCGACCAGATGTCGCAAATTAATGAATATACATATTGTCCTACATCGATGCTTTACGCAATCAACAGATGCATAGTTTGTAATATGCAGCTGATGATTGCGTAACACGTGAAAATCCGAGTTGTACCATCAACGTAAGATAATATGTATATTTGTTATTATATATAAAATTGATCTGATTATACTACATGGAGCACTGTTTTATTAACACCTGAATATTCTTTTAATACATGTATGTATTCCCGTATGTATATTTATTAAGTCACATACACACACACACACACACACACACACACACACACACACATACACACACACACACACACACACACACATATGACTTATATAAAAGGAAGCATTGCTAAAGCTAAACAGAGTATTAAGAGATACGAAGATTTCGTTGGAAACAAAGAAGAGAGTATTAGATTGTTATGTGAAATCTGCCCTCCGATATGCCAGCGAATGCTGGACAATATCCACCAAGATGAAAGAAAGTATCGAATCAACAGGTTTTGGAGAGAATGGAAACAGAAAAGACATTTATAATAAACATCAAGAAGAGACAGTTGAAGTTTCTGGGACACGTAATGAGGAAGAAGGGCTTGGAGAATCTGATACTCACAGGGTGGATAGAGAGAAAAAAGAACATGATAGTGACATACTTGATGGGCTTCAGCAAAGAGATGGCAAAGCAGAGTTTGCGAGAAATAACAAGACAAAATACATTAAGAGCTATAATGAACAGGAAGATGTGGTGGACTATGTTTCGAAAGGACACCCACACATAAAACAATATATATATGTGTGTGTGTGTGTGTGTGTGTGTGTGTAGATATGTGCGTGCGTGTGTGTATATTTAGTGTTATACAAAATTAAATACAGTAAACCTGATACCTGATTATTTTTCTCCTTCAATGCATTTAAATGAATGTTGGTCAGTTAACTGCATTTATAAATCTATCTATCTAGTCCTTAAATTGATAAAAGCTCAACCAATTTATCATTCGTGCATCTTCGACGGTCAATGTGTAAGATAAATAATAAAGGTCAAATAAAGGTCAAATAAATGGCGAGAGGTACCTCCACGAATCTTTGTAGTTTGCTCTATTGAAAATTATTGATTTATTGAATATTATCGCTCAGGTTATTGAGTACGTGTAATTCCCTGAAAATTACACACACTGAATTATGTTAATTTCTAGTTATCTTACGTATTTTGTGAGGTGTCATTGATTAATTACTTTATTTCTTTCTATCAACTTAAATTATACCGAGTGCCCATAGCCCAGAGGTAGAATCGCCGACTGACGCAAATTCGGTCGCGGTTCAATCCTAGGTTATAAAGCAACCTGACGAGGGGTTCAATCCTAGGTTATAAAGCAACCTGACGAGCTGTGATACAGCGGAACAGATCTGTCAGCGGATGACTACATATTTTTCATTTTTAAACGAGTTATTTCACTACCTTGGTTTCTACCATAAATGGTGTCTTCAGGCGATTTTTAATAACTGATTTTACCGTTTACCGTTTTTCTTTTTAAGAACGCTCTTGTAACGGTGTTTTATTTGAACGTTCACGTGAAAGAGAATTTATGAATTCGCATTGTTTAAATTCAAACGAATTATGACGTTTTCATCCATGGTTGTATGAGCCTAAGATGTATTTCTTAGTGCGGATGCATTTTGTCATCTCCAAGAATTTAAATGTATGATCACTAGTTTTCTCCTATCTCACTGACTCACAACCTTTCTCTTTTCCCCGTCCACACCCATCTCATCACACCAGTAATCTCATCCTTGTCTTACCCACTTCCTGACACCCCTACAACCTGTTCCTCTCCCTCTTCACTTTCCTTCTATGTAACCTCCTACGCACCAGCGGCGGTGGGGCTGACTTGCTTGGGGTTAAATGATGAATATATATATATATATATGACTTTTCGCTTGAAAATTTATATATATATATATATATATAAATTTTCAAGCGATCGTGTTACCAAATCACCGAATTGAAACAACTCCTTTATCTTTGATGAACCCGAAGCGTTGATACATTAAACCCATTTCTCTGGATCTATTACCGATTTCTATCAAACTTGGACCAACAAAAACCAGGTTCTCTGGGCTGTCAGTAAGCAAATCAACTTCGTCTGACACCCACCACCACGACTCCGGTGTCAAATCGAAACTAGCCCAACTGAACCGGGACCACTCGGGTTGAACCAAGACCGTTCCAATGCCACTAACCTAACCGAAAATCAATAGCGCTCACTTTGTTTCAAGAAGAAAAAAATTCTGAACAGGAAGACTGAGTTATCTATCAATGTATTGTCTGACTAAATACCGCCATTTTCACACTTCTGCTGCTACTGCTGCTCTTAGTAAGACGTTAGTAACAGAGAGTGGAATTGTAAGCGACACCAGTTACGGAAATGATGTATGACAACGTGCTACATTCATTTCTTTCATTAGCATAATAAAACATTTTAATGCTATGTTCCCTCACATGCCGTACTCTCCTCGCCTCTCTTTATTCGATCTAACCTCACCCACGTTCTGGTTATATTGCACAATTTGACGCGGTCATTTCTCGGTGTTTATATTGACTGATAGATTTTCAAGTATGGATATCTGGAAATGGGCGTAGTACAGGTGTTCTGTATCTGTTTGCCGATAGGCATTATATATAATGCTTCACTTATATATATATATATATATATATATATATGTATATAGCTGTGTGTACCTATGTGCATGTGTGCGTGTGTAGATGCAGATCAATAGATAGATAGATAGATATGAAGTCGTAGATAGATAGATAGATAGATAGATAGATAGATAGATATGAAGTCTTTATTTTTATATATATATATATATATATATATATATATATGTAGCTGTGTGTATCTATGTGCATGTGTGCGTGTGTAGATGCAGATCAATAGATAGATAGATAGATAGATAGATAGATAGATATATATATAGATAGATAGATAGATAGATAGATAGATAGATAGATAGATAGATAGATATGAATTGTAGTCGTAGATAGATAGATAGATAGATAGATAGATAGATAGATAGATAGATAGATAGATAGAAAAAATAAAGTGAATGGACTGAAAGATGCCAACGTATATTTCTATAAGCAGCTCCTTAAATTAGAATATGATCATTACTTGTATATAAATGCTCCCCGCCTACACGATGTTAACACCTACCTAGTCATCCATATATATATATATATATATATATATATTAAACATGTTGGGTTAAACGATAGAGACACCATAGTCATATATTTTATTTTGAATTTTTTCTTATTTTCTGATTAAACTTTTTATTTCCGGATTATATTTGTATAAAAATCTGTCCAAAATTTGTCCTCGTACTTTCGAACGTCATCGTTCATCATCAGGGACTATTTTACTGTTTAAAAATCAAATATTGCCTTATAGCAGGAAAAGTGTTACAACATTTTAAAAGAAAATAAATAAACGCTATGAAAAACTTTTAAATTCAAAAGCAGTAATAATGTAAGCAACATGCACACGTTTAGATATGTGTTCACGTAGATGCGTGAATTATATGGAATACTTATATATATATATATATATATATATATATATATATATATATAATGCAATGGGCTCCTAGGCGATAGCGACGCATATAAAACAGCCTGCCATTCACTACAACGTTCCTCGCAATGCAAAGTGACGTCATTTGCTCTCATCACTTATGATACCATACTGATGTCATAACCATGACACCAGATATAACGATGCATGATGTAATGTTGATACTCCTATGAGTAATATTGACGTCATTCCGTCTCTCTATATTTCTTGCTGTTAAACAGTAATCGACAAGGTGACATCATCCATACATCACTCGCTATATACAGATGCAATTTACATGGACACTGACATCATGCCTAAGACGTCATGTTTCTACTCTCTATGAATACGAGTATATATAAGTAAACGTAGTCGACAAAAATAATCTATCGTTATTGCATTCAATACTTACAGTTATAGATAATCATATCGTTTCACAATACAGTTTTAAAGTAAATAACAGATACCCGTCTAATCTGTACAGTTGCTTCTCACCCCCCAGAAATACAAGCACTTATGTTGAATGATGTGACATCAAGTTGATGTCATTTCTAAGAATGACAAGTAGTGTATGATGTTGTGGTGATATCATAGCTGACGTTACTAACGCTGAGTGGATGATGTCATGATGGCGTAAGGTGATGTCATTCGTTAGATGAATAGTAGCAGTAGTATCAAGCTGAAACGAGACAGATTTATCGACTTCTATTAACGCTAATAGATAACGGGGGAAAAGAAGTGAAAAGAAGCGATGGTAGTTATATTAATGGAGGGGGCTATGCAAACACCATTGTAGCGAGATATCAAAGCATGCAGGCATGTATCAATCTTTCTATTATAGTGAAAATATTTGAACTGTTATTTTAATTTAAGCTTGCATTGCTTGAAAGCAGAGGAGCGGGTGTTGAAAGGCTATACGCAGAAAGAAAAAGAAAGAGCAAACAGATTGCAACATGGGTATACAAAGATAGAAAGAAAGAAAGAATAAGAGAAAATATGATATAGTACAGAGTGTGGACATAACTACAGTACTGGTCATAATTATTAGGTCATCCCTGTTTTTAAAAGAAATGATGTATTTTATACTATTTTAAGTATTTA
Source organism: Ascarosepion bandense (assembly GCA_037127315.1). NCBI lineage: Eukaryota > Metazoa > Mollusca > Cephalopoda > Sepiida > Sepiidae > Ascarosepion > Ascarosepion bandense. The sequence continues at coordinate 1,171,868 of JBBBDQ010000121.1, read as the reverse complement.
TTGCCAAGTGGGTAAGTGAAATTAGAATGATTCTTTTGTTATTATTACTTTGCAAAATTTTACAAGACAAGGAAGAAAAGATGAACTCGTCCGAATCACACTAAATTTTCTTCATTCCTTCATTGACGAAACTGCAATATAGGTAATTATGAAATATTTATAAATTCATTTGAGGCACATGTTATTGTGCAGTTCTAACAAAAGAACCTTTCTATTTTTATTTACAACTATTCACTTGGTAATAACTATTAAAAATAGTATGAAATGCATCATTCTTTTAAACACTAAACTGGAAGCGGCCGAAATGTGGTTCTACAGAAGGATGCTACGGATATCGTGGACTGAGCATACAAGCAACGACGAAGTGTTAGAAAGAATGGCAACAAAAAGGAAATTGATGCTGAGCATCAGGAAGAGACAACTGAAGTTCCTGGGACATGCAATGAGGAAGGAGAGCCTGGAGAACCTGATACTGACTGGTCAGATAGAAGGAAGGAGAGACAGAGGAAGGCAGCGGATAACATATCTACAGAGTCTGATCAGGTGGATTACGGAACGGGGGTTGCCAGGAGCAACAGGAGCAAACATACTAAGAGCCACAAGGGATAGGGAGACGTGGAGATCCATGATCGCCTACGTCCTGAAGGGACAGGGCACATAGAAGAAGAAGAATGTAGATGTGTGTTGTGGGGCAGTGGATATCGGCTTTGCATGAGAAGTCGGAGACCCGATTTCGAATCCCAGTTGAATGCATTACATTTATTTACGCGCAAATACCCTTGGGAAATGTATTAATCCGTCTCTTCACTCGAGATATGGCTCAAAAAGCAGGACAGATTGGGTTCTCTAGTCTTGGTTGGCAACCAGTCTACCGCAGAAAGTAATGGCAACCTACTGCGGAGAAATCTTCTGCCAGTCAGTTCTTTCGAGACATGATCGCCCAAACCGTGTATCACGTTTGGCATTTAACTGACTGACTAACAGAAATAGACGTAAATTAATGGTAAAAAATATATATATGGATAGAAACGAAAGTGTATAGTGATAGATATAAAGGGGCGTAGAAAGAAAGGCGACTGTAAATATGCACAAATGGGGAGTACAAAGAGAGTGTAGACTAAAAGACACAAGCGAATACAAAGAAAGAAAAAAGACAGAAGAAAAAAGAAAGAAACAAAGATATAACACAATAGTGTACAGAAAATGACAATTAAATAAAAAGAAAGAAAGAAAGAAAGCTGAAAAGAAAGAAAGAAATAATCAAAGATGTCACCCAATAGAATGTGTACAGAAAATGCCAATTAAATACAAAGAAAAAAAGAAAGAAAGAAAGCAGAAACGAAAGAAAGAAATAATCAAAGATGTCACCCAATAGAGTGTGTACAGAAAATGCCAATTGAATAGAAAAAGAAAGATGTAAACGAAAAAAATAATGTAAAATATCTAAATTTATTCATAAATGGAAATTTGTCTGTGTGTGTGTGTGTGTGTCTGTGTGTGTGTGTGTCTGTGTGTGTGTCCATTACCTATAGACTCCGAAACGGCTGAACCGATTTTCTTGAAAATTTAGACAGTTGTACTATAAGCGCCTGTCAGTGTTCTTAGCTAGGTTTTGTGTCGAGGTACCCCCGATAAATATCGAAAATCAATAATCGAAAAATCGGGTTATAGAAGGAGTGGTCCGATTTTAATCAAATTTGATACACTCATAGACAAAGACATAAGAAACGATATTCAGAAATTTCAAGGTTACAGTTCTTACAATAGTGCAGAAAATCGATAATACATATATATATATAAGGCAAGATGTTTGTGTGTGTGTCTGTTTATCTGTCTGTTTGTCTGTATATTATTCAGCCCTTTTATTCTAGTTTTTGCTTCGGGTTTGGCTCTAAGTAGGTATAATTGTAGTTCTTAGTCTCAGCCATGATACCATTTAATCAGAAGTCTTATTTAGCCTTCAAAATTCAGTTTACGACAAAAACATCTACCAGGAAATTAAAATTTGACTTACATCCATTCATTTTTCTTTCAATCTATGGTTTCGCTTTAACTGGAAACAACTATTGCTTTTTAGTCTTTCGTGCCAACGTCCAAAGAGTCTGAGATCCAGGACCATGGATTAGGTTTAAAGCTTTCATTACACCCGAGCAACGCCGGGCTATACTGCTAGTTACACAATAAAGATTGTATACAGAAAATGCTAATGGAATAGAAAGAAAGAGCGATGTAAAGAAAAAAATAAATATTGAAAGATATCACCCATTAATTAAGATGGTGAACAGAAATGCCGATAGGAAGAAAGAATGATGTCAGCAGCTGAAGAAGTGGACAGAAAATGCCAATTGAATAGAATGAAAGAAGGAAAACAAAATGTTACCCAATGAAGAGCGTGTACACAAAAAGCCAATTGAACAAAAAAAAGAATGAAAAATGAAGAAAAGAAAGAATGAAAAAATAAATAAATGCAAGATGTTACCCAATAAAGTTGATGTTCAGAAAATGCCAATTGAATAGAACGAAAGAAATGCATCTATTTGAAAAAACATTATATGTAGAAACAAATCTTGGATATACAATGAAAAGAAAATTGGTGTACATAGAAAAAAAATTAAAAGAAACTAGAACTATAGAAATAGAAGATGCTATACAAAAGGGAAATAACCAAAGATGTACATGGAAACAAAGAAGGAAGGAAATAGAAAAATAAGAAAAGGTATATATATAAAGAAACTAATAGCTAGAAAAAAGGACGGACAAAGCCAACGTAGTAAACAGAGAATGAAAAAATGTATACCTAGAGAGAATGTAGGATTTATATAGAAAGGAGTAGGGAGTAAAGTTGGTGTTTTTTGTTTTTTGTTTTTTTTTTTATAATCATTTCACCCCAAGCAAGGCTGTACTGCCATTGATACACAGGACGTTACATAAGAGGTGAGTGATAAGAAAGTGGAACAAGTTACAGGGGGAGTCAATGAACAGATAAGAGAAAGAACGAGAACACTAATATGAAGAGTTAAAGAAAAAGCAGACATAGTAAGTGTCAAAAATCTACATTTTACTATAGCCTTAAAAAAACGATGTAATTGAATCCAATGGCGATTTTATTGGATAAATCATGTCATTTTGCTAAATATTTATGTTAAAATTAGATGTCAGTGTTATTGCCAGAGTAATTTAGACGGTAATTTATCCATTGCACCATATATATATATATATATATATATATATATATATATATATATAAGTAGAATATATGGATATATGGATTGAAATCTAAGATGAATAAAATAAGTAAAAAAACAGATAGAAAATGTGTCTATAATCTAACATGTTTCACTTTATTATGCTAAAAAATCTCTGAAGAAACTTGTTAGAGTGAAACATGTTAGATTAAAGACACTTTTTCTTACTTTTTCTTGCTTGTTCTTTACGTATTCTATTCATATATATATATATATATATATATATATATATATATATATATATATATATATATAAATTAAAGAAAATTTTCAAATTTCAAAGGTGTCGGATGTACATTTCGACATAGGATCTCTAATAGAGACTCTACGTCACGTCACCTGTAATTGGCATTTAGCTCGCTTCTACCTAAAAGGTTTAATCAACTAAACTTAAATAGAATTTTTTTAAAATCTTATATTGGAACCCATTCCTTCTCGCCTAAATACACCTCTTCAAACAGCCCAAAATCTTAACATTAAAAAGTAATTTAACTCATTTAGCTGTCTATCTTTATAAAATATGAACTCCTATTACTCCCCTTCCTAAATATACCATTTCAACACCCTGTAACCCCGCGACTACCATCTCTGTCCTTTTCCACTTTTCCAATATTTTTAATATTGATTAGGATCAGGTTCTTGGAATTTACCTTCCTACTCTTCCACTTTGGATTTAAAAAAACAAAACAAATATATATATATATATATATATATATATATATATATATATATATATATAATAAATTAAATTGATTATTTATTAGATATAATAAATTTAACATTGAGTTCTTTTGAGTTCAACTCTATTGAAATTTACCAGACTTATATACCAAGTATTCTACGTTATATATATATATATATATATGAGGGGAGTGGTATAAGAAAAAGTTAAAATTAAACCAGTATTTCTAATGTAGAATTTCAACTGAATTGGACAAATCTTTATCAATAGGACGAAAATACTCTATCATATCAAATCTAAAAAATATCAATAAAAGACTTAGTTTTAGATAACAGCCTAACATCAAAAATATTTAATGAAATTTAAAAACAAGCATACTAAATATTTTTTAACTAGAAAAAAAAGAAACGATTTTTATTTTCGAAATGGCGCATGAAAACGCGATATTTGTAAAAAGATGAAACTGAATACATAAAAATACATAGATGTATATACATCCTTATCAACTCTCAGTTGAGTGCCATTGCTGATACACGCTTAGACGATCATGTCTCGAAAGAGACATGACTGACTGGGCAAGTTTTTCCGCAGTAGGTTGCTATTACTTTCTACGGTAGACTGATTGCCGACCAAGGCTACAGAAGCCAATCTGTTTTGCTATTTAACCCATATCTGGAGGGAAAAACGCTGAATTAATACTTTTCCAAAGGGTAAGTAGATGCAACGAATTCAACTCCGATTTCTCGTTCCGAGCCGATTTCCACTTATCATCAAGATCTCTTTAATAATATCTTATGAAAGTCGAAAATACTCACATTTCGGGTAATTTATATTCAAACCTGCAAGAAAAATCGTGTGATATGTATATAAATTAGACAGAAATCATTAACAAACAACTTCGGTAGTTTCTTAACTTTCTGAATTTATTGGCCAAACACGCACTAGATGTTGGCTTAAACATCAGTCAGTTAATACCCCGTCCTGGTACATTCCATTCAAACAAGCTCATAGGTGGATCGTTCCCCACCCCTATCGTCTTGCTCTCCATATATCTCGTGAGGGTTAGTTTTCCAAGCCCTCTTTCCTTATTATGTGTCCAAAAAACTTTAGCTTTCCCTTCCCTATTCTGATCATAAGTTTTCTTTTTGTTGCCACGGGTTCTCGTACGATCAGCGAAATTAAGCAACGTTGAGTGGTGGGGTCATGGATAACGGCTCGGAAATGTTAATCGGAGGGCTACGTTCCAATGCCATTCGTGTTCGGTATATTAAATTACGAGCAAATACCCGTGGGAATCTTCATCTTCCTCCTCGCACAAAGCTATGTGTTAATTAGTAGAACATTAGTCACTAAATCATTACAATCTAAAAATATTTTCTGAGATAAACAACTCACAAAATGTTGTTAAGTCGCAAAGAAACAAATCAACAAAACAATCTTTTTGTTGCGATTTAGATCAACGAAAAAAATCAGTAGAGACGGCCATAAAATGCAATAAAGAAAACTAAATAAACCAATCGAGTATATTACGAGAATTTTATTGGCTTTTTATTCTGCCAATCAAATTTTCGCATTTATTCTGTTGGAAAAAAGAGTGGGGAAAACATTGGATGTCATATGAATTGTGTCGGGAGAAGAACGAAGATACAGGTGGTGCCTGAACGTCAACAGGGTACAAAATTGGACATTTATCGATAAAAGAAAACTAAATCTATCGTCCAATATCCACAAAAGTGACCAAAGGAAAAAATGTCAGTATTTCTTCATGCAAGGAACAATACTGTGATCATTAATGGCTGCAAAACTTGCACAGATTTGTGCAGGTCAGGAATTTTAATCTAATTTATATAAGACATTACTGATTATTTTTTCTCGTTAATGTAGTGCTTCATTTCAGGTAGATTTTTTTAAATGGTAATTTAGAGGTCAGACTCTCCGTCATATTTTCTCTCTGTCTCTCTTTCTCTCTCTCTCTTTCTTTCTCTCTCTCACTCACACACACACACACACACACATACACTCACTCATTCTGATTCTCTTTTGCTGCCATGCACACAATTTTCCCCATTTTTTGTTAATCTTTTTTTCTTTGCTTTCTCTATTTAGTTTTCTTTCAATTAAGCCTGGCATATGTAAGAAAGAAAGAGAGATAGAAAAAAGGAAGAAAGAAAACGAGAGAGAGGAAAATATGAAGAAGGAGAAAGAAAGAAAGAAAGAAAGAAAGAAAGAAAGAACACGTAAGAGAACGAAAATGAAGAAGAAAGAAAGAAAGAAAGAAAGAAAAAAAAACACGTAAGAAAGAGAACGAAAATGAAGAAGGAAGAAAGAAAGAAAGAAAGAAAGAAAGAAAGAAAAGAAACAAGAAAGAAAAACAGAAAGAAAACAAGATATAATGAAGAAAAAGAAAAATGAAGAAGAATGAAAAAAGAAAAAGAAAAAGAAAGAAAGAAAGAAAGAAAGAAAAAAGTAAAAACAACACGTAAGAAAGAAAGAAAGAAAGAAAGAAAGCAAGAAAGAAAGAAAGAAAGAAAGAAGGAGCTGGAGAACAGAGAAAATAGATGTTAGTGAGGAAAACAAAGAAGAAACCAGGAGTGCGGTAGAATATAAAGAGAAAAATGTGAGATATTGACAAAAGAAAGAAAGAGACAAAAAAAGAAAGTGAAAGAACATAAGATTATGAGAATTCGTAGAAAAGGAGAGTGGTAAATAATTGAGAGAGAAAGCGAAAGAGAGAAACCAACAGAGAGAGAAATAGAGAAGTAGAGAAAAGAGAGAGAGAAAAATAATTTGAGAGGGAGAAAAAGAGAGAAAGAACGTGAGAAAGAGAGGAAAAACTGAGATGGATAAAACATTGGTCCAAATAAAAGGAGAAATAAGAACATAACAAGAGGGATATAAAAAGTGAGAAAGAAAGAAAACTTGAGAGAGAATGCATCCCAAAAAGGAGTTTATCGGACAGTGAAATAGTTCTGATTGGATTTTTAAAAAGCATTGCCATATTAGAAGGCCGCGCCAAAATATATGCCTCTCTTTGTACTGAAAGAGAGAAAAAAAGCAAAGAGATATATAGAATTAGTGTACTAAGGAAAAAACACTGAAAAGAAAGAAACAAAGAAAATAATCAAAAAGAAAGCAAGAAAGAGAAAAAACAACTAGAGAGAAAGAAAAAAGAAAGAAAGAAAGACAGACAGACAGACAGAAAAAAGAAGCGGAATATAGAATAAGTGCTTTGATGACAATAAAAATGAAAATTATAAAAAGGAAAACTACAAGAAAAGAAAAGAAAAGAAAGTAAAACTGAAACGGAGAAAAAGAATGAAAGATAGTAAAAAAGAAAGAAAGAAAGAAAGAAAGAAAAATAACAAAGAAATAAAAAACCAAGTGGAAAGAAAGAAAAAATAAAAAAGAAGATAAGAAAAGGAAGAAACAGAAAAACAACTAGAAAAAAGAAAACAAAAGGAAAAAAGAGTAAAAAAGAAGAGGTAGAAAGGGAATATGGAATGAGTGTATTAATTAAAAGAAAAACATGTAAATGATAAGAAAAACTGAGAAATGACAAAGAATAGGAGAGAAATGAAAAAGAAATTCCTTGGTGGCAAAATGAATGACATTATAAAGCTGAAAGCGCAACAGGTGGATAATAAAGATTAAAAGATAAAAAGGAACAGGAAAAGAAAGAAAGAAACAAACAAACAAAACAACATGTAAGGAAGAGAAAGAAAAATGAAGAAGGATGAAAGAAAGAAAAAGAAAGAAAGAAAAAAGAAAGAAAGAAAAAAGAAAACAACACGTAAGAAAAAGAAAGAGAAATGAAGAAGAAAGAAAGAATACAACACGTAAAGAAGAGAAAGAAAAATGAAGAAAGAAAGAAAGAAAGAAAAAAACACGTAAAGAAAAGAAAGAAAAATGAAGAAAAAAGAAAGAAAGAAAAGAAAACAACACGTAAAGAAAAGAAGAAAAATGAAGAAAAAAGAAGGAAAGTAAGAAAAAAACAGGTAAGGAAAAGAATGAAATAAAGAAAGAAAGAAAGAAAGATAGAAAGAAAGAAAGAACAACACGTGAGGAAGAGAAAGGAAAATTATCAAGAAAGAAAAAAGAAAGCAAGAGAGAAAGATAAAAGGAAGAAAGAAAACAATACGTATAAAAGAAAGAAAAAGAAAGAAAGAAAACAACACGTAAGGAAAAGAAAGAAAGAAAGAAAGAAAGAAAGAAAGAAAGAAAGAAAGAAAACAACATGTAAGGAAGAGAAAGAAAAATGAAGAGGAAAGAAAAAAGAAACCAAGAAAGAAAAAAAGAAAAAACAACAAGCAAGGAAGAGAAAGAAAAATGTTGAAAGAATTTCTTTCTTTCAACATTTTTCTTTCTCTTCTTTACGTGTTGTTTTGTTTGCTTGCTTGTTTCTTTCTTTCTTTCTTTTTCATTTTTCAAGAAGAGAAAGAAAAATTATCAAGAAAGAAAAAAGAAAGCAAGAAAGAAAGAAAAAAGAAAGAAAGAAAACAATACGTATAAAAGAAAGAAAAAACGCATAAGGTAAAGAAAGAAAGAAAGAATACAACACGCCTAAAAGAAAGAAAGAAGGAAAGAAAGAAAGAAAAAACAACACGTAAGGAAAAGGAAGAAAGAAAGAAAGAAAGAAAGAAAGAACAACACTTAAAGAAGAGAAAGAAAAAAGAAAGAAAGAAAGAAAGAAAGAAAATAATTTTTTCATTTTTCATTTTTTTCTTCGGAAAGAGGATAAGAAATGAGTGTTTTGGTTAAAAGAAAGAAAAAAAAGACAGAAAAGTGATCAGAAGAAAAAAGACAACACTTGAATATAAGAACCATGTAATAAAAATAAGAGAAATTGATAAAAAATATTGAAAGCGAATGAAAATTGATGGTTGCAGATAATGAACGACCTTGAATACTAATAAAACGTTGAAACAGAAATAGAAGGAATTGCTGGAGAGGTTGACGGCTTGGCGTCTGGTAATTTCAAAATTGAGAGAGATTTGCAGGAAATGAGGGGAAAAAAGTTTGTCTCTCAACGGAACTCTTTCAAAATATCCCAAAATAAACATCTTCGAAATTAATGAATTCTTCAATAATATTGGTCAGGAAGTGGAGTAAACAGAACCTGAGGAGAAAAAAAAAAAGATATTCTTATCGCACTAGCTCGTCATCTCGAAATTTAAACCGACATATATCAATATAAATGCAGCCTAAAATGACCTGCGCACGGCATGACGGTTTTCGCCGCGAGAAATCGAATCGCTGTTCTGGTTCAAATTTTAGCCAACTTTAAAGTGTTCACTTTCGCAAAAATGTCTTAGCAAGAAGTGTGAATCTATTTTTCTCCCTCTTCCTATGGATTAAATGCCAAGACAAGATGAACTTTAGCTTTGGCTGTCAAACGATCAAAGAAATAGACAACTATGAATTTGATGGGCGTACGGCTAGCAATTCTACCACGTAAAACCCAACTTGCTACAAAAATGACAACAGTAACACGGTGAAGCCGGGCCGCTCGTGTGGCGTGGTTGTTGCTTTGACTTTTTTTGTGGTGAGGCTGTAATCCTACTCTTTCCATGAGAGTCTGGTGACGCTAAGGAGAAATGCGCTTATTTTGCACAAACATATTCATTTTTCAACATAATTTCCTTCCTTGTCAATGGACAATTCTTTGGCCAATATGTCACATAAATCGAATATTATCAAATGGAAATTTCAGATCTATATTCAGCTATTTGTCAGGTTAAAGAAATATTGACAAAGCTTCTCTCTCTCTTTCTCTTTCTCTCTCTCTCTCTCTCTCTCTCTCTACCTCTTTCTCTAAATACTTATCACTCTTTATATATTCCTCTATCTATCTTTGACTTCCGTTTCTTTTTTATTTGAGGTTTACTTTTCAGCTAGTTTTTGACAAAACGAATTCCAAATCGCTTTAGGGTTCATTTTCTCACACCAACGACCTTTCCCGTCTCTCGCTATGCAAAAGGATAAAAAACAATTTTTGTTCAGTCAAAAAACAAACATAGATAGATAGATAGATAACCAGATAGATAGATAGATAGATAGATAGATAGATAGATAGATAGATAGATAGCGTGTTATTCGAAACTCAGTGATATCTCACTAGGAGATATTATTCAGATATATCAAGCTGTAAGTACGTGTAAGGTTGAAAAGATCCCTGCGGGTTGGCAAAGATATTTCCTAAAAATATTTAATTACTTTTCAGATGATTGGTTTTTCATATAAGTTTTATACTTATGCACAAAGATATATATATATATATATATATATATGTGTGTGTGTGTGTGTGTGTGTGTGTGTGTGTGTGTGTGTGTGTGTGTGTGTGTGTGTGTGTGTGTGTGTGTGTGGATTTGTTAAAAAGTTCTAGATGCGAAAGAATTTCCTAAATCAGTATTTCAATAAGTGTGAAATTGAAAGTTGAAATGAAGGAATTTTCGGGAAGGTTTAGATCAAATTTTTTAAAAAAATGTCGTGGCAAGCTTCTTGATCTGCGAGTAAATATTTGGAATTACAAGTATGTTTGATGAACCTCGGGCATTATTCTTGCTTGAGCAGAGAGACATTCTTTCAATATACATATATATATATATATATATATATATATAGTAATATTTTTATCATAAGTAGTTAAAATAAAAACATTTTACATCGCTACACGAAAGCTTTCCTGTTTCACTCCTACGAATTGAACTTCGTCAGCCGACGGTTAGTAACTGGTGACAAGAATGATTCTTGCGGAAATTTCCAAAACCTTTGTTTCCCTTTTTCTGAGAAATTCTGTCCTTTTGCACCCCTCCTCTTTAACTGTCGAAAAATGGGTAACGAATTGTTTGGAATTTCTATAAGAATCATTCCTATGTAATTTTTTTATTATAATCACTTCTAATAAAATATTAAGATAATAATATTTTGCTATAGTTTGTATTGAGCACTTTTAAAAAGTAAATGCTATGAATTGTGAATTTTTACTCCATTTGTTCTTACTCTTACTAAAACACACACACACACACACACACACATATATATATATATATAGAGAGAGAGAGATAGTATATATATATATATATATATATATATATATGGAGTATAATTAAAGTAGCTAAACCATACAACGATGGCACTGTATGCAGATTGTGCCAGAAGGAAAAATTAGCTATTATGTTGTTCCCAGAACAAAAACAAAAACAAATTACTGAAGGAAAATTATATATCGAATTGTAATCATACCCATAAATGCTTACTATGATCATACAAATATGAATGAACGCGTTCTAACATCCTTAAAGAACAACTTTCTAATTTTGAAAATTTTGCCGTTGTTTGAAAATATAAATATATTTACCCAAGTGAATAAAGAACAAGGAAATTAACAACGTTCAAAAAATTAATTTAAAACAGTGCTCAATATAGAAATAGAGCAATGAATATTTATTATAAGTTATAGTTTAGAACATGTACAAATTATAATTTACTACAAAAGTGTACATTTTGTTTCGACATCGAAAAAACAATATCTCATCAGAGAGTTAATAATGATGGTCAGTTAGTTAAGTGCCATACGTGATACACGCTTGGGCGATCATGTCTCGAAAGAGACATGACTGACTGGGCAGAAGATTATTCTGCAGTAAGTTGCCATTGATTTCTGCGTATAACTGGAAGAAATAGACGGATTAATACCTTTCCTAGGGGTATTTGCGCGTAAGTGAATGCAATGAATTCAACTGGAATTCGAACTCGGCTCCCCGATTTCTCGTTCCGGGCCGATATCCAATGCATCACAACGCACATCCTGATAATTATTATGGTACTAAACGTTAATTTTGAAAAAGAAGATTAAAAAAAATCTCACATCCCATTTATTTTTGGAAAATTGTTCAAGGTAAAGAGGATAGGAAAGAAGGAAAAACAAAAAAGGAAATAAAAAAAAGGGGGTAAAACAAAAAGGAAAAAGAGATACAAGGGAAATAAAGAGCGTAAGAAGACAGGAGAGAAAGAAAGAGCATCTTTATATATATATTTTTGTTGGTACAAAAACCGATTATAGCTATGGAAGTATGTAGCTGAATATAATAAGATATTTTTAAAAACGAAGCAACCAGGTTCGCTCCTGCTCTTCGGGCCTCATCGGAAGATAACGAAGTAGAATAAAATAAATAATGGAATGGCTGAAGTAGTGTGTGTGTCGGGGGGGGGTTAATGAATAGTATGAAAGTGACAGAAGTACTAGAAGCTAATGATAGCAAGTACCAGCAAACATTCCCGCTGTTTACAGAGAGAAGCTTCGCGGTACTTAATATACAGAGCCAACAGTAATCTTAAGTAAAATACAGAATGTGACCGAGACACAACCGAAACCAGTCTACAGTGAACTGAGCAGCACACTTTTTATTATTATCATTTGAGCACCTTTTGAATATCTCCCGAATTTCTTTCATCGGGATATATACATGCATATTATAAAAACCATACGTGGACAAACATTCTTTACTATCATATATATATATATATATATATATATATATAGAGAGAGAGAGAGAGAGAGAGAGAGAGACTTTCTCACAGGCGCAGTGTAGCTTCCCTGTGTCTCTTCTACAAATACTTTCACGGCTTCTGCTCCGATGAACGCAGTTCACTATCTATGAATTTACTCGAGCCACAAAATTAGCAACTAGGTCCCACCCTTTTACTGTGAAAACAAAAATGGTAAACGCAAATTCTACTCCAGGGGCTTCTTTCTCGTGCTTCCCGCCTGTAGAATTCTCTTCCGCATACTTACTTTCCTGACAGTTACAATCTCCAAGAATTTAAAGGTAAAGTCAACAGTCATCCTCTGTCTCACTAACTTACATCCTCTCTCTCTCATGCTTTTCTACATCTACCCCACTCTCATCAGTACTCTCTTCTCTCTCTTACTCTCTTCCTAACCCCCACTTCTGCAACGTCTCACTCCTCATAAAATTCCTCTTCGTCTACCCCACTCTCATCAGTAATCTCTTCCCTCTCCTACTCTCTTCTTGACACCCTCTGCAACCTCTCACTCCTCATGGCATTCCTCCTATGCAACCCCCTGCACAACAGTGGCAGTAAAATGCCTTGCTTGGGGCGACACGATTATAAATAAAAATTTAAATTTGTTCTAAAATATGTTCTCGCGAGAGATTGTGGGATAGGAAATTCAGAATGAAAATCAACCTTCTTCTTCACCTTTGCACAAATTTACAATGACGTGTGAAATCCTGTTTTTTTTTTTTGTTTTGTTTTTTTTCAAATAGAAAAAAGATTGACCGGATTTCGCAACTAGATGTTAAACTGATTTTCTGACCAGTGGAAGCGAATTGCAAGACTAAAAAGGACTTAGCGATCCTCTGCGAAAATCTGAATGACTATAAAGGCTTTGATCAGATCAGCACCAGCCTGTCAGATGGAAGCAGCGAGAGAGACACAACTAAAATGTAACTTCAACCACATCGCACATCGTCTTCTTTCTCCTTCTTTCTCATTTACAGATTCCTTTTACTTTTTCTTCTCCATTCAAAGACACTGCTACGAAACAAACGCTATCACATACATACCTTCGTCCGCATTAACTCTTTCCAACAAATTAATATTACGAACATTTTCTACAACTCATCATACACTTTCTCATTGAACATTAATTTCTACGAATTCTTGTTATTCATTTCTTTTTAAAAAAATTCTATTTTGACATGAAAAATCTATATTTTTATTTTTTGTTAATATTTATATTTTAATATTTGTCCACTATTCTTCCACAAATATACAAAAACATTCTGATGATGATAATTCTGGATAAAACTTGTAAGCTGTAGGGAGTCCGGTTATGTATGACACAAGGCTGAATCAAGAAACATTAACCCTTTCCGTATAGCTAAAAGATCACCTATGGTCCAGTGAAAAAATCATATTATCAATGATCTTCTGAGCTGAAAACGTGAAAACGGAAGTCACCATCTAGACTTATTTAAAATAACTTTTTTAATGAATTTCTGTCCACTCTGTACGTTTCTCATTTTGCTTCGAGGGTAAATAAGCACTATTTCGGCTTTATCTCTTTATGTTGTCGCTTTAAATACGCATCACATCTCATTCTTGGGAACGCGATATGTTCTTCGACCCATAAAATAATTCCTTTAGCCACACCCAAATGCTTGTGCACAGAAGTGCACGAGAAAAATCTTAAGCAAATCCTAAATAAGTAAATAAATAACCCCAAAAGAGGGAGCCGCATTTACTTCACGCTCAAAAAAGCGAGAGTACATGACGTGACTTGGCTGCGCGAAACGGAATTCTCTATGAATAAAAAATGGAGGGAAAAAGTAGGAAGGAAAGAAAAATGGAGGAAAAAGGATGAAATAAAGTAAAACGAAAAGGTGTAGGTAGTGAAAGCATGATATTTCATGTAAGAAAAAATAAATTAACTGGCTACATCGAGCGTTAAAGCCTGGGCAACAGAATAAGACGATAAAGAATGAGAGGAGAGGAAGAGATCGTGAATTTTTTGTGTCAGCGTCTGATCCGGGCAACCAACTTGTTTGGCTGAAATGATGATGAAAAAGATTTTATCTGAAAAGGAAAAAAGGAATAGGTGTATTTTGACATCTTTTATTATTCTGAGGGCTCCGGTGGGTGAGTATATGGGAGTGAGATCTAGAGGAAGAATGTCCGTGTGTATGTGGGTATATGTATATGTGGGTGTGTGGGTTTGAAAAAGGAACAGAATAACAGTAATAAAGATAGGGGCGTAAAAAGAAATAACGAAAGAAAGAAAGTAAGAAAGAAAAATCTCTCTCTCTCTCTCTCTCTCTATATATATATATATATATATATATATATATATATATATATATTACATCTTTTATTTTACGGGCTACGTTCGGTGAGTATACGTAAGAGAGAATTAGAAAACAAATGTGTGCGTTTGTGTGTCTGTGTCTGTGTCTGTGTCTGTGTCTGTGTCTGCGCGCGCACCAGCTTTTGGAAAAGAAAAAATAACAAGAAGACAAGGGTGTAGAAAGAAAGAAAGAAAGAAAGAAAGAAAGAAAGAAAGAAAGAAAGAAAGCTGAATGAATGAAATTGATATGGGAATTAATGTACGGAATTACGTGAACATTTTCAGAAGAGGAGGAGGAAAATAAAGAAAATAAGGAGAGGTGATTTTCTAAGCACAGCTTAGATGTGGCACAAGGCCGAAAGTATGGGGTACTCAGTGAGGATCGAATGCACTATTCATTTGTAACAGGTTCTCGCAAAACAAGTTTGCTCACCATTACACCACATCGAGGTGCCCTTATTTTCTAAGCGTAGCTTAGATATGGCACAAGGCTGAAAGTAAGGGGCACCTAACGAGGATCGAACTCAATTGTAATGATTTTAGCGAGACAAGCTTGCTAACCATTACACCTCCTCGGGGTGCCCAAGAAAAGAAGAAGTATATGAGAGAGAAGAAAGAGGAGGTGGAAAAAGAGGGTGAAGTAAATGATAAAAAGAAGATGCTAAGAATGTAAATTATAAAGGATGATGAAGTGTCCATAAAGATATGGACGCGTTTCTGTATGCCGCGGGGTTTGGCAAGTTTCTTGTGACAGAAATAGGATTAATACAAATAAAATCTGTCATTTAGATGATTTTATATTTTGCGCCTCAACTCCGGACACATAATCCACTGGTCCTGGGCATGACGGTAAACTGCATCCGGCAGCAAGGCCTCTGATTGAGAGGTTATGAGGAGAATGAAACCACCTCTTAATTGCTGTTGTTCCCAGGTTCACCCTGACCCAGAATAGTAGCACCTGTTAGGCTCCCAACTATGGGCAAATAGTTAACCCCCAAACTGGGGCCAAAACACTATGGAAGTATAAAAAAAAACACTTTTATAGAAATATATACATAAAAATAAATGTTTATAGAAAAATAGACATCTTTGAAGGAAAAATCTTACTAACAATATAACACATTTTTGAAGAAAAAAATTTTTCACAGTAAAACATTTTTGAATACAAAACTAGAGGACATTTCTAGTTTTCTAAAATAAAAAAGAATAAAAACAAAAAATGTTTCATCAAAATCTGACTAAATCAATATTCTCGACATTAAACAAAAACAAAACTCAAACTCAAACTCAAATCTAAATATAATCCGCATACATGTGGATATGTATAAAAAAATATACATCTATTTTAGAGTATGATTCCCCTTGTACAAGGCTCGGGAGCCACTCGTGGTAGAGGATTACATCAAATAATAGTGAATATAGATCTTCTCTATGTGCCGTGTTCGTTCAGGACGTAGGCGATCATAAATTTCAATTTGCTCCTGTCCGATGTCGCACTTAATATTTTTTTCTCCTGATATCTTTCCGAATCCCGCTCCGCCATTCATTTGCTGAAGACTATCAAATGTCTCGCGTTGCCCCCCTCTCTCTCTCTCTCTCTCTCTCTCTCTCTCTCTCTCATCTGCCCTGTGAGTATTAAATTCTTGAAACCGTCCTTACGCATTAAGTGATCCAGAAATCTCAGCTATCTTTTCCCGGTGCTAAATCTAAGTTTTCTTCATGTTTGCATCATCTTCAGCTCTATGTCGTTGCTCTCGTGCTCAGTCCATGGTATCCTCAGCATCCTTCTGTAGAACCACATTTCGGTTGCTTCGAGCCTCTCCTTCATTCTTGAATAGATCGTCAAACATTTGTTGTCATACAAAAGGGACAGATATTACATAGCAATCCAGCACTCTTTTCTTTGTTTCTAATGAGATTTTCCTGTCTCTCAGTATTCTGGTTAGCTTTTGAAATGCATCCTTCGCCATGCAAATGCGTCTTCAGATCTCAGTGTCGCACTTTCCATTCTTTGTCAGAACATTTCCCAAGTATTTAAATTTCTTTACCTGTTTCATTTTGGCATTTTGGGTTCTTCTTTTAGCTTATGACCATGAATTCAGTTTTCTTGGAGTTTATGCTCAGCCCTTTCTACTCGGGTGTGCGTTGTAGTGCAGTGAATATTGACTCGGTACGACAAATCGAGGAGCCGAGTTCAAATTCCAGTTGAATTCCTTGCATTCACTTGAGCACAAATACCCTTCGGAAAGGTATTAATCCGTCTCTTCCCTCCAGTTATGGGTTAAATAATAGGACAGATTGGGTTCTATAGCCTTGGTCGGCAACCACTCTACTACAAAAAGCAATGGCAACCTACTGCGGGATAATCTTCTGTCCAGTCAGTCTTGTCTCTTTCGAGGCATGATCCCCCAAAGCGTGTATCACGTATGGCACTTAACTGACTGACCCTCCGAAAAGGTATTAATCTGTCTCTTCCCTCCAGTTATGGGTTCAATTACAGGACAGATTGAGTTCTATAGCCTTGGTCGGTAACCAGTCTACCGAAGAAAGCAATGGCAACCTACTGCAAGATAAGTTTCTGTTCAGTCAGTCATGTCTCTTTAGAGACATGATCGCCCAAAGCATGTATCACGTATGGCACTTAACTGACTCACTGAAACTGTGTTTTAAAACAATAAATTGCTTGTAATTAGAATTTATAATATAATGTAGATTTCAAGAAGTTAATGCACCGTGTTAATATTTTGTGTGGCTTTCTCTAGCTTGAGTAATTGTATTAATCGCGCCTGAAATAGTATGCGTACAAATCATTTGCCATCTTCACAGATACGAAGCACCATTTCCCGTGGTTGAGATCTTACAGCTGCAGTTTGTGCCCATTCTTTTGACGAATACTATTCATTAATTTACTGCACAGTTAGTTATGTCCCTTTCGAGACATTTTTTTAATCGTGTCACCCCAAGCAAGGCATTCCACTGCCACTATAGCGCAGGGGGTTACATAGAGGGATTGGGTATAGGAAATGTCAGAAGGAGGGTGATAGACGACTTAGGATGTACATAGGGAGAGAGTTGGAGAGTGTGGGTGTGAGTTAGTGTGTTAGGAGGTGTCTATTGACCTTACATTTAAACTCCTGGAGGTTGTAGCTGTCGGGGAAGCAAGCATGCGGTAGGGAATTCCACAGGCGGGAAGTGCGAGGAAAGAAGCTGTTGGAGTAGAAATTGCAGTTACATTTCATCGGTTGCACTGTAAAAGGGTGGGACCTAGTTGCCAATCTAGTATCTCGTGCAAATTCACATCTAGGGGGCACCAGTGATTTAAGTTCGTCAGAGCAGAAGCCATGACACGACCGCCCAAAGTGTGTATCACGTATGGCACTTAACTGACTGAGTAACTGACTGACTTTCTATTTGCTTTCAATGGTTAACGCTTGACTTTAGCAGGTTAAGCTTGTAGTGACCTGGAAAACATCGTCTTGTGAGCTGTGGTTTGCGGGAAGAAGCTGCTTGCTGGAGAATTACTTCTCACAGATGGAATACAGAGTGGTTTGCTACAATGTAAGTAGCATGGCAGGTGATGGTTAGACCAAGGAATTTAGTGCGCCAAAATACTTTCCATGGATGTAGCGATACAGAAGTGAAAGTTTCACCAAATCCTTCCTATTAGAGAGAGATCGGAGTGTGAAAAATATTTCTCCTTTAACAAAGACTCGGAGACACATTTGAACTGTGTCAAGATTAGATATTGAGGTCTGGTCAGTTCCCAATATGGCAACGGTACACAATTTCAGGCTTGACCTGGCTCTTGCAAAATTAGAGGGAAGCAGAAGGAGTCAGATAGTCACTAGTGCCGCACAGAGAGCCGGTCATTTTACCAGCATCTTTAGCGATGGATCATGTATTATAGTTCCACTTGAGGCCGAGTATGTGCTTGCAGCCCAATATTTTCTCAAAACACGGTGCCTCCTCGAGGAAGGCAACCGTCCATCGTGACTGTCGGTAGATTAGGATTTGATCGGCGGTAATCGTATGTAGTTTAGTTTTCGAGGCATTGGATGAAATCAGGCAGTTTTTTTTTATCGAAATCTGTATATATAAATATATAAATCTTATATGCTTCTGTTTATTTTATTTATATATTAGTACCTCTGTGTGTGCGTTCATATCTCTAGAAAGAACTATGAACGCACACACAGATACACAAGATTAAATTGCAGGAACGACGTACACAAAAACACGCTTGATAAATTAACGAAAACGTCAAACAAAAAATATAAAACGAAAAGAGAATTACTGTAAAATATATGTTCTTCTTATATGTGCCCTTTCCCTTCAGGACGTAGGCGACCATGACTTTCCACGTCTCCCTATCCCTGGTGTCTTTTAGCACACCTTCTCCTGTTACACCATGCAATCCTCGTTCCGTCATCCACTTGTTTAGGTCCTTCAGATATGTTATCCGTTGCTTTCCCCTGTCTCTTTTTCCTCTATCTGGCCTGTTAGTATCAGACTCTCCAAGCCCTCCTTCCTCATTGCATGTCCCAGGAACTTCAGCTGTCTCTTCCTCATGCTCAGTATTAATTTCCTTTTTCTTTCCATCATTTCTAGGACCTCATCATTGCTCACATGCTCGATCCATGATATTTGCAGCATCCTTCTGTAGAACCACATTTCAGTTGCTTCAAGTTTTTCCTTCATCTTTGATGATATTGTCCAGCATTCGCTGCCATATTGAAGAACTGACAACACATAGCAATCCAATACTCTCTTTCTTGTTTCTAGCGAAATTGTCCTGTTTCTTAATACTTTACTCAACTTCTCGAATGCTTCCTTTGCCATACCGATTCGCCTTGGGATCTCTGTGTCGCATTTTCAGTCTTCTGTTATAACACTTCCCAGGTATTTAAATTTTTGTACCTGCTTCAATCTAGTATCCCCGACCTGTATTTGGCATATTGGGCTGCCTTTTTTACTGATGACCATGCATTCGATTTTCTTGCAGGTTATTTGTAGTCTTTTCTTGTCACTCTCTTCAGCTACCTTTTGTAGGATGTCTTGTAGTTTCCTTTCTGTGTCTGTATCATCTGCGTACCTTAAGTTGTTTAAATGACAAATCCAGGCATAACTTCTAGGCTCCTCAAAATATTCTCATCTTATTTTCGCTGTCTCAAAACTACTTACTGACCTAAGGAGCGAATACATCAAAGATATTTCTAACTTACAGCGCTCCCACATTTCTAAGTATTAATTCTCTTTTCAGCATTTTATTGCCATGAACATTTTAACGTCCATTGGACCTATACTTCAAGTATTACTTTAATTGTAAAAACCTTAATTGATAAGTGTATATATAAAATGTTATTTTTCAAACAATATAAAACCCAAGCAATATAAAAGTCTATATAAGGCGTACTAAAAACACTCTAAAGCAGAGAATTTACCAGCATACCTCTTCATTTAATAATAGCAAATACAGAAATAGAACATCCCTATCGAGATATCATTGGTACCTAAAGGAAACAAAAAACACCCAAAATAAAATGGAAAATCTTAAAAGAAGCTAAAACATGTAAGTCCTTAAATGAACCTTGTTCAATATGCTTATATGAAAATCTATTTATTATTAGATCCCTCAAAAATAAAAATTTATTAAATAAACGTAACAAAATTAATGTCATATGTAGACATTGTAAATTATTCACATTAGAAAATGGATAAAACCTAAATTAAATAACATGCTCACCGACGAATTAGGTAAAAATAAAAATGAAAATAAAAATAAAGCCAAATATAGAATAAGTTAGTTTTTCTTTTTTTAATAATTCCCCCCTTTGTATCAGGATAATAAACTTTACAGCAAATTGATAGATGGAGCGAAAAATAGCAGTTCGGGGTATCTTTTTGGAAAAAAATCTTTTCTTTAACAAATAGACTAAAGGGAAGGATGGTGGTACTACTAAAAAGAAATATCACATCAAATGTAATAAAACTGAAGGGAAAATGATAAGATCAGATAAATGCGAAGGAAAACAGACAAGAGAGGAATCGGGTCAAGGAAAAAGAAAAAGGAGAAGGAAAAAAGTTGGTTAGAACAGAAATTACTCGGGGTCAAACCCCAAAGTGAATCTCCATTCTGATTAGCCACACACACACACACACACATACACACACACACACACAAAAAAACACCCACATACATTCACAGTAAACCGAAAGTATTTGTCATTCAAATGTAAATCGTCCGCACAACCACACCAACATTGCCTGATGATGAGAATTAATCTCGAAACATAGGAATTTCCCTGTAGCAATGTAAAATTGACATAACCATATATATATATATATATATATATATATATATATATACATATATATATATATATATATATAGTAGCGGGCATAATGTAAGAGACGGAAACAACAAAGACATAAATATGTGTATCACTTAAAAGTAATGCATGATTAGCAATTACATTTTTACAGAATAACGATTAGGGTGTAATGCATAAATATTATACTAAGTTACAAAAATTTACATAATAGTTTGTTTTTTGTTTTAAATGTAATAAATGGAACAAAGGTAATAACCTACTGGACAAAAGTTAAGGAACAATGTTAATAATTTGCATAAACATATAATTTACATTGTTCAATACTCGATGGAGTTTTTCAACAAATTTTTAATACAAGAGTGTACTGGTTTAAATTTATGATAACCAAATCTAAGTAATTAAATAATCAATATATATATATATATATATATATATATATATATATATATATATATAATAACTACTTTAAAATACTACACAAATGACTGTCTTTGTTTCTTATCCAAATATATATTTATGAAAAATTGCTGTGCAAATATAACTTAAGATAAAAAGATATCTAATTCGAATATATGCTAAATTTCCCAGAAATGCCATCTCAGTCTTTTTTTATGATTTCAATGGAACACATTATCGATGCTAACCAAATATGTAACGATAGAAAATCTATAATAATAACCATGTT
The DNA here is from genome assembly GCA_037127315.1 of Ascarosepion bandense. NCBI lineage: Eukaryota > Metazoa > Mollusca > Cephalopoda > Sepiida > Sepiidae > Ascarosepion > Ascarosepion bandense. The sequence continues at coordinate 1,150,054 of JBBBDQ010000121.1, read as the reverse complement.
TCTACGGTGCTATCTACATATAAACAATTTCACCATATTAGAGTTTTTTCACACGTCATTATTGTATTTTTACACAACGGTTCTGAAGAAGTATAGACGATGCCTATCACGTATGGCACTTAACTTCCAGAGATAAAACTAAGTGCCTGCTTCAAGAACATGGACTGAAGAGATTTAATTTCAAAGAAGAAATGAGCTTTAAACAAAAACCATTTGAAGGCAACATTAATTTGGACAAAGTGGTATGAACTGTGAAATGCAGATGTTTGCGATAAAATCACATCTACCGATGGAATGAAGATGGGGCTGCAGTCGTGTCATGGACCCGTTTAAAGGTCCAGCAAGAATAACACAGAACAACCAAAATAGGAAATATCGAATATATATTAATCACAACAAAATACAACACTTGGAACTTGTTAGTAGAACGATAATACGGTTAGTGAGTAATACTATAATTCGACCCTCGAACTGGGACTCGTAATGGTCGTTACGGTATTTGTAATTTTCTTTCTTCATTTAATGATAATGCTATTAAGCTTATCAGAGAATATGAAAAAAGATTTACTTAAATAAATAGACAATACTTGTCTATATTATTTAATGAAATATGCATTAATATATATATAATAACAAACCTTAAATTTGTGCTATGTCGGTTGAGAAATTTTGAACATATACAAGTCTACTACCAGCCCGTGCATTGAATACTGCTGTCACATCTGGTCGGGCGCCCCTGCTGTTCATCTCGGGGTTCTCGATAAAATCCAAATAGGAATCTGCAACGTAATCAATCCATAAGTAGCAGTTTGACTGCAGTCACTTTCTCATCGATGAGATGTGGTTTCTCTATGTTTCTTCTACATAAATTCTCAAGGCTTCCACTCCGACGAGATTAGCTCGCTAGGGTCCCCTCTGCACGAATTTACTCGAGTTACTAGACACGCAACTAGGTCCCACTCTTTTACAATGAAAACAATCAAATGTAACCTCAACTTCAACTACACCAGCTTCTTTTCTCCCACTTTTCGCCTGTGGAACTCCCTTCCGTCTACCTGTTTCCCTAATAGTTACAATCTCCAAGAGTTTGAATGCATCGTCAGTAGCCAAATGTTATCTTTTTGACTCCCATCCATTCCTCGACACACCCTGCATCTTGTTCTTTTCCCTTTCAGTTCTATCATGCAGCTTTCTCACACCAGTGTTCCCATGCTTCTTTTAGCCATTCTACGAGACCCTCCGTAACTTGTTCTCCTTTTTATTCACTCTCCTCTTATGTAACGCTCTGCGCACTAGTGGCAGTAACGCCTAACTTGAAGTGAAATGATTATATATATATATATATATATATATATATATATATATATATAGAGAGAGAGAGAGAGAGAGAGAGAGAGAGAGAATAAAAGAGATAACCTAAAAAGCCTACAGACCTACCGACGTTTCACCTAACCAGATCTTCAGGGATGGTTGGCTAAAGATGATACAGAAAACGATAAGATATAGAGAACTTAAACCCACGTAACCAAAACAAAGAATACACCAAACACAAATGGGGGGGGGGTATTCAGAAAAAAAATATATATATATATTGTAATTTTCTTATTACAAGAATATATAGAAGCATAATATCACTTCACAAACTTTTTCATGTTTCAGAACAATACTGTTCTTCAGATGATATGTATAAATAAATGGTGAAAATGATTTGATTTTTACATATATAAGATGAATTCATGGTTATTTAGAAAATTAGGAAATGGTAGTTGGCGAAAATGCTTTAGGTGTGTCAAAATTGTTCAATCAAAACTAAGAATTATGTGACCATGGAGTTTGAATATTTAGGTTATGAAAGGAAGCAAGATGGCTTGGAACTAAACATCTCATTCTTTAATTTTGTCTGGATAAGATGCATCGAAGGACCTTAGATTTTTTAAATGGGTAATAATTTTAACAGGAGGTTGAATTTTAGTATTTTTTTTATTGAACAATAGATTTTTTACTACTATTTCATGAATAAAGAGCTAGAATGTTTAGATTAGAATTAGAATAAAATAATTATGGTATACATAGTTATATTGTATTCAAAACAACTATTAAGTATTGTGTTGGTCATTTATTTCAGTAAAATAATTTTTATTTTTTTAATTATATTCGAGTATAAGTTATAAATGAAACATTGTAATTAATGAAATTTTACAGAAAATTATTTTTTCTGTTTAAGGTACATAGTGGGACCACACAATACTTAAATAGGTAAATAATTTTTGACAGCAAGTTGGCTTTTTTTAAACTACTTTTCTTTTTTTTTTTTTAATCATTTCACCCCGAGCAAGGCAGAAACGCCACTGATGTGCAGGGGGTTACATAAATGTAAAAAGATTAATTAGAAAAGAGTGAGGAGTACAAGCTAGTTAGAAAGGAACAATAGAAAGCTGAGAAAGCAGGTGTGATGACAGATACATAGGTGGAGAGAAAGGGAAGGTTATACAGGGGAGGGGAGAGAGCTAGAGGCCAGTGGTTAGTAGATGAGCATTGACTTTGCATTTAAATTTCTGGAGGTTGTAGCCGTCAGGAAAGCAAGAATACGGGAGCGAGTTCCACAGGCGGGAAGTGCGAGAGAGGAAGCTGCAGGAGTAGAATTGTCGTCTGCATTTGGCTAACCTGACTGTGAATGGGTGGGACCCAGTTGCCAGTCTGGTTGCACGGGTAAACACCTGTTGAGGAGGCATCAGTGACTTAAGCTCATCCGAGCAGAAGCCATGAAAGTATTTATAGAAGAGACAGAGGGAGGCCACATTTCGACGATGGGAAAGTGGCTGCAGTCGAGTCGCCAGATCAGTACCTATCACATTACAGACTCTCCTTTGGAGCTTGTCAAGAACACTGAGGAGAACGGCAGGGGCACCTGACCATAAATGGCAGCAGTACTCCATGCACGGACGGATGGTTGACTTGTATATATGCAGGATGGATTCAGGTGGAAAAAACATCCTGGATCGACATAGTGACCCAATCTTAGCAGTAGATTTTGCTATGGATTCAATATAGTGGTTCCATTTGAAGTCTGAGGACAGGGTAAGTCCGAGGAGGCGTAGTGTATTACTCTCCGTGAGAATCATCTGGTCCATGCTTATGGGAGGCAGAAGAGGTTGCCTGTAATGGTTGACAGACAAGAGCTTGGTCTTAGAGGAATTGAAGTTGACAAGCCACTTCTTGCCCCAGTTCACCACAGAGTGTAGATCCCGCTCAAGGTCAGCAGCGAGATTATGTCTGTCCGCCACGACAGGTTTCTTACTGGAGCGGGAGTATATTGTAGTGTCATCTGCGTAGATGCCTACTTGGGACTTGATATGAGTAAAGGGGCTGGAATATTTATGTTAGAATTAGGATTAAATAATTATGGTATATTAAAGTATAATGGAGTTAAGAAAGCTAAGTAAGTATCTTATCATTTATTTTAGAAAACTAATTATCATTTTTAAGTTATATTAGAGCATAAGTTATGAATTAAACACTGTATTTTTTTTTATAAATTAAAATATAATCATTTTGTCTGTGCAAGATTCATTGTGGGAACATACATTATTTAAATGGGCAGACAACAATCTTTAACACCAGGCGGAACTTCAGGGATGTTTTTAATTAGATTTAGTACTACCTTATAAGTAAATGGGGTGGAATGTAGAGCTTAGAATCAGGATTTTTCATAATTATGGTTTACTAAGGTATATTATAGTTTAACAAACAAATTAAATATTGTGTGGGTCATTTATTTTGGTAATATAATTTAAAAGTTATATTAGAGCATAAGCTATCAATAAAACAATATATATATATATATATATATATATATATATATATATATATATATATATAATCTGAAAGGTGACTTTACCACGGGCCTTCTATAAGGTTCGAACAGGAATCGTGAATTTTAAATGTTTTTATGTTAAAACTGAAAATGGAGGGAAACGAAAAGTATTTTTATTTAATGCTCTTTTCTATCCGGTAAATAATGATCATCTGTACAAACAGCAAAAATATGTACCATTTATGAAGATGGTGCCATTACTGAGAGTAGAATTTGTTGGTGGTTCGATAAATTCAAAATTGGGGAATTTGATTTGAATGACAGAGAAGGTTGCAACCATTGATGATCTTAAAACAAATTAGATCCCATTATATGTTAAAGTGCAAAGATACTCTACATATTACATATGTGTATTGTAAAATATTTCAAAACACATGGATACTTGAATCACTAGGATGACATCGCTGTGATGCAATTTAACGGGAAACATTTAATGGGTTGCGTTTTCATCTAGGAATCTTGGTTCAAACGACCCAGTTTTTCCAAAGAACGAAATGAAAAATGAATTGCTTATAACAATGTGGAGCGAAAAGGGCCTGGGAAACCCGAAATGAACTACTGTTCGCCAGCGCGAAAGCTAGTATGAATACAAACAACGTGTTGCTCCGTATTTGGTGTGATTAGAAGGGTCTTTGTGGGGCCAGCTCTTTCCGCAAAATAGGGCGTGGAATTCAAACAAGCATTGTTCACAATTAGGCCGATTAAAGGCAGAAATCGATGGAATATTCTAGAATTGTCTAATCGGAAGGATGTCTTCTATCAGAAAAAGGCTCATGGCTGTGTAGGCTAGACTGAAAGTGGTACGGCTTATACACATCCAGCACACACGTTATTTTGATCTCTACAAAATTATGTAAATGGAAAGAACTTTAGTTCTTTGAAAAGCTATACAAACCGCTAACTTAATCACACAGAAAGATACCAAGTTCTGGCATCATAGAATCAGGAAGTTTCATCAGAAAAGGCGAAAGGTATTAACAAAATGAACTTGTGGTTGAATGAATTTATATGGAAGAATGTAAATATTATATTTGAAATTCACTTTTTTTACGAATTATTCCAAACCAACAAATATTCGTCATTTTACAACTAATAACATACTTCCGTGTGTCGTTTCTTTAGGAGGTTGGCTATCATGGCTCGTCACAATTTTCTGTTATTTGTAACTCTGAATAAAGCTTCTCTTTTTACTCTCTCTCTCTCTCTCTCCTCAGCCCTGTTCGACCATCTATTTACACAAGCTCATTATGCGCTGTCTTCCCCCTTTACCTCTTTCCTTCAGTCTCTCCTATGAGTATCAGATCTTCCAAATTGTCTTTCTTCATCATATGCTCTAGAAACATCAACTTTCTCTTTCTGGTGTTAAGAATAAGTTTTTCACGTGATAATTTATCAGAGAAAATATAAACAAATTGATGCAAAATGAATTACACGTAAATTCATATCCATAAATTTCTGCTAAAATAACACACTTCCATTGAATATGAGCATTCAAAAGATTTTTCTAAAGGTACAAAATTTAATTATTGCTATTGAACTTTTTAAAAAAATTTAAAAAATCAACAAAAATGGCGATATCTTTCCCTTTCTTGACGGGAAAACTAAAATAGCCTTATACACGACCCCAAAAAGTAGTATATACACATATGTCAAGGATATCTTAATATATAAGCAATAAAGTCACTAAGACGCAAAAGTTACTGATTGTCAACTAATATAAAAATAAGAAAAATCATTAAGTAGAGAAAATAGGAAAAGAATGGAAATTACGAAGACAGAAGATAACGATTGAATTTAAATTTTAATTAATCAAAGTTGACCTGAAAGAAACAGGAATAGAGTTTCTTAAGTGAGAGGGGAAACTGTTAGCCTATAATTTACGGTTACGTCGGGCCATTTCAACCTTAAAATGCTGAGATCTTGTCGCCAATATATCTAGTCAGTCAGTTAAGTGTCATACGTGATACACGCTTGGCCACACATGTCTCGAAAGTCGGTTGCTATTTCTTTCTGAAGTAGACGGGTTACCAACCCAAGCTATAGAACATAATCTGTTTTGTTATTTATCCCATAGCTGGAGGGAGAAACGACGGATTAATACCTTTCTCAAGCGTATTGAAGCGTAACTGAAAGCAACGAATTCAACTAGATTTCAAACTTGGCCTTCGATTTCTCGTTTTGAGTCTATATCCACCGCACCACAACGTCAAAATAGTATTGCGTTTAAACTCATGAAACCTAGGTACCATAGATGAAAGAATATTTATTTTAAAAAAATAAGATATGTGACACACGGTCAAAAGGTGACTTAGGGAAAAGCAGGTTTTCAATCTGTCTTATTTTAAATTTAGCTATCCACAGTTACTGACCCAAACATAGGACACCAAAATAACACATTTTATTACCATTCTTACTCTATGAAGTTCTAATTACTACGCATATGTACAATTTGAATTTAGATTCTGACGAGAAAAGTTGTCTTGCACGACTTAATGAACTAATTATTTCTAGCAGAAAATCCTATCGCTTGATTCAATATAATTTTTTTCTACTTCATGTCAACAGAAAACGTATATAATTACATGGAAATGTAATATTCTTAAGATTATATTAAACCTGGAAAAGAACAGGACAAGTTATTAAACAATGGAAATGTAAAACAACAAGATATTCTAGTGAAGTAAAAAATAAGAAATTTCTTACTTAAAATATTGCAGCTAAAAATAAAATTTAAAGGCATTATTTTAAATAAGAAATTTCTTTTTTTATTTCACTAGAATATCTAGTCCTGTTCTTTTTCAGGTTTAATATAACCTTAAGAATATTAGTTTTCATGCATGTATTTTTTCATGTAATCCATGATTTTTCTAGGAATAGCTAATAATTTAAATTAAATTTAATGCTGAAATCCATAATAAAAATATTAAAAAGAAAAGACATTTGTATAAAATTGATTAGAAAAACAATAAAAAATTGATTATTTATATTTAATTCTGATAATCAATTCTGATAAAATAAGTGATAAGCAAAGTTTGATTGATAAAAAGGATTATCAAAGAAATAATCAAAATTTAAATGTTGAAAATTGCATACAAAACTATTAAACAGAAAAGAAAGAATTTAATTGAGAATAGAAGACAATGGCACATCATTAGCAGTACAATAAAAACTAATAATAACAGAAAACATATATCGTTATTTCTGAGATGAAATATTGTAACTATGTACATCTTCGCACTATTCTCCTGATTTTTATTACCATATTATTGATGCTTCGGCCGTTGTACGCTCCGGCCTACTTCAGTATCTGTCTGTATTTCTGAGAGGAAGTATCGTCAATATTTACCCTATTTACATTGTTTTGACTGTTGTGCTTATCTTTATTGTCATATTCACGACGTTTCGGCTGTTGTACGCTCCGGCTTACTTCAGTATCTGTCTATATTTCTGAGAGGAAGTATCGTCAATATTTACCCTATTTACATTGTTTTGACTGTTGTGCTTATCTTTATTGTCATATTCACGACGTTTCGGCTGTTGCATGCTCCGGATTACTTCAGTATCTGTCTATATTTCTGAGAGGAAGTATCGTCAATATTTACCCTATTTACATTGTTTTGACTGTTGTGCTTATCTTTATTGTCATATTCACGACGTTTCGGCTGTTGCATGCTCCGGATTACTTCAGTATCTGTCTATATTTCTGAGATGGAGGTATTGTAAATATTCTCACTATTTACATTGTTTACGCTGTTCTATTTTCATATTCACGCCGTTTCGACCACTAAGGTCCCCGGTCTTCTTTATGTGATATATAGACACGTTGAAATTTCGAACCGAGCTATTTATTTAGTCTACGGGTGTATATTGTTCTAATTCCATGTGCCATGTCTTATTTGGATATCTTAGTTGCAGTCAATTCCCTTACCTAACTCGAATCTACAAGCTTTTATTGTTGCCAGATTCAGTCTCTTTTCGGTGGTGTCCGTGTCCCTCTTCTATAAGTACATTCATGGTAATTGTTCAGAAAATTTCTTCGCTATGGTTCCTAGACACTTTGAATTCAAGCACAATACTATAATGGCGATGGGGTCTCGTCGATTTAATGTTGAGCTGGCTTGATCTAACCATAAATTCTATGCTAACAGTTTTTTTTCTTACTCTTCTCCATTGTAGAACTCTCTTCCAGCTCCATTCTTTTCAACTAACTTTAATCTTCAAGAATTTACATGCAATGTCATTCATTATTTTCTGTTTTTTTTTATTACTCTTCTTTTGTTCTCGCTCCTTAGCTATGTTTCTTTTTTCTAATTAATTCACCCCCAGTTACTCCTTATGTCTCAGTGCTTTTCTGACCTTGCTTGGGATTATGTTAACTGTAAAAACATTAAATAAATTGGTGTATGGGTCAGTCATAACAAATTTAGGATATAGGAAAATTTAGGATATAGGAAAATTCGACACAGGGTAGACTAAGCTTGTCCACCAAATTAAGATGCTAGAAAACTAATACTACGTTGATAGCCCCTCACAGAATTACCTAAGACTATATATTTTGTCGAAGTCGGTTCAGAATGGAGATTTGATTCCCATAGTTTATTGAGGTCTGGAAGAGATATAAACGGGATAAATTAAACTTCGGAAAATATTGTAAGAAACTTGTTTAAGACCAGATGATCATTAATGTTTTATTATTTATAAAATTATTATTTATGCTTTTATTGTAATCCTAGCAGAAAGTACTCAATGTTGCACTGGATGGAAAAAGTATGAATCTACTTTTTTCTTTTTTTTTTTTTAATCGACATCTGCAGACATACGGGAGATAACATATATTTTTTGAAAGAGTTTTTTCTCCATCCAAAAGTTATTGTGTTGAACTTATCTTTAACAGAAAACTACTTAAAGATAAGAAATTAAAACAAAGATTAAACTAAAGAGCCACACGCAATTTCTTTTTTTTTTTTTGTTGTGTAGAATAATAAATTTGCAAGGGGTGTGTAAGTTTTGAAACAAATTGGATAAAAATGTGAAAGTGTATGTCAATAGAAACCAGTGGGGATACACACACACACACACACACACACACACACACACACACACACACGCACAAACAAACACACACACACAAACACACACACACAAACAAACACACACACACACACTGATACACATCTTCAGTTTGACTTATATAGATATAGATATATATACGAAAAGGTTTAAAATACAATATGCGCTTAGGCACAAAAATACAACTTATGACTTATCAATTTATACTGATTTTTGTTAAGTTTTGCAACCCTGCCTGGGCTCTAAAATGATGGATGATTTTTTTTGACATATTTCACCCCTTTTATTCGAAAAAAAAATATGTACCAAGTTTGCTTGGAAATAGGACATATTTTGGAAAAAATTATTTTAAAGAAAAAATAGTATTATTACTACCCGTTTATGAATCCAATGACACCATTTTCATAGTTTTTAAGCAAACAAGTTTACGCGAAGCAAAAAAAAATGACAGATTTATTTAAGTAAATTTAAAATTACAGTGCTAAAAAAAACTAAAGTAAGCATTTATGCAGACGACATCATTCTCTAATCCGGTCTCAATAAGAAATCCGCCAAGGCTGACAAAGTAAACCTTGATCCTACTCTTGGAAAGACCTCCAATCTGTGATGGATTGGGGTAAGAAATAGCTTGGAAATTTTAATGTTTCTGAAATAAACCTGCTCTTCTTTAATCACCATTGAGAACCTTATATCAGTATACATCACGCTAGTCTCTCAGAAAGCAATACACTGCGTCTCCTCAGCCTCACACTCTCACTCGATTTCATGTGGAATGACTACATCAAATTTATAGCTACATCTACTACTAAGAAGGTTTAGTTACTGTACCAGCCAGGAATTTTTTTTTTTTGTCAGAATACATCTTGCACATTTTTAAAGCTACCATTCGGCCGTGCATTGACTACTGTTGTTATATCTGATTGCGTGTTCCTGCTATTCATCTCAGTGTTCTCGACAAAATCAATAGAAAGATCTACAATGTAATCGATCCCTATTTGGCAGCTCGACTTTAGTCACTTTCTCACTGACAGGATGTGGCTTCCTTCTGTCGGTTTTACAACTATTTTCACCGTCTTCTACTCTGACGAGCTTTATGCACTAATACCCTGTCCACAATTTACTCGTGCTACTTGATTGGCATCTAGGTCCCGCACTTTTACCGTCAAAATACGCAAATGTAGCCGCCACTTCTACTCTATCAGTTTTTTTTTTTAACTTTCCGTCGGTGGAACTTCCTTCCATATACTTACTTTCCTCTTACGGGTTTAAGGGCAGCGTCAGTTCCCATCTTCTATCTCCTTGACTCCCATCTTTTTCTTATCCTTTCTTCGACATCCCTTGTACCTTCTCTTTGTTATCTCCCCTCTCATCTCCCTGTAACCCCCTGCGTATCAGTGGTAGTATTGCCTTGATTGGTGTGCAACTATTATAAAAAGTAAAATTAAAAAATAACTAATATTTTTTGCATACGTAAGGCAGGGTTTTATATCTGCAGCTCACTTGCTAAAAGAAAGACTTTAGTTGTTTTAAAATTATTGAAATTAAAACTTTCAAAAAAATAAAAACTCACGAAGAAATGAAAAGCAGTATATTAGCAGACTAATCTAGTTACTTAAAAATTAAACTATTTTACTATTTCCGTAGTAACACGATGCACGCTCGCTTAATGGCATTGAGTAATATCATAGCAACGAAATATTCAATTACTAAGTAGAGCAGAACAGGCTATTGGCCGATAATTATACAGGATGTCCATATAGTTCGTGTGCACTTGAAAATTTTTTTAACTTTATTTGTATTTGCGAAGGAAACAATTTGTAAAAAGAATTAGAAAGAAGTATATCTATATTTTTAAGATTTTATTGAAATTTTATTTAAGTTTCGTCGCTGATACATGACCTTCCAGACCGTGGCTTATCATGGACAAAGCCTATCTCTTTAAATTTTTCATCCATTTAGCAATAGTGTTCCTATGAGTTGGTTCTTTATTGTATTCAATTCTAAACTTCCTTTGTACAGCAATAATAGATTTCATTTCAGGCAACCAAAGGACACAGTTTACTTTTTCCTTAGTTGAAGCCATGGATTGAATTGATTCTGAAAAAAAAAGAAAGTATTTTACTTATCTAAGAATTGTTGCAAATTTTGTGGTAAAGAATTATTCAATAACTATACTTAAAACTAGGTACATTAAACTTTATAACATTTTTTTACAGATTATTTCCATCATAAAGAAAAATAATTTATAATTTTTTTAAAGAGCACACGGACATTATGGACACTACTGTGTAAGATCTTTTATTTCATTTAACAGCACCAATACGTGAAACCAGCATTCGCTGCCATATAGAAGGACAGATATTACATAAAAGCTTAGCACTTTTTCTTGTTTCCAACGAAATTTTCTTGTCTATCAATTCTCTGTTTCCTCTATTTACTGATGACCATGCATTTTAGCCTTTGAGAATTGAAAAAGAAATCACTCGACCGGCGGTCAAGAGCAAGGGAAAAATTAGTCGCCCCAAAATCATTTTACTCGACCGACTTTTCTCAATAGTCAACTTACGTAAACATAGCGTGAATCGCTGACGGAAAACAAAAAATGAAATTTTAATTAAAATTTCGAACCTGTTAGAAAGGATTAAAAAACTTTTTAAAAATAATAACGACAAAATTTGATCTTTTCTCTTTATAATAGCATAAACATTTTGATGATAAAACTTTGTTTTTATTAAGTTTGTTAAAATCATGATATACTGTTTTTTTGTTGTTTTTTTTATTTTTTTATTTTTTTATTTTTTTTAATTTTTTGGCAATTGAGTGAAGTTACCTAAATTCGTAGTTTCTTTCTTCTGTTTGACTACAACTTCCATCTCATAGACGATAAAAAATAACAAATCTGATTTTCTCAACGATTTTCTATAAAAATTACTTGTATAATTTGTTTTTCGGTTCGTGGTTGAAAGAAATATGAGTATTTTTTTTTAATGTTCTTTTTAATTTTCGTAAGCGGGGAGGAAATATAGGATAATATATTTCCAAATGAATTTCTAAAAATCTGTGAGCGTCCTTAATCTGGCCGACAGAGACATTTTGATTCCACTCTGGAAGCGTTAATTAAACGAATGTTTACACTGACCGGGACAATAAAAGCCAAGAGTGCAATAATGTCATTGACGTCATTCTAAGTATCTTGTAAACCTTCAATGACATACTTTTGGGCAGTAAAAGAAATCAGATTTCCTTTTTCTATATTTGAAGGGACACATTTTATTGCGAGATTTTTAATCGACCGCAGGCGAATAAGGCAATAAACTTTAATCGCCGAATTAAGTTTTTAATCGACTGAGTCGATCGGGCGAGTGAAATCTCAAAGGCTGATGCATTCTATTACTAAGAAGTAATTTCCACTCGGATATGCTGTTCCAAGGAAATGATGCTTTGTGGAACACACTTCTGGTAGAGTGTTTTTGCAATCACTACCATCTTGATCCCAATAAATCTAAATTGTATGAACTTCACTTTTTAGTTTTTCTCACAATTTTTCTTACACTAGGACGCCTCGACGTGTTGTAATGGTTAACAAGTTGCTAGAATCGTTACAGTTGAGTGATGAATTTGATTCTCACTGGGTGTCCCGGTATTATAACACAGCTCAGCTGCAATTACAAAGCCAACAGACAAAAACTCATAGTAAACTTTTACTTCGAGGGACTCTTGAGCTTTGGACGGAGAATATTACTATTTTGAAAAATTTGTTAGTAAGTCGAGTTTAATAATATCCGAAATGTATTTACCAAATTTGCCTTTTTTTAAATTTTATCTTATTCTTTCTTTTTCACCCTAATTTCTTCCCTACGTGTGCTTTTCCAGACCTTTTTTTTTTTTTTGGCACTCCAAGCGCCAATTAAAACAAAAAAAGAATGATATTGCTGATGGAGTCGGGAAATGTTCCTGCCTCGAGATACCATTCGGGACAAGTCGGTGCGATGTGTCTTGCTAGTACATTAGAAAACGAACGCTACAGGGAGCTAAATGGCTGATAAAAGCAACAGAAAAATGTATGCAACGAATGGCTCCCCCCAACTCACACGTTTTTTTAATCTCTGAATAAACTTTTGAATTTCGATAGGAAAATAACTGAACAGATTCAATGTCAAAGATTATTTTCAGATTTTTGACATTTATAAACGCGAGATCTTTGGAAGCAACTTAGATTTAGGCAATTCAAATGCGAAGTAGGAATGGTATACTATTTCGGAAATTTAATTGGCGAAGATTCTGCTCTGTCAGAAGACTAAGATTACACATAGTGAACAGACACCAATGTAGAACGTACACTAGAAATTAGAAAATAAGAACTGACATGGCTGGCGGGTCATGTAAGTTAAAAATATATATTTAGGCAGTAATTCCTCTTTTATGCATGTTTCGTTAAAAATGACAGACTTTAGTATTGCATTATGATTTTGGATTTCAACATTTAGGAAGTACCTTCTTTTAGGACAATAGCTAAAAGTGAAATCTAAAATTTGATGATGAAATCTAAAACATAGATTGATACTAAACTGTGTCATTTTTAACGAAACATGCATAAAAGAGTGTTTGCTTCCTAAATACACACTTTTTAATTATATATATATATATATATATATATATATATATATATAGTGTGTGTGTGTGTGATTGAATACTAATTTAGTTTAGTTTGGTTTAGTTGTTTGTTTTACCAGCATATCTATCCTTTCGGATCATCTAATGCTGAATAATATGTTTGGTTTTTGTTTACTGCTTGTTGATCTTTTGTGAGTATTGCTGTCGAGATATAAGTACAGGTGCTGTGATTTGATGTGTGATGGTTATATGCTATCTTCTTTTGCAACTATATTCTTTTATATAATTGTGTTGCTTTTAAGAAATTCTAAAAGGTCAATTGGGTCAGCTTTGTTGAAGAGTTCTTCAAGATTGTTTCCTTGATAGTATCTTAATCGCATTTGTTCAAGATCTATGCAGCTTGTTAGTGCATGTTTCACTGTGTAGAGCTCCTGACACGGAATGCAAATTGGTGCCTCCTCACTTTTTAGTTGGTGTGAATGGGTGACAGCGATGTGGCCTATTTGAAGTCTAGTCATTACTACTTCTTCTCTTCTTGACAGTTTCCTATTGGAAATTTTAACTTTTATCCATTCTTTGAGGACGGGTTTAATTTTGTAGAGTTTGTTATTTTTGCAGGAGTTCCACAACTCTTGCCGTTGGTCGTAATAAAGTTGCTGATTAGAGTTTTGTAATCTGTGTGGGGTACTTTTAACTAACTCAATCTTTTATGCATGATGGGCTCTCCCGTCAAACTATAACTTCTACAAGACGGGAAAATCCATCCTGCATAAAGTAGGGAGTTAATTTTCAATTACACTGTATATAACATCGCATATTGAGTGCAGCTGTCAATGAAATAGTGACCGATTTAAAATAGCTGAGCTATAAATTAAATGTTAAAAACAAGTATACATATTTTGTCCTCACCGTTAGCCAAAGCTAATCATAAGGTGCTTAGTTAAATCTCACCGTTACATAATTTAAATTTTAATATATATACTGAACATTCGCAATGGTTGCACAGTCTATATTATTTACCGAGTTTTCATAAAAAATATATAAAAACTATACATCCATGCAACTTGTGTACTTCATAAAATAGAATTATAAATAAATTAAAAATAGAATTATAATTCCAACTATGAAAATAGAATTATAATCATTGCATATATATATTAAAATAATACTGTAAACTTTAACTTGTTTCGTTTTATCAGTTAGATTTTGCTAACTTAAATCCATTTTTGGTCTGTTGTTTTGCTATAAGGCTTTCGTATTTCACATTGTTTCAAAAGCATTTTACTGAGAGGTGGTTGAAGCCTGGTTATATATTAACCACAGAAGATTCTTAGATCATGTCACTTCTATTATTTCGTCATTTAATTAAAATACATTTGTCGTTACAACTAGAATACCTAATACAATAGCTACATAAATATTAAAATACGCTTACAAAATATTTATAAATCAATAAAACGCAATAAACAGCTTTGATCTTAAAAATACATCAAATTAAGCTGTACAATACAAAATCATAGTGCACAAATCGGATAAGTTGTTTTATTAGTCGTCCTCGTTGTGGTGCAGTGGTTATCGGCTCGGAACGAGAAATCGGGGAGCCGAGTTCGAATTCCAGTTGAATGCATTGCATTCACTTACGCACAAATACCCTTGGTAAAGGTATTAATCCGTCTATTCCTTCCAGTTATGGGTTAAATAACAGGACAGATTGGGTTCTATAGCCTTGGTCGGCCACCAGTCTACCGCAGAAAGCAATGGCAACCTACTACGGGATAATATTTTGCCCAGTCAGTCATGTCTCTTTCGAGACATGATCGCCCAAGCGTGTTTTACGTATGGCACTTAACTGACTTAATTTTGACAGATACCGCAAAAATATCAATCGGACGTAGTAGTGAACATACAGTTCGATATTTTGGGGACAATTAGAAATACGGAATAAATAAAATAATATAATTATGGATCTGATTTTTTAGAAAAAAAGAAATATATATAATGAAGTTCGGCTCCAAGAAATTAAAAAATACCACCAAGATCTACGTCACATCCTTATTCACGTCAAATGCAAAAGCCCCGCTCTGCATTGACCAAACTATAAAGAGACTACCTCAGGCTACAGAACTGGAAAATTTCCTGGTATCGATATCAAATAAGTTTTTTTCGTCGTAAACTGAATTTTGAAGGTTAAATAAGTTCTCTGAGTAAATGGTATCATGGCTGAGACTAAGAGCTACAATTATACCTATTTAGAGCCAAACCCGAAACAAAAACTAAAATAAAAGGGCTGAAAAACTGATTTTGATCAGACCCGGTAGGATATCGGGGTATCGATTTCCAATATCGGAGTCAAATAAGCCATCCAAGGATAGAACTGCAACCTTGAAACTTCTGAATATCGTTTCTTATGTCTTTGTCTATGAGTGTATCAAATTTAATTAAAAATGGACCACTCCTTCCATAACCCGATTTTTTAGATTATCGATTTTCGATATTTGCCGGGGGTACCTCGACACAAACCTAGCTAAGAACACTCGCAGACGCTTATAGTACAACTGTGTAAATTTTCAAGAAAATCAGTTCAGCCGTTTCGGAGTCTATAGGTAACGGACACACACACACACGGACACACACACACACACGCACAAAGTTCCATTTTTAAATAAGTTTAGATTATATATATACATACATATATATATATATATATATATATATATATATATATATATATATATATATATGTCCCATGTACCTTCAGAGCGTAGGTGATCTTTCTGTCTCTAGTAGCCTCTTAGCACGCTTTCTCCTGTTACCCAACCCAAATCCTGTTCTGTTATCTACTTGCTCAAGCCCGTCAAGTATTTTACGCGTTGATTTCAGCTGTTTTTTTTTCTAGATTAAGCATTAGTTTCCTTTTCTTTACCATTCTTTCCAAAACCTCATCGATGCTCACATGTTCAGTCCATGGTATAGTCAGCATATTTCTGGAGAACCCCATTTTGGTTGCCCGCGAGTCTCTCCATCCCTGAGGAGATCGTCTAACAATCGCTCCCATATTGAAGGACATACATCACATAACAATCCAGTGCTTTCGTCTTTGTTTCTAGTGAAATCTTCCTGTCTCAGTACTCTACTCAGCTTCGGGAATGCATCCTTGGCCATCCCAATACACCTTTAGATCTTAGTGTCCCACTCTGTTACAACACTTCTCAGGTATTTAACTTAGCTTTCTGTACCTGCTTGATTTTAGTATCCCCAACCTGTAGTTGGCATTTTGAGCTCCTCTCGTTCTCTCTCTCGTTCTCTCTCTCTCCCTCCCTCTCTCTCTCTCTCTCTCTCTCTCTCTCTCTCTCTATATATATATATATATATATATATATATATATATATATATATATATAAGTATCCTTAGTAATTTGTATGTTAATTCGACAGGGGATCGTAATCCAATGAGAACTCAATGTTAGAATTTAACAGAGAAAAATAAATTGGACAAATTTACAAATCCATTGGCAATAATTTATTTCATAAATAGTTTTTAAAAAAATATTCAACTCATCAGACCAACATATATGCAGGATTATGTTCCGTTTTATAAAAGTAGAATCCAACAGTTGACCTGTTCTTTGATTATTTTTTTGAGAGAATGTCTTTGGGGAGAATTAGATTCTCTCGGTTAGTCGGTTTGTTACAAGACAAAGATTGAAATAGACTGCCAGGGAATACACAGTCCAAGTTGCGATATTTAATTTGTAAGTGATTTGGACATAATAAAGAACCAGTCTCTCAGGGTGTTGTGTTTAATTATTCTATATACGAACCGTCTCAGCTAGAATTGAATATTCTTTCCCATGGATTCGATTATTGCATTCCATTTAGGCTTCCTGATAAGGATTTTTTTTTTCAGAATTTGAGGTCCTACCTTCGCAAATCTATCGACTCACTCCTTGTTCATCGAACTCAGTTTGTAATCTTAAGGCTACCCTTAATAGTTTGGCACATGTTTATGCTAGTAGCCCTGTTTCTTTCGCTGAGTTCAAGTGGAGTATACAGCACCGGTGAGTTGTTAAGAGCTTAAAAAATAATAAAAGTCTTGTTATTACTCGTCCAGATAAGGGTGCTGATGTGGTCTTGTTGAATCATGCTGATTATGTTTCCAAAATGCATTCTATTCTTGGTGACAATACTAAGTTTCTTCCTTTGAGTCCGGTTGAGACTCATAACCGCACCATTACAGACGAGACGAAGTTTCAAAAGCAGCCAGTTAGTTGGGTCAAACGGGGTTTCTTGATATCAGAACTTTCTTCTGAAATTTGACCTACAGGGTCAATTCCTCCCCGTCTTTATGGCTTACCAAAAATCCATAAGGATAATGTACCTCTACGACTAATTCTTTCTATGGTAGTGTCGTCCAAACATAAACTTGCTAGTTTTCTAGCTGGAATTCTTCAACCTGTACTTTATTATTTACATGTGTTCCAGTGTTAGAACACTGATATTGATAATTGTTGTGATATGTTGTATCGTACATTCTTGGCTCGTTCGGATTTTCCTGAGAATGTCTTCCTTGAACTAATGAAGTTTGCAACTACATCAGTTGAATTTAATTTCTACAACTATATGTATAGGCAAATTGATGGGGTCTCTGTTGGATCACCTCCGGACCCTGTTTTAGTCAATATATTTAGGGATTTTTATGAGTCTTCCCTGTTCACTCATAACAATAAGTCGTCTATGTAATATCGGTATGTGGACAATATTTTTTGTCTGTTTGATAGTGAGGGAGAATCCCAACTCATTTCTTGCTATTTTGAATCAGTTACATCCGTCCTTAAAATTTGCAATAGAAAGGAAATACGAATGATGTCTATCATTTCTTGATGTATTCGTTCATAGGACACCAATTGTATTTAAAAATCCCATGTTTCGCAAAGCCACGTTTTCGGGATTGAATAAAGGTGGGACTCATTTTGTCCAAGAAAGCAAAAGATTAATTTGATTAAGACCCTTACACAGAGGGCATTAAAAATTTACACGGAAAGTTATTTGGACGTGGAATTAGATTTTATCCGCAATAACTTATTTCAAAATGCGATCAAAGAGAATGTTTACAACCCAGGCACAAGGCAGATAAAATTTATTAAAGCGGGCGCGAAAATCCCATGAAATAGAAAGGCAAATCCAAACCTGCTATCTCCTGCAACAGACTGGGAACTAAGGGCCGATATAGGCTCAAGATTGAAATTCCCAGAGCAAATTGCCCTCACAAAACATCGCCCAGATATAGTTTTCTTCTCACATAAATTGAAGAAGATAGTCTTGTGGGAACTGACGGTCCCCTGGGAAGAAAACGCAGAGGAAGCTCATGAAAGGAAGAAGTTAAAATATGATGAACTGCTGGAGAGTTGCAGGGTTAAAGGCTGGAGGGCTAGCTGCAAGGATTTGCAGCAAGGTTCTTATGAAAAGCCTTAACAGATATTGGGATAGTTGGAGTAAAAAAAAGAAAAGCACTCAAGTCCATAACCGAAACAGCAGAAAGAACAGCTAATTGGTTATGGATCAAAAGAGAGAGTGCCTGGATTCCAAATTGTTAGCTAAAATTCCCCGAAATTCTGCGTCTAAATTAATGTTTCGGACGAGCTCATGTGCGGTGCGCCTCTAAATGGAAAGTGGCTCTGACTGTCGCCAATCGGAAGCATTTGCAGGGTTTCGTACCGGGCCTAAACGTAATTTTCCAGTGTCTGAAAGCGTTTATCGAGGGTGGGACGGAGGCTGATCATCTCTGGTCGGGTCGGCGCGATGAGGGGGGTATGATGTTGAAAGACCCGAAACCCCCTAGTGATCCTCGCGATGACATCACTGACGACACCCTATAGCGCCCCCATTACGGTGCGTATGTTTGAATTCATCCAAAAATGGTTATTCTAGTGATGTTGTTAATGGTGTGATAAAATAAACAGTTTTTCTAAGGATAAGCCGTATACTGTGGAAAATGTCCAGTGTATTTAAGGCTACCTTATATTGGTTCACATGGTGAGCATCTGGCTAAGCAAATTTCTAGTGCAGTCACTTCCTGTCATTTTTCTGCTCAGATTAGCAATTTGGCACTCGTTCTGCTTTTCCATCTATGAAAAAAACTTACTTCCTCCTCATCATATTTCTTCTGTTATCTATAAATTTATCTGTAGTTGTGGTAATGACTACATAAGAAGGACGTCACAGAGAGTGAATTGCAGAATTAAGCAACATGTGCCATTAAGAATTCTCAAAACGGATGTCCGTGCGAGTCAACTTGTGAACAATTTGGGGTTAGCTATCACTGAACATTTGAAAAGTAGCAGAAATTGTGCGAATGGCTTCAGTGTGGACCAGTTCACTGTGTTGTCTGGTTCGCACTCAGCGTTTCATTTACAGGTGTTAGAGTCAATATACATCAAAGCTAGGACGCCGTCTCTCTATAAAAAGAGAGAATGTTCACATAATTACCATTTATTCCACCCAAATATTTTTCTCCCCCTTCGTCATGATTCGTCTTCATTTTTAATATTTTAAATATTGAAGAATTAAAAAGAATTAAAAAAAAGTCCCAGGTGACCCTGAAAAAAAACGGGATTGAAACCGGTCGGCCATTTTCGTGTTTTTTTATTTTTCATTCCATCATCTTTAAAAAAAAGGCTACACACACACACATTTATATCTTCCTCTCTCACTTTTTCTCCCTTTATCTTTTTCGCCCTTTCTTTTTCACTCTTTTTCACTTTTGACATTCTCTCTTTCCCCTCTCTCTATCTCTCTCACTCTTTCACTATCTCTCTCTTTCCCTTACACCATCTGTCTACATCTATAATCAGATAAAACATCTCATAACGGTCTATATTGTTTACGCTATTTTTCGCCCAAAAGAAGGCTCAATAGCCATACAATGTAAAGGGCTATTGAATAATGCTAATGGTGATGATGATAAAAGCCGTTTCCTTTTGAGAAAAATTCCATATTCATTGACAAAACAGACAATTCTTCTTTCGGTTGAAATTGATGCAAGACCGTGATTAATGTAGGTGATTTCTGGAAGGACAACATGAGCAGTTTTTATTTTGCTTGTCAGAAGAAGACGAAGAAGAAGAAACAAGAAGACGGAACTATGAATAACAAAGGTTAAACAAATCGGCAATCCACATCATTTGGCAATAAATACTAAAACATTGTATGAACTACACCATTTTCTTAAAACACTGGGGTGGCCTAATAATTATGGCCGTTTATATATATATATATATATATATACGAGGATCATTCAATAAATAAGGTGAATTTTTCGGTATAAGGACTTCTAATACAGACAGAGGCTTACGGCCTATCACGTTGAATACACCAGTTCTCGCTTGATCACAGAAGTTAAGCAACGTTGAGACTGATCATTACTTAGATGGGTGACCGCTTGGGAATACCAGGTACTGTAAGCGTATAGTGACAGATGTGAGTTGTGGTGCAGTGTATATCGGCTCCGAAAGAGAAATCTGTGAGTCGAGATCGAATTCCAGTTGAATACCCTGCATTCACTTAAGCACTGGTACCCTTGGGAAAGGTATTAATCCGTCCCTTCCCTCCAGTTATTGGTTAAATAACGGGACAGATTGGGTTCTATTGCTTTGGCTGGCAACCAGTCTACTGCAGAAAGCAATGGCAACCTACTGCGGGATAATCTTCTGCCCAGTCAGTCACGTCTCTTTCGAGACATGATCGCCCAAGCGTGTATCACGTATAGCACTTAACTAACTGAATACAGACAGAAGCTTATTTTTTTTCAACGTAGTCTCCCAGCAGTGTCACACACTTTTCCCATCTGTGCACAAGCTTCCGTATTCCTTCAGCGTAAAAATCATTGGATTGATGTCTCAGCCAATCGCTCACAGCACTTTTGACTTTATCGTCACTTTAAATCTTCAGGTCTCTCGTGAACGCTTTCAAGGGACCAAACAGGGAAAGTCTGAAGGGGCAAGGTCTGTGCTGTAAGAGGGATGAGGGAGCAATTCCCAGCTCAGCTAGTTGATGGTCTGCACCGTTTGGGCTGCTATGTGAGGCGTTGCGTTGTCTTGATGCAAGACGAGTCCATATGGACAATTTTGTGTGCTGTCCCAACAGATAGGCTCAAAGTCCTTGTAATGTCATCCACTGTCACCCTTCTGTCAGACTGAATGAGGTCATTGACTGATTCGATCACCTCAGGAGACCTCATTTCTATAGGCCTCGCAGGCCTGTCTTCATCCTCAACACTGCTCCATCCTTCTTTAAACAATTTAGCCCACTTGTAGACATTTTTGGCTGAAACATGTAGCACCATACACAGTTGACATTCTCCTATTAATTTCAACTGGTTTGCACCCTTTAGCAACCAAAAACACAATAACTGACTTCTGTTCAATCCTAGAGAATGCTTCTTGGTCGGCCATCTTTGTTAATCACCAAAGCTCTCAAAGTTTGTTTTTTTTTCAATCTGCAAAAAAAAAAAAAATCTTTGAAAAAGAAGTAAAGAAAAAAGATTTAAAAAAAGTAAGTTTCTATCTATATTAGAAGTCCTTATACCGAAAAATTCACCTTATTTATTTAATGACCCTCGTATATATATATATATATATATATATATATATATATTGCTGTTATGACTTGGAAAGTAATCATCTATTTTTCTTGAGTACGTAGGCCGGTAGATAGTACAAATATTGTATAAAACGTAAACGGAACGTTTACTCAAATACGGGTAGCCACGTAAAATAAGGTTTGAAGTAATATACGTGTGTGCATGTCTGTGTGTGTTTATGTGTGTGTTAATGCTATAAAAACAGAGGACATATTGAAATTATATATAACTACATAGAGTAAGTCAAATGATTATTAATTAATAAGACTTAAACAAGTGAGTGACCATGTTTATGCTGCTGCGCCCATTAATCATGCTGCATTCAGTTGGCAACCAGGACAGTTTTGCGTCTTTAAATCTTTTCGTCGTGACAAATCTATTGTTATAACTACACCCGATGAGTGTGTAGGTATCGTCCTATAATATGATGAATACGTACACAAATTTATGCCTGTTTTGGTAGACGGTGAGAAATTCCCTCAGTTGGGACCAGATGCCACGCATGACAACGTCAAGTCAATTTGAGCTAAAATTCCAGAAACGCTTGCTCAAATTAGTTAAATAGAAGGATGTTTAAATGGACATCTATAAGGCCATCAAGACCGTGGTTTCTGTACAGCCCTAGCTGTATGACTTGCCAAAAACCGACAAAGACAGCGTCCCATTAAACCGCATCCATTTCATGGTGGGTTCAGTGAAGTATAAATTTGCTAAGTGGTTCGCCAATTCATTAGAATCGGTATTAGAGATCTATTCGGTCCGTTGCATTAAGAATTCGTTTACTTTTGTTGCTTTTATGCACAATTGTGAGTTTGACTCTGATAATAAATTTATGTGGTCGTTTGGTATTTGCAATTATTTCACGTGTGTCCCGTTGAGGGAAACAATTGATATTCATGTTGATGTGTATCAAAGTCATTTGCCTCTCGATCCAGTTTCAGAGACAGCCTTCACTAACTTTATGAAATTTGCTACGAGAGTCTACGCTGCATCGACAAATTTAATGGATTGCTATGGGTAGACCACTGTGTCCGGCTCTGGACAAAATTTCTGTTAGTATTTTTGAGCAGAAGCTTTTGGCATATATAGTAAACATATTTTGTTATTACCAATGTTGCATAATTCGTTTTAACTTCCCTACATCCTGTATACCTATACATGGCATTTTGACTGCTCGTTTGGCAATTTTTTTCTTTGAAGATTTTGCGGTTAAATAGAAGGATGCTGAGGATAAGGTAGACCAAATATGTGGGCACCGACGAGGTTTTGGAGAGGGTGCTATAGGATAAAAATCCGATATCATCTAACAACTCAAACGAAAATAAGTACAATTGCACACCCGCAAAAATGGATCAAAACGACTAAAAACATGTTGGAAAAACCCAGACCAAGGCAAATTTCACAAGTCAGTGTGAAAGCTAAGATTCTAGATTCTAATTGGATAGGAAATAGAAAATTAATCTATGACCCGGTCAATTTTTTTTTCGTACCTAGAAAATGGATATGCTGTCGGAGGCGGCCACATGACTGAAATCCATTAATTAAACCA
This sequence comes from Ascarosepion bandense, assembly GCA_037127315.1. Lineage (NCBI taxonomy): Eukaryota > Metazoa > Mollusca > Cephalopoda > Sepiida > Sepiidae > Ascarosepion > Ascarosepion bandense. Next base: position 1,126,309 of record JBBBDQ010000121.1, on the reverse strand, counting down.
CATCTATTGACCGATCAAGTCAATCCGACATGAGAGCGAATTTGAAGAACCTCGTCGCAATGTGACCAAAGGAAATTTGATTTGCTGACCCGGATGTAATATCGCGTCACAAATGCGTTTTTCCTCTCCTTCCAATTTTCCTTTCTTCTTCACCCACACACCGACAAAGAAAGCAACAACAACAATATACTTTAACTTTGATAAGTAAAATCTCCTTCATTGCCTGAGTTTCTGTTTCACGTTTTCTCCGCCCATGAAAAAGAAAAGAACACAGACCTTTATTAGCAACCTTTTTAATCATTTTACATACACACATTCTGCTACTATCAACTATGAATTCTGAAATTTCGCGGGACATTTAAATACTTACATTTTTCTTTGAACTACATGAATTTTCTCTATGAACATTGTATTTTCTTACTGTAGATACACTGAGTGAGATAGATACCTACCTATCTCCATAGATAGATAGATAGATAGATAGATAGATAGATAGATAGATAGATAGATACGAACGGACTGAGATAGATAGATAGATAGATAGATAGATAGATAGATAGATAGATAGATACGAACGGACTGAGATAGATAGGATAGATAGATAGATAGATAGATAGATAGATAGATAGATAGATAGATTCCATGTCATGTCGGTTTTCTCGCCATTTTACCATGTCTTTATTGATTTGTTTTATATAACTTATCATTTGTAAAATGTTAAATCGTTGAAAAATATCCCGCTAAAAATACTACTCTACTGACAGACTTTTATGTATTGCTATTTGTGAATTATTTGTAAATCACCGCGCATCACGGCTGAATAAATATTTGCTGGAATTCAATTTCAAAACATGGCATAGCGTAAATAAAGACGTCTTTGAGAAGGCATCCTCTTAATATGCAGCTTAAAACAGACAGCAATTTGACAACTTGAAAGAACTTACGTTTGCTGTTTGCCCATCATATTCGAATTTTTCTTTTTTCCATTTTGGTAATTTAATCAAGGATATTGTTGCAGAACTGAAAGAATCATTTTTGCTGAGTTGACAAAAAAAATTAGGGAGATTGACTGAGGAAAGAAAGCCAATTATAAAGACTGATTGAAATATAAAACGAAATATTGCAAGAAATCAGTCTAAAAAAAGCATTTACATTTTCTTCTATTTGCACTTGAAAGAAGATTTTAAGCAAATAGTGAATAAGAAAGACATCTACAGAGAGAAGAATTCGCAGTAAAACGCATGCGCGTACAGACACGCGCGTGTGCAAACACACACACAGACACACACAGTCATATATATATATATATATATATATTGAGAGAGTGTGTGGGATCGTGAGTAATTGAATGACATAATAAAAAACTCATTAGAGAGAGACGTTCCGTTCCGAAAAAGAACGTATTCAGAATAATTACAGTTTATATTCATGAAATTAGTCTTGCATATAAAAGGAGAAATTTTGTCTTTAAATTTATTCATGCTTATCTAGCTATACTACCCTGGTATATATATATATATATATATATATATATATATATTTGTCATCCACATACAAGCCTGTTTCGCTGTATCACAGCTAATCAGTGTGGCTAGACATCTACTTGCTTCTGGCCGATTTGGTGTCAGTTGGTGTCTAAAATTTTAGCGTGTTATATATAAACGGTGTATACGCACGCCAGTCACCGGAAGAACTCAATTCATTGCTTAAGAATAACGCGTAAATTGCAGAAGTAGTAACCGTTTTTAATTGTATATTTGGGCAAAAATCTTTTATGCATTTTTTGTTAAAAACGACTGACAAGCAAGATTTTATTCATTTTTTATTTAATTTTTTCCAGTGTCCGAATATGTTTCCTTTTTGCTGCTCGTAAAAATGTAAAAAAATGTTCTGTAATGATTTTTCCAAGCGATTTCAGTCACGTCTATGTCCATTTTGAAGGGTGTTACACTTTCGCTGTTTTTTTCCTCATATTTTGGCTGTAACTAATTTATTCTGTGTTGCTTTTAAAAAGGAGCGTTTTTCAAAGATCTTTTTTTTTTTTTTTTTTTATAAGCGTTTCACCCCGAGCAAGGCATGTCACTGCCACTACTGTGCAGGGGGCTACGTAGAGTGGAGAAAGGCTGGTTAAATATAGGAAATAACAGAGGGTGGGTGATAGGCGGGTGAGGATACCGAGAATGAGGGTTGGGTAGATGAGAGTGTTGTGAGAATAGTTGGGAGTTAGTGTGATAGGAGGTGTCTATTGACCCTACATTTAAACACCTGGAGATTGTAACTGTCGGGAAAGCAGACTTGTGGAAGGGAGTTCCACAGGCGGGAAGCGCGAGAAAAGAAGCTGTTGGTGTAGAATTTACGGTTACATCTTATTTGTTTAACTGTAAAAGGGTGGGACCTAGTTGCTAATCTAGTATCTCGTGTAAATTCGTGCTTGGGCGGCACCAGTGATCTAAGCTCATCGGAGCAGAAGCCATGAAAGTACTTGTAGAAGAGGCACAGGGAAGCTACATCACGCCGGTGTGAGAGCGGCTGCAGCCGGTCTGCCAAGTCAGTATCAACCACGTTGCAGATCCTCCTTTATGCTTTTAGTTTATATATATATATATATGTGTGTGTGTGTGTGTGTGTGTGTGTGTGTGTGTGTGTGTGTGTGTGTGTGTCTGTGTGTGTGTGTGTGTGTGTGTGTGATTTTAAAGAAGGATTTTTCATCAATCTTGTAATTCTCATTGTATATATCTGTCTATACTTCTGAGATGAGGTAGTATTTGCACTATTTACATTACTCGCACTATTGTCCTCATCATTGTTGTCATTTTAAGACGTTTCGCCCCTTATACGTTCTAGCCTTTTTCAGGTGCTACGAATTTCGAACCGAACCCCTTATTACGATCACTGGAGTATATCATTTACATTCCTTGTGGGAAGCCACTTCTGGTAGTCATGAATTATCTCTCTTTAACCTAACACGCTAAGTTGTTTGTTCATCACAGCTGTAGCCTAGTATTGAACTTACAAGACTTTGGGTCGCGTCACTGGAACTAACTAACGTCTATATCGACTGGGCCATATATAATTATGTATATTTGGGCAGAAATCTTTCTTGTCAAACACACACACACACACACACACACACACACACACACACACACACACACATATATATATATATATATATATATATATATGTCTCTTGGTATCTCTTCTAAGCCACACTCTGTCAAACATTTGCTCAGACCTAACAAGTACGTCTCGCACTGGTTTCCCCTGTCTCTCTTTCCGTTTATCAGACATGTGAGTATCAAGTTCTCCAGGCCCTATTCCCTCATTACATGTCCCAGGAACTCATTTGTCTCTTCCTGATATTTAGTATCAGTTTTCTTCTCGTTTGCATCCTTTCCAACACCTCATCGTTGCACACATGCTCCGTCCATGGTATCCTCAGCATCCTTATGTAAAACCACATTTCTGTTGCTTCAAGCCTACCATTCATCTTTGATAAGATTGTATAGCTTTCACTTCCATACAGAAAGACAGATATCACATAGCAATCCAACATTCTTCTCTTTGTTTCTAATTAGATTTCCCTGTCTGTCTGGTTAGCTTCTGAAATGCGTCTTTGGCCATGACAATGCGTCTTTGAATCTCCATGTCGCATTTTCCATCCTTTCAAAAGACTTCCCAGATATATTTTTTTTAATCGTATCACCCCGAGCAAAGCGGTAACGCCACTGATGTGCAGGGGGCTACGTAATAGTGAAAAGATCGGAAAAGAGAAAGCCGGAAACCATATCCTAAACAGGGAACAAGGGATGAGCCTCTTAACCTGTTCAATAGACATGGGTGGAGTGTGAACCGAGCGATAGATAGATCTATCTACTCCAATTGAAAAAGTGAGAAGATTGGAAAAGAGAAAGCCGGAAACCACATCCTAAACAGGGAACAAGGGATGAGCCTCTTAACCTGTTCAATAGACGTGGGTGGAGTGTGAACCGGGCGATAGATAGATCTATCTACTCCAATTGAAAAAGTGAGAAGATTGGAAAAGAGAAAGCCGGAAACCACATCCTAAACAGGGTACAAGGGATGAGCCTCTTAACCTGTTCAATAGACATGGGTGGAGTGTGAACCGGGCGATAGATAGATCTATCTACTCCAATTGAAACAAAAAAAACAAAGTGAGAAGATTGGAAAAGATTGAATTTTTTACTTGTTTTAGTTTAGATTCTGCGACTTGCAGTTGGCATATTGGTCTCCTCTTTTTGCTGATGACCATACATTACATAGTTTTCCTGGGGTTTGTGCTCAGTCCTTTTTTTTTTTTTTCACTTTCTTTTGCTAACTTCTGTAGAAGGCCCTTCATTTTCTTTTCCGTGTCTGCTATCAGCACCGTGTCATTCACATGTCTGATATTATTGAGATTGTGGCCGCCAATGACGAATCCTGGCAAGGCTTTTATTTCTCTCATAATTGCTTTGCTGTACAGGTTGAAAAGATCCGGTGAGAAAACCCATCGTTGTCTTACACCCCTTTCTATTATTGCATACTTGCTGAGTTCACTTGTTATCCGTACACGAGAGGTTTGTTGCTAATATAGATTCTTGGTTATCCTAACGTCTTTTTCAGAAAATATCGAGGTTGTCGAGCATCTCTATCAAGTCTTTGTGTCGTACTTTGTCAAACACCTTTGCGCAGTCTATAAAACACAGAGAAAGGTCCTTCTGCATTTGTAATGATAGCATTCTGAGCATCAATATTGCATTCCTCGTTCCGGTATCTTTAACGAATCCATATTGTTACTGTCCTATCTCTGGACCGATTCTGCTGGGCGATATATTCATCAGAATCTGGCTAATGAGTTTCCTTATGTGGTTCATTAAACTGATTGTTAGATAGAGCTCATATTCCTTTGCACCTGACTTGTTAGATAGCCTTATGAAGATTGTTCTGTTGAGGTTCTCTGATATATTGCCTCTACTGTAGTCTATCGACGCCAAAGCCTTCTATGGACATCAACATCTCATACAACCCCGTCTGGTCCCTCTGCTTTGTTTCTCTTCAATTTGCACCACAAACAAAAACACTATATATTCCTTTATTCCTACAAACCGGAAAGCGATACGTTGCTGGAAAAACTTAATTAAATCTTTATTTGTGTGCGTAAGTAATTAAAAAGATGTGCGTTGTGGTGCATTGGATATCGACTCGGAACGAGAAATCGGGGAGCCGAGTTCGAATTCCGGCTGAATTCATTGCATTCACTTACGCGCAAATACCCTTGGGAAAGGTATTAATGCGTCTATTCCTTCCAGTTATGGGTTAAATAACAGGACAGATTGGGTTCTATAGCCTTGGTCAGCAACCAGTCTACCGCAGAAAGCAATGGCAACCTACTGCAGGATAATATTCTGCCCAGTCAGTCATGTCTCTTTCGAGACATGACCGCCCAAGCGTGTATCACGTATGGCACTTAACTGACTGAAGTAATTAAAAACTACTGAGAAGAAGAAAGATTTTAATATTCAGAATTTACTGCTTGACGATAGCAAATTGTTAGAAGCCATGTTAGAAGATTGGTTGATTTTCTAAAAAAAATGTATATATAGTCATCCGCAGACATATCTGTTTCGCTGTATCACAGCTCATCAGTACGGTTAGACAGCCGATTGCTTTTTACACAGGATTGAAACCCGGCCAAATTGGTGTCAGTCGGCGATTCCACCTCTGAGCTACGGGCGCCCGGTAGAAGGAGGCAGACTTTTTAGCGTGCATAATATCATTATACACACCCAATAGCTGAGAGTGTTGTAATTCATTACTGAATGAACGATGCGTATATGCTAGAGTAGCTACTGTTTTTCAAAGTCTACCATTCTTCCAGAGTGCTCAATCAGGGTGTGAGAGCATATATGATGTTCGTCCCTCGCAGGTGAGGGAGACCACGACTTCTAGTAGAAGTCATGACTTGCGCTTTAATTGGATTTAAGTGACAGAGAGTTACTCACGGTCGTTAGTCACACTCTATCTTCCCATTCCATCTGGGTCCGGTGGCACGACATAGACCAAATTTACCGGAGACTGTTATGAATGCAATGGACGGCCAGCAGTAATATTATTGTTTTCACTATGCCCTGAAAGCGCACCACAGCATTATTCCGCAACAGATTGCCACTACCTGCTCTTGTAGACTGGTTGCCAACCAAGGCTATAGAACCCAATCTGTCCTCTTATTTAACCCATAACTGGTGGGAAGGGACGGATTAATACCTTTCCCAGGGGTATTAGCACGTAAGTGACTGCAGGCATTCAACCGGTATTCGAACTCAGCTCCCCGATTTCTCGTTTCGAGAGATCAACTGCACCACAACGCACATCCATCATATATATAACAGACGTATTGTCCTACGTCTATTATGGTTTGCCTTATTTTATTATTTTATTATTATTTTTGTATTTTTATTTATTTATTTTTAAGCCTTTCGTTCCCTGCAGGTAATAAACAGCAAGTGCTACACTTTCAACCACGACCAATAACAAAATTTTACCCTCTAATATTAATTTAACTTTTCTGATTCTACTTTCTCATTTCATGTTTAAGTTTCAGTCTAAACTAAAATAAAATAATACAAACTTACGAACTTAAGTCACTGATGCCTCCTCAACAGGTGTTTACTCGCGCAACCAGACTGGCAACTGGGTCCCACCCATTCACAGTCAGGTTAGCCAAATGCAGACGACAATTCTACTCCTGCAGCTTCTCTCGCACTTCCCGCCTGTGGAACTCGCTCCCGTATTCTTGCTTTCCTGACGGCTACAACCTCCAGAAATTTAAATGCAAAGTCAATACTCATCTACTAACCACTGGACTCTAGCTCTCTCCCCTCCCCTGTATAACCTTCCCTTTCTCTCCACCTATGTATCTGTCATCGCACCTGCTTTCTCAGCTTTCTATTGTTCCTTTCTAACTAGTTTGTACTCCTCACTCTTTTCTAATTAATCTTTTTACGATGTAGCCCCCTGCACATCAGTGGCGTTTCCGCCTTGCTCGGGGTGAAATAATTAAAAATATATATAAAGAGAGAGTGTGTATCGAGACAGCAAATAATTTTCTAAACATATACTGTTAAATATAAAAGACAATGAATGTCTATTATGTTTAATCATGAGCCGTTCTAAACGTCAAATTTTGGCTTTAATTTCAGTTGAAAATAAAAACAAATGTTAATTTTTGTCTTTATTTTCAACTGAAATTAAAGCAAAAATACGACGTTTAGAACAGCTCATGATTAAACATAACAGACATTCACTGTCTCTTATATTTAACAGTATAGGTTTAGAAAAAATTATATCTATATATGAGATTTCAAAGTTTACTTCCTGAAATCACTCGATCTGTCTATAAAAAGGGATGTATTTTAAAGGTGTTAACACACAACAGTGACCAGTTCGGCACACCTTGCTTTCACAGTACCATTCCAGTAATCAGATTAGCAAGATTAGAGAAGGTAATTATAAAATTGGCTTCTACATATATCTTTTTTTTATTTTCTTTTTAAGCCTTTTCTTTCTTCCTTCTTACACCTTCGCCAAAATCATATTCTTCACCTCACACCTTTTCTGTCATATTTCTTTGCACTTTTCCCATGTTCTCCTTACACCATTGTCGTCCTCGTTTTCTCATACATTCTTCTTCTTCTTCTTCTTCTTCTTCTTCTTCTTCTTCTCTCAAGTTTCGCATCCTTCTCTTATTCCCACACTTTTCACTTCTTTGTCACCGTCTTCTTTTCTTCTTCTTCTTCTTCTTCTTCTTCTTCTTCTTCTTCTTCTTCTCTCAACTTTCGCATCCTTCTCTTATTCCCACACTTTTCATTTCTTTGTCACCGTCTTCTTCTGTCACCGTCGTCTTCTGTCACCTTCTTCTTCTTCTTCTTCTTCTTCTTCTTCTTCTACAACAAATACTATTACTTTTTCTTCTTCTTCTTCTTCATTTTTTCTTGTCCTTCTTCTTTTTCTTCCTCCTACTTCCTTTTCTTCTCACACCATCTTCTTTTTCCTATTCTTTCTACACCTTCCACTTCCTCCCCGTCATCTTCCCACGCCCTTACTTTCCTCTTTTGATCCTTCTTTTTTTTCTTCTTTCACCTTTTCTCTTTTTCTTCTTCTTCTCTCACCTTCTGCATTGTCCTTTAATTCCCACACGTTTCTCTTCTTCGTTATCGTCGTCTTTTTTCACCTACTTCTTTCTTCTTCCGTTTCTTCCTCTTCTACTTCATCGTTCTATTTTTTCTTCTTCTTTTCCTCTTTTTCTTCTTCTTTTACGTTTCTCGTTTTCATATTCGTTTATCTTTCTCCTCATTCTCTTCTCACACCTTCCCCTTCTTCTATTCTTCTTATGCCTTTTCTTCCTCCTCTTCTACTTCTCACCCCTTCCTCCTACTCGTCTCCTCACGCCTTCCTATAAGACATTTCCTTTCTTTTTATTATAATCCTCCTCCTTCTCCACCTAATCATCCTTTTCTACACATATGTTCTTCTTCATCTTATTTCAACTTTTCTTTATTTCACTTATTTAAACTTATTTATAAATGGAACTTTGTGTGTGTGTGTATGTGTGTGTGAGTGTGTCCGTTACCTATAGACACCGAAACAGCTGAACCGATTTTCTTGAAAATTTACACAGTTGTACTGTAAGCGTCTGCGAGTGTTCTTAGCTAGGTTTTGTGTCGAGGTCCGCCCGATAAATATCGAAAATCGATAATCGAAAAAATCGGGTTATAGATGGAGTGGTCCGATTTTAATCAAATTTGATACACGCATAGACAAAGACATAAGAAACGATATTCAGAAGTTTCAAGGTTGCAGTTCTTACAATAGTGCAGAAAATTGATAATATATTCATACATATAAAAGGCAAGATGTTTGTGTGTGTGTCTGTTTATCTGCTTGTATGTCTGTATTTTTCAGCCCTTTTATTTTAGTTTTTGCTTCGGGTTTGGCTCTAAATAGGTATAATTATAGTTCTTAGTCTCAGCCATGATACCATTTACTCAGAGGACTTATTTAGCCTTCAAAATTCAGTTTACGACGAAAAAAACTTATTTGATATCGATACATGAAAATCAAAATTTGACTTACATCCATTCATTTTTCTTTCAGTCTACGGTTTCGCTTTAACTGGAAACAACTATTGCTTTTTAGTCTTTCGTGCCAACGTCCAAAGAGTCTGAGCTCCAGGACCATGGATTAGTTTTAAAGCTTTCATTACACCCGAGCAACGCCGGACTATACTGTTAGTACATTATACTTTTACGCCTATTTCATTTCCTTTCGCATTTTTTTGTTACATTTTCTCAAACATTTTTTATCACACAAAGCATTTGGGCCAGCGGTTTACATTCTATGCATTTTCGTCAAGAAAATGACCGAAAAGAAATGTTAAATCAGTCATAAAAATAATCCCGGTTAATGGGCATGAGGCAAAAAAAGTGAGACTCATATATATATATATATATATATATATATATATATATATATATATTAAAAAATCAATATATGTGCGTTGGGGCGTGGAGAGGCAAGAAAATGTATGTAAATAACCAGGATATACTCTTCTTATCTTTAAAAAAAATCTTTTCTTCCAGTAGTTTTTATGTTTTTTATTCTATTCGATATTTATTTGTTATTTTCTTTCATTTTCGCTTGTTTTCTGTTGTCCATTAAACCTGGTACTGTCTGGGGAGAGGCACGATCCCCTCGGCCTCATTGCATTGTCTTGAACATAAAAAAAAATCATGAAAACAGTAACGAGTTTACAACTTCGAAGTTACTTTATTTACCCTTCATTGAGCAAGTGATTTCTCCTTATAGATAACCTAGATTTTTCTCTTTATACATATATATATATATGTGTGTGTGTGTGTGTGTGTGTGTGTGTGTGTGTGTGTATAGATAGATAGAGAGAGAGGGGGGGACAAATAGAGAGATAGATTTTTTATGCCATTTTACTTTTTCTCGTGGCGAGAAATATAACTTCTGTTGCATGAAATATAATGCAAGCATTTTATCCAGTTTTTCACGTTTCCCCCGATTTTCAGTTCTCGTCTTTATTGTAATACGCGACATTGAGGGGCACTCAATTGGCTAAACGTCTCTGCACACCCGTTGAACATTGTTCCTTTTTATTGTTAAAGACTATTTTCCATGAGTAACTGATTGTATACCAAAAAAAAAAGGGCGGAAAGAAAGACAGACTGATTTTACATTCGATTAATGTACTGATATTAAGACAAGACTTACTGAAAAGTTCTAGGCCTGTTTGGGTTCCCAAGACCTTATCCCGGCCAGAGGCAAGTGGATGTGTCTAACCACACTGATGAGCTGTGACACAGCGAAACGGGCTTGTATGTGAATGACTAATATATTATGCTCTCATTGTGATTGAGCCCTCTGGAGAAGAAAATTTTAAAAACAGTTTCCACTCCGGCTATAATGCGTAACTCTTCAGAAATGAATTGAGTTCTCTCGGTGACTGGCGTCTGTATACACTGCTTACATATAAGACGTTAAAATTTCCCTTCTCTGACCCCATGCGCCGATGGCTTAGGGAGTAGAGACTCCGACTGACACCAAATCGGTCGATTTTCCCGGCCAGAGGCAAGTGGATGTGTCTAGCCACACTCATGAGCTGTGATACAGCGAAACGGGCTTGTATGTGGATGACTTACAGAGTCAGTCAGTTAAGTGCCATACGTGAAACACGCTTGGGCGATCATGTCTCGAAAGAGACATGACTGACTGGGCAGAAGATTATCCCGCAGTAGGTTGCCATTGCTTTCTGCGGTAGACTGGTTGCCGACCAAGGCTATACTATAGAACCCAATCTGTCCTGCTATTTAACCCATAACTGGAAGGAAGAGACGGATTAATACATTTCCCAAGGGTATTTGCGCGTAAGTGAATACAATGAATTCAATTGGAATTTGAACTCGGCTCCTCGGCTTCTCGTTCCGAGCCGATATCCACTGTACCACAACGCTATATACAGAGAGAGAGATAATTAATGAGTAAAAGGTTGTCACTTAGCTGACATGTTACTTTCAGCAACCTGACTCCAGTGTTTCGTAGACGAAGATTTTTGGTCCGCTTTCGGGTGTTTTCTCCAGCTCACTGTTAATATTTCCGGTTATCTGTTTCTTTTAGACGTCTGTGAATTGTTTAATTTTCTAAAGTTTTACGCGTATTATCCTATCATAGCAGGTATTGATTGTCACGATCCTTTTTCGTCACTTTCATATTTTTTGTTTATTTTCTTTTTTCTTCTTCTTTTCTTTTTTCCGAAATGTTATTTTTACCTGTTCTTCGTAGGAGTGTCATTGTTTTTTAACGATCAAATGTTGAATGATTGTATATACATACTTACGCGCGCACACACGCATACATACACTCGCTCACACATATACGTGTAAATGTGTGTATACTTACCTACACATACATACCTATTTGCAACTGTCATCACACCTGTATTCCCATCCTTCTCTTGCTCCTTTCTAACTGGTTCGTCTTCCTCTTCACTCTCTTTTAATTAATCTTTTTTTCTCTTATGTAGCCCCCTGCACATCAGTGGCATTACCGCTTTACTCGGGGTGATACGATTAAAATATATATATATATATGTGTGTGTGTGTGTGTGTGTGTGTGTGTGTGTGTGTGTGTGTGTGTGTGTCATCCACATACAAGCCTGTTTCACTGTATCACAACTCATCAGTGTGGATAGACATCTACTCGACCGATTTGGTGTCAGTCGAAGACTCTACTTCTTAAGCCATAGAATGGGGAGATTGACTGGGGAAAGAAAGCCAATTATAAAGACTGATTGAAATATAAAACGAAATATTGCAAGAAATCAGTCTAAAAAAAGCATTTACATTTTCTTCTATTTGCACTTGAAAGAACACACACGCACACACACACACACACACATATATATATATATGACTCTGTGTGTGTGTGTGTGTGTGTGTGTGTGTGTATTACGAGAGTCTGTACGATCATAAGTAACTGAATGACATAATAAAAAAATCATTAGAGAGACGCGTTCCATTCTGAGAAAGTACGTATTCATAATAATTACAGTTTATATTTATGAAATTAGTCTTGCATATAAAAGGAGAAATTTGGTCTTTATATTTTTTCATGTCTGTCTATACTACCCTGCTATATATATATATATATATATATATATATATATATATATATAGTCATCCGCAGACAGATCTATCAGTACGGTTAGACTCCGATTGCCTTTTAACCCAGGATTTAAAAACGACCGAATTGGCGTCAGTCGGCGATTCTACCTCTGGGCTATGGGCGCTCGGTAGAAGAAGGCAGACTTTTTTCGCGCGTATATTATCATTATACACGACCAATAGCCAGAGTGCACTAATTCATTGTTGAATGAAGCGATGCGTACATGCCACACTAGCTATTGTTTTTCCAATTTGTCAACCAGATACAAGCCTGTTTTGATGTAGCACAGCTCATCAGTGTGGTTAGACATCTACTTGATTCCGGCCGGGATCGAAACTCGACCGATTTGGTGTGATTCGGAGTCTCTTCTCTCTAAGCTAAAGGCGCATAGAATGATATATACACTACCGGCCATAATTATTAGGCCACCCCAGTGTTTAAAAAAAAAAATTAAGTATTTCATACTACTTTTTACTATTTATTGCCTAGTGAATAATTGTAAATGAAAACAGAATGGTTCTTTTGTTAATTGCACAATAACATGTGCATCAAATGAATTTATAAATATTTAATAATTACCTATATTGCAGTTTCATCAATGAAAGAATGAAGAACATTTAGGGTGATTCGGACGAGTTCATCTTTGCTTCCTTGCTTTGTAAAACTTTGCAAAGTAATAATAACAAAAGAACCATTCTATTTTCATTTATAATTATCCACTTAAATATAATATGCCATGCATCATTTCTTTTAAAATACTAGGGTGGCCTAATAATTATGGCCGGTAGTATATATATATATATATATATATATATATATATATATATATATATATATATATATACTTCATGTTGTACTGCAGAAATTTCAAGTGACATTTTTCTAGTTTTCATTACATGTCGAAAGATTGTAATCACATTCTGTTGAAACACCGGTCACCGTAGAATCACTGAAGTTAAGCAACATCGAACCTAATAAATACCTTAATGGGTGAGTGCTTGGAAATACCAGTTGCTGTAAGTTTGGATGTGTGGATGGTGTAACGGATGATGGCTTGAATCTGTTAATTGGAGAGCCAAGTTCCAATTTCAGTTATATTCCCTTATGCGCAAATACTATTGGGAAAAGTATGAATCCACTTCAACTTCCCTTGCTATGGTTTAATTAGTAAGACATTTATCAAGAAAATTTTTATTATTTCTCGCCACAAAAAAAGCATTCCTACAATATAAAAACTTTTTCCGTATGGATTAAAGTTATTTTTAATATATATATATATATATATATATTTAGGGTTAGTTCTTGTCTATGTCAAGTTATAGTGTGTCTTATAGATTCTTCTATGTGCCTTGGCCCTTCAGGACGTAGGCGATCATGGCCTTCCACATTTCCCTATCCCTGGTGGCTCTGAGCACGCCTTCTGTTACACCATTCAATCCTCGTTCCGTCATCCACCTGATTAGGCCCTTCAAATATGTTATCCGTTGCTTTCCCCTGTCTCTTTCCCCCTCTATCTGACCTGTTAGTATCAGATTCTCCAAGCCCTCCTTCCTCATTGAGTGTCCAAGGAACTTCAGCTGTCTCTTCCTGATGCTCAGTATTAATTTCCTTTTTGTTTCCATCATTTCCAAGACCTCATCATTGCTCACATGCTCGATCCATGATATTCGCAGCTTCCTTCTGTAGAAGCACATTTCAGTTGCTTCAAGTTATTCCTTCATCTTTGATGATATTGTCCAGCATTCACTGCCATATTGAAACACGGACAGCATATAGCAATCCTGTACTCTCTTCCTTCTACTCGGAAAACCAACATAAATTTTTAAACACGAAAATCAAAAAATGAGTAAATGTAGGTACAAAAATAATTAATTTGCTACATAAACACTAAACAAAACATTACAAGTAAAATAAATATAATATAAGCTCCAAATAAATAAACAAACGAAATGAATACTATATAAATCACAGTTTCCTAATAAACCTAATTTTCAAATGAATAATCACAGAGGAAATAGTAACCGTACACAGTATCAATCACAAAAATTGTAGATTATACTTAAACGAGAAACTAACAATATTGAGTCCCAAAAAACTCTTCAACGGGCAAAAATGAAATAATACAGACAGATGGACAAACACAAAAAACAAATCATTAATTATCACTTAATTCAATAAATTAAAATATACATACAAATATAAATAAAATAGATATAAAAATAAAATAAATACATAAAAACTTCAAAATAATAAACTAAAAATAATAACAAATATAAAAACACATCTACAACTAACATTTATAATTATTACCACACAAGAACCTGTATGTGTATTTATATATATATATATATATATATATGCGTGTATATGTACATGCATGTATGTATATAGGTATATATAGTCAGTCAGTCAGTCAAGTGCCATACGTGAAACAAGATTGGGCAATCATGTCTCGAAAGAGACATGAGTGACTGGGCAGAAGATTATCCCGCAGTAGGTTGCCAGTGCTTTCTGCGGTAAATTGGTTACCAGCCAAGGCTATAGAACCCAATCTGTCCTGTTATTTAACCCATAACTGGAAGGAAGAGACGGATTAATCCCAAGAGTATTTGCGCGTAAGTGAATGCAATGAATTCAACTGGAATTTGAACTCGGCTCCCCGATATCTCGTTCCGAGCCGATATCCACTGCACCACAACGCACATCCATATATAGACGTGTACAAAAATTCCCCAGTTCCCTCAACCGCCGGATGAGCTGGCCCTGTGCCCGTTTTTACGCGTTACGGTCCCCACCTAAAAAAGACCTTGTGTCACATCCGGCCCCAGTGGAGGAGTAGGGTAAATAACATATAGGCGTGTATATGTGATTACGTATATGCACATATACACGTATGTGTGTGTGCATGTGCGTGTACATATATACAAGCATTCAGCATTCAACAACAATGACCCAAAATTGCGGAGATAAAAGGAAGAAAAGATAAAAAGAAAATAAACAAAAAAAGATAACAAAAAATCTCGATGACAAAATGACAACGAATGCTTGCCTGAACAGGAAACGCGCGTAAATGCTCAAAAATTAAACAATTCGCAACTGTATAAAAAGATAAAAAAAAATATGAATATTAAAAGTAAACTCGGAAAAAACACCTGAAGAGTGGACTTAAGAAGCTCTTACTACGAATCTCTGTAGTCGGGATTTTGAAGGCAACATGGATCAAGTGATAACCTTTTACATGTATTAATTTGTATCTTTGTATTGTAAAGTCATTTATATGAGAAATAACGCCTTCTAAGAACACTGTGATAATTTTTCAGACCCGAATTCTATTTATGTACCCATATATATATTCTTTTTATAACGTCACGCTATCCCATTTCTCTAATTACATAAAATAAGGTTGACTATATTTCTCCCCTGATGATCCATGTTGAAACTCAAATGTAGACAGCCACACTTTATTCATATACTAGCTGTATAGCCCGGTGTTACTCGGGTGTAATGAAAGCTTTAAAACTAATCCATGGTCTTGGAGCTCAGATTTTTGGACGTTGGCACGAAAGACTAAAAAGCAATAGTTGTTTCCAGTTAAAGCGAAACCGTAGACTGAAAGAAAAATGAATGGATGTAAGTCAAATTTTGATTTCCTGCTATCGATATCAAATAAGTTTTTTTCGTCGTAAACTGAATTTTGAAAGCTAAATAAGTCCTCTGAGTAAATGGTATCATGGCTGAGACTAAAAACTACAATTATGCATACTTAGATCCAAAACCGAAGCGAAAACTAAAATAAAAGGGCTAAAGAAAATACAGACATACAGGCAGATAAACGGACACACACACAAACATCTTGCCTTATATATATATATATATATATATATATTATCAATTTTCTGCACTACTGTAAGAACTACAATCTTGAAACTTCTGAATATCGTTTCTTATGTCTTTGTCTATGAGTGTATCAAATTTGATTAAAATAGTCCTTCTATAACACGATTTTTTCAATTATCGATTTTTGATATTTATCGGGTGTACCACGACACAAAACCTAGCTAAGAACACTCGCAGTCGCTTATAGTGCAACTGTGTAAATTTTCAAGAAAATCGGTTCAGCCGTTTCGGAGCCTGTAGGTAACGGACACACACACACACACACACAAATTTCCATTTAAAAATAAGTTTAGATTATTGATTCCATTTTAGGCCTTTATTGCCATAATTACTGTGACCTCAAGTAGTTCGCAGAATTTTTATATTAGTCCAGATAGTCCGTCTGCATGACTCAATTTTTTGGATCGTAGAAACTCCATTTTATAATTATAATTTAATAGGATAATTTACGATCGCTGCAATCTATTCGCCGCATGTGTGGGAACACCTTTTTATTCATATTTGAACTTAAAATTGACGATGGTCTCTCTGTAGGATGAACTCTTTACCATGTCTTTATTTATGAAACTTTTCAGAGCACATATGATGAGCAATGCTTCCTTTTGTATTTGGCTGTAGCTTTTTTCAGCTGCTATTAATGATCTTGAAGAATGGAGTATTGTTGCTTTTTGTTTTTTTCTGTCCTTATATTTTTGTAGTATCACTGCTCCAATACCCGAATCACTTGCAACTGATGCAACTACAATCTTCAATGTAGGTTCAAAATCAGCTAGTAACAAGTCCGACGTTAAGACTTTCTTAACCTTATCGAAAGCACTTATATGACTAATTCTATTTAATACCTTTCTTTAGTAGGTTATTCAAGGGTGCCCTTAATTCATGCATGTATAGAATATATACATGATATCTATTAGCAAACCCTAAAAATGCTTGCAATTTTGTTACATTTGTTGTGGCGGCCATGTCTTTTATTGCGCTGGATATTGAAGGAACTTGAAGGTCGTCTACCGT
This sequence comes from Ascarosepion bandense, assembly GCA_037127315.1. Lineage (NCBI taxonomy): Eukaryota > Metazoa > Mollusca > Cephalopoda > Sepiida > Sepiidae > Ascarosepion > Ascarosepion bandense. The sequence continues at coordinate 1,109,158 of JBBBDQ010000121.1, read as the reverse complement.
TTGCATCGATCCTAAATATTTAATTCTGGACATAAACAATTCGCATCTTCTTTCACTGATTTTAAAACCGTAGACTAATTCTTTCAAATGCTTTTCTTCCGTATGTTTATTTTCATTTTCACTTTTAATGTGTTTTTTAATCATATCACCCTGAAAAAGGTGGTAACGCCACTGATGTGCAGGGGGCTACATATGAGTAAAAGGATTAGAGGCGAGTGAGGAGAAGGACGAACCAGTTAGAAAGGAGCAAGAGAAGGATGGGAATACAGGTGTGATGACAGTTCCGAAGGTGGAGAGAAAGGAAAGGATCTACAGGACAATGTGGAAAGGAGTAGGATCAAATAGTTAAGAGATGAGTATTGACCTTGCATTTAAATTCCTGTAGGTTGTAGACGTCAGGAAAGCAAGAATAAGGAAGCGAGTTCCACAGGCGGGAAGTGCGGGAAAAGAAGCTGCAGGAGTAGAATTGTCGTCTGCATTTGGTTGATCTAACTGTGAATAGGTGAGACCCAATTGCCAGTCTGGTTGCACAAGTAAACACCTGTTGCGGAGGCACCAGTGACTCAAGCTCGTTGGAGCAGAAGCCATAATAAATATATAATCTAAATATGCTTGTGCACAATCCAAACCGGCAATTATCGTATCCATAATCTGTTGAAAAATGCTTGGAACTACCTTTATACCGAGAAAAAGCCGGTTAAATTTGTATAGTCCTCTATGAGTGTGAACTGTTAATATATTTGATCACTCTTCGTCTACTAGTACTGAGAGGTTTAACTAAGAAAAAAATAAAACTATTTAAATTTGCAAAATTTCACCACACAAAATACTAATAACAAAAACAGATATCTAGAGATAACATATGAATTATATTGAACAAAATATATACAACCTGGAACACGGGTTAGTAAATACAGGAATACTAGGAATACTGTTAGTAGGAATCAATATATACAATCTTGTAAAGAAGACGTAAGTCCGAGTAATAAGACTATATTCTTACTGACCAACTAAGCGGTGGTCCATCTACTCAACTCCTGCTACACACACACAAACATACACACACACACACTCTCTCTCTCTCTCTCTCTCTCTCTCTCTCTTTTAACGCTCACTGTGATAATCACTCTAGTTCTCTGTAGGCAGGATCATATGTACACCTCAGATGAGTCCATTTATTGTGCATAAGGTAAATTTTCGTTTAAGTCCCGACGCTTTTCCCCTTCAAATTTATCCAAAATAGCATTATCTCTGTGTAAATGGATATGCTGAACTCAAATCAACAATTAGTTATTGAAAAAACTTAGCTTTTTTATCTAAATGTCCATAAAAAAACGAGCTATATCTCGCATTTTTTTCTCTCCCGTAACTCTCACGAAGTCATGGAATTAACTACAGAATGACGTACTGCGTATGGGAACTATTTTGGCCGGTTTTTCTTCATTTACTGATACTTCCGGTGATGAATTTCCGTTAATGAAAGTAATGCGCTATTGCATTTCTTCGCTTATTACTCTCATATCAGGAAGTACATCGCCGGAAGTTCCAGTAAAGGAAGAAACTCAACCAAAAATCGACAGAAAATTTCTGCCTACGTAGAACGTCATTCTGCATTTTATTACATGACTTCGTGAGAGTTACGAGAGAGAAAAAGTGCGAGATATAGTTCGATTTTTTATGGACTCTCAAAGCAAAAAAGGTAAGTTTCTTCAATAACTAATTGTTGATTTGAGTTCAGCAATACAGCAATACATTTGCACAGAAATAATGCTATTTTGGATAAATTTGAAGAGGGAAAATCCGTCGGCACATAAACGAACATTTACCGTGCATAAAGGGGTGCTCCCCAACACTTAGATTAGTTATAGTGTTTCAAACTTTCATTTAGCCCCGTTGAAAAATCAGCGGATATTATTATTTCTTTTTCACCGTAAACTGACGTCCATTCGGAATAGTCTATTTTTGATATTACAACCTAATTTTTCTAGTCTCTCTAATTCTTTATTAATGTTGTGGAGTAGTTTTCGCACTGAAGGTTATAATCCTGCTATGTTGGTTGCTAATCGACTTAACGTATCCAAAATGTTAGGACTTGGTAATCTTTCACTGAAAGCTGACTCCTTAGTATTCTGCTAACTGCCAACTAATATCAACTGCCTAGTAGTTCTAATGAACTCCAATAGAAGTCTAAAGAACTCCCACGAACTTCCAGGTACTTCCTGTTAACTCTTATTAATATAGGTGGTAGAGTCCATTATCTGAGGAATAGGTGTGTTTCACCATAACAATTAATTGATTCTAAAACAACAAAATATACACCCCTTTTTGGATTAAATATAGGTGTTGCATTCTCTTTTACTTCAAAATTAGCCTTTGTTTTTGTCCATGTCCGTAAAGTTTCTGAGAAGACTTCTAGAAAACTTTTTAATTCATTCTTTAATTCTTTTCAGTTGTCGTATTAGCAATGATGGTAACAATATTTATTTTGTTACAGAAAGAGTTAAATGAGAGTCCCAAGTATCAAATAATGCAATCCAATCTGTTCCAAATAAGTTAGTTGCATTCTTTAAAACAAACATCACCGTCTGTTTAGTTTCGCTAACAAATTAAATATTACAGATAAATTCACCCATAAATTTAAATTTGTTACCTGAAACTCCATGAGTAACTTTTTTAGAAGTTAATAAACTGGGTTTACCCGTTTTACTCAATGTCTGTTCATTTATGATGGTGATATCAGATTCTGTATCTAGTTGTAGTTTTATTTTTACATTATTTTTACTCAAACAAATTTCCTCTTTTGATATGTTTCTAACTCAGTTAAAGACACGTTCAAAGTCTTGTTAATTTTGTCTTTATATGTTTTGACTTTATATCATATATTGATCAATTTAACGTGTTTTATTTTTCCTCAATTTTTTTTGTATTTGCAACGAGTAGTTTTTTATGCCAACCCACACATTAATTTTTTTCTTGTTCTTTTTAAATGCGTAATTCCACAACCGTGGCAAGTATTAGGTATTTAGTGGGTTATCGTCTTTTTTAATGTTCTGTTAGGAGTTGAAAAGGTCTATAGTACTTTTCCACAGACGGTCGGACGTTAAGTACTTGTCTCTTTTCTCAATCCTTGCGGTATCGAGCGTTAGATTTACAATATTTTGACACTCTTCGCGCGATTTTATGTAGGATTAATTTGGGATTCATTTCAAATTTAGCAAGAATGCTAGATCTTATTTCCCCGTCCTTATTAAATGTTAAACCCTGTACAATATAAGGCATTTAAATAAATCTAGAGTGAATTCATTTAATTTGAACTTCTCGCATTCTCGATTAATTACTTCTGCGTAAGTAAATCTTCATCGTCACACTTTACTAAGTTAAGATATTGCCAACGTTTATTGAACAATGAACTGCTGTCACTGGAAATTTTCTAAAGTATTACAACAGTAAAATCAAAATTTATCTCACTTTGATTTTTTGATAAAACAAAATTTTACATACTTTTCATGTTCAGAAGGGGACAATTTTTTAACACTAAACAAACTTTCTTGTCATCATTTCAACGCGAAAAATTCATTCTGAAGACCTATTCTATGTTAATCTGGAAAAGTTATCCCTTTTTATTTCCTGGATTTTATAAAAAATTATCCAACTGAATTAGAAACAGCATCTAGAGTGAATAAATCTGATGTTTTCTTTCTTCCGTTGTTTTGTTAAATAATCATTTAAAAAACTTCTGTTGTTGTTATCATTGTAATTGCTGTTCATGTTGTTGTTCTTGTTGCTGCTTTTGTAACGCCAACATTTGAATAATGATAGATTTTAGTTCTTCTATTTTCCTATATTCCGCTGAATATTTCATAGATAAATTTTTTAATAACTTTCCCTGGTTATTTCTCTGTAGTCCAGTGAATATCATGTCTCTTTGACGAAGAGATAAATATCAACTGAATATCTTATTACGACATATAGGATGCGTATAGTTTTTTCTATTTCCTAGCGGAAGTTCAAACGAGTACTCGTCGCCACTTCTGTAAAGTCATATATACTAGAAATAACACCTTCGAAAAATAGTGTCACACTTTTTCTGACCCGAATGCTAGTTATGTGTTAAGTACTCGTATATATTTGATAATAATAATAATAATAATAATAATAATAATAATAATAATAATAGCAACAACAATACCAATAGTAACCGAACTAACTCTGCCAAAACTAGTATTAATTAAGCTATAATTTAAATCGTCTTGTACATCCCACCTAGAAGGAATTCGGAGGGAAAAGAAGGGGAAGTAAAAAAAGAAACAAACGAAGTACATGAACAAAAAGTCAAGCACTCGTAAGAAAGAAAAAACACCCAAGACGAAAACCCTAACACTAAAGCGCTCAATACGAAAGTAGAGCAAACAAAGACAGAAAATCTGAGCGAGAGCCAACAACCTACCACGGTTTCGCCCGACGGCTCGTCAGGGAAATTGCCTACCAACCGTGGTAGGTTGTTAGCTCTTGCTCACATTTTATATATATATATATATATATATATATATATATATATATATAAGTTTTACAACGTCGCGTGATCCCTGAGGCACAATTCCTCTAATTTCATTAAAACGAGGTCGACTATGTTTTTTCTCTGATAACACGTGTTTCCGCCCGTGTATTGAATATTGCTGCCATATCTGGTCGGGTGCCCCTGCTGCTCTCCTTGGGCTTCTTGACAAAATACAAAGGAGGATCTGTAACGTGGTTGATACTAACTTGGCAGACCGGCTGCAGCCGCTCTCACACCGGCGTGATGTAGCTTCCCTGTGCCTCTTCTACAAGTACTTTCATGGCTTCTGCTCCGATGAGCTTAGATCACTGGTGCCGCCCAAGCACGAATTTACACGAGATACTAGATTAGCAACTAGGTCCCACCCTTTTACAGTTAAACAAATAAGATGTAACCGTAAATTCTACTCCAACAGCTTCTTTTCTCGCGCTTCCCGCCTGTGGAACTCCCTTCCACAAGTCTGCTTTCCCGACAGTTACAATCTCCAGGTGTTTAAATGTAGGGTCAATAGACACCTCCTATCACACTAACTCCCAACTATTCTCACAACACTCTCATCTACCCAACCCTCATTCTCGGTATCCTCACCCGCCTATCACCCACCCTCTGTTATGTCCTATATTTAACCAGCCTTTCTCCTCTCTACGTAGCCCCCTGCACAGTAGTGGCAGTGACATGCCTTGCTCGGGGTGAAACGCTTATAAAAAAAAAAAAAAAAAAAACTCAAATGTCGGCACTTTATTTATATATAACACTTTGATATCAAGAACAAAGTTTGCTTTCTTTAAGTACCTTTCTATCAGTATACGTTGTCAGCAATTTTTTCCTTCACACAGTCTTCCAAATTGCTACGATATATATATATATATATATATATATATGTAGGAGAGTTGTGTAATTTACTTGAAGCATTTTGTATATTAAGTGTATAGGTATGTCTTGAAGGCTATCACAGTGCGTTTATTAAAATAAAAGAAGGTAAAGAACGTACTGGGTATTATGTATTTATTATTCATTAATATTCATATATATTATTAATATTTCGAGATCAAATCTTATCTTCAGAATGATAGGGGGGGCTTGTTTTCACGTCCGCCCGCTTGTGGACTGTGTCTTTCAATGAATATATATATATATATATATATATATATATATATATATAAATTGTTAATATATATATATAAATCGTTAATACTATCTGCATTTAAGTAAGTTGAAAATAGTTGATAAGTCATAAAAACAAATCAATTACTGGTTGCACGAAGGCTATAATGACTACTTGTTTCTGTGTATGTACCACTGTTAAGGAGGATAGTTAATCGGTGTTGAAGAACCCCGCTCACCCTGCTCTTTATTCTGTAACTATGCTAAGTAGGCTTATATTACAGTTTCTGGGAGAGAACGCACAATCTAGCGTGATCAGTAGCTAATGAAGTCATGTAAGCTAACATCATCATTCAAAATGACCTGTTACTTTGTATGGCTTTGGTTAACTCGTGCTAGGGTTTGCTCACTCACTTCTTAACGATTCTGAACACTGGGAAATTGTCCCCAGTCTGATAAACTACAGGTGCATATTATAATCTTTTACAAGGATCTGCCACATCACGAATAATAATAATAGTAATAAAGTAAAAAATGTTTCCCATTTCTTTTCTTTCATTTGAAAAATGAATTCAAAAGAAATTGAGTCAGTAGATGTTGATGGTTGCAACATTTTTCCCGCCTGAGTCCATCCTGCACATCTATAAATCCGCTCGTGTATTGAATACTGCAGCCACATCTGGTCGGGTTCCCCTGCTATTCTCCTCGGGGTTCTTGACAAAATACAACGGAGAATCTGTAACGTGATCGATGCCGACTTGGCAGCCCGGCTGCAGTCACTCTCTCACCGGCGTGATGTGTCTTCCCTGTGTCTCTTCTATAAATACTTTCACGGCTTCTTCTCCGATGAACTTAGTTCATTGGTGCCCCCTAGGTATGAATTTGCATGAGATACTAGATTAGCAACTAGGTCCCACCCTTTTACAGTGAAAACAATCAAATGTAACCGCAATTTCTACTCTAAAGCTTCTTTTCTCGCACTTCCCGCCTGTGAAATTCCCTTCCATATACTTGCTTCCCCGACAGCTACAATCTCCAGGAATTTAAATGTAAGGTCAATAGACATCTACCACACTAACACGTATCCATTCTCTCAAACACTCTTCCCATCTACCCAACCCCCATCCTTGGTATCTTCATCCGTCTATCACCCTCCTTCCGACATTTCCTATAACTAACTACTATTTCAAATCACCTTCCCCTATGTAACCTCCTGCACAATAGTGGCAGTGGAATGCCTTATTTGGAGTGAAATGATAAAAAAAATGAATGAAATAATGTAAAAATATTTCAATGTTTTTACAACATCTTCATTTTTTATTGTGTCGTGTATCTTCAGGGCGTATGTGCTGATGGTTCTCCATAATTTCCTGCCCATCATAGCCCTTAATAAATTTTGTCTTTTTTTTGTTTGTTATTTCTCTTAAACCTTGTTCCGCTATCCATTTAATCAAGCTCACTAAATATTTTTGTGTTCTTCTATTCTGTCGCTATTGCCTTCAATCTGTCATGGGAGAATCAGATTTTCCAAACTCTCTTTCCGCATCATGTACACTAGAAAACAACTGTTTCTTCCTAATGCTAAGTTTTAACTTTTTGTTTCTATTTTCTCTAAAATTTCGTCATTGCTCACATTTCGGTCTATGGTATTCTCAGCATCTTTCTGTAGGACAAGATTTCTGTTCCTTCAAGTCACTTCTTCATTTTGGAAGAGATTGATCAGCATTCACTGCCATATCAAACAACAGATATCACGTAAAAGTTCAGTACCGCTTTTCTTTATTTCTAACGATGTTTTTCTATTTTTTAATACACTGCTTAGATTTTAGACGACATCTTTCGCTATTGAATTGCGGATTTCACTGTCACACTTTCCGTCCTTCGCTAAAACACTTCTCAGATATTAACATTTTTGTAATTGCTTGATTTCGGTATCTCCAGTCTGCAATTTGGTTCATTCTTTTGCAACAACCACACATTCTGTCATTTTGCAGTTGGTGCATATTCCGTTCTTCTCGCTTTCCTTCACTGACTTCTGTAAGAGTTCTTTGTTTTCAGTGTCCGCTATCAGCACTGTGTCATCTGCATAAACCAATGTAAACTTTATATAATACATTAGTGTAAGCTGTAAATTCTCAATATACGTTTTTCGACAACTTTCGTTAACTTGATTATTTCTCCGAGTCAGCTATTTTCTTAATTTGCTGGTTGAACGAAATGTCATTTTAATGACAATGGGGAACGGCAGCGTTTTCCATTTTCGTACACCTAATGAAAAACATTTCATTACCGTAGGGCATTGTTAAACAAAAGAGACTTTCAGTGCAATCTGCTAATGTACTGAGTTGGATCCGACTTGGCTACACTCTGAAGTGACCTTGGACTAAACTAAATTAAATTTAGGTGATAACTAAATCGGCCTTATTTTTTATTGGCGCAACATATTCTTGATCACACTGATTTGTTGTTAACCATAGATTATTTTAGCAAGAGGAAAGCAAAGGTTACCATGACAATCTGACCAAGTGCATACGAAGCCAAACTTAGTAACCATCAAGAGGATGTTCGTTAGCAATACTTCACAAACTGCTAGACCAACTATTGCTCTATAGAAGCTGTTCTTTGAACGAGACCTTGTAGCAAACCTGGTGCAGATCAACAAATTCTGGGATATGCAATTGTGCTTACAAAATACGCAGAACTTTCGGTTTTGTCAAGTAGGTCGTTGTCAATTGTGCAAGTGTTTGTTTATAAGATTTATGCTCACTGGAGAACATTAAACTACTATTAAGCCTGTGCCGTCAAAAATGACTCCAAAATATTTATATCGATATGTCGTCTAAAACCATCAAAAATACATCAACAAAGAATCAAATCACCACTATAGTATCATTAAAAACTTGTATAAATCAATCCAATTTCGTTTATGTACTAACTGTAGTAATAGGGAAGTTGTTGACAACTCCAGAATTAAATACATTAATGCATTAGAATGCATAGCAAAATCAAAATCTACTGCTAAGAAGGTTGGGTCACTATGTCGATCCAGGATGTTTTTTCCACCTGAATCCATCCTGCATATATACAAGTCAACCATCCGTCCGTGCATGGAGTACTGCTGCCATTTATGGTCAGGTGCCCCTGCCGTTCTCCTCAGTGTTCTTGACAGGTTCCAAAGGAGAGTCTGTAATGTGATAGGTACTGATCTGGCGGCTCGACTGCAGTCACTTCCCCATCGTCGAAATGTGGCCTCCCTTTGTCTGTTCTACAAATACTTTCATGGCTTCTGCTCAGACGAACTTAAGTCACTGATGCCTCCTCAACAGGTGTTTACTCGTGCAACCAGACTGGCAACTGGGTCCCACCCATTCACAGTCAGGTTAGCCAAATGCAGACGACAATTCTACTCCTGCAGCTTCTTCTCTCGCGCTTCCCGCCTGTGGAACTCGCTCCCGTATTCTTGCTTTCCTGACGGCTACAACCTCCAGAAATTTAAATGCAAAGTCAAAACTCATCTACTAACCACTGGACTCTAGCTCTCTCCCCACCCCTGTATAACCTTCCCTTTCTCTCCACCTATGTATCTGTCATCGCACCTGCTTTCTCAGCTTTCTATTGTTCCTTTCTAACTAGGTTGTACTCCTCACTCTTTTCTAATTAATCTTTTTACATTTATGTAGCCCCCTGCACATCAGTGGCGTTTCCGCCTTGCTCGGGGTGAAATGATTAAAAAAAAAAAAAGTAAGCTCGACATTGGTTTAGAATATTCTGTTCAAAACAAAGTAGGCAGAAATAAGCAGAAACTAAATAAAGGTAGCAGTACATGGTTTAACCAACCCTTCAGTCGCAATGTCTAAACAAACATGAGAAAATTCTTCCTAAATTTAATTCACAAACAATTCTAACTAAATGAAAATGACATTTTATTTACGTAAATGTTGAACACAAACAAAATCCGCAGAGATCTGTTTCGCTGTATCACAGCTCATCAGTATCGTTAAGAAAATTACTGTAACAGATTAACGAGGCCACGTGGTACATTTTCAGACTTGCTAATTGCTACATAACTTATTACAGTATTTTCTTTAAATTATTTTTCACTTAATGTTGTGAGCAAGCGACAAAGACGGGAAGGTTGTTTTTAATACACTGCACGTCTAACATATGCAATTGACTTAGTGGGTGATCTATCTATTAAGCTGAAACAAATTAAATATAAGATGGAAGAATCAATTTATGCTAGGCGATAGATTTTAGATGTCTAGTTATATTAAATTAGGAAAAAGTAACTATAGTTTATGGTATATTTTACACGATGATGACAGATGGAAGTTACTTCACTACGTTTATTCAGCAAGCTTAGTTTTGGGGATTTGGTAGTTTGTAATTTTTCCTGTAAACATAGAAAACAAGGTTCATGAAAAAAATTCACAAGTTTTGTTTTTTAATTATTTTCTATTTTACGTTAGGCGATTTATTTTCATCTTTTAATCGCTAATAATGAGTAGAAAGTGATGTGTTGTTGTGATAACTCTTATTATTAAAGTATAAGATGTACAAATAATGGCGAGTTTTAAAAGGATTCCTGGTACAATCGATATAAATTTTTATTACTATAGGATTTTCGAAGGTAGAAATAGTGCATGGGTAGACTATAAAGTCATTTAGACAGTTCATAAATCAGAACTATATATATATATATATATATATATATATATATATTAAGAAGACCGTTGTGTATTTATTGGTATATATATATATATATATATATATATATATATATATAATATTTATTAATAAATTATAACATTGATATGTTATAATATCACTACAAAAGTAGCTATTTTGTTTCGACACTTCCAAAGTAAAAGTTGCTTTACTCTGATTGGTCCACATTGTACATACAATAATGCCTCCCTGATGAAAGAGGTCTTGCTTGTTCTTAACCTTTTAAAGCCATTCATTTCAAAATAACAACATCACTTGACAAGACACAAAAAGTGTCGAAACAAAATAGCTACTTTTGTAGTGATATTATAACATATCAATGTTATAATTATATTAATAAATATTATTATTATTATTAGCTCTACTTTGTATTGAGCACTTTTTAAAAAAATAGTGTTTCTTTGGATGGGGAATATTATTCCACCCATACTTGGTTATATATATATATATATATATATATATATATATATATATATACGATGTAGATATAGAATAATTCAAAGTACATAATGTGGTAGGATAACTCTTTAGGAGAGCTCTATATATATATGTATATAAATTCATATAGAGCAAATATATATATATATATTTTTTTTTTTAATCACCCCAAGCAAGAGGTGATTTTTTTATATCACCCCAAGCAAGGCGAAAACGCCACTGATGCGCAGGAGGCTACGTAAGAGTGAAAACATTGGAAAAGAGAAAATCCGGAAACCACATCCTAAACAGGAAACAAGGGATGAGCCTTTTCACCTGTTCAATAGACGTCGGTGGAGTGTGAACCGGGCGATAGTTTAGTCTATCTAGAAAGACAGTCATATTATTCAATGGTTAAGTGGAAATCTAATCCTATTCCAGGCGAACCATCTTCAGCTTCCATCTTTATTGTACAGAAGATTTTACACGAATGAAATTCGCAAGCCCCGAAAAAAACAAAAACAGAAATAAAAATAAAGATCACTCGCTTATATATACGGGTTTATATATGTCTATAGTTTTGCTTTCATGTTTAAATCCTATCCTTATAGAGTTAAATTATATTTATTTTTTTATTTTTATATATTTTATATTATTTTTATTTTTTCTTTAATATCCGGCCCTTTTTAGATATTCTTTCTGATATTATCTCGTTGCGTTAATAAATTGGTGTTAATATGTTAATATATATTTTTTGTATATATATATATATATATATATATATTATTAATTAAAAAATACATATATATATATATTATTTAATATTAAATATTATTTATTTTTTAGAATATTATTTATTTTTACATTTTTTATTTATTATTTATTTTTAACTTTTTATTTTAATACTTACTAGATTTTCATCTTTTCGCCTTTAAAAATATATTATGTGCGTGTCTATATATATATATATATATATATATATATATATACATTGTATTTATACATATTTGTTTTTACGGGTGTATGTCTGTATATGTGTGTGTGTTCGTATATATGTGTGCGTACATATATATGCGTGTGTCTGTATGTGTGTGTACGTATTTACGTGTGTTTTAATATGTGTGTGTACTTATATGTTTTTCTACATTATTGACATTGTATTTTCTTAAATATTCTTAATTTCCTTAAATTTTTGGACTCGAATTTCTTATCCTTTCACCGTTAATATATAATTTTTTTTTTATTTTGTTATATCATCTTTTTTTCTCAAATTTAAATTTATTCCTCTTTTCTTTCTTCTTCTTTCCCCTTCGTTTACACTTCATAAAACACCCTTTTTCTTTAACGCTATCTTTCTCGCCCCCAATCTTTTTTTTTTTTTTTTTTATTTTTTACTTGCTAAATCGCCATGTCAACAGTCTGACTGACTTACGTAAAGTATCTTTGAGTTGACATCTGCTCTTATGCATGCTTTTTGATTATATGTATATGTATATGTTATGTATGTATGTGTGTGTATTCGCCTAACTGATGTAATGGTGCATTTTTTCTTAAATTTTTACTTTTAAGGAGGCGATCATTATTTTTATTTCTGCTTTTGCTTTTTTCGTGTAAAATTCGATGTAAGCTGAAGATGGTTTGCCTGAAATTGGCCTAAACTTCCACTTAGCCATGAAATAACGTGTCTGTCTTAATTTTTACATATATATATATATATATATATATATATAGCCCAGGGGTAGAGTAGCCGACTGACGCCATTTCGGTCGGTTTTCAATCCTGGATTATAAAGCAATCGGAGTCTAACCGTACTGATGAGCTTTGATACAGCGAAACAAATCTGTCTGCGGATGACTATATATATATATATTATGACGTCCGATATATATTTTATATAAGAGATCCTGTATCGACACCTTTGAATTGTATATTTGTAATTGTATATATATATATATATATATATATATATATATATATATATATATCCCTCCCTTCACATTTAGAAGGTTGAATTTTTTCTTGTGGCTTAATGTAAGCTACTGAATAGCAATTACATTAATACATACGTTGCTGTCATTGTAGATGACATATCGATATAATTTATTGCGTCATTTTTTATGGCACGGGCCCACTTGTAAAACAATCCAATTGAATATACTTCAGCTAGAAATTTGAAAAGACAAGCATCCTTGAGAGAAGCAATGTAGGCAAGATTTTGGGTTTTCCAATGGCTACTTGATTATTAGCCGAACTCCATATTAATTACACACCAGAGCGAAGAACATAGAAGTAAATGATTTTCATTGGATATTTTGAATAAATTGGCATCGTATAATTTATTAAATCAATCGCTGTCGATCAGCAAATTACTCCTTCCGGTAGTGGAGTATCGATCACTCAAAATTTTCCAGTATAACATTTTATAAATCATTTGTGTCATGTTTGGTCATTTATATCATTTTATCCATAAAGTGTACAAAAGTGTTTTGCCCTGTGACACGCATTTTCTTAAAATAAGCGAAGCACAAAATTCTGTCTATTTTATTTTATATTTGACGATAAATGTGATAAATAAATATATGTCAATAGTGATATTTTATGAAACATACTGTCACAGTCAATATAAACAATATTTTGTAAACATAAATTTAAATCTAAAACCACCCTCGGAACATAAACGCAAAGACAACTCGATATATGAGCAGTGATACAGCGAAACAGATCTGTCTGCGGATGACTATAGTATCTTATATATATATATATATATATATATATATATATTATGCTCTCATTACGATTGAGCTGACTGGAGAAGAAAATTTTAAAAACAGTTCCCACTTCTGGTAAATACGTGACTCTTCAGAAATGAATTGAGTTCTTTCGGTGTGTGTGTGTGTGTGTGTGTGTGTGTGTGTGTGTGTGTGTGTGTGTGTGTGTACACTGCTTATATACAACACGTTAAAATTTCCCATGCGTCGATGACTTAGGGGGTAGCGACTCCGACTGACTCCAAATCGGTCGAGTTTCGATCCCGGCCAGAAGTAAGTGGATGCATCTAGCCGCACTGATGAGCTGTGATACAGCGAAACAAATTTGTATGTGGATCACACACACACACACACACACATATATATATATATATATATATATACACGCTCTCACACCCTGATTGGGCACTCTGGAAGAATGGTAGACTTTGAAAAACAGTACCTACCCTGGCATGTACGCATCGCTTCATTCAGTAATGAATTGGAGCACTCTGGCTATTGGGCGGGTATAATGATAATATACGCGCTAAAAGGTCTGTCTTCTTCTACCGAGCGCCCATAGCCCAGAGGTAGAATCGCCGACTGGTGCCATTTCGGGCGGGTTTCAATCCTGGGTTAAAAGCAATCGGAGTCTGACCGTACTGATGAGCTGTGATACAGCGAAACAGATCTGTCTTCCGATATATATATATATATATATATGACAAATTTTTTAAATGCTATATTCAAAAGAGACAAGTACTCAATATTGGAGATATCTCATTCATGACCTGAAAATTGTGATTACACATTAAAGAGAATGTCGACATTCAATGCTGATGTCTATGTACAAATACTCGTGCAAAAGTTTCCAGTGCTCTTCTTGAAAAGTTATAGGCTAAAGAAATAGTTTAAAATGTGTTGAAGGATTTTGCAAGTACCTAATGCGTGTTAATAGACTCGTAATTATATTGTATGGGCAGAGATATAGAAGTACCACGGTTGGTGTCCAGACGCCCGGTAAGCCCAGTTGGAGTGTTAGACCTTGTTAAGTTATCCAATTAGAAGAAAGACTTAAATGTAATATCTGTTGCTTGACAGCATCTCATGATGTTGTCTAGTTCTTCTTTTTTTTTTTTAGAGAGAGTTGGATTGATTGAGAACAATGTATTTCTTTACTAAATTTCCTGTAGAGATATTGATATCGTACGTGAAACCTTAGTATTGCAATGATATCTTGCGACAACGAGATGGCAGCTATTATCAATTAAATTAAATACTGTTATATTCGCTTATTTTTATACTACTTTTTAATTTTTTTTTTTCATTAATTTCGTGAGTGAACGTAAGTTTTAACGATATGTCCCTTTTTTCTTTCTTTTTTGACACTTCTTTCAAACTTATTAGTTAAGATTTGTGACGGAGATATTCCTTTTTCCTTTTTTTATTGTGTTTTCATTTTAATTTACTTTTCGTTTCTCAGTTTCTTTGCGATAGTTCATTTTAATTTTAATTGGATCCAAGCAAATCAAAACTACAACAAAATATTTTTCTCGCGTTAAGTTTATTTGCTGATTTCATACGTGAAGATAGTAGATGTTTTATTTAATTCAAGATGTCACGAAGTGATTCAAAGACACGTAAGAGAAAAACAAAGATAAATACTTTTCTATATTCTATAATATTAATAACAAAAATAATAATACGGAGAAGATTCGTGAAAGTTATAAGAATTTTAGGTTATAACGGGAAAGCTATGGGAGAAAGTTTTTTTCTTCCATTTGTATTTCCCTCGTTATGGGCATCATTTTATCATGTATATAGCAACACCAGATCTCACGAACAGAAGAGAACGGCTGAAAAGAAAAGGAATGACAAACAAGCTTCGTCCTAGAGACAGACTTTTATACACTAAGACATACACAAATTTATATATACACTAGCAGTATAGCCCGGCGTTGCTCGAGTGTAATGAAAACTTTAAAACTAATCCATGGTCCTGGAGCTCAGACACTTTGGACGTTGGCACGAAAGACTAAAAAACAATAGTTGTTTCTAGTTAAAGCGAAATCGTAGACTGAAAGAAAAATGAATGGATGTAAGTCAAATTTTGATTTCCTGGTATCGATATCAAATATGTTTTTTCCTCGTAAACTGAATTTTGAAGGCTAGAGAAGTCCTCTGAGTAAATGGTATCATGGCTGAGACTAAGAACTACAATTATACCTACTTAGAGCCAAACCCGAAGCAAAAACTAAAATGAAAGGGCTGAAAAAATACAGACAAACAGACAGATAAACAGACACACGCAAACATCTTGCCTTATATATATATATATATATATATATATATATATATATATATTATCAATTTTCTGCACTATTGAAACTTTCTGCAGCATTGAAACTTCTGAATATCGTTTCTTATGTCTTCTAAAACCCGATTTTTTCGATTATCGATTTTCGATATTTATCGGGGGTAACTCGACACAATACCTAGCTAAGAACACTTGCAGACGCTTATAGTACAACTGTGTAAATTTTCAAGAAAATCGGTTCAGCCGTTTCGCAGTCTATAGATAACGGACACAGACACACACACAGACAAAGTTCCATTTACAAATAAGTTTAGATTAGATTTAGATGTTTACACACATACCCCATGCACAGAAAAATATATTAAATACGTATATCTACACACCGTAAGCATAGTGAAAGGAGAATAAAAGATAAGGTCTTACCTATAATAAAGAGATTCTTCTGTGTTTTGGGAGAAGCCATATTTAAGAATCCTGACTAAAACGAGTCGGATTCATATCCGATAACTGGAACAGGCGAGTCCTGGGTTTTCCTAAATTGAGGACTACGAGACGGCGTTTCATTCTATATCTGGGGAAGATATATCCCCAAAAAGAAAACGGTGCCATGTGATTGTAAGCTTTTGGAGGAGGCATATTATACTCAGCAAATAAAAAAGTGACTAAATCGTTTAACTCTTTTAAACAAATTGTTTGACTTTCACTTTCGTCACTGTATTATGAAGTGACATCACGTGAATGATCAAAGCTGCTTTTCTTTGTGAAGATCTTTACGAGATTTCCGTAAAATGAAACATGGTTAGTGCAGGCTAATTACAATACCATTTTCAAGAGGGTACGGAGCAATTGTCGTAAACATAATGTCCGTCAGTTAAGTGCCATACTTGATACACACTTTGGCGATCATGTCTCTGCCTATCCATGACTGACTAGGTAGATTATTCCGCAGTAGTTTTCCATTTCCTTCTGCGCTAGACTGTTTGACAATCAAGGCTATAGAATCCAATCTGCCCTGTTGTTGGAGAGAGATAAGATGGATAAATACATTTCTTAAGGCTATTTGCGCGTAGGTGAATGCAACGAATTCAGTCAAATTCGAACTCGGCTCTACCAATTTCCCATTCCAAGCCAACATCCATTACACCACAATGCGTATTTTTACCATAACTCTATTAATCTCCAGGAGTTTAAATGTAAGGTCAATATACGCCTCCTAACAAACTAACTTCTATTTTTCAAACACTCTTCCCACCCACCCAACTATCTATCACCCCACTTCTGACATTTCCTATATCTAACCACTCTTCCTATTTATCTACCCCTATGTAGCCTCAATCTCCCCCACTATGTAGCCCCAAGCGCAATAGTTGCTTGGGGTGAAATGATTAAAAAAAATATATTGTGAATAGGTTTGCTACATGTTCTTTTACGTTCTATGTACCGCATTCCTTCAAGACGTAGATGATCATGAATCTCCACAACTTCCTATCTAGTCTGGCTCTTACTGTTTCTATGCCTTTGCTTAAGCTCTTCTAGGTTCCGCCATCCATTTACAGAAGCTATTCAAATAAGTAGCACGATGCCTTTCTTTATCTATCGTGCTCTCAATATGCTCCGTGGAGATTAATTTCATGTCCAAGGAATTTCAGCTGTCTCTTCCTGATTCTGAATATACGTATTCTTTATGTTTCCATTTTATTTAAGACTTCCTTTTTGCTTACTCGCCCCGTTCATGAAATTCTCAGAGAATTGTAAAAGTTGTCGATTTCTTCCTCCTTGTTAACTAAGAGTAATATTTCTTTGTTAGATTTGGTTTATTAAAAACTTTATAGAAATTCGTCGGCGGAAATACTATTCTATCTGTAAAGCCATTGTAGTGATTTTTAGGTTTGTATATAAACAAATGCGTTGTGGTGCTATGGACTCGGAACGACAAATCGGTGTAGCCGAGTTTAAATTACAGTTGAATTCCTTGCATTCACTTACGCACAAATACGATTGCGAAAGGTATTAATCCGTCTTTTCCCTTTAGTTATGGGTTAAATAATAAGACAGATTGGGTTCTATATCCTTGGCTTGAAACCAGTCTACTGCAGAAGGTAATGGCAACCTACTGCGGGATAATCTTCTGCCCAGTCAGTCATGTCTCGAAAGAGACATGATCGCCCAAAGCGTGTATCATGTATGGCACTTACTGACTGATGTAAACAAGAATTGGTACCTATAAGATTATTGAGTTTAGAAATCAATTGCGTTTATGAAATTTAACTGTACCATTTAAAGATTTTAATAAAGACTGGAAAATCTTTTTTCTTTCTTTCTTTATTTCAAACCAATTCTTACGTTGATTGCATTGATGAGTGTTTATGTTTTTTTCTTTTTTCTTTAAGTGGGAAGTTTTTTGTTTTAGAAATTTTAAATTTTGTCTGGTCACTGAAAGTGCTATGCAATTTTCAGTGAAATTAGTTATTTTGGCTCTTCTAATAACAATATCACTGTTGCTAAGAATATAGTGAAATGGTTAACAGTTTTTACTAAGCCGAGGGTTTTAAGGTCAGAAGCAAGGCCAGAAGCGAGGTCAAAAGCGTTTAATGGCATTATGTACATCCGTTAGGTTTGAGACATAAGCCTTATTTGAGTATAAAGACGTGAAAATTAAATGATTCAAATTACATTTGTTGGTCTTTAACCAAATTAAATATTTCTGTAGAATACACATAATACACACACACACACACACACACACACACACACACACATACACACACACACACACCTTCACATACACACTTACCGGTAGGAAAACAACTTATTTAGAATATTTATCTAGATTTCTGAAATGAGGTATTGTAATTAGATACACTATTTATATTGTTCAGACTGTTGTCCTCATCTTTATTGCGATATTCACGACGTTGCATTGTTGGATTGTAGATTGTCCTCAAGGACACATGCCCCAGTGAATAAGAGAAGTGGCTAGATCCTACGACTTGACACAAAGAATTGTGAGTTCAATACCTGGCGACAGCAGTGGTGAACAAAAACTTATATCCGGAAGCAGAATTACACATGGAACACGAACAATCTACCCTAGTGTTCAAAATAAAAAGTTCAGTTAGAAATCCTAGTCACCTGAAGTAGGTCAGTGGGTACAACGGGCGAAACGGTGTGAATATGGTGAGAAAAACAGTTTAAACATATACACACACACACGCACACACACACACACACACACATGTATATATATATATATATATATATATATATATATATATATTGAGTGTCAATAAAGTTCATATGCACTTTAAGAAATTATAACTATATTTGTATTTGTGACAGAAATAATTTGTAAATTAGTATTAGAAAGAAGCAAATCTATATTGTTTTAAGTTTTATTGAAATTTCCTTTAAGTTTCTACATGTCCTCCAACATTAGCAAGAAAAATGGTAATACGATTTTAATAATAATATTTTTTTACTGATCTAAAAATTGTTGCAAATATTATGGTAAAGAATTATTCAATAACTATAATTAAAACGAGGAACATTAAAACTTATAACATTTTTTATAGATTAATAAAGTTATAAATTTTTTAAAGTGCACACGGATTTTATGGACACCCTATATATATATACTAGCAGTATAGCCCGGCGTTGCTCGGGTGTAATGAAACTTTAAAACTAATCCATGGCCCTGGAGTTCAGACTCTTTGGACGTTGGCACGAAAGACTAAAAAGCAATACTTGTTTCCAGTTAAAGCGAAACCGTAGACAAAATGAATGGATGTAAGTCAAATTTTGATTTCCTGGTATCGAAATCAAATAATTTTTTTTCGTCGTAAACTGAATTTCGAAGGCTAAATAAGTCCTCTGAGTAAGTTTACTCAGTGTTGTAGTCGATAGTCATCTTCCATGACGGTTTCGATTGATTTAAGCAGGTCATAATAACCTACAATCAGCTGATCGCACCAAAAGCAGAGCAGAAGCTTCGGACCATGACTATTCAGCCCTGTTGCAGATGTTGATGCAAAGACGGACTCACCCCATGTTTTTCTACGGTAAGGGTTATCATAGTGTATCCACTTTTCATTGCTAGTTTCGATACGATGCAAAAACCTTATCCTTTTCTGTCGTTGGAACAGCTGTTGATACATGACAAAACACCGTTTGACGATTCTTGGCTTCAACTCGTACGGCACCCTATATCCTTGCTTTTCAATCATTCCTAATGCTTTCAAAAATTTCGAAACTGCTGTGAGCTCAACTCTTAATCATTCTGAAGGTTAAGCTTATGCCTTATACGAGTCTTCATAGAGTAATGCCTCCAATTCTTCGTCTTCAAACATTTTCGGTGCTTCAGAGCGTTCTTTACGTTCAACATCATAATCATTATTTTTGGATCGCGTCTAAACCAATCTCTGCATGTTGTTTCTGACAGAGCACGATCGCCAGAACTCCCAACAAGAATACTGTGTACCACTGCTACAGATCTATTTTGAATAAAGTAGTGCAGTAAAATTCCCCGTTAAAACACTTTCTTTGGCACGAAATCCGATAGATTTAAGGCTATGAAAAAGAGAGTTGTTAACACTTCCGCGAAATGAGATACACTGAATTTCAAGCTTCTTTATTGTTCTTCTTTATAGATGCGTTATTATGTGAAATTGCACGCACGCACTTCCGGCGGCGCCATCTGTTGGAAAACAGCGAGAACTTGTTCAAGGTTTTTAAATATATATAAGAAAGCATTTCAAAATCTATGCAGAATATTATGTGTTTATTTATCTGTCTGTATGTCCTTTTGACAAATTCACAATTTTTATCCGATTCTCACAAAACTTTACACAAATATTCTTTAAGCTGAGTCTGAGCTCCAGGATCATGGATTAGCTTTAAAGTTTTACACCCGAGCAACGCTGGGCTATGCTGCTAGTATATATATATCGCTCATTCAATAATGAATTAGAGCACTCTGGCTATTGGGCGTGTATAATGATAATATGCATGCTAAAAAATCTGCCTTCTTCTACCGAGCGCCCATAGTCCAGAGATAGAATCGCCGACTGACGCCACTTTGGTCGGGTTTCAGTCCCGGGTTAAAAAGCAATCGGCTGTTTAACCGTACTGATGAGCTGTGCTACAGCGAAATAGGTCTGTCTGCGGATGACTATATATATAAATATATTATAAATTATACTTAAGAACTTTACCATCATTACTAACTACCTGATGAGACATTGTTCTTTCAATGTGGAAACAAAATGTAGATTTTTGTCGTTGAATGTAGTTTGTACATGTTCTAACGTATAATCCATAATAAATATCCATTGCTCTATTAAAATCACTGTTTTAAATTAATATTTTGAACGTTTGAAATATTTTCTTCGTTCCTTATTCATTTATATATATATATATATATATATATATATATATATATATATATATATATACGGAAAGCATTCATATATATATATATATATATATATATATATATATATATATATAGGAAAGAATATTAATAAAAAGTTTTGAATTTAAAAATGTACTTTTTTTTAACAGTATTTGTTTATTTTTACGTGGATGATCATCACTATATATATATATACGGAAAGCAACCTTTCATTTAAATAGCATTCATTAAATATGACGGACAAAGAAAATGTTATTATTTTTTCATGTAGCTTTTCCAGATACTGCTTGTATCGTTCAGTTTCTCATGATCTTTCTGCCACTTCCTTAGGCATTTTTAAGGTGTTTTTGCTCTAGTCTTGTTAGTTAATTATCACGTTTTGACTGTGTAAGTTGTATTATTTGTGTGGTTTTTGAATACTAGTGGGAGCGTTTATTCCGAGCCTTTGCCTGTTGGTCACGGCTGGAATTCAAGTGAGCTACGTTCTAAATATATATTAGTTAAATCAGTCATGTCTCTTTCAAGAAATGATCACCCAATCGTGTATCACGTATGGTACTTAACCGACTGATTTCTCATCAGAAACCTTTTTGTTTAAGAAGAAAATCTTAGCGAAACGCTAATAAGTCCGTCTCTGTGGGTTCGCAGCACATTTTTCGACAGATTTTCAAATAGTCATTCATAGTAGATACGAACCATGGCACATTATAATAGTCATTCATAGTAGATACGAACCATGGCACATTATAATAGTCATTCATAGTAGATACGAACCATGGCACATTATAATAGTCATTCATAGTAGATACGAACCATGGCACATTATAATACTCATTCATAGTAGATACGAACCATGGCACATTATAATAGTCATTCATAGTAGATACGAACCATGGCACATTATAATAGTCATTCATAGTAGATACGAACCATGGCACATTATAATAGTCATTCATAGTAGATACGAACCATGGCACATTATAATACTCATTCATAGTAGATACGAACAATGGCACATTATAATACTCATTCATAGTAGATACGAACCATGGCATATTATAATACTCATTCATAGTAGATACGAACAATGGCACATTATAATTGTCATTCATAGTAGATACGAACCATGGCACATTATAATACTCATTCATAGTAGATACGAACCATGGCACATTATAATAGTCATTCATAGTAGATACGAACCATGGTACATTATAATAGTCATTCATAGTAGATACGAACAATGGCACATTATAATAGTCATTAATAGTAGATACGAACCATGGCACATTATAATAGTCATTCATAGTAGATACGAACCATGGTACATTATAATAGTCATTCATAGTAGATACGAACCATGGCACATTATAATAGTCATTCATAGTAGATACGAACCATGGTACATTATAATACTCATTCATAGTAGATACGAACCATGGCACATTATAATAGTCATTCATAGTAGATACGAACCATGGTACATTATAATAGTCATTCATAGTAGATACGAACAATGGCACATTATAATAGTCATTCATAGTAGATACGAACCATGGCACATTATAATAGTCATTCATAGTAGATACGAACCATGGCACATTATAATACTCATTCATAGTAGATACGAACAATGGCACATTATAATAGCCATTCATAGTAGATACGAACCATGGCACATTATAATAGTCATTCATTGTATATACGAACTATGACACATTATATATATTCTTTATTGAAACAAAAACAATTATTGAAAAGACCTTGTTTTTAATTTGTCCAAACCTTCAAGCACGTAAGATTTTAGAATTAGTCCGTAGAATACCGTAATTTCTGTCTATTGCAAATTCATAGAATATATAAACAAAGTAGTTACCGACTTATTGTATAGAGTGAAACTTTGCACAATATTTTCTAATTTGTTAAACAGAAAATTCTTTCTCGGAATGAAAAATCAAACTCACAGATTTTGATGCAAGTAACTTAGTAAAATCTCTGGGATATTTTACTGAGTACTTAAACGTTTTAAAACCTTAAAACCTTAAAGTTTCCATTTAAGCAAATTCCCAGAATAATTCTTTCGTGGCAAACTCTTTAGAAGAAAGTAAAAGATCAATTCAGCAATATCAGGATTCTTTTCCTTCAGAACCTCAGATTATTTAAGAAAAATTCATAAACGCCTTATATCGGTAAGATTATAAGGTCTGGAACATATGCCATGCTGAAAATTAGGAATTTAAAATGTGCCAATTTTTATCTGTTATCACATTATCAAATACTCTAGTGATTTTTTCTTAATATATACTCAAAAATGTATTCCCGTTGAGGATATCGGTGCATGAATGTTCCTTACTCTCTAAAGACTTTTTAACACAGCCGTCTGGAGATGAATATCACGTAACATTCCAAGTGCCTTTTCTTTGTTTCCAACAAAATGTTTCCATCCAATGCTGTTTCGGATTTCAGCGTCAAATATTCCATCGTGTGATAAGATACTTCCCCAGATATTTAATCTTCTGTACTTGCTTAAATTGCTATATCCAATTTTAAATTTCTATATCTATTTTTTTTAATCATCTCACCCCAAGCAAGGCATTCTATTGCCACTATTGCGCAGGGTGTAACATAAGGAAAAGTGATCAGAAATAGGGGTTAGTTATGGGAAATGTCAGGAGGAGGGTAATAGACGGATAAGAATACCAAGGATGGGGGCGGAGTAGATGAAAAAAGAGCTTGAGATAATGGATGCGAGTTAGTATGATAGGAGATGTCTATTGATCTTACATTTAAATTTCTGGAGATTGTCGGGGAAGCAAGTATATGGAAGGGAAATCCACGGGTGAAAAGAAGCTGTTAGAGTAAAAATTTCAGTTACATTTTATCGATTTCACTGTAAAAGGGTGGGATCTAGTTGCCAATCTAGTAGCTCGTGCAAATTCATACCTAAGGGGCACCAGTGATCTAAGTTCATTGGAGCAGAAGCAGTGAAAGTATTTATAGAAGAGGCACAGGGAAGCCACGTCACGCCGGTGAGATAGCAACTGCAGCCGAGCTGCCAAGTCGGTATCGATCACATTACAGATTCTCCGTTGAATTTTGTCAAGAACCCCGAGGTGAATTGCAGGGGCCCCCGACTAGATGAGCCAGCAGTATTCAATACACGGGCGGATGGTAGATTTATATATGTGCAGGATGGACTCAGACGGGAATAATTTCCTGGCCCTGCACAGTGTACCGACCTTCTTCCAATTTTTATATCGTATCTTAGGTTTTCCTTCTTGCTGATCGCCATTCTTTCTATTTTCTTATAGATGAAAGTTAGTCCTGTTTTCTTTCCTTTCCTTTTTTCTTTCTTTGAGAAAGACAGCTACAAAACCACCTAGGAGGCGTAATTTGAGTTTGAGTTTTTTGTTTTGTTTAATGGCATATAAATCTATGTGGGTTATTTAATGCCAAATAGGTGGGTGTTTTATGGTATTTTTTTAATGTTCAGTTATAGTAGAAAGGTTGATTTAGTCAAGTTTTGATAAAAAATATTTCTTTTTTTTATTTTAGAAAACTGAAAATGTCTTCTAGTTTTATATTCAAAAATGTATTGCTTCTAATCATTTTTTCCTTAAAAAATGTGTTATGGTAGTTTTTTTTTTATTTCAAAAATGTATTGTCGGTAATATTTTTCCTTAAAAACTGTATATTTTTCTATAAAAGTATATTTTTATGTATATATTTCTCTAATCTTTTTTTTTAATTTCATGGTGTTTGACCCCAGTTTAGAGGTTTTGTCTATAGCTGGGACCCTAACAGGTGCTACCACTCCGAGTCAGGGTGGACCTGGGAACAACAGCAATTAAGATGTGGTTCTATGCTCCACACATCTCTCAGTCAGAGGCTTTGCTACCAGATGCAGTTTATCGTCATATCTAGGACCCTAGCGGGCGTAGTAATCCTGCCTAGGTGTTTCTGTAGATGACTTTCCATGTCGGTCATCAACGCATTATGATGTTTTTCTTTTATATCCCTTCAGGGCGTAAGCGATGCTGACCGACCACATTCCCCTTTTCCTTGAACACTACCGGCTATAATTATTAGGCGACCCCAGTTTTCAAAAAAATGATGTATTTCATTGTATTTTTAGTATTTATTGCTAGTGGAGAATTCTAAATGAAATTAGTATAAGTTGTTTTCTTGTTATTACTTTGCAAAATTTTACAAGGCAGCCAGAAAGCCTTTGCTTTGGCCAGCCAATAAGTAGAGTCTAGCATAGGGAAGAGAGCACAAAAACTGGACACCAGAACAGTTCATTTGATGCAAATGTTATTGTGCAGTATTAACAAAGAACCATTCTATTTTCATTTAGAATTATCCACTTGGCAATCAATACTAAAAATAGTATGAAATACATCATTTTTTTGAACTGGTGAGGCCTTATAATTATGGCCGGTACTGTAGCTCTTGATATATTTTTCTTATTTCTCATTCCTTCCTCATCACGTTTCCTAGAACTTTCAACCGCCTATCTTGAAGTTAAGTGCAAGTTTCCTTTTTGTTTCCATTCTCTTCATGACCACGTCGTTGCTCACATGGTTGGTATATGGTATTCTCAGCATCCTTCTGTAGAACTACATTTCTGTCACTCAAAGTTTCTCCATCTGTGAGAAGATTGTCCAATATTCACTGCTATATAGGAAAACAGATATAAGGTTCAGTATTTTTTCATTTGCAACAAATTTTCTTGTCTCTCAATACTCTGCTTAGCTTTTGGAATTTGTCCTTAGCTATCCCTATATGCCTTCAGATCTCAGTCACACTTTCTGTTTTCTGTTAGAACGCTTCACAGGTATTTAAATTTCTGTACCAGCTTGATTTTAGAATCATTGTGGCGCAGTGGATATCGGCTCGGAACGAGAAATCGGAGAGCCGAGTTCGAATTCCAGTTGGATTCCTTGCATTCACTTACGCGCAAATACCCTTGGGAAAGGTATTAATCCGTCTATTCCTTTCAGTTATGGATTAAATAACAGGACAGATTGGGTTCTATAGCCTTGGTCGGCAACCAGTCTACCGCAGAAAGCAATGGCAACCTACTGCGGGATAATCTTCTGCCCAGTCAGTCATGTCTGTTTCGAGACATGATCGCCCAAGCTTGTATCACGTAATGCACTTAACTGACTGACCTGTAATTGGCTCTTCTTGCTGATGACCATGTATTAAGTTTCCTTGTAGTTCATATTTAGTCCTTTCCTTTGCCACATTGTGTAGAATGTCCTGTAGTTTCCCTTCTTGTACTGTTTTATCTGCATATCTTATATCTTGGTAAGGCATCTAGTTCTCTCAGAATTGCCTCGGTGTATTGATTGAACAAATCTGGTGAGAAAAAACATTCTTGTCTTTCTCATCACGTGTCCCAGAAATTTAAACTGCCTCTTCCTAATGTTAAGTACAAGTTTCGCTTTGGTTTCCATTCACTCCAAAACCTCACATGTTTGGTCTATGGTACCCTGAGCAACCTTTTGTAGAATCACATTTTATGTTTAGTCCTTTCTTCTGGCTTTCCTTCGCTACACTCTGTAGAAGTTTTTATCTACGTATCTTATATTGTTATGATTACCCACTCCGATAGATAGGGCTCCCATAAACACTCATCAATGCAATCAACGTGAGAATTGGTTTGATACTAATAAAGAAAGAAAGATGTTTGGTCAATGGTACCCTGAGCAACCTTTTGTAGAATCACATTTCTGTTGATTCGAGTCTCCCTTTCATCTTTGAAAAGATTGCACAGAATTCACTGCCATCCAGGAGGACAGATATCACGTAAGAGTTCAGTACTCTTTTCTTTGTTTCCAACGAAATATTCGTATCTCTCAATACTCTGCTTAGTTTCTGGAATACCTCCTTGAAAATCCTACTTCGTTTCTTAGGGTCACACTTTCGGTCTTCTGATGGCACACTTCTCAGATATTTAAATTTCTGTACCTGCTTGATTTTAGTATTCCCGACATGTAACTGGAATTTTGGGCTCCTCATTCTACTGATGGCTTGCATTTAGTTTTATTATTTTATGTTTAGTCCTTTCTTCTGGCTTTCCTTCGCTTCACTCTGTAGAAGTTTTTATCTACGTATCTTATATTGTTAAGATTAGCCACTCCGATAGATAGGGCTCCCATAAACACTTATCAATGCAATCAGCGTAAGAATTGGTTTGATACTAATAAAGAAAGGAAAAAAATTCTAGTCTTTAATAAAATCTTTAAATGGTACAGTTAAATTTCATAAACGCAATTCATTTCTACGCTAATTAATCTTATAGGTACCAATTCTTGTTTACATCAGTCAGTAAGTGCCATACCTGATACACGCTTGGGTGACCATATCCCAAAAGAGACATGACTGACTAGGTAGAAAATTTTCCCGCAGCAGGTTGCCATTACTTTCTGCGGTAGACTGGTTGCCAACCAAGAATATAGAAACAAATCTTTCCTGTTATTTAACCCATAGGGTTAAATAACAGGAAAGGGAGTAAGGAAGGGAGAAGCGAAGGATTCATACCTTTCTCAAGGGTATTTGCGCGTATGTGAATGCAACAAATTCAACTGGAATTCGAACTCCAGCTGAAAATTCATTCCAACATCCTCTTCGTAAGTGATGATTTATAAATAATCTTCACTTTACGTTTTGCGAATTCTAAGTTCCTAATCTTCCTAATCCAAAAGTGAAGTGTTACTTGCATGTAAAATGACATTTGCCTTGAACGGCCACTCTTCAGTACGCATTAATGTAGGAATCTATCTGAGCTGTATCCTCGGATCTAAGCTGTTCCTAACGACTTCCCTAATGTCAACGGTTTGGTATCTATATTATATGATACAAATATTTAGTCTTGTCTTAAGATTGGTTGGTTGTTTTTATGGCAAATCAACCTCGGCGGATCATTTATTGCCAACTAAATTTTATTTATTTATTGTTGGTAATACCTTTTTCTTTCAACAATTTATTGTTGTTTTTTATATAAATTTTGTGTCTAGTAATACTTTTTTCTTTTCGAGTATCAAGATTCATTTCTTTTTTCTTTTCGAGTATCAAGATTCATTTTTTATGGGCAGGGTCCCCAAGTCCTACCCTTGTTATTTAAACCATAACTGAAGGGAAGAGACGGATTAATACCTTTCCCAAGGGTACCAGTGCTTAAGTGAACGCAGGGTATTCAACTGGAATTCGAACTCGGCTCACCGATTTCTCTTTCCGAGCCGATATCCACTGCACCACAACGCACATCCGTCACTAAACGCTTACAACACCTGGTATTCCAAAGCGGTAACCCATCTAAGTACTGACCAGGCTCAACGTTGCTTAGACTTCGGTGATCAAGCGAGTACCGGTGCATTCAACGTGATATGGCCGTAAGCCGGAGTGTTAAGAATAAATCCGATCAGTTCGATAAGATCAAATTGGCAGCTGATCTAAAAATTTCTTATAATCTTTTGTTAATTTAGAGAAAAATAACTGATAATCTATTGTTAATTGGGTAAAAAATGACTTATAATCTAATGTTAACTATGACAAAAATCTAAATTTATTTATAAATGGAATTTCGTCTGTGTGTGTATGTGCGTTTATGTGTCTGTGTGTGTGTGTGTGTGTGTGTGTGTGTGTGTGTGTGTTTGTTACCTATAGACTCCGAAACGGCTGAACCGATTTTCTTGAAAATTTAGACAGCTATACTATAAGCGTCTGCGAGTGTTCTTAGCTAGGTTTTGTGTCGAGGTACCCCCAATAAATATCAAAAATCGATAATCGAAAAAATCGTGTTATAGAAGGAGTGGTTCGATTTTAATCAAATTTGATGCACTCATAGACAAAGACATAAAAAACAATATACAGAAGTTTCAATGTTGTAGCTCTTAAAATAGTGCAGAAAATCAATAATATCTAAACTTATTTATAAATGGAACTTTGTTTGTGTGTGTCTGTGTGTGTGTTTGTTACCTATAGACTCCGAAACAGCTGAACCGATTTCTTTGATAATTTACACAGATTTACTATAAGCGTCTGCGAGTTTTATTAGCTCGGTTTTGTGTTGAGGACCCCCCAATAAATATCGAAAATCGATAATCGAAAAAATCGGGTTATAGAAGGAGTGGTCCGATTTTAATCAAATTTGATACACTCATAGCCAAAGACATAAGAAAGGATATTCAGTAGTTTCAAGCTTGCAGTTCTTACAACAGTGCAGAAAATCGATAATATATATATAAGGCAAGATGCTTGTGTGTGTGTCAGCTTATCTGCCTGTATGTCTGTATTTTTTCAGCCTTTTATTTTAGTTATTGCTTCGGGTTTGGCTCTAAGTAGGTATAATTGTCGTTCTTTGTCTCAGTCATGATTCCATTTACTCAGAAGACTTATTTAGCTTTCAAAATTCAGTTTACGACGAAAAAAAACTTATTTGATATCGATAGCAGGAAATCAAAATTTGACTCCATTCATTTTTCTTTCAATCTACGTTTTCGCTTTAACTGGAAACAACTATTGCTTGTTAGTCTTTCGTGCCAACGTCCAAAGAGTCTGAGCTCTAGGACCATGATGGATTAGTTTTAAAGCTTTCATTACACCCGAGCAACGCCGGGCTATACTGCTAGTGTTTTATAATCTATTGTTAATTGAGGCAAAAATGATCCTAAACGAGACTATTCTTTTAGAGAATCATTTTTGACTTCTATCAATATAGCTGATACTAACATCCAGAAAGGTGTCTCATTGATTCTTCTTAGATAAACGGTTTTATACTGACATGAAGTGAAAAGATTATATGGCATCAATTGCAATGTATGCTGCTAAATTCTGTTCTGCTTAAAAAATTGCTAGATATTTTTTTTATAATACTGTCTCCTCTAGCAAGGCATTTTACTGCCACTGTTGTGCAGGGGGTTACATATGAGGAATGTTGAGGAGTGAGAGATTGCAGGGGTTTTCAGAAAGAGAGTAAGAGAGGGAAGAGATTGCTGATGAGAGTGAGGTGGACGATAAAGAATGTTATGAGGAGTGAGAGGTTGCAGGGGGTGTCAGGAAGAGAGTAGAAGAGGGAAAAGAGTACTGATGAGAGTGGGGTGGATGTAGAAAAGCATGAGAGAGAGGATGTAAGTTAGTGAAACAGGAGATGACTATTGACTTTACATTTAAATTCTTGGAGATTGTAACTGTCAGGAAAGCAAGTATGCGGAAGAGAATTCCACAGGCGGGAAGTGCGAGTTTTTTTTTGTTTTTTTTCTTGACAGAATCTATCTTACACATCTATCAGTTTTCCAGTTGTCCTTGTATTGACTATTTCGGTGACATCTGGCCTCGTGCTTCAGCTGTGTATTTTGATATTCTTGATAAAATCAAAAGAAGAATTCACAATGTACATTTGGCATATGAAAGATCTCAATTTCTTTCCCACCACCGGAACGGAGCTTCTCTATGCATTTTCTAGAAATACTTTTATAATAAGTGTTCTAATGAATTTTACATTAAGAATTTAATCACAGTAAATTTATAATAGTGGTGAATTACCAGATGACCTAAGCAAGTCGATCTTCGTATCACTGCCGAAGAAGCCAGGTGCAAATGAGTTCGAACTCCGCCGAACAATCAGTTTAATGAGCCACATTACAAAACTGATCGTCCGAATCTTGATGAATAGAGCGAGAAGCAGAATTAGGTCAGAGATAGGTCAAGAATAGTGCGGGTTCGTCAAAGACACTGGAACAATGAACGCCATATTTATGATTAAGAAGCTCTCCGAAATCTCAATACAAATGAAGAAGCACTTGTACCTGTGTTTTATCGATTATACAAAAGCGTTCGACAAAATACGCCACAAAGAATTAATGGCGATGCTCAGCAGCCTCGACATATTTGGGAAAAGGATAAGAGAATCAAAAATCTCTACTAGCAGCAAACTCTCTGCATACGGACACGTAACGAATTCAGCAGATATTCGAAGATAGAAAGGGTAAGAATGTGTCTTTTTACCGGATCTATTCAACTTGTACAGCGGGACTATTTTAAGGACTCTAGATATTATGTCAGGATTTGTCATTGGAGGCCACAATGTGAGCAACATAAGGTAAGCAGATGAAACTGCTGATAGCAGACAGAGAAAGGAAACTACAAGACCTTCTACAAAATATAGCTGAAGAGAATGACAAAAAAGGACTACAAATAAACTTTAAGAAAACTGAATGCATGGTCATCAGCAAAAAGAGCGACCCAAAATGCCAAATACAGGTGGGGGATACTAAAATAAACAGGTACAAAAATTTAAATAACTGGGAATTATTCTAACAGAAGACGGAAAGTGCGACACAGAGATCCAAAAGCGAATTGGCATGGCGAAGGACACGTTCCAGAAGTTAAGTAGAGTATTAAGAGACAGGAAGATTTTGCTAGAAACAAAGAAAAGAGTACTGGATTGCTATGTGTTGGTAGTTCTTCAATATGGCAGTGAATACCGATAATATCATCAAAGATGAAGAAAAAACTTGAAGCAATTGAAATGTAGTTCTACAGAAGGATGCTCCTGATATCATGGATCGAGAATGTGAGCAATGATGAGGTTTGAGAAAGGATGGAAACAAAAAAACTATTAAGACTGAGCATCAGTAAGAGACAACTAAAGTTCCCCGGACATGCAATGAGAAAGGAAGGCCTGGAAAACCCGTTACTAACAGGCCAGAGAGAGAGAGGGGAAAAGAGACAAGGGAAAACAGCGGATAACATATTTGAAGGGCCTGAGTTAGGTTGCGTGGTGTAAAAGGAGAAAGCGGGCTAAGAACCACCAGGGATAGAGAGACGTGGAAAGGCATGATCGCGTAGGTCCAGAAGAAGAAGAAAAAGAGATTGGAAGCTAGGTCTTATCACATTGCAGATTAAATGACTATATGCAACCGTAAGTCCTATGCAAGCATTTTCTTCTTTCACACTTTCTGATTGTGAGACACTCTTCGAGTTTCTTATATTCTAGTCAACGTTGATCTTCAAAAGATTTAACTGCAATGACAGTTGTTACCGTCTGCCAATTCTTTTATTGTTCTCTTACTATAATAATGTTATTTTATATCATTTCAAAACCAGTAACCCCTTGCATCTTAGTGACTTTATTGCCTTGCCTGGAGAGGGGATTAAAAAATTGGGCTACAGCTGTCTAGATTTTGACTTTCCAGATTTGAAATGGGTCAAAAAGGTTTATTCGGCCTTGTAGGTGATGAACTATTTTCAATTGTTATTCCCTTTGCTACAGACAAAACGTCGCGGGTTTATCATTACATTATTGCTATTTCCATGAAAACTGTTCAGACGAGCTGGAATTTTTATTTTAATCAGTTCATACTTTTATATCTAAAATCCGCTAAACCACGAATACGGGGTTGAATCATTCTAATCCCTTCTGTATTTCAGTGGCAAGAAGGAAGTCCATTCAAAATGCTTCTTCCCAAGAACTGTTCACTCAGTTCAGTACCATACATGATACACTCTTAGGCGATCATGTCTCAGAAGAGACATGACTGACTGGGCAGAATATTAACCGGCAGTAGGTTGCCTTTGCTTTCTGCGGTAGACTGATTGCCAACCAAGTCTATCTGTCCTGTTATTTAACCCATAACTGGAGGAAATAGATGGATTAATACCTTTCCCAAGGGCATTTGCGCGTAAATAAATGCAAGGAATTCAATTGGAATTTGAACTCGGCTCCCTAATTTCTCGTTCCGAGCCGATATTCACTGCACCACAACGCATATCGAAAAGACTGCAGAGACGAAGCTTTCTTCATCACTAGAATCTTCAAGTTTATGGTCAACTGTTATCTATCCTACATATCCTTATATTTTACATTTAGTTCCTCCTCTTGTATCAACACAACAACTTTATTCAGTAAACTTTACATTGAATGTCTCTTGTGCCTTGTACATTTGAAGTATTAAATTAGTAAACACATCAAAACACTTCCAAAATGCTACGTCGCCTCTCAGATATATTTCTGCCTGTTAATGTTATAATTTTTCTAATTTGGTGATGTTGCCGATGAATATCGGAGGTATCTCAGGTTTTTGTTTCTTTTTTAGTTTTTTATATAAAACATATGTGAAAACAGAACTTGGCTTGTAGGTATTTGTATGTTTGCATTTGTTTAGGCAAGCGTTTACCCCTCGCTAGAGAAAGAAAGGTTGACGTTTATTTTTGTTTATTTTTATCCCTGTTCAAAGTCCTCATAAATGACCCCAAATGAACATTAAACAGATGGCCATTTTGCACGCTGTGGCGCCCGCTGCAAATAACACCCATTCCTAAAATACATTATCTTTTTCTTTTTCTTTTTCTTTTTTTTTTTGAGCTGATTTGCAAACAAATTTTGGTGCAATATTTAATTCAGATTTCACTCCTATTGGATCTCAATTTCACTCCTGACGTCAAATAGAACTCATGTGGAGTTTTGTTAAAGATGCTTACAAAATGCGGGTCTCTTTATAATGCTCCAAGAAATACAATATCCTTTTTTTGCGCTAATTAGCAAACAAATTTTGGTGCAATATTTCATTCAGATTTTATCCTATTG
This sequence comes from Ascarosepion bandense, assembly GCA_037127315.1. Taxonomy (NCBI): domain Eukaryota; kingdom Metazoa; phylum Mollusca; class Cephalopoda; order Sepiida; family Sepiidae; genus Ascarosepion; species Ascarosepion bandense. The sequence goes on along the minus strand of JBBBDQ010000121.1, from coordinate 1,075,282 downwards.
GATCTGAATTTCACTGCTGACCTCAAGTGGAACTCATGTCTTGTTTTGTTAAAGATGCTTAGAAAATCCTGGCCTCTTTATGCCAAATTTTTTCTCTTTACAAAAGCCAGAAGGGATCAATAATTTAGTGCTGTTATCATATCTCGGCTGAAGTTGCTCAATACTCACATCCGAGGCTTGAGTGCAAAATCATTTGCGCAAGTCTGGGACAGAGATTTATCCTCCACGCAGCGTCTATTTAACACGAATGCGATTTCTAAGATCAAGTATTCAGATGATCTACATTTCTTAGTTCTACTAATCCAGACCTTTGAAGCTAAAACATGCCATTCTGTTTCCATGATGTTGAAGCATCTTCATTTCCGCCGTGTATCAAAGTAAAGAAAACATTTCCACTGTTTGTTTTACTCAATAACTGCTACTATGTGGAGCAAAACATATGCATTGTTGGTTCATCTAAATCTTCTATTCTGGCGTTTTCAAGTCAAGAGTCAGCAAACACCTTTCCTTCTTGTGCTCATAGTCGTAGCTTCTTACGACACTTTCATGCAACTCATTTACAATTAACATCTAAAATGCCACCTCTGCCTTGAAAGGCTCTCAAGTTTTTAATGGGTAGAAATGTGCTACATTTCAAGCATTCTAATGATTCAATTCTACTAAGATTTTTTTTATTTTTTTGAATAAATGCATAGTCTAGGAGACTTTTGCAGTCTTCTGGAATATCTTTTGTTGAAGGATACTGAAAAGGACGGGAAAATGGTCGGGGATAGTGCAACAGTAAGGGGATTGACAAAAAAAAGGAAAATAGCCGAAAAGTACATAGATAGATAGATAGATAGATAGATAGATAGATAGATAGATAGATAGATAGAAAGAATTATATTAATATTTCATGAGACCAAATTAGGTAAAACAGCTTAAGATGCAACACCCCTCATCGAAATAACTAAAATCAACATTCGAAAATACCGAAATGGATAGATATCTCGTCAGGTGTCCTTACTGTCTATCTCGGGGTTCTGGACAAAATCTAAAGGAGGGTCTGCAATGTAATTAGTCCCAGTTCGGCTGCTAGACTTTAGCTACTTTCTCATCGACGGAATGTGGCTTCCCTCTGTCTTTTCTACAATTATTTCCACAGCGTCTACCCTGACGAGCTTTATTTCCTGATGCTTCGCTCTCATCAATTTACTAAATTGGCCAATTCTACTCTATCGGTTTTTTCCTCGCACTTCCCACCTGTGCTTCCCCTATACCTTCAATCTCCAAGAGTTTAAATGCAACGTCAATTGCCATCTTTTATTTCCGTGACACTTATCCTTTCTTCAACATGCCCTATACTGTTCTCTTCTCTGTCATCCGTAACCCTCTGAGCACCACTGGGGTTTTTTTTGCCTTGCTTGGGGTGAAATGATTATAAAAAAGGGGACAGATCGATAGATATACTAACTGGCGCATAGATAGATAGATAGATAGATAGATAGATAGATAGATAGATAGATAGATACGAATGGACTAAGATAGATAGATAGATAGATAGATAGATAGATAGATAGATAGATAGATAGATAGATAGATAGATAGATACGAATGGACTGCTGTAGATAGATAGATAGATAGATAGATAGATAGATAGATAGATAGATAGATAGATAGATACGAATGGACTAAGATAGATAGATAGATAGATAGATAGATAGATAGATAGATAGATAGATAGATAGATACGAATGGACTAAGATAGATAGATAGATAGATAGATAGATAGATAGATAGATAGATAGATAGATAGATAGATAGATAGAAATGGACTACTGATAGATAGATAGATAGATAGATAGATAGATAGATAGATAGATACGAATGGACTGCTGTAGATAGATAGATAGATAGATAGATAGATAGATAGATAGATAGATAGATAGATAGATAGATAGATACGAATGGACTAAGATAGATAGATAGATAGATAGATAGATAGATAGATAGATAGATAGATAGATGGAGATAGATAGATAGATAGATAGATAGATAGATAGATAGATAGATAGATAGATTAAAAGCCGCGTTGACATGGCACATCAACTTCCTATGCTACGTATTGAATTGGTTAAAATGATGGTCCACTCCATTTCTTCTAGTGCCCCGCTACTTTGTAAAACATACAAGCTGCTACTCCGATCGCTACAATCTTAAACCGTTCAAGTCTAATGTCATCCAGTATCCTACATATCCCTATAATCGATACTTACTTCCTCCTTTTACACCATACAACGAACTAACGCAGTAAAGCCGTGGGTTGAGTGTCTCTTGGGCCTGGACTTCGGTAAACATTTATCAAATAAAAAACTTAGGCGTAAATATACATTTAAAAACAGTTTTTTTTATCTATGAGTACTCACCACGGATGTGCTTTGTGGTGCAGTGGATATCGACTAGGAACGGAAAATCGAAGAGCCGAGATCGAATTCCAGTTGAATTCCTGGCCTTCACTTACGGACAAATACCCTTGGGAAAGGTATTAATCCGTCTCTTCCCTCCAGTTTTGGGATAAATAATAAGACAGATTGGGTTCTATAACCTTGGCTGACAACCACTCTACCGCAGAAAGTAATCGCAACCTACTACGGAAAAATCTTCTGCCCAGTCAGTCATGTCTCTTTCGAGACATGATCGCCCGAAGCGTGTATCATGTATGGTACTTAACTGTCTAACTCATGGAAAACATTTTTCAGAATATAACTAAGGAAATCAGATCACATCAAATAATAAAAATAAAAGCTGTCAAAATGCATGGAGAATTTGTTTTTCTTTAATGGACATATCACCAACAGATCAATTTATAGTTCCCCCGACTGTTACTATTCAGCCAACAAATTCTTTTCGACTTCGGCTATTGTAAGTGACAAAATTCTTTTAGTGGCTATTTATTTCGCTTGCCAGTGCTTTTTGCGTTAAGCATTGGTGTACAGAATTTCCAAACAGGATTTGGAGAATTTGAAACTCACATGATCTATTAAAAGAGTCACAAACAGAAGCATCGAATAACATAAGGATCTCGCGGAAATAGATGGCAAAACAACGAGTAGGACAGACAATTATGGAACAAATATTATTTGAAAGATTGTGAGATTGAGATTTGCTCATACTAAATTCTTAATCGACTTTAAGAAATTTTTCTGCGTTTAAAGGTTGCGAGATTGTGGAAAGCCATGATCGCTCACGTTCTGAAAAGTAATGGCACACAAAACGAAAAGCAGCTTGTAGCTTTGTTCATAGTAAATTCTTAATACATTTTAAGAAACTTTTTCTGCGTTAAAAGGCTGGGAGGTTGTGGAGAACCATGATATCTCACGTTCTGAATAGAAATGGCACACTAAATTAAAAGAGGCTTGTAATTTTCTGCTTTGATTATACTCCATTCTTGATCTATTTGAAGAATTTTTCTTCTTATCTTAATATTTGAAAATTTTTGATATTGTTGTTCCAAAGGTTCATTTTGCATGCCTTATTTTCAGAATAACCATCTGTTGAGATCTTTAAGTCGCAATCATGAGTGGCACAACTCGCACTGCAGTCCAATATGACTACAATTCATAGTTTATTCGTAAAAATTAGACAGAGATGTCGCTCATTTCTTTTATTTTATGAATTCCACTACAGACTGAGTATCTTTTATTCGAAATTCGAAAATCCGAAAACCCCCAAAATCTGAATGTTTTACGAGTGCTGATATGACTTTTTCAAATTTGAAAATTTCACAAAACCTCATGGCGACCCGTACCATGATTACTGGGTTGCAATGTTCCAAATATAATGTTGACTGTTTTCAGTTTTCTTTACATTTAACTGTAATCAGAGTCCATGTTGTAGTTTTATACAAATACTGTACCCGTATCGATTATTATGTATTGTAACGTATTAATCGAAACTCGACATTGTCGTTACTGAATTTTCTTTCATCGATGATATACACGTGTAGATGTACTGTTTTGCTTTGCATTTATATATTTTGTAAGTCGTGATCATTTTTTTAATTGTTTCACCCCAATCAAGGCAGTACTGACACTGATTGGGGTGAAACAATAGTGCCTGTAAAAGAATTTTTAAAAAAATCAGATTTTTTAACTGTAATATAGTCCCTGATGATGAACGATGACGTTCGTAAGTACTAAAACAAACTTAGAACAATTTTTATACAAATATAATTCGGAAATAAAAAGCCTAATCAAAAAATATGAAAAAATCCAAATGAAAATATATAAGACTATGTTGTCTCTATCGTTTAACACAACTTTAAAATATTTTATATAATATACACAATTTTATATAAAACTTCTTTCAAAATATATGTATAAGCTAAGTTATGAAATAAAAAAGGGGTATCGTTTTTATGCTTCGGTTCCAATTCAAGGATGACACATTTTGTAGTTTCTATATAAAATTTAAATAGCCAGTATTCCAAAAATTATTTAAAAATCTGAAAACAGAGGCACTTTCCATCCCAAGAATTTCAGAGAAATTATTTTCAACCGCTATCAGTAGATAAATCGATATCAATACAGGAAATGAATGATTCAATTCATTCAGAAATCGATTGTGTTTCACGTAGTCTTAGTCGTAAGGTTTGTAAAAAAAGGAAATTTCCTTAACCTCATTCTACGAGGTGGAGATTCTGTAAGCTTAAATCATGGTTCCCGAAGGTGACTGCTTAGGAACGCGATAATTAATTCAATTCTTTGTGGAGTTCAGTAAATTTCGTTCATTTGCCGTTTAATGTGCTCTCTTACTAGATAAACATTTCGGCATTGCAGCCATAAATTCGATTTAATGTTTTTCTGTAAAATGTGCGTGTAGTTACTAGCTGTTTCATTTGTTGGGTAATATACAGACCAAATTACTACTCAATCAAACACATTCTACACATTAATTTTGGGAAGACCCTATATATATATATATATATATATATATATATATATATATAGGGCCTATTAAACCTAGCCTAAATAAAATAAAACAAATTTCGACACCTCTACTAACATACTTCAATGCTTATAATCGACAGGAGAGGTCATAGTTATTATACTTACCCCCTACACCATAGTAGCAGCAGTTCCCAGACCAATCCCTCATGCCACTATACACTCAATTGAACAAAAAACCCACTACCACCATTCCTTCTCGGCCTACAGCTATGTGCGACATAAAAAATGGACCTGTCTAATTTTCTCTGTATAACTCCATTCTGTTAATAATAATTTAAATGTTCTATGTTCACTGAACATTAAATGTTCATCCTTTGGTAATGGCTTATGTAAGCCGAAAGCTCAGACCTGATAAAAAAATCAACAATTATTGCGATTTCTTGTCGTCTTTCCATGACAACACTATCAAGCTAATCAGATCATATGAACGGATCTTACACAAAATAAATAGACAGAACTTGTCTATATTATTCAATGAAACCTGTATTAATGAAAAAAAGCTGCCAAAATACACAATATATATATATATATATATATATATATATATATATATATATATTCATCCACATACAAGCCTGTCTCGCTGTATCACAGCTAATCAGTGTGCCACAATAAGGGCACAAGCCGTGCAGAAGCAATACGAGCCGTCAACTCGCAGACATAATCCCAGAAGGGGTGCACCTGAGGAGAATGGTAGAAGGCGTTCGAAACCTTTTATTCTAGACCAAGGTCACACCGATAGCAATAAGGCAAATACGCCTCACCCCTTCCAAACATCCTGTCATTGAGAGATTCTTATTCAATGACCATGCAATAAGGACGGAGGGCTTGGAAAACCTGATACTAAAAGGCCAGATACAGGGAAAAAGAGACAGGGGAAAGCAGTATATAACATATTTGAAGGTCCTGAGCAGGTGGATGACAGAACGAAGGTTGTATGGTGTAACAAGAGAAAGCATGCTAAGATCCACTAGGGATAGTGAGACGTGAAAAGCCATGATCGCCTACATCCTGAAAGAACAGAGCACAAAGAAGAAGATATGGACAATGACTGTTCTTCTAAACAAGCAACGTTAAAAATATATTTTATGCATTAGTAGAATTATTCTAAACTTATTTATAAATGGAACTTTGTGTGTGTGTATCTGTGTGTGTGCCTGTGAGTGTGTGTGTCCGTTACCTATAGACTCCGGAACGGCTGAACCGATTTTCTTGAAAATTTACACAATTGTGCTATAAGCGTCTGCGAGTATTATTAGCTAGGTTGAGGTACTCACGACAAATATCGAAAATCGATAATCGAAAAAATCGGGTTATAGAAAGAGTGGTCCGATTTTAATCAAATTTGATGCACTCATAGACAAAGACATAAGAAACGATATTCAGAAGTTTCAAGATTGCAGTTCTTACAATAGTGCCGAAAATCGATAATATATGTACATAAAAGGCAAGTTGTTTGTGTGTGTGTCTGTTTATCTGCCTGTATGTCTGTATTTTTTCAGCCTTTTATTTTAGTTTTTGCTTCGGGTTTGACTCTAAGTAGATATAACTGTAGTTCTTAACCTCAGCTATGATACCATTTCCTCAAAGGGCTTATTTTGTTTTCAAACTTCAGTTTACGACGAAAAAAACTTATTTGATATCGATACCAGGAAATCAAAATTTGACTTATATCCATTCATTTTTCTTTCAGTCTACGGTTTCGCTTTAACAGGAAACAACTATTGGTTTTTAGTCTTTCGTGCCATCGTTCAAAGAGTCTGAGCTCCAGGACCATGGATTAGTTTTAAAGCTTTCATTACACCCGAGAAACACCGAGCTATACTGCTAGTATATATATATATATATATATATATATATATATATGATGATAACAGTTTTCAGACGCAGAATATGTGTTATCTGCGGATTCTAAAAGAGAATGAATTTGTTTGTTTGTTTGAGTTTTGTTTAACGGCATATCAACACCTCTGTGGGTTATTTAATGCCAAAAACGTGGGGTTTTAAGTTTTTTTAATGTTTGGTTATTTGAGAAGATTTAGTCAGATTTTAATGAAAATTTTTGTTTTTATTTTTTTTATTTTAGAAACCTAAAAATGTCTTCTAGTTTTGTATTCAAAAATGTATTGCTGAGAATTTTTCTTCCTTCAAAAATGTGTTATGGTAATAATTTTTTTCAAAAGTGTATATTTTTCTATAAAAGTCTATTTTTGTGTATATATTTCTATAAAAGTGTTTAGCCTTATACTTTCATAGAGTTTTGACCTCAGTTTGGGGGTTAACTATTTTCCCATAGCTGGAACCCTAACAGGTGCTACCACTCCGGGTCAGGATGGACCTGGGAATAATAGCAATTCAGAGGTGGTTCCATGCTCCTCACAACCTCCCAATCAGAGGCCTTGCTGCCTGATGCAGTTTACCGGAGAGAATGGATGATAGAGAGCGATCAGATAAAATTATCGACGCTCGGATAATGCTCGACAAAAGAAAACTAAGTTCCAAGTAAATATTGTCAATATAATCTTAAAGAACTATGCAACCACCAATTACGAAGTTACAAATGTGGAATGAGTAAATGCCTAACTGTGTTGCACAACCCAAAAGAACGTGAAAAAATATACGGTTGAATTCACTGTCACCAACGAAAATCTGAAACCTTCGCTAGGGAAATGTGCAAATGAGTAGATGAATTTGACAACTGAGACAACAACAGCGCCATATTGCAAGCAACCGTTAACCTACTCCTCGGATGTCTTCCATAGAAAACGAAATTTGGCGAAGCGAAATCATGAAACATACACACCGCATACTGATGAACCTGGGTGCATGCCAATGCCTAAGATTCTTCGACTGGATGTATCCCACTTGTCAACGTACAAACAGATAGAAATAGTGGAATGATCATCGCAACAAGCAATTCTTGCTGAATCAATATCTGCATTGATTCATGAGCTTTGAATAAAGCTCTGTAGCGCAGATCAACACAGTTATCAACCATAGATGATGTGCTGTCAAAGTTAACGATTGCGAGGTACATCATCAAACTAGATATTGCATTTGTTTATTAACATATAATTTTGGACAAGGAAATTAAATTTCAGCGGTTTTTGTACGATATCGATGGCTTAGACTCCCCTTTTGGAACTTGTGTAAATTCTGAAATAATTAAGTAACATTTCACTTGATGGCTTCAGTGGAATTGCGTGTGTTTCCAATAATATAATGATGTTGGTTCAAGAGACTAAAACATCAGTAAATCATGATAAAAATCTGAAAGTGCTACCCTAACGATGCAGTGAGAAGAGAACCAAACTGAACTTAAAAGAAAAGGTCCAGTTGAAGCAATCAGCAATCAACTTCATGGGTCACCTTTTTACCCATGATTGCCAACTATCAGACTCCGCTAAAATTGAAGCAGTCACGAAACCGTCAAAATCAGCTTTAGTAGATAGTGTATAGCTAAATTGGGAAACAATACATTTCCTTCAAGATTTCTACCGCAAATAGCTACAGTCATAGAGTCAATCAGACGGCTGACACTTAAAGATGTTCCAGAGACACGTGCACTTGACTCAGAGCACAAAAGCACCGGCACTCGGTTTATTTAATCTAAATGATGCACATTTTTATTTAGTATCATGCAAGGCGAGAAGGAAAGCCTTAAGCATATACAAATAGATCTCTCATTTACACCGGGCACAGTTATGCGTAAATTGAGAAATAAATATCTTACAACAGTATTTTCATTACAAAGTTTTCATCAATATACATATGTTAGAAAGACAAAGATTCCTACTGACCCCAAGTAATAGCGAAGAAACACTTGCAAAACCACCAAAATGTCTACAACGAATAACACAACGTGCCCGAAAATGCTACATTAATATAGTATCTTTCAAGGAAAAACACTTATACATCCCAATATCATATTTAACTGAAGAGAAAAGATCTGAATCAAAATTGAATCATGTGAATCTGGTCAACTTCCTTCCAATCTGTACAGAATGACCTATGCAGATCCGCAGAACAAAAATCAAGATAATCAGCACAAGAAAACTGTATAACACAGGCTGGCCGTCTGATAAAAATTGGTCGTCTAATAAATCATGTTACACAGGTAGGCCGTCTAATAGACCATATTACACAGGTTGTCCGTCCTTAAAGCTTATTACACAGTTTGGCCGTCTAACAAAACCTATTACACATGCCGGTCGTCTAATAAACCATATCACACAGGATGACCGTCTAAAAATCATATTACACATGTCACACGTCAATCCTTCTGTAAAACTACATTTCTGCTGCCTCAAGCCTCTCCTTCATTAAAGATGCTTTCCCTAGCCTTACCATTACTCCTCCAATTTCTACTGTTGAGCCCCTAAGTAAGCCCTGGAAGCAATCGAAATTCTTACTCGAGCAACCTTGCGGGTTATCCCTCGCTCCACTGACCTTTCTCGGGCTCGACTATTGTATCTTGATTTAGTGGGGACGGTTGCGACAACGGATACTCTGTGGGCGGCTCGTCTTGTCGGCGACCGAATTGCGCTCTTTTTGGTCTTGGGCGCTAGCAGTGAATTGCCTGAGTTATTGCTTACCTGGTCATTGAATAAGAATCTCTCAATGACAGGATGTTCGGATGGGGCGAGGCGTATTTGCCTTATTGCTATCGGTGTGACCTTGGTCTAGAATAAACGGTTTCGAACGCCTTCTACCATTCTCCTCAGGTGCACCCCTTCTGGGATTGTATCGGCGAGTTGACGGCTCGCATCGCTTCTGAACGGTTTGTGCCCGTTGATCTTGCATATGCGCGTGAAAATGTGTCACCTCCCCCCGTATACTGGCCGGAAACGAATGGTATTTCTCAATTTGCCAGCCGAAGATAGAATGGTAATACGGTATGAACGTTATTCTTATCAGGATCTGATCAGATTCTTTAAGCATCAGCTTAAGATTAAGATTAGATCCGATAGAAAGCTGTTGATATCGACAGATTTCAGCAAAAGGTGGGTAAAAGTGGCCAGCTTGGTGTGTGTGAATGGGGCCAGCCCCAAATTTCTTGTTTTAAGTCCCCTTTGACACAACGGGTTGGTTTCGTGTGAACCCTTCCCTGGTTAAGTTAGACACTTCTGGGTTTCCTAGTTAGTGTGAAAAAGTGTTGTTCCTTGCCTCTGCTCGGCATCCTTTTTTATGATCGACGTCAAGAATCCCAGTTTCCTCAATTTCTTCTGGCTTTCTTCTCATCTTTTCCTTCCCTCCCTTTTCCCTTAATGAGTGTGCGTCTTGATTCTGTCGATTGGTAACTTTTTTTGTATAGTGGTCAGGTATTACTAACATTTGTTTCTTTTGTTTGATTCGATCAACCAGCCCCCGACAAATTGTCCCAGGCTATCAATGCCCAGTTTGGATTTAAACCGTCCGTCTGTAACAATGCTGCCAACATCCGTAGAAAAAGTGAGTTTTAGGGCCATATTTAGTGAGAAATGGAGTAAGATTGAACAGTGACGTGACATTTTTAGGAGATAAGATGAATTTATCTATGCCATCCGAACCTTCGGAAAAGTCTCCATCATAATGGTCACCCCAGGTTCCATATCAAAGTTCCTGGGTTCATCATTTGAGAATCCATCAACAGAGGTCATTTTGATCGGATTTTTTAAGAGGACCTTTTTCTGCGAGAAAAAGGTCTCTCTCGAACCTTTGCCTATCCACTTTATAGATATCCTCTCCCTTTGGGATAGAAGATAATGACTGAGAAGTACTGAAAGAAAAGGAGGGAGATTTGGACAAATTTCTTATGTTTGTCGTTTGATCTTTTCACACACAGGCAAAGCAGAAACGGATTGCGACTCATGACTGCAGGGGCTCTTTAGTATGTCTTTGTGGTTGCATTTGCTTCTCCTGTCGTTGTTGTTGTGCTTTCTTTTGCTGTCGTTTTTTATGCTGCTGATGATGTTGTTAACCTTACTGTGGCAGCTGTAGTTGTTGCTGAGGGACATCTTGCTGGGGAGGAGAATTTGCTGCTTTTTGTCTCCTCCTCACACCTTCTTTCCAAGTACCGAGGCCATCGGAAGCCTTGCTGGACGTTACCCCTGCTGTTGTCATTTTAGTTTGAGGCTGTTTTTGCCGGGGCACTCCTTAAACAAATGCCCCAACGCGCCACACGATCAGCAACGAAGTCAACTACCCTTTACTGTCACCAACATTCTCTTGTTGCGACATATTAATAAGTTGTGGATGTGCTTGAAGTCATTGTCACCTGAATGCCCGCTTTAATTATTATCAGAGACCAGACATCTAGATTTATTTTTCTGGTACGAGAGACAAAGGAGTTCTAACTGAAACTGTAAAAACAACTTTTACGGTTCTTTACACCAGATTGAACGCTTTAGTCCCTCGTATAAGAAAAAAACATCTGGTCAAAACTTTAATGATTTGTTCTTCTTGTACACTCCAGAAAATGTTGAGCAAAATTCGTTCTATTCTTATTAATAATGGTTTTCTGGCTTATATTGTCGATATTATTATAGAACGAATAACATCTATAGGCCCCCAAAATTCGATTCTAGTCTGTGTCCTATCTATCTTGGCTTTTGCAGAAAATGTAAAATTTTAAATGATACGTTTTTTTATATTATTACACTGGGGAACACTCATTTTGTTGCATTTAAAAAATATCTTTCTATAGACATTTTGAATGTGTTGATTTCAAATCTGAAGTCGGCTTTTGTCTGCAAGCTACAGATTTTATGCAATTTGACTTTAATATTTATTTTTTAATTTTTCGCTATTATCGGAAATTATAGGAATAGCTAATCAATTTGTTTGTATATTTTATTCAGATAGGAATTTGCGTTTGAAACTTTTGCGTTTGTACGCTTCATCTGGGCAACCTCGTTTAATGTTCCAGCAGCCATCATATGTTTGTCCCAGCGCCCTTATTAGCGTTCTTCCATGACCATTAGGTCTTCGCGGAATCGTTCTCCTTCTTCGACACTCACAGCCCCCATGTTGTCAGCGAACTTATCAAGGTGGCTGTTCAAAAACTTAAGCTTGATGCTCATGTTGCACCCGAAATCACGAAAAGCGAGGAGCATTCTGTTCACAATTTCACTGTAGTTCTCCGCCTTATTGTTTCCAATGAAGTTCTGAGTGACTGCCACAAAGAGCAACCGTGCTACCTTTTCTAAAGCGGTCATCTTAGCAACAAACTGATCATCACGAATTAGGGTTCGAATCTGATTCACCAAGTTGTGGTTGAAGCCAATGGCAATTTTATTAAATAAAATGTTTAATGTTGGTCAATATATCTATTAAAATGAGATGTTAGTGTTAGTTTCATTTTTGCGTCATTTAGACGACAACTTTTCCATCGCACACTGTATATAATTCCGTGAGTTGAGTCAACTTCATTTTTCGCACCAAACAGTTCGGTAAATCTTTCTCGTTTACACTCACAATGCCTGTCTGTCTGTCTGTCTCAAAGATTAAGTCAGTTAGTCAGTTAAGTGCCATACACGCTTAGGTGCCTGGACAGAACATTATCCCGCAGTAGGTTGCCATTACTTTCAGTGGTAGATTGGTTGCCAGTCTATAGAATTCAATCTGTTCTGTTATTTAACGCATAACTGGAGGGAAGAGACGAATTAATGCCTTTCCCAAGGGTATTTACGCGTAATAGGTATACAATGAGATAGATAGATAGATAGATAGATAGATAGATAGATAGATAGATAGATAGATAGATAGATAGATAGGAATATAATGAGATAGATAGATAGATAGATAGATAGATAGATAGATAGATAGATAGATAGATAATGAGATAGATAGATAGATAGATAGATAGATAGATAGATAGATAGATAGGAATATAATGAGATAGATAGATAGATAGATAGATAGATAGATAGATAGATAGATAATGAGATAGATAGATAGATAGTATAGATAGATAGATAGATAGATAGATAGATAGATAATATAATGAGATAGATAGATAGATAGATAGATAGATAGGAATATAATGAGATAGATAGATAGATAGATAGATAGATAGATAGATAGAGAATAGATAGATAGATAGATAGATAGATAGATAGATAGATAGATAGATAGATAGATAGGAATATAATGAGATAGATAGATAGATAGATAGATAGATAGATAGTAATATAATGAGATAGATAGATAGATAGATAGATAGATAGTAATATAATGAGATAGATAGATAGATAAATAGATAGATAGATAGATAGATAGATAGATAATGAGATAGATAGATAGATAGATAGATAGGAATATAATGAGATAGATAGATAGATAGATAGATAGATAGATAGATAGACAGATAGATAGATAGATAGATAGATAGATAGATAGATAGATAATGAGATAGATAGATAGATAGATAGATAGATAGATAGATAGATAGATAGATAGATAGGAATATAATGAGATAGATAGATAGATAGATAGATAGATAGATAGATAGATAGATAGATAGCAGAATTAATAATAAATATTCATTGCTTTATTTTTATTTTGAGCGCTGTTTTAAATTAATGTTTTAAACATCGTAATCGTTTTATTCGTTCTTATTCATTTGGATATACAATACCGGCCATAATTATTAGGCCACCCCAATGTTTTATCTAAAATTATGTATTTCATACTATTTTTAGTATTTATTGTCAAGTGAATAATTGTAAAATAAAAAATGAATGTAAGTAATTCAACTGGAATAATGTAGAATGCCAAAATCTTCATTTTATTTCCGGTTCGAGTTGCATGTCCGATCTGTTTTAGATGTTGCTACTTTTAAGCTTTGTCTAAAGGTGTGGTTTCTGTTATTTGATACATTTTGTAATTCTGTAGTGTCAATCCCCGAGGTTCGAAGGAGTATGGTTTCGCTAAGCTTCATTCGTTCAATTGTTAATTATCGATCCGAGAAACCGTTTATAATATAATTCTGAACTCACCTGGTGCCATGCATGATATTTATATGAATGTCTCGATCTAACGAAGCTAATTAAGACCATGACTCAAATTTTCAAGTTAATGCTTTGTTTTTGTATCAATGTGCGTTGTTGTGTGATAGAAACCTCAGTTCAGTTTCTTTATCAGGTACACCAATCTACTTCTTCTTCTATGTGCCTTGTCCCTTCAGGACGTAGGCGATTATGGCCTTCCACGTTTCCCTATCCCTGGTGGCTCTGAGCACGCCTTCTCTTGTTACACCATGCAATCCTCGTTCCGTCATCCACCTGATTAGGTCCTTCAAATATGTTATCCGTTGCTTTCCCCTGTCTCTTTCCCCACTATCTGGCCTGTTAGTATCAGATTCTCCAAGCCCACCTTTCTCATTGCGTGTTCCAGGAACTTCAGCTGTCTCTTCTTGATGCTCAGTATTAATTCCCTTTTTGTTTCCATCATTTCTAAGACCTCATCATTGCTCACATGCTTGATCCACATTTCAGTTGCTTCAAGTTTTTCCTTAATCTTTGATGGTATTGTCCAGCATTCACTGCCATATTGAAGGACGGAGAGCACGTAGCAATCCAGAACTCTCTTCCTAAAACGCACGTCCACTGCAAAAACAATAAAACAATAAAAAACATCAAATACCAACTCTCTCAGCTGACAGGCTAGGCAAATTCATCAATAATAGGATATATGGAGATACAAGACAAGTAGACGTTAGTTGATTCCTAATTTATGGCGGTGAAATACGTAATTACTTTGCGAACACCTCAGTATTACGTCGTTTATATTGTAAATCATAATAGTCTTTGAACATTGCTTCCAAAGAGGCAATCACAACAAATGCAGCCATGAATCAGGTGTGTATAGATAATTAATTAGACGTTAAACAACTTGTGCATTGCAATTTTTTTTCTTTTTCTATTGTTTAGCCCAGTGGCTGAATAATCTAAGCTTTCTAAAAACCGACATATATAATGGCTCAGCTAATTGCGTATTTCCCTCTGGAATAAACGGTCATTATGTGAATTTTTGCTTGGAAGTTTCAATCAATCCAATCATTTTCCTGCATTTTTCCTGCTGGTCTACGAACTCAATATGAGTAAAATATTATGATGTTTAACTGTAGTCAGTTTATAAAAGTATATTTATGTCACTTCATATCTATCTATCTATCTATCTATCTATCTATCTATCTATCTATCTATCTATCTATCTATCTCAGCCTGTTCAAATCTATCTATCTATCTATCTATCTATCTATCTATCTATCTAATGGGTATATCTCAATCCCCATAAATACTTTAGACACTGAGGAAGGTTATATTGAAGTAGAGAACTCGAGCATGTTTATTAAATTGCCTTGTGCCAAACCTAACCAAAGTACTTATTTATTCCAGGTTAAAAAGTTTCCAAGAATATAAAAAGGTTGCAAGAATATAAAATGTTCCGTTGTATAAATAAATGAAAATTTATTTATCGAACAGCATAACATCAAATTTTATGTACGAAATTATTAGCAGTGAAAATGTTCTAAGTAGAATTATAGTAATGAATTTACAGAATTAAGAGTTATTTCATTTTAGTGAAATATAATGTTTTCGTTGAGTGTATCAACAAATTAGTATTTAAGTCCTGTTCCTCTCTTTCTTTTTGTGTACAGAGGATAGGTGAAAAGAAAAAAAGAGATATTAAAAAAAACAGCGCGACAGAGAAAATAAGAGGGTGAGAATGTATGTAGCTGGAAGTGGCCTGATTATTTTTATGCTACATTGTGTTCAAACTTGTGCTTCCTCGTCCTCTACTTGTATCGGCGGGAAAAGTGTACAAATAGCCTACTTGGATGACGTGGTCAGCTCCCAATGTAAACTCATTTTTGGGCGGGAAGAAAAATGACAGTGGTCATTGAAATTTCAATTTTTTGTTTTCTGCAAATCTATTCCTGCTTCATTGATTAATAAATATTTCATATTTGCTTGCGAAATTTTCCTTGATCTTTTTCTCAGCACGGAGGCAAAATCTTGTTTCTTATTTTTCAAAAATAGTTTTGCAAACTGGCTAGCGAATTTGCAAACAGTGAAGAAAAGAATATTGTTTTTATTTTTTATTCACCTCAAAACCACCGCCAAGTTCGTTAAGACTGTTTTTCTTTAAATGACCAGGTCAGACTTGTTTTGGGTGTTTTGCGAAGGACGTTATTTGTTTTTAGGATTAGCTATTTTTTAATCCATTTTTATTTCAGTTTATTTTTGGCCAAGTAATGTTAGTGTTTTATGTGTAATTCTTGTGAATTTTTCCTTGTCCGTTTTCTTTTTGACTCTTGCCATCGTTTCTTTCTTTCAGTAGAAGTAACTTTTTCACACTACTTTCGTTATTTGATTGATTTTTTCCCCAAAATGTATTTTTCTATTTTCTTTGAAACGTTTTTCTTTAAACCTGTCCGAGTAACATTTTGGTAATTGTTTAAAGCTTTTTTAGATATACCTTTTTACTTAAATCTTACTTTTTCTTTGTTAAAGATTTCTATTTATTTTACTAAGTTTTGTTTTTGTTTAACCCTTTAGGGAATAATCATGTTGAATGTTTAAAGTCACCAGGAAATAGATTTTTAAACTATTTTTGCTCACTTTCATTTTATGAAATTTTGTTTTTGTTTTGTTTTTATTTTAACCATCGGGGTTATATTGTTTTTATTTTTATTTTTTATTTTTTTATCTAAAAAAAAACTTATAATACTTTTGTTACTTGTTGTCTTTTTTCGAGTTTTATATTGTAATTTTCCAAAACTTTTGTTTTTTTATTTTGAAACCCTTTTCTTTGTATATTTTTTCTTTTAACACTTCAAGGTTAATATTTTATATTTCTGTTTGGTGAATTTATTTGATGTCTACGTATATTTATTACAAATTTTTCATCTTTTTCCTAGCCCCCTTCTTAAATTTAATTATTAATTTCACAAAGAAAAATATTAGTGGGACATTTTTGTAGGATTTCAAAATGGCCGACACAAGTCGGTCATATAAGAAAAAATTGTTTGATGCAACAT
This sequence comes from Ascarosepion bandense, assembly GCA_037127315.1. Taxonomy (NCBI): domain Eukaryota; kingdom Metazoa; phylum Mollusca; class Cephalopoda; order Sepiida; family Sepiidae; genus Ascarosepion; species Ascarosepion bandense. Next base: position 1,058,269 of record JBBBDQ010000121.1, on the reverse strand, counting down.
CAAAGGGTCCTCCTGATGATAATAATGAGGAAACAAATCTCTCTGTTACTAGTTAGAAAAGGAAAGGAAAAAAGTATGTCAATGTTGCAAATGGGCAAGGCATACAGGAGGCTGGTCCTTCTACAGAAAAAAATGAAAAATAAGGAGGCCGATAAAAGCCAAAATACACAAGCGATTGAATATGATAACGATCATAATAAAAAAAGATGCTGAGGCCGAGAAGCCGTCCTGTTGTTGGAAGTCTCTACCAAAATGCATAATCACAAGTAGGTCAAGAGTTACACTCACCTTGTGAAAGAAGGTGAACTCTTGAAAAAAACCCAAGAATTGAAGAAAATTAACAAAAGGATAGTGTCAGGATTCGTGATCAACAAGCGTACGTGCGAGATTTGTCGCTCCGCGAAAAACACAGTGATAAAATTACTGGAGTCCAAAGAATGAATTTCTTAAGAGTAGTTAAGGAAGTAGGTTTATTCATGTGTGATGTACCGCTACCATCTCTAGAAGATTGCATAAAGATGGCGAGCCAAGACTTGATCACAAAAGATCATGTAATCCGAACCGAGTACGATGGTAAGCGTAGGACACTTAGCTGCATTTGAGGACCCTCCTCAGGTTTTCGAGGAGATACTTTTTTTCCTTTCAGATTAGCCAAATACTCGATTTCTCCTGCAGTAATCTGACTGGGGGATGATCATTCGAAATACCCATAGACCTTCCTGACCTATCTCAATTGTCTGGATGTAGGAAATCTGGGGCCGCCCGTTATCGTTTCCTGACGTTAACCCAAGTGTTGGAAGTGTGGAAAAACTGATCATTTTTTCCCTGTTGCATAAAGAAGAAGCCTCTGGAAGTCAGACCACAGTGGACCCAAATCCTGAATGAATCCCCAGTCATTCACCTGCTAAAGTCAGGAAGCGATACATTGCGCAGTCTTTGTTTCCAGGAACTCCAAAGACGTAAGGCACTAACAACTCCACTTCATTACCCGTGTTAAAGCAAATATTCCGGCACTGGCCAAAATTTATGATACGAGAGAACGGAGAAGATTAAACTGCTAAAAGCCGAGCTGAATGAAAAGGTCAAATGCCTAGCTCGCTTCTCGGCCTCTACCCCGTGCTACCCTGATTAGAAAACATCTACACAAAAATGTCATTCATCGCAGTCCTCTTCTCATGAATGTACCCCTTTCAGTAGTGACCCAATCCCTTTTCATAAATCTACTCGTCCTACACCCCCACCATCAAGGAGTCACGGAAGAAGGCCACAAAATCTCTTTACATAATGGGAGAACATTACGCCAAAAATTACGGCAACAGAATAAAAAATAAAGCAATTTTTGTCTATGAAAAAGTGTGGTGAGAAGTATATCAAAGTTTCTACAAACTTTTCAAAAGCCCAACGTATTCTCACGGTTGTCCGTACTGCGTCACGGGCGTTGAAAATGTGGGATTGGTTCGAAGAGGCGATGAAAGCAATCAAGATGTCCCCCTCAATTGCCATTTTAGAAAACGACAAAATAAACAAACTAAAGAAATTTTTTTCGTGACAGATCCAAGTTTTAGTTTTCCCCTACCTCTATAGGGCGTTAAGTCTTACTTTCCCCTGGGATATCGGCGGCCTTTCCTTAGATAGCACTAACGAGCCTGAGATGGGCCAACGTTCAATGGGAGAGGTTGTCGGTATCCATTCCCCGTCTATATTCCGTCCATACTTCCAACCCAAATCAGGTCTGACAATAGCTGTCTGGTAAGCACATCTGAATGCACGGTCGTCTCGAAAGGTGAGCTTCACTAACAATCTCGAGGTGGATGTATGTTGTTTGCCGAAAACTATGAAGGCATCTCGAGGGTTTCACTTCTATTCAGCATGTTTTGATGGACGCTCTAGAGGTGTTTCCTGGCTAGTGAACAAATCGCTGAAAGCGGCCAGTGCACTTCCCTTCGCGGCTCCGGAGGGCAGGCTTTGCGTGCTGGATATTACTATAAAGGATAAGGCATTCCTCTCATTGGGTTTTATGCGCCTAATATCGGAGTAGGTTGTGTTGTTTCGGCGGATCGAACCCTTTTTAAAACATCTCTTGGAGTAGTCTTAGCGAGGGATTGGAATGTCGTTCTTGACACTGAGAAAGATTGCGTAGAGGAAGGATCGGGTACTAATAACCCGGATGTGAACATATTTCGGTCCTTTACCAAGCGTTCTGGTGCAGTGGATATCGACTCAGAACGAGAAATCGGGGAGCCGTGTTCGAATTCCAGCTTAATCCATTGCATTCACTTTCGCACAAATACCCTTGGGAAAGGTATCAATCCGTTCCTTCCCTCCAGTTATGGGTTAAATAGCAGGACAGATTGGGTTCTATAGTCTTGACTGGCGACCAGTCTACGGCGGAAAGCAATGGCAACCTACTGCGGGATAATCTTCTGCCCAGTCAGTCATGTCTCTTTCGAGACATGATCGCCCAAGCGTGTTTCACGTATGGCACTTTGACTGACTGACCAAGAGGAATGCTCTTGTTGATAAGTATCGAAATGAACACTCTCGGAAGTTAGTGTGTACGTGGATTAATAGGGACAGCTCGGATTTGGTGGTGCGTGCTAGCAATATTAGCAGGGTTCTAGTTAAAAGAGTCGACGTAGGGCTCTGAGGTTGTTCAAGTTTCCATTCGATAGTTTACATGGATCATAGGTTCGTCGATGTTCGTGTAAACTTAGATAAGCCTAAGGTTAAACTGGCTGACTAATGAAAATAGAACGCATCTTTGTTTGATGTGCAAGATTTCCGGGACCAGCTGTTACTAATACTACGGTAGGAATTGACGGGAGCTGTGGTTGGGAATAAGTGAAGGATCTTGTTAAAATCGAAACTTAGGTCGTTTGCTACTGACTATAGCCATCGGCTCGATGTAGCATACTTAGCACAAACATTTCACTTATTTGAAGTTACTGACGCTGAAAATGTAACCAGAGAGAAAAGATACAGTCATTTAGTTAAGTGCCATACGTGATACACGCTTGGGCGATCATGTCTCGAAAGAGACATGACTGACTGGGCAGAAGATTATCCGGCAGTAGGTTGCCATTGTTTTCTGCGGTAGACTGGTTGCCGACCAAGGCTATAGAACCCAATCTGTCCTGTTATTTGACTCCTAGTTAGAGATGGGGGAGATATATATTATATTATTAAGAAGTAATTAGTGGGAGATCAGTTTATTACTTCATAACAATAGAAAACCGACCCCCACTTTATGCCCAGTACACGCCTTAATCATGTTTTCAACTATTATATTCAGTCAGTTAAGTGCCATACGTGAAACACGCTTGGGCGATCATGTCTCGAAAGAGACATGACTGACTGGGCAGACGATTATCCCGCAGTAGGTTGCCATTGCTTTCTGCGGTAAACTGGTTGCCGACCAAGGCTATAGAACCCAATCTGTCCTGCTATTTAACCCATAACTGGAAGGAATAGACGGATTAATACCTTTTCCAAGAGTATTTACGCGTAAGTGAATGCAATGAATTCGGCTGGAATTCGAACTTGGCTCCCCGATTTCTCGTTCCAAGCCGATATCCAATGCACCACAACGCACAAAAGATACAGTTAAAGAATTAAAACATTAACCAAAGACATAAACGAATCTAAATTGCTATGTTTAAGTAAGCATCACGAAAGAAACCCTAAATTCAATTAATGAAGTCTTTGAAAACTTTAAACTTTGATGATGACTGTAGAGCTATATTAGATGATTGTTGGTTGTTTTGTTTTTATGGCATATCAACCTCGGTGGGTAATTTAATGCCAACTAAATACACAAAGATAGAAAAAGGCGTAAGACAAGGATGTGTCTTTTCACCGGATTTGTTCAACCTATACAGCGAGAATATTTTGAGGACCCTAGATGACACACCAGGATTTATTATTGGAGGCCACAACCTGAACAACATAAGATACGCGGACGATACAGTACTGATTGCGGACACGGAAAGGAAACTGCAAGATCTCATACAGAAAGTAGCAGTGGAGAGTGACAAGATGGGACTACAAATAAACTTTAAGAAAACTGAGTGCATGGTCATCAGCAAAAGATACAACCCAAAATGCCAAATACAGGTGGGGGATAACAGAATCAAACAAGTCCAAGAATTTAAGTACCTAGGAAGTGTTCTAACAGGAGATGGAAAGTGCGACACGGAAATCCGAAGGCGAATTGGCATGGCAAAGGACGCATTCCAGAAGATGAGCAAAATACTAACACACAGGAAGATCTCAATAGAAACGAAGAAAAGAGTGCTAGACTGCTACGTGATGTCAGTTCTTCAGTACGGCTGTGAAAATGAGGAAAAAACTGGAAGCGGCCGAAATGTGGTTCTACAGAAGGATGCTACGGATATCGTGGACTGAGCATACAAGCAACGACGAAGTGTTAGAAAGAATGGCAACAAAAAGGAAATTGATGCTGAGCATCAGGAAGAGACAACTGAAGTTCCTGGGACATGCAATGAGGAAGGAGAGCCTGGAGAACCTGATACTGACTGGTTAGATAGAAGGAAGGAGAGACAGAGGAAGGCAGCGGATAACATATCTGCAGAGTCTGATCAGGTGGATGACGGAACGGGGGTTGCCAGGAGCAACAGGAGCAAACATACTAAGAGCCACAAGGGATAGGGAGACGTGGAGATCCATGATCGCCTACGTCCTGAAGGGACAGGGCACATAGAAGAAGAAGAATATCTTTTTCTTTTTCAACAATTTATTATTGTTTTCATATAAGCTTTGTGTCTAGTAATACTTTTTCCTTTTCGAGTATCAAGATTCATTGGGATTTGTTTTTAAGGCAGGATCCCCAAGTCCTATCCTTGTTATTTAACCCATAACTGGAGGGAAGAGACCTTTCTCAAGGGTACCAGTGCTTAAGTGAATACAGGGTATTCAACTGAAATTCGAACTCGGCTCACCAATTTCTCTTTCCGAGCCGATATCCACTGCACCACAACGCACATACGTCACTAAACGCTGTGCAAGAAGGATTCTGACGAAAAAAATACCCAACAAATTTTCAATATAAAATCCAGTAAATATAAAAAAAATAAAAAGACATGTGTGGGTCTTCTCAACAGTCTGCTTGTCTTTATGTCTATCTCAAAGATTGTATTTTACGGAAAAACAACAACAAAAAAACAAAACAAAACAAAACAAAACGAACAAAAAATTGACCGACTCGGGTATTATGGAGGATAACTGTTTAAACATAGTTCAGTATGAAGAAAAAAATAAATAACAGTAATTAACTAGGGCTATAGAACCAAATCTGTTCTGTCATTTAACCCATTGCTAGAGGAAAAAGAACGGATTAATACCTTTCCCAAGTGTATTCGTGAATAAGTGAATACAACGAATTCAACTGGAATTCGAACTTGGCCCGCTGATTTCGAAATTGAATTTATTAACAGATATAATACATTGTTTAAAATGCGATGCATGAAAAAAAAACTCTAATTCATTCACATCAACTTATTTAAAATTCATTTTGAAGATTTCTGCTTTCTAACTAGTTTGTACTCCTCACTCTTTTCTAATTAATCTTTTTACATTTATGTAACCCACTGCACATCAGTGGCATTTCCGCCTTGCTTGGGGTGAAATGATTAAAAAAAAAAGAATTGTAAATTTATTCTTTATATATACTTGCTAGATATATTAGAATAACTCAGAAGTTATTCTGAAACAAATCACTTATATATACAGAGAATACAAATTCAATAAACAAATAAAATAGAAAGAAGACTAAGACAAGGATGTCTCTTCTCGCCGGACTTATTCAATTATTATTGTGAGGCGATTATGAGTGAACTAGAAGTTATGACAGGATTCTTTATAGGCGGCCAAAATTTTAACAAAATAAGATATTGTTGTGGCCTGTTAGGGTCCGGAAGAAAGAGGGCAGGTTGAACCAGTGTATTGAAATCATAGAACATATATACAAAATAAGTGTTTTTTATCAGCAGATAGAAGTGTCCGTCCGAACTGTTAATTTACACTGCGTCTCGACTGCCTCCTCTAGGAAGTCTCGCAATATTTATGAAAGGGCACCATAATAGATATGCAGACGGAACATCATTGATAACGGACAAAGAAAGGGAACTATAAGAAATTCTACGGAATGTAGCGAAGGAAAGCGAGAAGAAAGGACTAAACACAAACTACAATAAAGCTGAATCATCAGTAAAAGAAGGAGCCTAAAATGTTAATCACAGGTCGGGATTTCAAAAACCAAGCAGGTAGAGAAATTTAAATAGCTGGGAAGTGTTTTAACAGAGGACAGAAAGTGCGACACTGAGATCCGAAATTGGGATGGCTAAGGGCGTAAATCTGAGTAGAGGATTGTGAGACAAGAAATCTCGTTAGAAACAAAGAAAGAATACTAGACTATAGTTATATCTGTCTTTCTATATGGCAGATAATGCTGAACAATCTCCTCAAAGATGAACGAAAGACTCAAAGCAAAAGAAGTGTGGTTCTACAGAAGGATACTGAGGATACTATAGATTGAACACGTAAGCAATGACGAGGTTTTGGAGAGAATGAAAACAAAAAGGAAATGCATAATTAACATCAGAAAGAGACAGTTGGAGAATATTCAGGAAATCTGCGTTGACGTTGCTCATAGTGATGTCCTTTTGAGAAAGTCTTCAATCCAATTCTTCCTATGTTTTATTCTATTGCCAGATAATTATACGATATCGTTACTGACATGTCACGATAACGGATCGAAAACAGTGTGGCGGATTAAAGATTTAAGCAAGCTATTCTCTCTGTCTTTAATTATTTGTAAACCTTGACAGGTGGCAATAACTTATCTGTTAAACTATTAAAGAAATTTAGAAATATGAACAATATTTTTTAAATGCGGATTCTTGACGGCTTCACAAAATTGGTAAACGTTGCTTTTCGAATATTCTTTTAGTTTCTTCTTTGAATAATCGTTATCTTCTAGACGATTCTAGAGGGATTGCCTACTCCTACACTGACTTCAACTAAATTCTAGCGTACCCAGTTTATACTGTTATTTAACCCATAGCATGAGGAAAAGGAGATCAGTTCTTGATTTGGTCAAGATCTCTTAGGAGAGGTAGTGGCGTGTTACTCGTCATCTTTTTGGCTATTTGAACTCATATTTTCCTATTCCTAGACTGGCTGCTACTCAACATAATAGTCTATTATAGACTATCAAAGAAATGTAGAAATATTTTTGAAAAGCAGATTTGTGACGACCTCAATGAATATGATGTCTCATGGCCTTAGTAAATCTTGCTCTTTAAATAATCATTTAGTTTCTTCTTGGAATATACAGTGGAACGTTTACCCGTAATCTTCTAGATCAACCTTTTGATAAGTGCTGACTTAGGGTTTTAAAGTTATTCAGTGTGCGAACAGTATAGGTATTTTTATACAAATCAAGTCAATATATCTTTTCTACAATGTATTTTATATGGTTAATATGTACAATAATATGGAAACCATATTTATAGAAATAAACTGATTTTAAAATATTTTTTTAGTTTTTATTATTAATGAGTGTCTTGCCCTTGCGTGTTCTTAACCAACTGCTCAATATCGGCAACATACATTTTACTTTGAGTTTTAACAATTTTCTAAATGTTCAGGTGTTAGGCAACTTTGTTGCAGACATAACATTGCTTTCATGTAAAAGAAAATTTGCTCACAGGAATAAGTTGAACCAAAAGCCGGAAGAAGAGTAAAAACAACCCTCTCTTCAAACAGATGAAAGATCTCGAGAGGGATGTCTAAGAGTTGAGAATAGCAGAAGATTTGTCTAAACTTTCACTTTTGAGAGATTTCCTTAGTTCAACAAATTGTGCCATTGGAAATTAATTGGCGTGTTACGTGTGGTACGCGTGCCTTAGGTTGCCGACTCCTGTTCTAGACGATTCTAGAGAGATTTCTTACTCTAACACTGACTGCAACTAAAGCTTAGTGTAACTAGTTTACTCTGTTATTTAACCCTTAGCATGAGGAAAAGAAGATCGGTTCATAATTTTTGCAAGGGCATTTTTTAAGAAAAAACAATGGAATTTAAAATGGCTTGCATATTTCACTTTACTCGCCGATAAACATTAAAATACGACCACATTTTGATCTTACATAATATTAAGTTATACAAAAGATCTCTAGAGGTTACAAGATGCTTAAAAAACGAAAATCTCTTTGATACACAATGATAACATTTCACATTCATGTTCAAAAGAGAACATATTCTTTTAGACTCTCATATCCCTCATATGGTTTGAGACGATAAAATAAATTCTCTTAAAAATCATAAAATAACTTTTTTTTTGTGTGCAATTACGAGATAAGAGAGGGAATGAATTCAGGAGAAAAGGTCAGTTCAGAATTATCTGAACAAAATTTTGACAGAAACCAATCCACGTGTCATAAAAAAAATTATCGATTTTTGGTGGTGTTGTTTGCGTATCAGTCTTACAAACGTGTGATTTCGAAAACTGACATAGATAACAAGAATAAGTGTTAAAAATTGATATTGTAGACAGGGGCATAAAGTTTTTCGTTTCAATTTTGAAATCACTTGATATAAATGAACAGATTCATGCGAAGAGCAATATTTATTATTTCTAAGTCAAATATAAAAAGAAATTTGATGTACATTTATAAGGTGTCAAGCTTATCTTGTTTAGAGAACACACGAATATATATATATATATATATATAGTCATCGTCAGACAGATCTGTTTCGCTGTATCACAGCTCATCAGTACAATTAGACATCCAGATTGCTTTTAACCCAGGATTGAAACCCGACCGCATTGGCGTCAGTCAGCGAGTCTACCTCTGAGCTATTGACGCTCGGTATAAGGAAGTACACTTTTAGCGTATGATGTATCATACACCAGTAGCCAGAGTGCTGTAATTCATTACTGAATGAGTGATATATATATATATATATATATATATATATATATATATATATATATATATATATATATATAGCTTTTTTCTGTTGCTGACAACATCTTTGAATTAATCCTTTTTTAATATATATATATATATATATATTAGTCATCCACATACAAGCCTGTTTCGCTGTATCACAGCTCATCAGTGTGGATGGACGCAATCACTTGCTTCTGGCCGGGATCGAAACTCGACCGATTTGGTGTCAGTCGGAGTCACTACGATATATATATATATATGTATGTGTGTGTGTGTGTCTGTGTGTGTGTGTGTTTGTGTACGTATGTTTCTGTGTTAGTATATATATATATATATATATATATATATATATATGTGTGTGTGTGTGTGTGTGTGTGTGTGTGTGTGTGTGTGTTTAATATATAAATGAACGGCGGAAGATGAGTAATTTTTTATTTATTAAATATTGTTAGTCAAATCTACTAAATTGCAGGCGCTTTATTTACAAGTATCTGCTCACCTTAATCGTGTTAGCCTCAAGGAATTTAGAGATGGACCAGTTTTGTTCGGCGTAAACGATATTTCTTCTTATTTTAAGTTCTTCTTCTTCTACTTGATTTCATTTTACTTCTTTTTTTCTTGTTCATGTTCTGATTTTTCTTTTTTCTTTTTTCTTTTTCTTCTTTTTGTCCTTTTGCTTTTCTTATTCTTTTCGCTTTTTCTTATTTTCTTCTTCTATTTCATTTTTACTTCTTTTTTCTTATTGATCTTTTTCTTCTTTTTCTGTATTTTTCCCTTTTCATTTCTCTTTTTTCTTCTTATTTTTCTTCTTTTTCGTCTTGTTCTTTTTTCTTATTCATAATCTTTTTCTTCTTTTACGTCTTTTTTACTTTTTTGTATTTCTCTCCAATTTATTTGAATTCTTTTTTATATTTTTTGCTTTTTCTCCTTTTTCATTTCTTCTTCTTTTCATTTTCCTTTTTTAACTTTTTCTTCTTCTTTTTCTTATATTTCATTTTATTTTATTTTTTGTTCTTATTCATTTTTTTTGCTTTATCTTCTTCTTCTTCTTCTTTATATAACTTAAGTTACTTTAATTAGAAAATAAGTAGTTATTATTATATTAAGAAAATACCAGACAACAGTTTTTCATTTTCTAGTCAGTATTTAGCAGCTTAAAAATATCAAAGTAAACAAGAAGCTGCTCATTCTGGCTTAATTTTGCAATTAATCAATTTTCGTAAAACAGAAAGCTGTATGCTTACTCCATCAACCAAAGAGTCGACTACATATAGCTGGTCGTTTACCTCATCAGAAGTTTACCCTACACTGGGATGAAACACTTACCCAAATCAATGTAGCGAACTCTTTTGGGGATTTAAGAGGTAAAGATAAACCCTACACTGAGATGAAACACTTACCCAAATTAATGTAGCGGACTCTTTTGGGGATTTAAGAGGTAAAGATAAACCCTACACTGAGATGAAACATTTACCCAAATCAATGTAGCGGACTCTTTTGGGGATTTAAGAGGTCAAGATATACCCTACACTGAGATGAAACATTTACCCAAATCAATGTAGCGGACTCTTTTGGGGATTTAATAGGTTTTCAATTTCAATCTGCAAAATTTTAAATGCAATATCAATTGCTATCTACTTTCCTAAATCTTTAATACTGTTTCGCTACCTAATTCTTTCATGCCAAGTGATCCCTTGTTTCTTAGTGACTTTATTGCCTTGCAACAAATAAAAAAAAACAAAAAAAAACAAAACAACAACACTAATTTAAGGTCTCATTTACTATTTAACTAAATAGTTTAACAAGGATTTTCAAGTCGTTGGTTTTTTCTTATTTTCCATACTTGAAATGCGATATTTCCGATGAGTCGAATTCTGTCCGACACTGATGGTCAGGGAATCTTAAAGGCAAACAGAACATATGGAAACAGATACGAATAGTTATGAAAGTGAATAAATCTGAATAGACTGGAATTTATTGCTACGATCAAATTGAAATAGATACGAAACGGTATGGATATATAAGGTCATAGATTGATATAAATAAACTAACTTACCTTGCTATGATGAAACTAAAATATATAGGGACAGGTAGAGATAGATATGAACATAGATAAATTGACACAAATTGCGATATATTGGATAATTTTTCTCCAATAAAGGCCCAAGCGGCACTCACGATAGAAGGTGTGTTGTTTTATGGACATAATAGTATATAGATATATACGACAGAGGATGTGTGTTGGACAACGCAACACCGTCATGTCAACACGTCCGACTGAATATTGCTGTCTGCGTGCCAGGATAACTCATCACCAGTAAAACATAACTTTTTTTAATAAACGATAAATAAATTTATTAAGGATTAAAACCTTAATTACTGATTCAGTCAGTCAGTTAAGTGCCATACGTGAAACACGCTTGAGTGATCATGTCTCGAAAGAGACATGACTGACTGGGCAGAATATTATCCCGCAGTAGGTTGCCATTGCTTTCTGTGGTAGACTAGTTGCCAGCCAAGGCTTTAAAACCCAATTTGTTCTATTATTTAACCCACAACTGGAGGGAAGAGACGGTTTAATACCTTTCCCAAGGGTATTTGGGCATAAGTCAGTGCATGGAATTCAACTGGAATTCGAACTCGGCACCCTGATTTGTCATTCCGAGTCGATATCCACTGCATCGTAACGCATATTTTTCTTTCAAAAAGGAATTTTAAAAGGTATTATGTAAAATATGAACCAGTTTTTTGTTAATTATTTTTAATAAAGTAAGTCGTAAAGAAATTTATTTTTTAATAAAGTAAATTGACATATAAAATATAATTCAATGAAACACCCCTGTTTTTAATTATTTTTTACTAAAATAAATCGAAAAATGCACGACAAAATGAAGCAGTCTTTTGTTCCTAATTATTTTTTTATAAAATAAATGTTACTCTTATATTTTCATTAAGTGAATCGACATTTTAGATAATTATCAGAATCAATAATTTTTGATTTGTTAATAAAAATAATTAAAAACAAAATACTGATTCATATTTTACATAATGTTTTTCAAATGCCTTATTAAAAACCTTTTTCACTAATAAAGCTTTTAATCTTTAATAAATTACTTGGTGGACTTGTACAACAGGTACTACTGTAATTTTTTGCTTTTCATATTTTTTAGATTTTCACGGCATTCTTATCGATTAGACCCTAAACTTTCAGATTAGCAAAAAAAAAAAACAAAAAAAAACAAACAAAAAAAAACACAAACAAAAAACTGGCAACAATTCAATATTTAAAGATTTTAGGGGTGCTCAGTTTCACATACAACGTTCTAGTAAATCGATTCCCCAAAATGGTCTTTTTCATTAATTTCTTACAAGTTTTGTAAAAAAGGGCAACAACACGTCATTGTCGTTTACTCGGACCCCAGAGGTAGTGTTTCCAATATGGGGGATCGATTTACTAAAACGTTGTATGAGAAACTGAGCACCCTCTAAAAATCTTTAAATATTGAACTTTTTGCAATTTGTTTTTGCTAATCTGAAAGTTTGGGGTCTAATCGATAAGAATAAATTAAAAAAATTAAAAAAATGAAAAGCAAAAAAAAAAAAAAACAAGGGTGTGGCTGCCAGTCGTACAGGTCCGCCAATTACTTCTATTCGGTTATGTCATTCCGGTGCTCATTCGTCGGTGTTCAGTCTGCTGTGTTTAGTCTGCGGTCTTGAGTTGTCCCTTCTGGATAGCTGTGAGTTGACCCTATGTTTGAAGTTATTAAGATTGTAGTAGTCGATTTCATGAACGGAACTAATAAGCAATATAGAAATTTTAAACAAAATGATAACACTTCTGCATCATGAAAGCACAGCTGAAACTTTTTTGGGTATATAATGAGGAAGGAAGGCTTAGGAAACTTAATCCTCACAGGACATATTGACGAGAAAAGATATATGGAAAGGCAACGAGTCCCCTTACTTGGCAATCTTGTGTGAATGGATGACAGAAAGTAGATCGGGTGCCTTAGCAAAGAGAGAAATTTTGTTAAGAATTAGAAGGAGAGCCATGATCGCTAGTGTCATTAAGGGCAGGAACATATAGAAATTAGGTGTTAGATCTTCCTTGAGTGTTTGATTAAAAGATGTTTAAATTTGAATTAGGAAACGAAATTCAGAGACGAATCAATCAATTAATCAAGTGGTGGGACGCGGAGTGTTAAGATCAATAATAAGACAGGTATGGAGTGGCGGAGAACGAGTTAAAAAATGAAGAAAATGAAAAAAGAACACCAGATTGAATAAAGAAAGAAAGAAAAAATAAAAGAATGAGTGAAAAAACAAACAAAAAAAAACGTTGTTCTTAGTGGCTTTACTCTCTTGGTTGGGGTGAATCGATTAAAAAATAGTATGAGAGTATGTCTGAACTATATGAATATGCTTTTGTTGGTTCCACTTCATTATCATTATTATATTCTTCAAATAGGCACCCAGAATAATTTTAAAACCCTAAGTCGGTACATAGTTAGCAAAAAGGTCGTCGACTCCTTGTCTAGAAGGTAAACATTTCTTTCTTTCACCAAGAAGAAATTAAGGAATATTCAGATAGCAAGGTTTTACGATAGCCGTGAAGCAGCGTAGTCATTGAAGCTATCAAACATTCGCATTTCAAAAATATTATTTACTAACAGTATAGCCCGGCGTTGCTCGGGTGTTGTAAAAGTTTTAAAACTAATCCATGGTCCTGGAGCTCAGACTCTTTGGACGTTGGCACGAAAGACTAAAAAGCAGTAGTTGTTTCCAGTTAAAGTGAAACCGTAGACTGAAAGAAAAATGAATGGTTATAAGTCAAATTTTGATTTCCTGGTATCGATATCAAATAAGTTTTTCGTCGTAAACTGAATTTTGAAGGCTACATAAGTCGTCTGAGTAAATGGTATCATGGCTAAGACTAAAACCTACAATTATACCTACTTAGAACCAAACCCGAAGCAAAAACTCACATAAAAGGGCTGAAAAAAATACAGACATACAGGCAGATAAACATATACACACACAAACATCTTGCCTTATATATATATATATGTGTGTGTGTGTGTGTGTGTGTGTGTGTGTGTGTGTGTGTGTGTGTATTATCGATTTTCTGCACTATTGTATGAACTGCAACCTTGAAACTTCTGAATATCGTTTCTTATGTCTTTGTCTATGAGTGTATCAAATTTGATAAAAATCGGACCACTCCTTATATAACCCGATTTTTTCGATTATCGATTTTCGATATTTATCGGGGGTACCTCGACACAAAACCTAGCTAAGAACACTCGCAGATTCTTATCGTACAACTGTGTAAATTTTCAAGAAAATCGGTTTAGCCGTTTTGGAGTCTATAGGTAACGGACACACACACACACACATACACACACACACACACACAGTTCCATTTATAAACACGTTTAGATATTTCTAAATTTGTTTTTAAGAATCTTTACATTCTCTTCATAGGATTAAAATATTTTACAATAAAAATTATTGAAATATAAAGAAAATGTAATACAACTGGAGTTCAAAATTAGCAACAATATTTGAATCAACAGCCATTCTCAAATTATACCAGTGCATATCTTAGAAACCATATTGAATTTACCATTCTGCAGTTCTTCACTAGAGTTATATGTTTTAATTTGATTAACTCGCAAAATATAAGACTAGTTATACAAAAATACAACTACAGTTGAACCTCGGGTCACGAACGCCTCTCATCATGAAAAAAACCGGTTCACAAACAAATTTTCTGAAAAAAAAAAATCGTCTCGGGTAATGAGCGATGTCTCGATTGAGGAACGTGCAAGCCGTGAACAAACTCGGGGTGACAAGCTGGGAATATCGACGGGAGAGCATCAGTTGCGGCCTAGCTCATGCACTTCCCTGCTAGAATTTACCGTGCCTTCTCTTGAAAACAATACATCTAAAATAAAATAAAATTAAGTTGTTGTTTATATTTTATCTGTTTAGTGTCGTGTTAAACTTTTTTGTTAGACTTGATGATTTTCATTAATTTTGCGCGTAAACTTGTGTTCAAAGTACAGTTATTTGAATAAGCGATCATCTAGGGTCTACAAACAGATTAATTGTTTATATATTTATTCCTATGGGGAAAATAGTTTTGTTTACGAACATTTCAGGTCGCAAACGGTATTAAAGTCGAGAAATGAGGTCATAAGTTATGTATTAAATATGAAGCATTTTATAACTCAAAACATGATTTGGTGGTCATAATTGTTCCAATCTTGAATGGACAATCATATGATTTCTCAGGACTAAACTAATTGATTTAAATAGATTGCTTGGCCGAACAATATATGACTTGACATCAAAACGATCAACTTAAGTTAAATAAAAACGGAAATTATGGCAGTCATTAATTCTGAAAATGCTCACAAGGGAACAAAGATCACCCAGTCGATTCTAAAAAAAGGATATGTTCGAATATCTTCCTCTTCTATGTGCCCTGTTCCTTTAAAGACGTAGGTGATCATGGCTTTCCACGTCTCCCTATCCCTGGTGGCTCTTAGCACACCTTCTCCTGTTACACCATGCAACCTTCGTTCCGTCATCCACCTGATTAGGTCCTTCAAATATGTTATACGTTGCTTTCCCCTGTCTCTTTTCCCCTCCATCTGGCCTGTTAGTATCAGGTTCTCCAAGTCTTCCTTCTTCATTGCATGTCCTAGGAACTTCAGCTGTCGCTTCCTGATACTCAGTATTAATTTCCTTTTCGTTTCTATCATTTCTAGGACCTCAGCATTGCTCACATGCTCGATCCATGATATTCGCAGCATCCTTCTGTAGGACGACATTTCAGTTGCTTCAAGTTTTTCCTTCATCTTTGATGATATTGTCCAGCATTCACTGCCATATTGAAGGACGGACAGCAAGTAGTAAACCAGTACTCTCTTCTTTGTTTCTAGCGAAATTGTCCTGTTTCTTAATACTTTACTCAACTTCTGGAATGCTTCCTTCGCCATTCCAATTCGCCTTCGGATCTCTGTGTTGCACTTTTCGTTTTCTGTTACAACACTTTCCAGGTATTTAAATGTTTGTACCTGCTTGATTCTAGTATCTCCGACCTGTATTTGGCATACTGGGCTGCCCTTTTTATTGATGAACATGCATTCGGTTTTCTTGCAGTTTATTTCTAGTCCTTTGTTGTTACTTTCTTCAGCTACCTTTTGTAGGAGGTCTTGTAGTTTCCTTTCCGTGTCTGTTGTTTGCACTGTATCATCTGCGTACCTTACGTTGTTTAAATTGTGGCCTCCGATGACAAATCCAGGCATAACATCTAGGGTCCTCAAAATATTCTCGCTGTACAAGTTGAACAGATCCGGTGAAAAGACACATCCTTACAAATAAAGAAAAGTAAAATATCCATGCACAAAATATTGCTCAGAGAAGATTCTGCCAACGTAAACCGTGTTAAATTTAGCACCAAATATAAAAATACGTGGTTGTTTTATATAAAATATATATACAGAAAAATATGTTGACATGTTTTCGGCCACACTCGATTGGATTGGGAAAGCGTATATATATATATTTTGAGTTGAATGTATGGATCGAAATCTGACAAGATGATAGAATAAAAAAAAAACGAACAAATAAGAAACGTATCTCAATGTAACATGTCTCATTTTACAAATATTATTTCAAATGTTGGAATTAATCAGATAAAATATCCACAATGCTAAAACGCGAACGTGGGCGAGACATCCCGTGATCTAATAACCTGCATCTAAGAACGCAAGAGAGACTTAGACAGATGTTCTCTCTCGTTGTACATGGAAACGACCTAGGACATGACTTGGACACACACACACACACACACACACACACACACACACACACATATATATATATAAATTTATTTATAAATGGAACTTTGTGTTTGTGCTTATATGTGTTGTGTGTGTGTGTGTCCGTTACCTATAGACTCCAAAACGGCTGAACCGATTTTCTTGAAAATTTACACAGTTGTACTATAAGCATCTGCAAGTGTTCTTAGCTGGGCTTTGTGTCGACGTACCCCTGATAAATATCGAAAATCGATAATAGAAAAAATCGGTTTATAGAAGAAGTGGTCCGATTTGAATCAAATTTGAAACACTCATAGACAAAGACATAAGAAACGATATTCAGAAGTTTCAAGGTTGCAGTTCTTACAATAGTACATAAAATCGATAATATATATATATAAAAGGCAAGATGTTTGTGTGTGTGTCTGTTTATCTGTCTGTACGTCCTTTATACAAATCCGCAATTTTTATCCGATTCTCACCAAACTTCACACAAATTCTACTCCTGCAGTTTCTTCTCTTGCACTTCACGCCTGTGGAACTCGCTCCCATATTCTTGCTTTCCTGACGGCTACAACCCCCAGAAATTTAAATACAATGTCAATACTCATCTACTAACCACTTCACTCTAGCCCTTCCCCCACCCCGTATATCCTTCCCTTTCTCTCCCCCCTTGCAACTGTCATTACACCTGCATTTTCATCTTTCTATTGCTTCATTCTAATTGGTTTGTAATCCTCTTCTCCCTCCTCTAATTCATTTTCTTTCCGTTATGTAGCCTCCCGCCCATCAGTGGCATTTACGCCTTGCCCGGAGTGAAACGATTAAAAAAAAATTCTTTAGGCTAAGTCTGAGCTCCAGAACCATGGATTAGTTTTAAAGCTTTCATTACATGCGACTAACGCCGGGCTAGTACATATATATAGATAAAATCCACTGCGAGGAAGGTTGGGACACTGTGTCAGGCCAGGAAGTTTCTTCCGCCTGAGTCCACATATACAAATCAACCATCTGACCGTGCATAGAATACAGTTGTCATATATTTTCGGGCGCCCCTACTGTCATCTCAGGGTTCTCGACAAGTTGCAAAAGAGAATCTGTAATGTGATCGGTCCCGACTTGGCAGCTCGACTCCAGCCACTTTCTCACTGGAGAGATGTGGCTCCCCTCCCCTCTCTTTTCTGAAATATTTTCATGGCTTCTGCTTCGACGAACTTAGGTCACTGATATCCCCCTCCACAAGAATTTACTCGAGCAACCAAACTACTAAATACAGCCGAAACTTCTTTTCCATCAGTTTCTTTACTGGCACTTCACTCCTGTGGAACTCCCTTAAGGAATTTAAATGCAATGTCAATTCCCATCTACTATCTACTTGACTGCGGTCATTCCCTCGTCCTTTCCACATCACCCCGTGTGTCTTGTTCTTTTTGCTTCTCAGTCTACCTTCGCAACTATTATCACACCTGTATTCCTATTCCTCTCTTTCCCTTTTTCTGACACCTCTAATAATTGGTTCGTCTTTTTCTTCACACTCCTTCTACTTAAACTTTTATGTAGCCCCTGCGCATCAGTGGTGGTATCCCCTTGTCTGGGATGAAATGATTAATATATATATATATATATATATATATATATATATATATATATATATATATATATATCCGAGTGAATAAGGAACGAAGAAAAATTTTTTTACAACGTCCAAAACATTAATATAAAACAGCGTTCGATATATAATATATAGAGCAGTGAATATTTATTATAAATTATATTTTAGAACATTTTTTTTAATCGTGTCACCCCAAGCAAGGCATTCCACTGCCACTATAGCGCAGGGGGTTACATAGAGCCGTCGGGGAAGCAAGCATGCAGTAGGGAATTCCACAGGCGGGAAGTGCGAAGAAAGAAGCTGTTAGAGTAGAAATTGCGGTTACATTTCATCGGTTTCACATCCACTACAAATTCTACATTTATTTCGACATTGAAACTACAATGTTTCATCAGGTGGTGTGGACAGGAATGGAAAGCCTCTTTTCTTATATTTGGTGAGTTGTGTGCGGGATGTTTATGAGGGTTAGTGATAAGGGAATAAATCTTGTGAATTGTCCGTTTGAACTTTGAAGAAAGTGGTGTAGATAGTGAAGGTAGTTGATTAATGAGTGTCTTGGAATTTTGTAGACAGATTTAACATTAGCAGATAGCATGTAAGTTTTATGATCTTGCGACTAGACTTTATCCTTTGGATTTCTTAGAGGATCAGAGTAGGGAGGTATAACGGGTGGGGAGGGATGGGATTGGACTTACCGCTTATTTGTACAACTATAGAATATTTTTGTATGTAAGCACAGTTTTCATAATTAATCTAATTTTGTATATTTAACCTTAATTTTGGATTTAGGAAATCGATTTTTTCTATTAAATTTTAAATTAGATCACAGTTTGTGGTGTATAATAGGTAAGATTTAATGTAAGAGGTAAAATTTAATGTTAGTATTTAAGGTAATTGGTGCGTAATAGGTAGAATTTAATGTAGGAGGTACTATGTAAAATTTAATGTGTGTATTTAATCACAGTTTTTATAATTAATCTAATTTTGTATATGTAAACTTAATTTTGAATTTAGCAAATCGATTTTTTCTATAAAATTTTTAATTTTTTTAAATTTTAAATCAGATCACGGTGTATGGTGTGTGTAAGAGTGCTATGAAGGTGTATCATTTCTAAGGGATCCTATCTCTGGCTTTTATAGTAGTTTTAGCATGATTGTAAGGTTAGATCTTTAATGTGCTTGCAGTCTACTGTGGTTTCATGTCTCTGGTTTAAAAGCTTGTTCCTATTCATATACAATTTTTTCTTGAAGACAAAGTTTTTATTTATTAATTTTAAGTTTTAATCATAATATATATATATATATATATATATATATATATATATATATATATATATATATATGGTACCAAATGCCCAGAAAGATATAAAATAAAAATATATAAATAACAGTGTTAGCAAACTTCTTAAATAGAAAACACTAAAATTCCTTTTCCCAAAGAATATTTCTAAGCGAACTGAAATGCACAAAAGAGACATTAGTCAAAAATAATTTCCCCAACTAGATCATTGTGAGACAAATAAAATGATTCTTTCGCAATATATATGACATCAGTAATATAAAAATGTAGCACAAAACATATCAATATATTTTATTGCAACCAGATGCCGAAGTAGGAAAAATTCACCACGAGGGAAATTTTTAAATACCATATTTCTACTATAAACCTGAAAAACGTATACAGTTTACAATATACGAGAAATAATAGAAAACAGTTAACCTTGTCGTTACTAACCAAAATAAACCTAAAAACAAAACTAGACGATGAGGAATATAGTGAACCAATTTCAATACCCGGTACAAGACTGTCTTGTTACATATCAATTACTTATATTGGACATACTAACACCTCATTAAGAAACATCTTAGATGTCATCAGTCAAATCAAAGTGTTATTAAAAAGAATTTTTTAACTCATGGTTCAACAGAACCACTAGGGAAAATTCTAGTTTATAACACAAAAATCCTTTTTAAATCACATAACCATTGATATCTTATTATTGGAGGTGGCCTACTGATTAACTGCAATTACTCCTGATATTAATCTGACATTGTTCAGTTGTGGAGATGTTGTTTCCTAGAAATACAAGTTACCTGACGTCAACCTAGCCGCGCATAGCACGTGATTGCTCTAAACAGTCATTTTTCCATCAGGATGCTCAAACAGTAAAACTAACATATAGTATAACACACAGGACGAATAACCCTAACCCTAACAGCCTGAAAATAGCTAAAGCACAAGCCAATAGATCGGAGCAACAAGAAGTATGAACAATTTATGTATTCTTTAACTCGTGAAAAACGGAAAAATGTTAGAAGGATAGAAAAATTAAATAAAAGATTGATTAAATCCCACGTATTCATTTAACGATTAGGTTGTTGCCCAAATATACATTAATATGTAGCATATATATATATACATGTATATATATACATACTATAGTCATCCGCAGACAGATCTGTTTCGCTGTATCACAGTTCATCAGTACGGTTAGATTCCGATCGCTTCCTAACCCAGAATCGAAACCCGACCGAATCGGTGTCAGTCAGCGATTTTACCCCTAGGCCAGGAGCGTCCGGTAAAAGATGGCGGACTTTTTAGCGCTTATAAACATGCCCAATAGCTAGAGTGCTCTAATTTCTTATTGAATTATTCATCATATATATATGTATGTATGTGTGTGTGTGTGTGTGTGTGTGTGTGTGTGTGTGTGTGTGTGTGTGTGTGTGTGTGCATACGCGTGTGTAAATTTATGTATGCATGTATGTATGTAACGTTTTGTTAATCTGTAGCTGTGTTTGAGCACATATCACTCTTTCTTTGCAAGTACTGACATTGCCATTTACTTCCCTAGATAATGAGTTTTTAAGGGAATTATGCCTGTTGATGATTTTCATTAAATATTAATTACATTATTAGAAACTAAACAGGGATTTATATTGAAAAAAAAAACAAGTGTAGTCAAACATATATATATATATATATATATATATATATATATATATATACAAATGAATAAATAACGAAGAAAATAATTGTAAGGTTCAAAACATTAATTTAAAACAGTGCTCAATATAAAAATAGACCAATTAATATTTATTAAAAATTATACTTTAGAACATGTACAAACTACAAGCTACTACAAAATTGTACATTTTGTTTCGACATTGAAAGAACAACGTCTCATCAGGGAGTTAATAATGATGGTGATAGGACATTGTTCTTTCAATGTCGAAACAAAGTGTACAATTTGTAATAGCTTGTAGTTTGTACATAATCTAAAGTATAATTTGTAATATATACACACACACACACATACACACACACACACACACACACACACACATATATATATATATATATTTGGTGTATCGAGGAAGCAGATAATTTTCTAAACATATACTGTTAAACATAAGAGATAATGAATGACTATTATGTTTAATTATGAGCCGTTCTAAACATCGTATTTTGGCTTTAATTTTTAAGCTGAAAATAAAGACAAAAATTCTCCAACATTTGGATAATTTTTTATTAAGTTGGTTCTAAGCTTTCGGCTCACATGAGCCACCTTCAGAAAGGTTACAAGGACGTAACATAAAACATCCACCATCAGAAACGATTTTATCTTGTGTTGACATAAAATTTTGCTAAGCAACAATGACAGTTACCAAAAATAGCAAACGCAGTTCGTAAATTTGTAATGCGGTCCTATGACGTCACACCGCGTGAGAGCTCGAAATGTTAACAGAACCATATATTTAAATGCAATGTAATGTGTTATGACCAGATTTAAACGTGATTTTATTAAGTGTGGGTTGTTTGGATTTATTGTAGATGGCTCCAATATCTGAAGGTTCTTTTTACTGTGTGTATGAGTGAGGATTATTGTATTGTTGACCAAAATCTGTCTGATATTACCTACATAGCTATGTTTTTTAAGAAATGTTATTTAATTGTACATTGTACTCTGATCAGAAAGGGTGACAGGTAAGTATATATATATATATATATATATATATATATATATATATATATATACACAGTGGTAAGATATATATATATATATATATATATATATATATATACACAGTGGTAAGATATATATATATATATATATATATATATATATATACAGTGATAAGATCTGTTTCGCTGTGCGGGTAGATGTTTTCAATCCTAGAATAGCCAGGATTGAAACCCGAACGATCAGTCGGCGATTCTACCTCTGGTCTATGAGCGCCCGGTAGAGGAAGGCGGACTTTAGCGTGATATATATGCAATGCAAACACACGCCAGTAATCGAGAATGTTCAAACTAATTACTGACTGAGCATGCGTAAATGCGTGAGTAGCTGCTGTTTTCATAAAGTCTACCATTCCTCCATAGTGCTCAATCGGGGTGTGAGAGCGTAATATAGCTATGTATACATGGATGTATGTCTTTGAAAAATATTATTGTATACGATATTCATCAAATACTTTTGATGCAGTTTCGATAAGGGGAAGAATGGTTTGGTGCCCGAATATGTCATATTCAGGAAAAAGGTTTTTTTTTGTTAGAAGAATCTGTGATGAAGAACTAAAATTTGATATCGTATTAACGGTGTTGTGAGAGAACATTATGGTTTGAATGTTCTACCCTAAATGACACCGTCAGAGAAATCAGAAAGTACCAATTTCTTACTGTATCGCCAATTTTAGCTCAGTAACTTGGATTTAACACCAACCTCAAGTATATGCAGGCGTCGACTCTTCATTTGCGCAAACATTACCTCTCCCCATACATACATAGATACATGGATTCACTCAGAATATTCCTCGTGAAATTCAGCTACAACTTAAGGTGTATGAATGGTGCATTAGGTTTTAGAAAGGATGGAAATGAAAAGGAAATTAATACTGAGAATCAGGAAAAGACGGCGGAAGTTCTGGGAACATGTGATGAGGAAGGAAGGCTTAGAGGATATGATACCCACAGGTCAGATAGAAGGAAAGAGAGACAGGTGAAAACAGTGGATAACATATTTGAAGGGCCTGAGCAGATAGATGGCAGGTTTGGGTAGGGTAACAGGAGAAAGCGTGCTAAGAGCTACGAGGAATAGGGAGACGTGGAAGACTATGATCGCCTACGTCCTGAAAACCCACTGACGCCATTTCGGTCGGGTTTCAATCCTGGGTAAAAAAGCAATCGGAGTCTAACCGTACTCATTGACTGTGATACGGCGAAACAGATCTGTCTGCGGATGACAATATATATATATATATATATATATATATATAGAGAGAGAGAGAGAGAGAGAGAGAGAGAGAGAGAGAGAGTATGACCCTTCTAAATACTAGATTCGGCAATGTATTATTCATTACATTCTTATTGGCTGCCCAATCGTAATTTAGATTCAAGGGTAGCTGAACCAAGAAAATTGGCTACTTGATTGACATGGCATTTGATATTTCAGTCTGAAAGCAACAAGAGTGCTGTCAGTAGGTCAAATGCAAGTGCTGTGAATTTTGAACTCATTTCTCTGCAGTGACCTTTCAATATGGAAACCGAAACGGAAGTAGAAAATTAATAACAAGTTTCTTGAATTTTTAAGGAATCGAAATTGCTAAACCCATTGATCATTAATACAACCAAATAATAGAAAAATGCTTTGCTTTCAATGAAATCCTAATTCTTGAAAGAACTTTGTTAAGGAACGAAAATAATTTCTTTTTAATAAATCAAAATATGGAAAAGACCCAGACATAATGTGGAGTATAGTGAAAACAGCCAAGTCTTACAACGGTGTCAAAATATATAAACTGTACCAGGAAGAAAATTTAGCGATTATGCAA
This sequence comes from Ascarosepion bandense, assembly GCA_037127315.1. Classification (NCBI taxonomy): domain Eukaryota; kingdom Metazoa; phylum Mollusca; class Cephalopoda; order Sepiida; family Sepiidae; genus Ascarosepion; species Ascarosepion bandense. The sequence continues at coordinate 1,034,017 of JBBBDQ010000121.1, read as the reverse complement.
TATCTAAACTCAACTTAACTATTAAATGAAAGAATAGAAATTATGACTAAATGTAACCATACTAAAAAATACCTATTACGTTCATACAAGCATGGATGAAAACGTTATAATTTCTTCTAATTTTAAAAATTGCGCGTTTAAAAATTCCCCGTCAAGTAAGCGTTCTTAAAAAAAACCGGTTAACGGAAAAATCAGTTATTTATTGCAAATCGCCTGAAGACGCCACTCCTGGTAGAAACATATGTTGCGTAATAACTTGTTTACAAATGAAGAATATTGAAAAGTACTACAATATTATTGTATTGAACACTTTTAAATACAAATGTGCACTGGTTTAATTTTATTATGACCAAAAACTAAGTAATTAAGCAATACATGATGGACTCTTCCGTCGATTTCGACGTATGAGTGTCTAAAACAGAAATCACTTCGAATGTCTATGACGGTTGTAAGATTTCAATCCAGCGAGTGATTTAAAGACAAGACCACAAATAGGACAAGTGTGAAGAGTATCAGAAAGACGACTTGCTGGCTGGGTCAAACGCAGCTTCGTCCTGGATCTTGTCTCCTTGGTGTTTCTCAACACGACTTTCTTTAAAACTCTTTATTCCATTCTTAAAGGTAGCTCTCCATCTGTTTCTGTTCTGTGATAAATCCGCAAAGCTTCCAACAGGGAAACCAATTGATGAAAGATTATGTTTCAGCTTGTCCCTGTAACGAAGCCAAGGCCTACCTGTATTTCTTTTCCCATCCTTAAGTTCATTATACATAAGAAGTTTTGGTATTCGCTCATCACTCATTCTCACCACATGACCAGCCAAACTATGTTGGGACTGCATGAGGAACGTTTCAATACCTCCAATCTTACATTTTGCCAACAGGTCAGCATTTGGTACTTTATCTTTGACCGTGCATCCAAATATGGGGCGAAGACAGCGTTTGTGGAAGACATCGAGTTATCTGCGATCGATATAGTGTCCACGTCTCAGATCCGCACAAAAGGATGGAAAGGATCACAGATTGATAAACCTGGATCTTGGTGCCAATTCTCACTCCCCTCTCGTCCCATATCCGATGATGAAGCCTTCCAAAAGCATTAGAGGCTATGGCTAAGCGGTTGGTAATTTCATCATCAAGTGATGCATGCGAGTTTACAACACTTCCTAAATAAATATGTGAACGATTTCACATACTTCAGATTTTTGCCATCAACTGTTATAGAAATGTCTTTAAACCTGTGAACAGGTAGTTGTTGCTTCACACCTTTGATCTGTTTGGGAATAAGAGGAGGTTGATGCACAACCTCAGTTTTCTTTATGCTGATGGTGAGTCCAAAAGTCCTGCATGCTTCCGACAGATGATTCGCCATTTCCTGGGCTTCTTCAAGAGATCTTGCTACAAGAGCTGCGTCATCTGCGAACCACAGATCATGTATGACGCTTGAACGTACACCAGTTCTCGCTTTGAAACACTGATTGTTAAAGAGTCCGCCACTCGCGTGAAATTGAAATTGAACACCCCCAGTCGAATCAGCAAATGCGTATTGGAGCATCACCGAGAAAAACAATGCAAAAAGAACTGAAGACATGATACAAACCTGTTTTGTACAATTAGAAACCTCTCCGTCACATACAACAATGCCCTTCATGCCCTGGAGGAAAGATATGATGGCATTAAGCATGTTATCAGGAATACCGTGTTTTTTGAGAACCTTCCACAATGCCTCTCTATTCACGGTGTCGAAGGCCTTGGTCAAGTCCACAAACAGCATGTACAATTCCTGGGTTTTCTCACTCACTTTCTCGGCAACCTGACGAAGGAAGAAGATCACGTCAATGACACCACGGCCAGCTCGAAAGCCACATTGCGCCTCAGGATAAATTTCATCAACGAGATGTTGGATTATTCTGTTTAGAATGAGTCGAGCTAAAATCTTTCCTGCAATGGACAAGAGAGAAATCCCTCGGAAGTTGTCACAGATGTTTCGGCTACCCTTGTTATTAAAAAGATGAAAGCGCCCTTGAAATTTTGCGTTACATACCCATGTTTCCAGATGTTAACAAAGAGGTCCAAGAGCTTTTTTTATCAGTTTTGTGCAACCATATTTATATATCTCAGGTGTAATTCCATCCTTTCCCGGTGCCTTGCCCAACAAAATCTGCTTGATCACATCTTTGGTTTCTTGAAAAGTCGGAAGATGGAAGAGCTGGGGTATTTCCGGCCGTTGAGGAATTGAAGCAATGACCTCTTCATCTACTTCTGAGTTAGAGTTGAGAACAGATTTAAAATGTTCCCTCCAGCGTAAAAGAATATCTTTTTTGTCCGTTTGGAGTGTTCTGCCATTTGCAGAAAGAACTGGTGAGTTTCCACTATCCCTTGGACCATAAACCTTTCTCAAACCCTCATAGAAGGTTTTGGTATCTTTCCTGTCCGCTGCCTGTTGGAGTTCAGCAGTTCTGGTGGACCACCAAGAATCTTTCATATTGCGGAGAGTAGTTTGAAGCTCATTTTTACATTTCTTGTATGCTTGACGTTTGGCAAACGAGTTCTTATCATTGAGCCACGTTCTGTGCATATCATGTATTTGGTTGATCAAATTTTTAATTTTCTCGTTGTTATCGTCAAACCAATCCTGTTGTTTACGAATAGGGATCCCAAGTAGTTCAAATGAGGAAGAATAAACTACATCTCTAAAGCTCTTCCAAGACGCTTCGATGTCGTCGGTTATCTCCATTGATTCATGTGATTGGTCCAGGTTATGAAAATAGTTAATCCCTTTTCTCACTATTTTCATTGATGCGTTTCGGTACCGCTGTCCTTCGGAGCCTTCTCTGCGCCATGCGGAAAAAGACCTTGCTGAGAAGGAGAGCATGATCCGAAAGGAAGCGGGTGTCATGAAACGAACGAGTGATGGAGATGTCTTTCACGTCTCGCCTCCGAGTTATTACGTAGTCTATCAGGTGCCAGTTCCTTGATCTGGGGTGCATCCAAAAAGTCTTATTGTGATTTTTCTGTTGAAACAGAATGTTCGTGATGGTAAAACCAAAATCACTGCAGATAGAGAGAATACAAAGACCATTTGAATTCATACGCCCCACACCGTGATGTCCCAAAACCCCTTACCATTATGAATTCAAACAATACACACACACACACACACGCATATATATATATAAATATATATTCTTTAATTACTTAGTTTTTGGTCATAATAAAATTAAACCAGTGCACATTTGTATTAAAAAGTGTTCAATACAATAATATTGTAGTACTTTTGAATATTCTTCATTTGTAAACGAGTTATTACACAACCTAGGTTTCTACCATGAGTGGCGTCTTCAGGCAATTTGCAATAACTGATTTTTCCGTTAACCGGTTTTTTTAAGAACGCTTACGTGACGGGGAATTTGTATACATATATATATATATATATAAATATATATATATCCTGTAAAGGAATATCAGTGAAAAATAAATGTAAGAATTATACTTAACACGGGAAATAGATATCAGGGATTTATTATACGAAGGTGCAATAAATCATAAGGTATACAATAACAATAAACGAATAGGAGCGGAATAATCTATCAAGTAGAGAATGTCTTCGCCTATGACGTATGCCTCTCGGTTCCCTCTAGTCAAGCGTGTCACTGTCCTTTATAGACTAGATCATTCCATTATGGGGTATGCTAGGATGTTCCACTATAACATATATATATATATATATAATCATCCGCAGATATCACAGCTCATTGGTACGGTTAGACATCCGATTGTTTCTAGCCAGGATTGAAACCCGACCGAACTGACATCAGTCGGCGATTCTAGTGCTCGTTAGAGAAAGGTGGACTTTATGTAAACACACCGCATTAGTTTTATGCACGCACGCACACACACGCGCGCGCGTGCGTTCGCGCGTTCACGCACGCACGCTCATCAAAAATATACAGTTGACTTTTCTATTCTAATGGATAGGAAATTAAGAATTAAAATCAACTTTCTTCTTCACTTTTACAAAAATTCACAATGACGTGTGAAATAATGATTTTGCCAAATAGAAAAAGGATTGACCACGTGCTTAAAGAAAAATTCGACACCCGATTTCGTGAATATATGTTAAATTGATTTTCTGACTAATGAAAGCGATTTGCAAGACTAAAAAGACGGGAGCAGCGAGACGACACATTAAAATGTAACGGGAGAAACTTCAAGTCGACCCAGACGTAAAGTCGCGTCGCACACTTGTCCTCTTTCTCCTTCTTTCTCGTGTGCTGATTTCTTTTACTTCTTCTTCTCCATTCAAAGACATTCCTACCAAACAAACGCTTATACATACATGCGTACGCACAAACTCTTTCCAATAAATTACTACTACGAACATTTCTACAACTCTTGATACCCTTAACTTTCTCATTAAACATTAACTTCTACAATTCATGTTATCTTTCCTATTAAAAAATTCTATTTTAAACATGCATAATGTATATTTCTATTCTTCCACTATTCCTCACTAAGCCACACATTCCTACCTGCTGATAACCTTCTGAAAATAACGAATAAAATCTGTAAGCTGTAGAGAGTTCAGCCGAATTAATAAACATTGACCATCTATTGACCCAACAGATTCACTATCTCCAATAATGAGGAGGGAGAACAAGAAACATTTGACACTCACAGATCATTGAAATGTAGAAAGACAGAGGAAAACAGCACATAACATTTCTAATGAGCTTGTGTAAGTGGTTTGAATATATATATATAAAAATACAATTTAATAAGAGCTAAAAGGGTAGAAAGTTGAGGATAGCCATAGACGCCCACGTCCTGAAATGACACGGCATGTAGACTCAGAAGAAGAATATTGCAACTACCAGCCTGAGCACTCGAGAAAATGTACATTGTGGCTTGGTAAAAATGAGTCTCCCTACTTTTTAGAAGAAACAACCGGCCAATTCGGTGTGCTTTAACCCGATCGGCCTCGGAGTGCGTCACAGCCCAGTATTTACGCGTTTACTTGGCGGTTACGTTTTCCTTGGCCAAACGGTCTATAGCACAGCGGAAGAGAAGCTGGGACGAAGATTCATATCCTACCAGATGGCTTTTCTCGAGTGCGAAATAGACGTAATATATGCTGTATGTTCCAAATACGGGTATCGATTAAAAATAACTTTTCAAGTAATAACAATTTCGGATTAGAATGAATCCATTATTTCTTTAGAAATTCATGCCTTTGGAAAGGAAAATATTGTAAAAAGTAACGCTGCTGAACAGTCTTTGAGGTTTAAAAAAGAAATCATTCGATCAGCGGTCGAGAGCGAGGGAAAATTTATTCACCCCCAAATCATTTTACCCGACCGACTTCATTTTTTTAATAGTCACCTTACGTAAACATAGCCTGAATTGCTGACGGAAAACAAAAAATGAAATTTTAGTTAAAATTTCGAAAGTGTTAGAAAAGATTTAAAAAATTAAAAAAATAATAACAAAATTTGATCTTTCCTTTTATTAATAGCATAAACATTTTGACGATAAAACTTTGTTCTTACTGAGCCCTTTTACCATCATGATATGCTGTTTTTTTGGCAATTGAGTGGAGGTACCTAAATTCGTAGTTTCTTTCTTATGTTTGACTACAACTTTCTTCTCATAGATGATAAAAAATGACAAATCTGATTTTTTTCAAAGATTTTCTATAAAAAAATCACTTACTTGTATAATTTGTTTTTCGGTGCGAGGTTGAAAAAGATATGCGTATATTTTTTCTTTCTTTTAAATGTTCGTTTTAACTTTTCTTAAGCAGAGAGGAAATATAGATGTTGAGTCAAGGATAATATTTTTTCCAACTGATTTTCTAAAAATCTGTCAGCGTCTTTAATCTGGGCGACAGAGACATTTTGGCTCCACTCTGGAAGCGTTAATTAAACGAATGTTTGCAATGACCGAGACGATAAAAGCGAGACAGGAGCTTGTGAATGTAAATTCCATTTGTCAAATCTTGCTTTGATGATTGCGGCATGTCACCGTCGTTTGTTTAACCACACGTTTTGATGTAAATCAGGCGCCATGCATAAGATGAAAGAGTTCAATAATGTCATTGTGGGTCATTCTAAGTAACTTGTGAATCTTCAATGGCATACTTTTGGGTTGTAAAAGGATACAGATTTCCTTGTTCTATATTTGAAGGAACACCTACCATTGCGAGATCTTTAATCGACCGCGAGCGAATAAACAATAAACTTTAATCGCGCAATTAAGTTTTTAATCGACTTATTCGATCAGGCGAGTGAAATCTTAAAGGCTGCTGCTCACTACGCCGGACCTTGAACTTGGTTCGACAGTTCCGTTTACACTACTCGAAACTCTTTCTTTTTCTTACCTCAGTTTTTTTTAGAAACACTGTCAACGTATGACTTGATGATCATAAAATGTTTCACTAATCGCTTAAGGAATATTCATATTGTCCATATTTTACAAATTGTCTTGAATTCACCTCTAGAATAAAATTAGTCCAAGCGCGTGATGTGGCTTCCCTGTGCCTCTTCTACAAGTACTTTCATGGCTTCTACTCCGATGAGCTTAGATCACTGGTGCCGCCTAAGCACGAATTTACACGAGATACTAGATTAGCAACTAGGTACCACCCTTTTACAGTTAAACAAATAAGATGTAACCGTAAATTCTACTCCAACAGCTTCTTTTCTCGCGTTTCCCGCCTGTGGAACTCCCTTCCACAAGTCTGCTTTCCCGACAGCTACAATCTCCAGGTGTTTAAATGTAGAGTCAATAGACACCTCCTATCACACTAACTCCCAATTATTCTCAGAACACTCTCATCTACCCAACCCTCATTCTCGGTATCCTGACCCGCCTATCACCCACCCTCTGACATTTCCTATATTTAATCATCCTTTCTCCACTTTATGTAGCTCCCTGCGCAGTAGTGGCAGTGACATGCCTTGCTCGGGGTGAAACGCTTCTAATATATATATATATATATATATATATATATATATATATATATATATATATATATAAATTCATAGAAACAAAAACAAAAAGCAAAATTCTTTTATGGAAGAATTTGTATTTTTTTTTATATTCAGCGCAATTTAGATACGACGGGACTTAATTTACTCGATGCTGTCAGGATCGTATTTACCAGTGGAAAAAAAAAAACAACATATATCACCATCTTGGGAACAATGCGTTGAACTTAAATTGGTAATGAAGGTGGGGATGAAGCAGTATTTTCAGTAGAGCATCAATCACGACCTGTCAATGTATGACGTCATATTGACGAAGTATCTTATCAGGCCCTCGAGGAAAAACACATTTCTAGCATGATATCTCGTCAGCCGATACCGAATAGTCATGATCAGATTTTCCGGTGTTGTGTCAGTGACACATATGATGACAGTCAGTTGGAAGAAACCGCCCTCTTGTCAGGTTCATTAATGTCGCTTGAAGTCATATATTTAAGAAAAATAAGATAAGAAGAAAAAGTCGAAGAAGAGAAAGGAGAAATAGAGGAATAAGAATAGGCAGAAAAATAGAACAAGAATAAAAAACAGAAGCATTCTTAGAAGAATTTACAGAAACAGAAGAAGGCATAAAAGAAGAAAAGAAAGAAAAATTAAGAAGGGAAAAGAAGAAGAAAAAGAAAAAGAAAAGAGTTAGAAAAAAAAGAAGTAGTCGAAAAAGAAAAAGGTAAAAGACGAAGAAGAAATGGAAGCCGAAGAAGAGGAGGATAGTGAAGAAAGTGAATATTAAAGAAGAAAAAATAAGAAGTAGAAGTAGAAGAAGAAGAGAGTATTAAGAAAAATATAATCAAAAAAGATGAAGCAAAAGAAGGAAAAATGGAAGAAGAAATAAAAATGAAGAACAACTAAGAGAGGAAAAGTAGAAAAAGAAACAGAATTAAAAGTAAGAGGTGTAGCAGCAGAAGAAAAAATTAGGAGACGAAGAAGAAATGTAAGTCAAAGAAGAAGAAGACGAAAAGAAGAGAAGAAATGAAATAGGAAGAAAAAAGAATCATGAGAAGAAAGCAAAAAAGGTAAAAAATAAGAAAGTGAATTTAAAGAAAGAATAAGGAAGGCACGAATAAGAATTAAGGAAGGAATACGAGAAAAAAGAAACAGAATGAGGATAGTCGTAGTAGAAGAAGAAAAAAGAAAGAAAGAACGAAGAAGGTACGAATAAGAATTAACGAAAGAATACGAGAAAAAAAAAAGAAACAGAATCATGGTAGTCGTAGTAGAAGAAAAAAAAAGAAAGACAGAATGAAGAAGGTACGAATAAGGAAAGACTACGAGAAAAAAAACAGAATGAGGATAGTCGTAGTAGAAGAAGAAAAAAGAAAGACAGAATGAAGAAGGTACGAATAAGGATTAAAGAAAGACTACGAGAAAAAAAGAAACAGAATGATGATAGTCGTAACAGAAGAAGAAAAAATAAAAAATGAGGTAGGTACGAATAAGAATTAAGGAAGGAATACGAGAAAAAAGAAACAGAATCAGAATGGTAGTATCAGAAGAAGAAAAAAATAAAGAAAGAATGAAGAAGGTACGAATAAGAATTAAGGATGGAATAATAGAAAAAAAGAAACAGAATGATGATAGTCGTATTGGAAGAAGCAAAAAATGAGGAAGGGATGAATAAGAATTTATGAAGGAATACGAGAAAAAAGAAACAGAATGAGGATAGTCGTAGTAGGAGAAGAAAAAGAAAAAATGAGGACAATACGAATAAGAATTAGGGAAGGAATAAGAGAAAAAAAAACAGTATGAAGATAGTCGTAGTAAAAAAAGAAAAAGAAAGAAAGAATGAAGAAGAACTCAACCAAAAAGAAAAAAAGTTGAAGAAATCAAATTCGATCAGTTATCAATTCAGTCAATATTGATTAAGAGACAGGATGTCTTGAAAATAGTTCATCGTGGAGTTTAAAAAAAAATCCTTTTTACCATTTTTTTCTTTATATTTTGTTTTCGATATTGTTGTTGGTTTTATTTCAGCTGACAAACCCGATGTTCGCTGCAGTCAATTTAAATGTCACAGCGAAATGTGCGACAGAGAAGATGCGAAAAGAGTGCTCCTCCTCCCCAGAACACGGTCCCACCCACCTTTGATGTGGAAAAGCTGGAGAAATGCAACGGAAAGAAAAATAGTAAAGAATATGGTTGTCATATTCTTTATTTTTTCCTTTGCCCAAGCAGAAATATGCGGTTGCAACGAATCCCTGTTGAACACACACACACACACACACACACACACACACACACACAGTTTATATTGATGCATAATGATTTTTGGAGCCTAGGCGATTATCTAAACTTATTTATAAATGGAACTTTGTCTGTGTGTGTGTGTGTGTGTGTGTGTGTGTGTGTGTGTGTGTGTGTGTGTGTGTGTGTGTGTGTGTGTGTCCGCTACCTATAAACTCCGAAACGGCTGAACTGATTTTCTTGAAAACTTACACAGTTGTACTATAAGCGTCTGCGAGTGTTCTTAGCTAGGTTTTGTATCGAGGTACCCCCAATAAATATCGAAAATAAAACATCTTGCCTTATATATATATATATATATATATATATATATATATATATATATTATCGATTTTCTGTACTATTGTAAGAACTGCAACCTTGAAACTTCTAAATATCGTTTCTTATGTCTTTGTCTATGAGTGTATCAAATTTGATTAAAATCGGACCACTCCGTCTATAACCCTATTTTTTCGATTATCGATTTTCGATATTTATCAGGGGTACCTCAACACAAAACCTAGCTAAGAACACTTGCAGACGCGTATAGTACAACTGTGTAAATTTTAAAGAAAATCAGTTCAGTCGTTTCGGAGTCTATAGGTAATGGACACACACACACACACACACACAGAGACACAGACAAAGTTCAATTTAAGTTTAGATTTAGATATTTTGCTCTGTTATATTGAGCACTGTTCCATTCACACCTGATAAATATTTATATACTGATGTATATACGCGTATACGCATATATATGTATTTATTTACCACCTTATTTATCCATCTATCTATCTATCTATCTATCTATATATATATATATATATATATATATATATGTATGTATGTATGTATTATGAATTATACTTTAGAACATGTACAAACTACAATCTACTACAAAATTGTACATATTTTTTTGACACTGAAAGAACAATATCTCATGAGTTAGTTAATAATGATGGTAATAAACGCTATTTTTTTAAAATAAAATTTATGGAAATTCACATTCTTGTTCAAAAAAAAAATCGTGCTCGGTAAAGAGGATAGGAAAGATGAGAAAACAAAAAAAGAAATCAAGAAAAAGGAGGAAAAGAAAAAAGAAGAAAGAGAAGGACACAAAGGAAATAAAAAAAACAAAGTGGAAAACAATAGAGAAAGAAAGAAACAAGAAGAAAGAGTCAATGAGAAACGGTTCAGAGAGAAATTAACCCTAAATTTGGGTAGGAAGTAAAATATCAGAACTTAAGTCACTGGTGCCTCTGCAACAGTTGTTTACTTGTGCAACCAGACTGGCAACTGGGTCTCACCCTTTCACAGATCAACCAAATGCAGACGACAATTCTACTCCTGCAGCTTTTTTCTCGCACTTCCCGCCTGTGGAACTCGCTTCCTTATTCTTGCTTTACTGACGTCTACAACCTCCAGGAGTTTAAATAAAAGGCCAATTCTCATCTCTTAACTACTTGACTCTAGTTCTTTCCACACCGCCCTGTATATCCTTTCCTTTCTCTCCACCTTTGCAACTGTCATCACACCTGTATTCCCATCCTTCTCTTGCTCCTTTCTAACTCTCCTCTAATCTTTTTACTTTTATGTAGCCCCCTGCATATCAGTGGCATTACCGCCCTTCTCGGGGTGATATGATTAAAAAAAATACATGGATCGCTTACGCCGCGTCTGGGCTTAACAAAGATGAAAAAGTAAGAAAATGTACGAGGTGGGGAGAAAATGAGAAAAAGTACGAAAATGCACAGAGGGAGAAGAAAGTGGTGAGGAGACAACAGAAGCTGTAAAGAAATAGAAATTTCAAACTGGTCGGAAATGAATTGTAGATAGATACATTTGTTCGTAACATTGTATGAAACTAAACTCTTTATCATATTTAAAAAAAATGATGAAACCACATACAGAAATATGGGAATTGTTAAAAAAGCGCAGATCTGAGGACGTTTAAAAATCCAAGACGAAGATATAAATTCATTAGTCCTAATATAATAAATTGGGGGGGAAAAATATTAAAATTAAATTTAAATTAAAAATAATAAAATTAAAAGAAAAATTAAATTAAGAAAATAATAAAAATGAAAAGAAATATTAAATTAAAAAGTAAAAATTAAAATTAAATTTTTAAATTTAAAGTTCAAAACATTAAATAGATCACAAATTGTAATAGAAAATATATATCTATCTATCTATCTATCTATCTATCTATCTATCTATCTATCTCAGTCTGTTCATATCTATCTATCTATCTATCTATCTATCTATTTCCATTCATTCATTCATTCATCTATCTATCTATCTATCTATCTATCTATCTATCTATCTATTTCCATTCATTCATTCATTCATTCATTCATCTATCTATCTATCTATCTATCTATCTATCTATCTATCTATCTATCTATCTATAAACTATATGGATACCACACAAGTATGCTAGATGAACTCAAAAATTAATATTCAGAAGCCAAACTGATAAGAGCCATTCGTTCTGTCGATGTGAATGCAGTCTTACATATTTGTCCATACCTTCTTTGTGCCGTGTCCTTTCAGGACGTAGGCGATTATTGACGTTCACTTGATGTTATCTCTTGTGGCACTTAGGAATTTTCCTTTTGGTATCTCTACCACACTCTGTTCCGTCAGCTCAAGCCATGTCTCGCGCTGATATCTGCTGTTTCTCTTTCCTTGTATCCGTCCTGTGAGTATTAGATTTTCCAAGCCCTCTTTCCTCATTACGTGTTCAAGAAACCTTAGCTGTCTTTTCCTGATGTTAATTATAAGTTTCCTAGTCATTTGCATTCTCTCCAAAACCTTGTCGTTTCTTGCATGTTTTGTCCAAAGTATCCTCAGCATACCTAGTTATCGCAATATGTTTATGTATATCAATCAGTCAGTTAAGTGCCATTCGTGATACACAAAGGGACATGACTGACTGGGCAGAAGATTATCCCGCAATAGGTTGCCAATACTTTCTACGGTGGACTGGTTGCCAGCCAAGGCTATAGGACACAATCTGAACTAGAAGCAGAGAAGAGAGTACTGGATTGCTATGTGATGTCAGTTCTTCAATATGGCAGGGAATGTTGGACAATATCAACAAAGAAGAAGGAGGAAAGCAATGAATTTAAAACCGTTTGGCAATTTTTTCCCGTTAAACCTACTGATTTCAGAAACCACATATATAACGCGTAATAATGGGCAAAACCGTTGATTGCTGAATTTAATGGCGTCGTGAGTTCGAGTTCAATCCTTGGGTTGGTCTGTATCTATTAGACTCAGTAGAAAATTAGTTGTTTGATTTCACAAAAAAATAATTTCTGGGAAAAACTTATCATGAAAAAGTTTTTATTATTATTCATATTTGAAAACATTGTCAGAAAACGCTTTTATAGTTCAAAATGCAGTGATTTTCAAATATCAGTAGGTGTTAATCGCATTGTGGTACAGTTCTACATAAACGTCGAGAAATAGAATTTTATTAACACTTCGTTCATATAACATTTTTAGTAAAGAGACTTTTTAAAAGTTAACTTTATTCACTTAATATCTATCTATCTGATTACCTTATTCCTTTCTTTCTTTCTTTCTTTCTTTCTTTTTCAATGAATTTATTTAGTTATCTATCTATCTATCTATCTATCTATCTTTATTTATTTATTTATTTATTTTTCAATGACTTTTTATCTATCTATCTATCTATCTATCTATCTATCTTTATTTATTTATTTTTCAATGACTTTTTATCTATCTATCTATCTATCTATCTATCTATCTATCTATCTATCTTTATTTATTTATTTTTCAATGACTTTTTATCTATCTATCTATCTATCTATCTATCTATCTATCTATCTTTATTTATTTATTTTTCAATGACTTTTTATCTATCTATCTATCTATCTATCTATCTATCTTTATTTATTTATTTTTCAATTTGACTTTTTATCTATCTATCTATCTATCTATCTATCTATCTATCTGATTAACTTTCCTTTTCAATAACATTATATCTATCTATCTATCTATCTATCTTTATTTATTTATCAATGACGTTTTTTCTATCTATCTACCTATATTTATTTATTTATTTTTCAATGACTTTATATCTATCTATCTATCTATCTATCTATCTAACTATCTATCTATCTATCTATCTATCTATCTATCTATCTATCTATCTATTACACTCTGTTCATCTATCTATCTATCTATCTATCTGTTTGTTTTCATTTTTCAGTATGTCATGTTGTCTCTCTAAATCATTTAAAAACGTACGCGTTTCTGTGTATGGTCGTATTAGTCCATTTTTCTTGGTTTTGTGTACAAATGCATTTGACCTGACACAAAAATGCCAGGTCATTTTCCCCTTACATATATATTTGACCAAAACATCAAGCATTTATTAATCTGTTGTAGCTGTTCGTGTTACTTTTCGTCCAACATTAACAAAGTTCCACAACATTGAACAGTTAGCTAACAGTAGTGAAGTGTTTGGTAATATCGGTCTACCTATATGGAAGTGAATATGAGACGTTAGCTTCATAGGTGAAAAAGAGTCTTAAGACAACATAAATGTCGTTGAGTAAGAGAATGATGAGTTTATAAGGGACTGAAAATGTGGGCAGCGTCTAAGTCTTAAGAATTGTGGAAACAAAAAAGACATTTATACATAGAATCAAACAGAAAAAATATCTAGAACATACAATGAGGAATGAGGCATTTGAAGAATTTGACACTCACGTTACAGTTTGAAAGCAAGAGGGACAGAGGAAAACGGCAAAGAGCCTGTCTAATGGGTGTGTATAAATGGTTGGCAGGACAAGCACTAGAGAGAGCAAAAGGACAAATTCCACTTAAACCTACATTAAGCAACACCAGCCAGCATTTGAATAATCGTATTTCTTTTCTAGGTTGAAAAAAAGAAACGCTATTTTGAACATTTAATCCCATACAAACAAAGTATTGTTTACAAGAATCACAAATGAATAATTCGGTGTCTGGATTGGGGACAATGTCAAACAAAATGAAATCCTTGGTGAAGTTTGTTTTTTTATATATTTGTGGATTGCCGGTAAACTGGACAAGCTGTTACTGCGTAACGACACAATAAGAGTCCGATTCATATTAATGACACATTCGAATAGAAAATAGATTTTCTATTGTGTTATTTAACTCGTAGTTAGTGGCAGAAAAATGGATTCATGCCTTTCCCAGTATTGGTGCAAAAATGAACGCAATAGAGTTTGAATCTGTCTCGCCGGTTCCAGTTTTCAATACGGATTGAGATTGCCCATGTTCATGCCTTCTGAACATATACCGAATCCACTGATTCTTCCATCATCTTGTTCTACCAACCTTACGAAAATATCTTGTTACTGGTATGCCACGATTACGAATCGAAAATAATATGGCAGATTAAATTTTTTAATCATTTCACTCCAATCAAGGAGACAATGCTGCTAGAACGTAAGGGGAGTGAAAGTGAACAAGACTGAGAAGACTGACAATCAGTTTGATTGAGGAAAGTACAAACCAGGAAAGGGGTTTAAGAAGGCAGAATATATCGATCGACGTGGCATTTTTTAAATTTTCAAGATTGTAGCTATCAGGTAAACAAGAAATTATGAGGTGGCTGCACGGGTGGGAAAGCAAGTAGAGAAGTAAAAGTGGCAGTTGCATTTAACTACATTAGCAGTGAAAGGGTGGGACCTAGTTGCCAATCTAGTAGCACGTTTAGATTCATTATTTCGGTGCAACAGTGAAATATCTTCTCAGAACAGTTATTTGAGCAATCGCTTCTTTCAGCCGTACCCCAGTGTCAAATTTGAAAGGTGACAATACCTTAACGGAAAAGGTATAAAGAAATTTTTAAATATAAATAATATTTTTAAATACGAATTCTTGACGGTCTGTGGTATCAACGAAAGCAAAACAAAAATATTATACATACAGGGTGCGATGAGTAAATAGCAGCTATTTTGTATTTCTTAATTTCACATTCTTTGATTTTAATCTTGGCGATTGTACAGTATAGTAGGGTCAGCTGTGTACTGTCTGTGAGGAAAAGAGAACTATGACGTAATTCACTTCGAAGAAATTTTGAAACGGCGCTACTTGGCATTCACGACAGAAGCTCCAATACGAACATTTCAGAGTGTTTGGGTTTCAATCTGTGTACAATACAGAGATGTAGAAAGAGTTGGATGAGTCTAATGGTGCTTACGAATGTGTTTGGAGTGATCACTTGTGATGGCGATGTTATGTCTCCGTACATCTTTCCGCAGGGCCTCAAACTCAGCACCGAGGCCTACATCAAGGGTCTGGAAGAGTTAGGGCTGCCCTGGGTGAAGAAGGTGCCTATAAGAAGATCCTATGTCTAGCAGCAAGACACTGAATCATGTCACAAAAGCAGAAGAGCCAACATTATAGTTGACAGACAGTTTCTGCGGCTACATCACCCCTAAATTCTAAGCTACCTAACTTCTCAGACTGTAAACCCTTGATTATGTGTGTGGACAGTTGAGCGAGAGACCAACAAAACTCCTTGTAACTGCAAAGATGAACTTAAAGCCTGGATTATGGCAGCAGTCACAAATTTAAACAAGGAGACCATTCAGAAGGGATGCAGGAGTATCCGAAGTCGTCAGGTGGCCGTGATTGAAGCCAATGGTGACTTTATTTAGTAAATTTACTTTTTAATATTTCAAAATAGTTTTATATAATTTTGATAAATATATCTCTTGAAATCATATGTCAGTGATATTCTTATTTTTGTGAAATTTAAACGTCAATTTTTTAATTGCACCCTATATATATATATATATATATATATATATATATATATATTCTTTATACATACACATATATATAGACTCTATATATATACACACACGTACACACACAGAAACGCACACACACACACACACACACACATATATATATATATATATATAAAGAGTCTGTTGAAAAGTAATGTGTCGATTTTTGTTATGAAAAGGACATTTTATACAATAGCTTTAATTAAGTCTGAATTAACTTTTCAGATGTAAATGGTTCTAATTTGTTCCAAAAGATTTGACAATACGTTCAAGAAGCGACAGTATTTCTAGCAATCACCTCCACAACTGGTTCCGCCCACCCGCACCCGTTAAAATGTTATTAATACTTGGCTGTTTGTTATCAATGACCTCCAACTATTGTTTTATCACAAAAAATCACCCTCACATTTACTTACAATCTATTTAACTCTGTTTTTTTCTATCTATCTATCTATCTATCTATCTATCTCACTTTGTTCATCTATCTATCTATCTATCTATCTATCTATCTATCTATCTATCTATCATTTACAGTCTGGTTATCTATCTATCTATCTATCTATCTATCTATCTCACTTTGTTCATCTATCTATCTATCTATCTATCTATCTATCTATCTATCTATCTATCTCACTTTGTTCATCTATCTATCTCACTTTGTTCATCTATCTATCTATCTATCTATCTATCTATCTATCTATCTTCGATGAGGTGTTGACAAGTTCTCTCCCTGTGCCACTTCTCTAACTCATCATCATGCTTTTCATCAGTTTCACAATCGAGGGTTGTCGTAGAATCAGTTCTCCTTCGAGCAGAAACCTTGACCCCTTCATAGATTTAAGTCTCTCTAAATGTTCTTTCAATCGATTCATTTACGTTAGTCAAACCGTTTCTTGTCCTGATTTACTTATATTATACCATAAATATCCATACCTCATGTAAACAAATCCCAAAAAACTGATTTTTTTAGAGAAGTCCTATTCGATTGTACTGAAAACGTTTTGCCTTCCGCACACACACACACACACACACGCACACACACACGCACATACACACACGCACACACAAATATGCATATATGACATAAACATTGTATTAAGGTATTTTACATGTAATGCCCATTGTCAGTCAGTCTGTTAAGTGCCATACGTGATACACGTTTGGTCGATCATGTCTTGAAAAATCATGACTGGCTGGGCAGAAGATATTCCCGCAGTAGGTCGCCCTTGTTTCTTCGGTAGACTGGTTGCCAACCAAGGTTTATAGAACCCAATCTGTCCTGTTATTTAACCCGTAACTGGAGGGAAGAGACGGATTAATACCTTTCCCAAGGGTATTTGCGCTTAAGTGAATGCAATGAATTCAACTGGAATTCCAACTCGGCTCCCTGATTTCTCGTTCAGAACCGATATCCACTGCACTACAACGCAATGTCAGTGTGTGTAAATTCAGGCCATGAAGAGTACGTACAAGCATGAAGTAGACTACTGCTGTTTTGTGTTGACTTCAGTACCACACACACACACACACACACACACACACACACACATATATACATATATATTGTGTAGCATTTATTTTTAAAGGCAGCTGGACTTCAGACTTATAACTGTTGAATTTAATTGATTACGCAGTCTATTATAGGATTATGTCTTTCTTTCTCCAGCTAGAGAACCAAGATTTATCTGTCTTACCTTTTTGTAGATCTGACTAGCTAGTGGCCGGGACTTTCCATCGTGAGACTACCGGTTTGGTGGCTTGTTGGTCGAAGTTTTCGACTGGTCATTAGGAGTCCTAAGTCTTTGGTAGCACTTAGAAAGGCTGCTCTGATCAATAGTCGCATAATATCAAAGTATTTGTAGTACTATGACGCGCATTGATAAATGATCCTTCATGTATTTCCGCTGGGTAATTCTGAAGCGACACTATGCTCTGTTTCCGGCTGGTTTGTATTACCATTGACGACAGAAAGCGATAATTATGTTAGTCTTTTCTCACTCCCCTCAAAATGAATCTCATGGAAAACACGATAAAAATAAATGCAACTATCAGACAGTCAGTTAAGTGTCATACGTGAAACACGCTTGAGCGATCATGTCTCGAAAGAGACATGACTGACTGAGCAGAAGATTATCCCGCAGTAGGTTGACATTGCTTCCTGCGGTAGACTCGTTGCCAGCCAAGGCTATAGAACCCAATCTGTCCTGTTATTTAACCCATAACTGGAGAGAAGAGACGGATTACTACCATTCCCAAGGATATTTGCGCGTAAGTGAATGCAATGAAGTCAACTGGAATTAGTACTCGGCTCCCCGATTTCTCGTTCCGAGCCGATATCCACTGTACCACAACGAAAACCATCTAACTCCAAACTTCAGCCTTTCTTTCACTAATTTTCATTTTATCGTTTTCTACGTAGCGTAGAATATTTTCTGTTGGAACGGTCTTCGGGTATATTTACTCTTTGTGAAACTAACTTAAATTCTTCCAATACTACCAATAAATTATTGGTTCCAGGCTATCTTACGATTTTTCGAAAGATTCTAGCATTCACGTACATGTCTTTGGTGTTTACATCCGGAATGCACTCCCTTTGGCCAGGTAATTGTTTCTTGAAGCCCATGACTACCCTTTCAACTTTAGTTAATAAACTCTGTTTGCTATCTCTTTTTCCTTTATTGCTCCCATATCTCACCAGGATTGCAGTATATTAAACATGCTATAGAAAAGGCAATAACTCTCCATTCCACTGCTAATGTATTTATCTTCGGTGATTTTAATGTTGTCCATAACACGTAGCTCAAACATACTAAAGCTACTGATGTTGCCGTCATTAAGTCATTAAATCTTTTCATAGCTCGATCCTTTACTCAATTCAGCAAAACCAAGCAATAGACTTCTTTATTTGATTTGTGGTTCTTCGTCGACATTTTGTTGTGGCAAATCTAAACGCAAATCTTCATTGCCAATATGTTGTGGAGTTGTTGTGGTAGGTTAGTGGATTAGTATAACAAGAACATATGTACAAGTAAGTGTTAATAATCAGTAAACAGAAATCAGTAAGTTCGAACGGTACAGTTACGCTGCGTATTGCCTGACTAGTAACTGGCTTTAACTGCGTACTAGTTGTCGTACTAACTGCCGTTAACTGCCCTTGCAGGTAAGTATACAGTAACAGGAAGAGTCCATTCCTCGTAGGAGGGCACCATGACAATTTCTTACCGCTTCTCCTCGCATTTTCTGAGCTTCATAATACGGTTCTCTTGGTAACTCTGACCACTCTGTGGTAGCTATTCCTATTTCTTTCCAATCATCTGTTAAACAAGAACCTTCTGTCCACATAACATCTTTCTATCACCAGCTCGTTGATTTGGACTCACTACGTTATTTTCTTTCTGAGACCCCAAAAGCTTACATCTTCAACTTTCCATTTGAAAATTGCGCCGTAGAGGTTTCTTGGTGGACCAGAGCCAGCATGGACGCTTTCATCCATTCTCCGAAATACCAGGTGAAACCTTAATTCTCTCCATTATTCACACCAGAATGATCGACTGCTATAACACACGGAAACCACTATTTTCGACTATACCAGTTTGACAGCACTTAACAGATGTCTATTCCTTACTGCCCGTAATAAATGTAAGCGAGTCTTCGAAGGAGCAAAAACCCTGTTTGCCGAGAGAATGAATCAACAGATAGCCCCTAACAACTTTGGCTCACGTGATTACTGGCGGATCTGTAAAGGGTACTAAATGAGTGCAAAATCTCTATTCTCCCTTCAATCAGTTTAAAGTTTTAACATCTTCTACTAATAAAGTTGAATGCTTTTCCAATAAATTCTCTTCAAACTTTACTCTTGCCGCATCCGATACATCCCTTCCTAACTTCCCGCGTAGAACCGAAACTCTGTTGAGTGATATGCAAATAATCTCTTTCTTGGTTTCTGCGAACATCTCTAACCTAGATCCCCACAAAACATGTTATTTCTAAATTCTATAATAAATGCCTTGTTGCCCCCTGCTTTCCTGTCTGCTAGAAGTCATCATCTTTTTTCAAGTTTTAAGAACTCTGGTATGACATCCAATCCTTCTAACTACCGGTCTATTAGCCTTTTACATTTTTTGGAGGCCCCAATCAATGCTGAATTAGTTCATCATCACTCATCGCAAGATTGTTTCTCAAACAAGTAATACGGCTTTCGTTTCTACAGGTCAACCACTGATGTTATGATGGTATTTGCAGAAATAATCTGTTATGCTTTAGATAACTTTCGACAGAGTCTGGCATGTAGGTCTTCTCCCCAGTGTGAAAAGTTACTGTGTTCTAGGTACATTATCAAAACGTTTTGGCCGCTGCACCATCCGGCATTCCCCAGGCGTACACTGATATGTATAACCTTTATTTACTCTACAGTATTGGCTCTTCTCGAGACTAGAGAGATGTTCTTTATTTCTTATTTATATTACGGCCTAGTTATTCTCGATTTCTTTCATGGAACGCAGGACAGTTTTCTGTAGTTAACCTGAACCTTAAACCTAACTTAACTGATACGCAGTTGCTATTCTGCTGTTGACTGTCATGTTTTGATTTCTGATGCTGCTTTTAAAGACTTGCTGCCATTTGTCTCTCTGTCTTTATTAACTGCTCCCATGTTATATTAACTTCTATACTAGGCCTACTCAATATTTCCTCATAATGTAGAATATGTGATGATTTTTTCAAACATCTGATTATCAATTGTTGTTACTTATCCAATATTTTCTCTTCAGTCCAGAGATGCTGATGCCCATCCGTTTCTCTCAATACATGATCAGCTCGAAATTTAATAAGAAGAAAGGTTCATCGTCACTTGGTATTATTTAGAGGAAATACCAAAGGATTTTATGATCATTAAATTATATTTTTAAGCTTTTTCAGATATATAAAAATTTTGGTAATTTTAATTAATTAAGAGGGTGACCATTAATTAATATAGGAACATTTTAGTATTATTTTCATTGAGAAAACATCAATTTGTAAATTCTTGCAAAATTTAAATAACTGTCAAATTTGAATGAAATTTTAGGACATATTCACAAACGAATTATTTCATTTTTTTATTTTAGAAAAACTTCGTAAAAATTCTTTTTTTTGCATCTATTTGCGCTTAGATTTGTAATTTTATGAAATTTGCAGAAATTCTACAACCTCCAGAAGTTTAAATGTAAGGTCAATAGACACCTCCTAAAAAGCTAACTCGCATCTATTCTCTCAAACACTCTCACCATCTAACCCACCTTCATTCTCGATACCCTTTCTATCTCCCTCCTAACATTTCCTATATCTAACCATCCTTTCCCATCACTCCATCGACCCTATGTAACCCCCTGCGCTACAGTGGCAGTAAAATGCCTTGCTCGGGGTGAAACGATTAAAAAAAAATCATATTTGCATGGTTTAATGTTTATAATTTTGTTATAAGCAAAAGTCCTTTCATAATTTAAATCCTCAATTTCTTTTCTAAAACAAGAAACGCAAATACCCAGAATCTGCTATGAATGGTTACTAAGATATTATTCAATTAGAAATGCTTTTAGTTGAATTTATGAACACGATATATTATGGAAAATATGATTACATAAAAAATAACATTGGAATCAAACAAGTATAACAATTTAAATATCAGGAACGTGTTTTAATAGAGTGCAGAATGTGCAATACTAAATACAAAAGGTGCATTGGGATAGTAAAAATTGCCCCCCAAAAGCAAAGCAAAGTATTAAGAAAAAGAAAAATTTCTTTAGAAACAAAGAAAAGTGTACTGGATATGTACATCATATCAGTCCTCCAATATGAAAGTTAATGCAGCCTCACAGATGAAGAGGAAATTGGAAGCAACAGAAATGTTGCTGAAAATACCATGGGCCAAACATGTAAGCAATGTGTTAAAATTCTGTTTTCAATTGTATGGGCTAGGTGATGTTATTAAGTAAAAAGCATAACTCGAAAATCGACCTTCACTATTTGGAAAAGAGTTTTAATTTTTTGTGTATTAACGTTCTTTTCTTATAAAAAAATTCTCCATACACAACATTATCAAAAAAATAAAAGCGGTAATTATAGTAAATAAAATTTCATAAAACATTAAATTAGATTTAAGATTATTGGATATTTAAACAAATATATAAAAATGTCCACGTTATGTTCGTCACGTAATTTTACAGAGATGTTCGCCGAAGTAAAAACTTCGAATTTCTCAATTCATAACCGTTTTGAAATACAGCGAATTATTTTGGAATATTAAATTTAATCAACTTGAAATTAAAATTAAAATAAAAGTTTCAGGTAAGATTTTTCATTTTTAAAAATTCAGTTTAATTTTTACGTATCTATTTTCTTTCGAGGTACCAATCTATCTATCTATCTATCTATCTATCTATCTATCTATCTATCTATCTATCTATGTGTGTGTGTGTAATTGCAAAGATTGTATTTTGTAAAGTACAATAACAAAATTAAAAAAAAAACAGAAGGGAAACCTGTGTATTTTTGAGGGGTACTGCTTTCACCCCAACCAAGGCAGCAATGTGTAATCATACACGAAAGATACATAGTATGAGAGCAAAAAATATTTATAATTGGAAGGATTGAAGAAAGGGCAAAAGATGAACGTGGTTCAGGAAGTCAGAAAATGGCGATTGACTTTGTATTTTTGAATGTTGTAGTGTTTTTAATGCAAATTCTTGACGGCCCGCTGAAGCAATGAAAGAGAAATACAGAATATTATACTTAATATTGAATTTTGAGTTGTTTGGTTTTAGTTTTGCCGTTTTAATTTGTGTATATGCAAGATTAATTCTGGCAAAAAAATATCTATACTCCGGATTAGTGAGCATTTGTTAATTTGTGAGGGTTGCTGTTGTGGTTTAAGCTTACACTTTTTCTTTTAGTTGCTCTGCTATCGTTTTTTCTATCTATCTATCTATCTATCTATCTATCTATCTATCTATCTATCTATCTATTTGTGTGTGTGTGTGTATCTATCTATCTATTACAGTCTGTTTATCTATCTATCTATCTATCTATCTATCTATCTATCTATCTATCTATCTATCTATTTGTGTGTGTGTGTATGTGTGTGTGTGTGTGTGGATATGTGCGTGCGTGTGAGTATATTTAGTGTTATACAAAATTAAATACAGTAAACCTGTTACCTGATTATTTTTCTCCTTCTTCGCACCAAAAGCTTATCTGAAGAGAAGTTTTGATTAGAAGTCAACATCGCTTTATCTTTCAAATACTAATCTTTCAAATACTTGCTCTTACAGCAATTAATAAAAGAATTGGATCCTTATCGTTGCTAATGTCGACGATGAAACGTTTCAAATGTCTAACTCATTAATGAATGACTATATTTCAAACAATATCACGCTCATACACACTCGCGCACACACAAACATTCGCAGCAAAACAGGCAGATATATCCTTATCCACTGAAGACAAAAGACACGCATTCACACGCGCCAGATAGTCGGCTCCAAAGATATCTTAAATCAGGTATTCGCACGTGCAAGCACGAACGCACAAACAGACACCCAGGCACACATAGGATATTTCTTCTTCTATGTGCCCTGTCCTTTCAGGACGTAAGCGATCATGATTTTCTACGTTTCATTATCTCTGGTGGCTCCTAGTATACTTTTTCCTGTTAGCCCTCGTAAAAAATCAAGCAAATGTTCAACTATAATAACTTTTCTAGGGTCCTTACACTCATGTTATGGAACAAATCCCAAATAGAAACGTGTATATTATCATGAATTTATCACCTTAGCGCTTTCATTGGCTCAATAGTTTTGCATGAACTTTATTCAGCTTCAAGCCTTATCATCAACCATATAGCATTAACGAGAATGTAATAACTTCTCTGACCCATAAAGATCCGAGGAAAGCATACGGCTAATCATTTTCGATTTTGTAGTAAAATTAACAAAATCCATTAATTTAATAAGGTTGCCCAAACATTCCGCGAACCACTGTAGAAATATATGACAGATTATTTACTCTGGGACAGAAACCGCTACGAAGATATGCATTCTACAGAATAAATCTGGGAGAGCTCTGTGAATGTGTTGTGGATTCTGGGTGAGGAACCGCACAAAATAATGAACAACAAAACTGATATGGAGATAGAAAAGTAGGTTATATAGAACGTAATATACAAAATTGAACGCAGGTTAGTAAATCCAGGAATAGGATTAGTAAGAAATAAATATATACAAGTCTTGAAGTAAAGTCGTTTGAAATAGTATATCCGTGTATATTATTCTAGCTGAGTGGAGCTCAGAGCTATTCTGACTTCTGATGCTGTAACGTCTGGGTAACTTCGGTATTTCTCGGTAATTTACGTATCAGTTCTGGTACTCCACGATAATTCTAACGGATCTTTATTATTATTATCCACTCTCAACTGTTATTCTCTCTATGACAGGAGTATATGTATACTCAGTCGAGTGTATTATCATATACAAAGGGAAATCCCAGAACAGAATATTAAACAAATACAAAGGTGCCTGAGAAGGTGTCTGTGACAGGGATTGGCATGTCACCCTAAAATACGGATCTGCTTAGAAAACAAGCGTAGATATTGTTGTGTACATAACATGCTAGTTTACGATTAAAATATATACGTAAAAAGAAAGTAGATAAATGAACCAATCAAAGCGTAAAAACAGAAAATGATCTCTCACATGTCTCCAAACAAATTTAAAGATCGGACAAAATTGTCCTTTTGTTTGCACAGGGGTGATTGAAACAATTTATGGCAAATGGTCTTCAGAACTAACAAATGCTGTTTGGACTTGCCTGCGTGCAGAATAGAAAATGAGTCTGTCGTAAAACGTGACGAGCATATATTTTCCAAAAGGTGTTGTCCGATTGTTGAATCGAGTGTTGATTGCGACACACGTGTGTGATTACTTAAATGTAATCTGATATGTTTAGGAACGTGTTGGCCTATTCTTGTTTCCAATCTAAGACTAATCCATCCGATATATTCAACTTTACACTGACATCTAAACTTATAGATAAGTAAACTCTTATAAGACGGTACTTAGAAAATGAAGGAAAAATTGAACGTTTATTAAAATCAATACGTAACTTTGTTGAAAAGATAATGGTAAACACTGGGGAACACTTTTTTAGTAAATTTGTGTTCCATTGGATATTTTAACTGATTCTGAAGGAGTTTTAGGCGATGATTTCAAATCTGAAATTCGTTTGTCTCTACAAGCTCTAGTTTGTATCCAATTTGAAGTTAATGAAATTGTACAAATGTGAACTTGCGTAAACCATATATAAACATTTTCACGTCCATATATATAAAGATAGCTTCTAATATTTTTCTTATTCGTATTTGTTTCAGATCAAATATGGCTTCCAAAATAGACATCATTGCAGAAACAAGCCTGATGCCTTCTGCTACATATGTGGATGCTACACACTCAATCATCAGAGACGTAACATATCCTCGTTCGTCAAGCGTGACTACAAGGCATATTTTGAAGTTCATCTTGGTGATCAAGACAAGCAATAAACTCCTTAGGTTGTACCACAATTGTGAGGAAATGCTTCGAGACTGGACCAAAGAAAACCGCAAAGTTCTGCCTTTTGGAGTTTCAATGATTTGGCGCGAACCAACCAACCATGTAACTGACTATTATTTCTACATGGTAAACACAACGGGTGTTGGGAGGAAAATCCGAACATTCCCTCAGCTATTCGGCCTGCTCCGCACTCTGAAGAAGTTCCTGTTCCAGTTTTCAAAGGCTTGCATTCATTGGACGATGAAGACATTAGACAAGACAGTTGTGACAGTGAATTGTCAGAAAAGTATACACAATCGGAGAAGTTCTTCAGACACTGAGCCTTTCTCCGTCTTCAAGACTCTTCCCCAGGCTGAACAGAATGGTTTAGTTCAGGATTTTGGGCTTTCAAAGAAAGCAGCAGAGCTTTTGGCACCAAGATTACAAGGCAGAAATCTTGTTGATCACTCTGTTAAATTATCATATTTCAGAAAGCGTGACGAGCTTTTTGTGACCTTTTCAGAAGACAAACATTTTTTTAATGCCATGATATCCCAGGGTTTCTCAAAGAACTGCGTGTACCTTACTATAGTCCCGCTGAATGGAGACTCGTTTTAGACAGTTCAAAACGCAGTCTAAAGTGTCTTATTTTACATAATGGCAATGTTTATGGAGCAGTAATTGTCGGTCACTCAGTGCATTTGCAGGAAGACTATGATGATATGAGAATGGTATCATGAGCAGAATTGGATCATTTTGTAGACTTAAAGATGGTCAACTTTCGTTTTGGACCACAGAAAGGTTTCACCAAGTTTCCATGTTTCCTCTGTATGTGGGACAGCCGAGCACGAGACAAACATTGGGTTCAGAAGAACTGGTCTATTCGTGACACCCTTGAAGCAGGCATACAAGACCCAATTGTAAGCAAAGATAAGATCATCTTATCTCCTCTTCACATCAAATTAGGTTTGATGAAGCAATTTGTCAAGGCACTGGAAAGGTGAATGTTTCCAACACACCATCACAGTTTTACCAGGGTTATCATTTGAGAAGATCAAAGCAGGTGTGTCATAATATTTGCCTTCAGTTGAGTCACTCTCTCACCGGCGTGACGTGGCTTCCCTGTGCCTCTTCTATAAATACTTTCATGGCTTCTGCTCTGATGAACTTAAATCACTAGTGCCCCCTAGGTGTGAGTTTGCACGAGATACTAGATTGGCAACTAGGTCCCACACTTTTACAGTGAAACCGATGAAATGTAACCGCAATTTCTACTCCAACAGCTTCTTTTCTCGCACTTCCCGCCTGTGAAATTCCCTTCCGCATGCTTGCTACCCCGACGGCTATAACCTCCAGGAGTTTAAAAGTAAGGTCAATAGACACCTCCTAACACACTAACTCATACCCATTCTCTCCAACTCTCCCCCTATGTACATCCTAACTCGTCTATCGCCTTGTGTAACCCCCTGCGCTATAGTGGCAGTGGAATGCCTTGCTTGGGGTGACATGATTAAAAAAAAAGGTGTTTTCTTGGTTTCTCGTTCAACTGAGCCCCACCCCACATAATAATCTGTCTGGGGAGTCAGGTGGCCAGATGTCAGGGGTGATGTGCTTGCAGAAAAGATCTGACAGCCATAACTAAATTCTCCTCTTAACAGACATAGCGTCTTCAGAAAAGCACTAACTCGTCAAAGCACTTGACGTAGGTCTTTGTGTTGAGACTGAGGCTCTCTTGGAATAAGAATGAAGGTATAACGTCGCCATTTTTAGTTATTACAAACACCTTCTTAATCACCATTACACTCATCCAACTCTTTACATATTCTCTGAACTGTCCTCAGATTCACACAAAGACTCTGAAATGTTCGTATTGGGGCTTCCGGCAAAAATTCCAAACAGTACAGCAAGCCGTTTCCAAATTTATGGCGGAATGAATTGCATAATGGTGCTTTTTTTCTCACAGACGGTTCCTAACTGGTTCTACTATACTGTGTTGGCGACAAAATCAAAAACTGACAATTCCTCTTATATTAGATATACAATGGCGAAAATTTACACAACGCATCCTGTATGTTTGTGTGTGTGTATTAGTGCATTGAAAGCCTTCACCCAGATAGATAGATAGATAGATAGATAGATAGATATTATCATAGTCGTAGATAAAGCGAGATAGATAGATAGATAGATAGATAGATAGATAGATAGATAGATAGATATTATCATAGTCGCAGATAAAGCGAGATAGATAGATAGATAGATAGATAGATAGATAGATAAATAGATAGATAGATAGATAGATATGAATGAACAAACTGAGATAGATAGATAGATAGATAGATAGATAGATAGATAGATAGATATTATCATAGTCGTAGATAAAGCGAGAGATAGATAGATAGATAGATAGATAGATAGATAGATAGATAGATAGATAGATTATATCATAGTCGTAGATAAAGCGAGAGATAGATAGATAGATAGATAGATAGATAGATAGATAGATAGATATATCATAGTCGTAGATAAAGCGATAGATAGATAGATAGATAGATAGATATTATCATAGTCGTAGATAAAGCGAGAGATAGATAGATAGATAGATAGATAGATATTATCATAGTCGTAGATAAAGCGATAGATAGATAGATAGATAGATAGATAGATAGATAGATAGATAGATAGATAGATAGATAGATATTATCATAGTCGTAGATAGATAGATAGATAGATATTATCATAGTCGTAGATAAAGCGATAGATAGATAGATAGATAGATAGATAGATAGATAGATATTATCATAGTCGTAGATAAAGCGAGAGATAGATAGATAGATAGATAGATAGATAGATAGATAGATAGATAGATAGATAGATAGATAGATAGATATGAAAATCATGAGAAATAAAAAAAGAAAGAAACTGTTGAGGGATCGACCCTTTTCGTATATAATAATGGACTCGTCTGAGTGTACATATAATCCTGCCTATAGAGAGAACGGCAGTGAGAGTTTGGTTGAGTTGTAAGTTGTAAGGTGAGAGTCTTTTGTTGGAGTTGGATCTGGAATCACAGTTGTAGTTGCAGTTGCTCTGAGCTCTATTCAACTAGAATCGGTTACCCGGACATAGTATTTCAGTTCAAGCTTTTATATATTTATTTCTACTAGTAGTATTCCTAAATTGACTAACCCGTGTTCTAGTTGTATATTACGTTCAATACAATCTACAGGGTGTAAATGATAAATCGACAGTTTGAAATCTCAGACTTTAAACCTTGATAAAGAAGGGACATTTAAAGACATTTAAGATTTGTGTATGTTTATTTAACTGTTTTATTAAATACAAACATTTTATTCTATGCGTCCACCGACTGCGTCCACAATTTGCTGAATGCAAGCCCAAAAGCACGACAGGCCTTGACAGCTGATTTTTTCTTGATAGCGCGGAATTCTCGCCTTATGGAGGTCTTCAGAGAGGCCACACTGTTATGGAGGCGAGTATTAGAGATTTTCTAAACATCGCCCCGTAACCAATAGTCGTAGGGGTTCAAATCTGGCAAACTATAGGGCCAGATATTTGAGGGCACAAAAAGCGGCAACTCTCTCTTCAAGAAGGTCTGCACTGTTTTTGACCCATGAGCAGGTGCAGAGTCCTGAATGAACATCACTTTGTTGGGATCATAGTTCTTCTTGATCCAGGGTAAGAGAACTTCCTCCAGAATCTTCAGATATTCCGCCGTATTGATCTTCAGGTCCACTTCAATGACGTGAGGGGGCATGCCTTCACCATTGCTGGCAACAGTTCCAAACACCATGACAGTGGCAAGGTGTTTACCCTGCATGACTGGAGGAACACAACAAGGATCAATAGCGATAACTCTCGAGTTTCTGCGGTCGGCGACTTCGTCTACTACAAACTTTTTCTCGTCCAAAAAATGCGAACGGTACCACCATGGTGTTACAGGTGATTGAGTAGCAAGGGGCTTCTCTCTTTACGAATGGTCTTAAATTTCGCTGTAAGAATGTTACGACGTCGACTGCAAATATGACTTCATCCCAAGATCTTTCCGTACTGCATTAGAAATGGTCATTTTGGTCACATTCCGCTTTTTCGCCAGGTCAGCCATTGACTGTGATGGATTTGCTGCAATGGATCGTTTCAAGCCACTGAGAAACCTTCTGGTGCGGATTTTATCACTTCTCGGATTGTGAGCTTTCCTTTGCATGTCTTTACCTTCCTTTAAGTTTGCTACAACACGATAAACAGTCCTAGGAGCATAGCCAGTGTCTCTGATAATGTCAGATGTCTTATGCAATTCAGCAATAAGCATTCTATGGTTAAATTCTACACTGGCACTCATTTTGTTAGTATTTTTAGGTAGCTAATCTGGACTTCAGACTCTAAAGAGTACAGCAACTAACATTTCAGATCGATAATGCCGCTTTAAAAAACCTAAATTGCGGATTGAAATTACTGCCAATTTATCGTTTACACCCTGTATTTTTCTATCCACATATCTGTTTTTGTTGTTCATTATTTTATGCGGTTCCTCACCCGGAATCCACAACAGAATCAGAAGCATAATTAGAGGGAAAGGAAAAAAGAAATAAAACATGAGCAAAATGAGAGCAGCTGAATGAGATAGATAGATATGAACAGACTGAGATAGATAGATAGATAGATAGATAGATAGATAGATAGATAGATAGATAGATATGAAGAGCACGACAGAGAAAGAAAGAAAGAAAGAAAGAAAGAAAGAAAGAAAAAAATCATTTATTAGAGAGAAAGAGAAAAATAAATAAAAACATCATCAGAATGAGAGAGAAGCTAAATGAGATAGATAGATAGATAGATAGATAGATAGATAGATAGATAGATAGATAGATAGATAGATAGATAGATAGATAGATCTTCTTATTCTTTTGACGTGTTCCTTCGGTACGTAGGTGATCATTGCTTTGCACATCTCCTTAGCCATTTCTCTTCTGCTACTCCTTCCCAAACCATGCACCTACATCCATCTTCTTAAATCCGTCAATTATGTCACGTGTTGCTTTCCCCCTTGTCTCTCTTTTCTCCTTCCGTCTCGTGAGTATTAAAATCTCTAAGCTCTCCTTCGTCATTACATGACCCAGAAATTTCAGCTGCAATTTCCTGATTTTAAGTATCAGTTTTTTTTTTCATTTTGATCCTCTCAAAAAAAAAAACATGTTAGACCCATGGTATCCAAATCATTCTTCTGTACAACGTTTCGGTTGCTTCCAGTTTTTTCCTCATTTTTGATGAGATTGTCCAGCATTAACCGCCATATTGAAGGATGGACATCACATAACAATGCATTTCTCTTTTTAATTTCAGCGAAATTTACCAGTCCCTGAATACTCTACTCAGCTTCTGCAATGCGTCCTTAGCCATGCTCGTCAATAAACCGAAACAGCATTAGATAGATAGATAGATAGATAGATAGATAGATAGATAGATAGATAGATAGATAGAAAAATTGAGATAGAAAAACTGATAGATAGATAGATAGATAGATAGATAGATAGATAGATAGATAGATAGATGCTCATTTTACTGCTCCATAGTGTCAAGATATATATATCAAGAAAATAGGGCACACCATTTGAGTTATTCATTTTGATAGTAATGTTTTGAAAAACTATCTTGCAAACAATTGTGAATATCGTTTTTGAATATTTTTTTTACAGAAAAATTCGGAATAGTAGCGCACTTGATTAGGATCAAATATATATATATATATTGTATATTGAATATTCTTTCTGCAATATGTCTTTTATGCAGGTTTCATTAAAAATGACAGACAAGGTATTTAGACTACATACATTCTGTTACATGTAAAATAACATCGATCCTCGATAATGGCTAAAAGTATAGCCGAAAGCGCTCGGATAAACAAAAGATTTAGACAATTCTTACATAATTTATCTCCTAAAGAAATATCATATGATCACATGAAAAATTACATAAAAATTTAACCATTACACTTTGTCATTTTTAATTAAGCCTATTATATATATATATATATATATATATATATATTGTTAAATATAATAGACAATGAATGTCTTGTATGTTTAATCATTAACTGTTCCAAGCATCATATTTCGGCTTTAATTTCAGGTGAAAATAAAGACAAAAATTGTCCAACATAATTTTTGTCTTTATTTTCACCTGAAATTAAAGCCAAAATACGATATATATATATATATATATATATATATATATATATATATATATATATATATATATATAGTCATCCTCAGGCAGATCTGTTTCAGTCCGATTAGATATCTTTTGCTTTTAGCCAGGATTGAAACCCGACCAAATGGACATCAGTCGGCGATTCTACCTGAGCTATGCGCGCTCGGTAGAGGAAGACGGACTTTTTACGTTTGATATACACGTCAGTAACTGAGAGTGTTCTAATTCATTACTAAATGAACGATGAGTAAATGCTAGAGTAGCTTCTGTTTTTGCAAAGTCTACCATTTTTCCAGAGTGTTCAGTTAGAGTGATCGTAGAATAGTCATCCGCAGACATATATACATATATATATATATATATATATATATATATATACTTCTTTTTGAATTTACTTTTTCTCTCTCTTCCCCATCCCCTACTTGTCACACTTTTTCCTCGTTCTCAAACTGTCTCTGTATTCTATCTTTCTCTCTTCCTCAATTAACACATGTTTTACAATTCCTCTCTCTCTCTCTCTCACATATAGGTTATCTCTCTCTTTCTCTCTCTCTCTTTCACTCTCTCTCTCTCAGTCTGTGTGTGTATGTGTTTGTATGTGTCTTCATTCTGTCCAGATTTTTCGACCATAGTCAATGCTTATGACTTACCTGTATAAACCATTCCTACTGGTCTAAAACAATGAACTTTACTCTTACTGCCAATCATTCCACAATATCGCAAAATGGTTGGGTTTTTGATCTCCGATAAAAAAAAAGAAAGAATCTATGGCGACGGGGATAACAAATAAAAAGAGAAATGAACCGAGAACGGGCAAAAAACGTCTTTTTTCATTTTTTGACTCATGAGATGAAAAAGAAATTCTAAAAACTAAGTTTGTCTTGGCAGTTTCTAATATTTTCTTCTTGCACGTTTCTGTCAATTCTTGTTTACTTCATTGACTGCTTACTCATTCTTCTTTTACAATGGAAAATACGGACGTCTGAATGTAACCAGCGGAATTACTTGTTTAACTTCTACATCTCCTAGCTTATGAGCGTCAGTGATTTCGCAACAACATACAGATAGATAGATAGATAGATAGATAGATAGATAGATAGATAGATAGATCTAAGCATATTTATAAATGGAACTTTGTTTTTGTGTGTGTGTGTGTGTGTGTGTCTGTGTGTGTGTATGTCCGTTACCTATAGACTCCGAAACAGCTGAACCGATTTTCTTGAAAATTTACAGAGTTGTACTATATGCCTCTGCGAGTGTTCTTAGTTAGGTTTTGTGTCGAGGTACCCCCGATATATATCAATAACCGATAATCGAAAAAATCAAGTTATAGAAGGAATGGTCCGATTTTAATAAAATTTGATAAACTTATAGATAAAGACACAAGAAACGATATTCAGAAGTTTCAATGTTGCAGTTTTAACAATAGTGCAGAAAATCGATAATATATATATATATATATATATATATATATATATATATATATATATATATAAAAGACAAAATGTTTGCGTGTGTGTCTGTTTATTTGTCTGTATGTCCTTTATACAAATCCACAATTTTTACCTGATTCTCACCAAACTTCACACAAATATTCTTTAGGCTGAGTCTGAGCTCCAGGACCATGGATTAGTTTTAAAGCTTTCATTACACCCGAGAAACGCTGGGCTATACTGCTAGTAGATAGATAGATAGATAGATAGATAGATAGATATGAAAAGCATGACAAAGAAAGAAAGAAAGAAAGAAAGAAACAGAAGTATAATTAGAGGGAAAGAGAAAAAGAAATAAAAACATGAGTAGAATGAGAGAAAAGCTGACTGAGATAGATAGATAGATAGATAGATAGATAGATAGATAGATAGATAGATAGATAGATAGATACCAAATGA
Source organism: Ascarosepion bandense (assembly GCA_037127315.1). Lineage (NCBI taxonomy): Eukaryota > Metazoa > Mollusca > Cephalopoda > Sepiida > Sepiidae > Ascarosepion > Ascarosepion bandense. Next base: position 1,000,256 of record JBBBDQ010000121.1, on the reverse strand, counting down.
GTGTCCTACCTCAGATATAAGTTTTCGGTAATTCATTCAACGATTTTTTCTAATCCTAACCCTAACCCTACCCTAATCCTAACCCTTAGAAGACAATTATCATACATCCTTCTAATATGCTTTTTAAGGTGTGCCGCATGCTATACAAGTGATAGAGTTTCGTAGGCCACATTCAGGAGGTAGGTCACATACTATACTGACAACAATAAATTATATTATAATTAATTTAAATTGTATAATAATTTTTATTTATAAGATAAGTGTAAGAGTGATACACCTAACGATGGCGGGAGATTATATCAATAAAAATATTACCATAAAAATTAGAAAACTTTTAAAATTTCAGTCCAAAAATAACATCCATTAGTAATTTTGAATATCAATCCGAATACAAATCCAGATGCTCGTTGTGGGTGTCATTGCGAGTGCCAACAATTAATACGGGTGGAGCATGCATTTCGTAATGGACCGCTGTTCCTCACCCCACACATCAGAGAGAGAAAAATTTAAACTCACACTGGAAGGATATTTTAATAACAATAACAATAACAATAATAATAGTAACGAAGATCGTTTTGCGTGTTGGGTGTGTCGTTTTGTAGGAAGTTTGTCACAAAGAGTGTGAAAACCTGGTTGGCTATTTTTAAAGCCATACCGTAAACGTAAACAAGACTGCTTGAGGATAGAAGGGTGTGTCTAAACTAATAAATTCATCACAGTAACTAAACCAACACATATACTTTTTATTGCTTTCGAATACGATTTACAGAGAGAACACATTTTAAAGTCCATACTCTTACCAAATTACTTTCTCTGGGTGTTTATTTTCGGGCTGTTTATCTCTACAGCCACTGAACGATATTAGAACCATTAACAAAATCTAGAATTCCTCGTTGAGAAATATCTTAGAAAAGAATTCAATATCTCTAAACAATAGTTTGGCAAAAGTTTGCATTCAAAACTTTGACATAACTAAGTTAGTGAATGATTGGCGAATACAGGATCACATTGGCGTCATCGAGATCACGAGACCAGTGTTTCTCATCTACCATTGGTGACTCCAAGATCACGAGACCAGTGTTTCTCAATCAGTTAGCACTGGCAACGACGATATCACGGGACCAGTGTCTCTCATCTACCATTGGTGACTCCAAGATCACGAGACCAGTGTTTCTCAATCATTTAGCACTGGCAACGACGATATCACGGGACCAGTGTCTCTCATCTACCATTGGTGACTCCAAGATCACGAGACCAGTGTTTCTCAATCATTTAGCACTGGCAACGACGATATCACGGGACCAGTGTTTCTCATCTACCATTGGTGACTCCAAGATCACGAGACCAGTGTTTCTCAATCAATTAGCACTGGCAACGACGATATCACGGGACCAGTGTCTCTCATCTACCATTGGTGACTCCAAGATCACGAGACCAGTGTTTCTCAATCATTTAGCACTGGCAACGACGATATCACGGGACCAGTGTCTCTCATCTACCATTGGTGACTCCAAGATCACGAGACCAGTGTTTCTCAATCATTTAGCACTGGCAACGACGATATCACGGGACCAGTGTCTCTCATCTACCATTGGTGACTCCAAGATCACGAGACCAGTGTTTCTCAATCATTTAACATTTGTAACTCCGTGATCAAGGAGACCAAAATTTAACACTGGCACCTCCGATATCACTGGGCCAGAGTTTCTCAAACATTTAGCATTGGTGATTCCGAGGTCACGGTGCAAGTGTTTTTAATAAGTTTGGTGTTGGCCATTCCGATATCACGAAACCAATGTAACTCAAACATTTAGCATTGGCAACTTCAAGATGAGTGTTTCTAAAACATTTACTGCTGTATACCTACCTGTATACAGGAATGGGATGTTCATAACCTCTTAAATATATGGACATTATTAGAGGAAAGGGTAGAACAGAGTAATTATACTGAGTAGCAGTGATCCTTATGTTAACCGGCAAGAGGAATCTAGACGGAGCTTTGCTGAAGGGTAAAGCCTCCTCTGCGGAAAGTCGACAGTAGGCTGACCCGTTTTTGTGCAGGTTCGACAAGATATATTTGTCCGAACAAAAGGGCTCGGAGACCTCACTTTTAAAGTCACCTTCTGCCGTATTCCGCCTATGTGTGGAGGCAGATAAATACAGAATAGAGTGATTATACTGACCAGCAATTACGAACAATGTATCTATTTCATGCAGCGTGTGGGTCTTGTACTTGTTGATATACTATTATTCCCAACATCCGTTTTGATGATTACTCACGCAGTAACATTTTAGGACTTCAACATCGGCGACGAAAGTTGTGCTTTTGGTCAAAATACTGAATTTTGGTTACGAAGATTATAGTGTTCACCAATGCAATATTTCGGTTTCCTCAGGACTCTAATTTTTTGAGCCTTTGTTTTTGCTGTTTTTGTTGTTGCTTTACAATTTTCAACAACTCTTTTTTAAATTCTTCCACTTTGTGCTTTCATTAAGTATATATATATATATATATATATATATATATATATATATATATATATATATATATAATAGCAGTATAGCCCGGCGTTGTTCGAGTGTAATGAAAACTTTAAAACTAATTCATGGTCCTGAAGCTCAGACTCTTTGGACGTTGGCACGAAAGACTAAAAGGCAATAGTTGTTTCCAGTTAAAGCGAAACCGTAGACTGAAAGAAAATTGAATAGATGTAAGTCAAATTTTGATTTTCTTGGTATCGATATCAAATAAGTTTTTTTCGTCGTAAAGTGAATTTTGAAGGCTAAATAAGTCCTCTGAGTAAATGGTATCATGGCTGAGAGTAAGAACTACAGTTATACCTACTTAGAGCCAAACCAGAAGCAAAAACTAAAATAAAAGGCCTGAAAAAAATACAGACATACAGGCAGATAAACAGACACGCACACAAACATCTTGCCTTTTATATATATATATTATCAATTTTCTGCACTATTGTAAACCTGCAACCTTGAAACTTCTGAATATCGTTTCTTATGTCTTTGCCTTTGAGTGTATGAAATTTGATTAAAATCGGATCACTCCTTCTATAACCCGATTTTTTCGATTATCGATTTTCTATATTGATCAGGCGTACTTCGACACAAAACCCAGCTAAGAACACTCGCAAATGCTTATAGTATAACTGTGTAAATTTTCAAGAAAATCGGTTCAGCCATTTCGGAGTCTATAGGTAACGGATACACACACACACATCCAGACACACACATACACACACAGAGAGAGACAAAGTTCCATTTATAAATAAGTTTAGATTATATATATATACAATACCGCCATTATTATTAGGCCATCCCAGTTTCTTTAAAAGAAATTATGTATTTCATACTATTTTAAGTGGATAATTCTAAGTGAAAAGAGAATGTTTCTATTGTTATTATTACTTTGCAAAATTTTACAAGGTAAGGAAGCAAAGATGAATTCGTCCGAAACACCCTAAATTTTATTTATTCTTTCATTGATGAAACTGCAATATAGGTAATTATCAAATATTTATAAATTTATTTGATGCACATGTTATTGTGCAATATTAACGAAAGAGCCATTCTATTTTCATTTATAATTATTCATTCAGCAATAAATACTAAAAAAATAGTACAAATTACATCATTTAAAAAAAACGTTAAAATTAAAAATGTTCATCATGAAAAACACATATAACCTTTTTAGTACAGATTGGGAAGAAAAATTCAAATTATGGAAGTGCCCAATTAATTCATTTTGCCATAAAGGAATTTCTACCAACAAAACAGAAGCTCTAAAAAGAGAATATAAAAAAATAAATTCCCGGAGGTATTTTGTGGAGGGTTTTTCAGGTGTAACATGTTAAAAGCGAAAATTGAGCTAAAAGAAAGCGTACAACTAGTCTTCCAAGAGGAAAAAATGTCCCTTTTGCGATCAAGCAAATAAACGACAAGCTTGTTAAACTTTTAAAAAATCGGTATTTTCTCCGAAGTCGAGTATAGCGACTGTGATTCACCGACAGAAAATATTAAAAAAGTCGAAGAAGATACGCGTCTGAACGGATTTTTTCATGGACTTAACAGATGCCCTCAAAGATTATCACTATCCACTTCCCTTGCCGGAAAAGGTTTATGCGCAGCAGAGGTATGTTTTTTCCAAAATAGACGTTAACGACGCATATCTTCAAATCCAAGTCGATGACGAATGTTCCATTTTTTTTACCATAGCCACATAGAGAGTATTATATAAATTTAATCGTTTGCCGTTTGGCATTAAGTTCGCTCCAGATATCTTCCAGCAAACCAAGAACTTCGGGCAAATTATTGACAAGGATGGACAGAGACCGGATCCAGCGCGAACTAGTGGTATTAAGACATGCCTGCTCTTAAAAATGTTAGCTCCCTTCAAAGTTTTCTGGGATTAGCAAGCTATTACAATTTTTTTTTTTTTTTGAAAAACATCTATTGTTTGAAAGTTTCACTAAATAAACCTTTGAAGAAAGACTCTAAAAGAGTCTGGACGTCGGAGTACCAGAAATCATTTAAAAAAATATTAATACTCTAACTTCAGATTTATTTTTGGCACACTACGATCCTAAAAAGTGACGCGACTGCTTATGATATCGAAGCTTGTAATATACACAAATCGGAGGACGGCTCTATTAAACCAATTGCACATGCATTCAGAACACTGCTTCTAGCAGAAAACATTGCTTGGTATTTAAAAAGAAAAATTTATGGATTATCTTTGCCCTTTGTTATGGAGTTGTTTTCGCACTGAAGTTTATAATCGTGCTATGTCGATTGCTAATCGATTTAACTTCCCCAAAATATTAGAAACTTGGTAAACTTCCACTAAAAGCTGACTCCTTAGTGTTCGGTTAACTGCTGATTAATATCAACTCCCTAGTAGTTCTACTGAACTCCAGTAGAAGTCTAAAGAACTCCCATGAACTTCCCAAGTACTTCTCAAGAACTTTCTGTTAACTCTTATTAATGTTGGAGGGAGAGTCCATTATCTGAGGAATAGGTGTGTTTAACCATAAAACACTTAAAATATTCTATAGATTTATTCACTGGAGAAAATTTACATTGCAGACGTATCATAAATCGTTGTTAGCGATTCATGGGTGAAAAAACGATTACCAACTCACACGGTAATCAGATTGCAAGTATGACTTAAGAATAGAGTTTTTAATGTCGACTAAGCTAAGTCAGGCAAACGGATTGTCCGGACTGATTCCGAGTAATAGTGAACACTTCAAAGACACAGTCATCGCGTCTTTACAATCAGAAATAGAGATGAAAAATATTTTGAGCAATGCTGTGCGGGAACTACCTCTAACGTTGGAGGATATAAAAAAAAGAAAGCACTGGATGACAAATTCATTATTGAAATGAAAAAAAATTCAAACCAAAATAAAACAAACTCTAAAATGTATTCAATATGTGACGGCGTTCTCGTGTACAACGACAGTTTAGTCGTATCTATAGTACTACAAAAAATGGATCCTGAACAAGTTCCATGCAGGACACCCTGGTATGTTCAGTATGAAGAACGTAATGAGACACTGTGTTTACTGTCGTACAATGAATAGAAACATTGAAACTTTTTTAAAGTCATGCAAGAGCTGTACTTTGGCGGCTAAGGCACCACCAATTAATTTTAATACATGGCCAGAAACTGAGCGTCCTTGGTCACGTTTTCATATTGATTTTACTATCCCAATGAATAGATAATAATATCTTATTATCGTAGGCAGCTTTTCGAAATGGTTAGTGATTGTCAGATGTAAGAATCTAATCACCTAAGTAGTAATACAGTTTTTACACGAACTGTTCGCGAGATTTGAAGTTTTAGATTCAATTGTTTCTGATAACGTTACGCAACTACATCGAAGGAGTTCAAGAAAACTATTTGTGTTAAATTACATTACAATTGCTCCTTACCATCCTAGAAGCAACGGCCAGGCAGAACGTTTCATGGATACGTTCAAAAGAGCTTTATAAAAGCCAACGGTTGATCCACAAATGCAGCAATACAGTAATTTCTTCAGGTGTATACACTGGCACCGAAAAAAAATTACTTTTAGCCATGACTCCGGCAGAGATTATATTCGAGCGTAAGATACGATCAGTGTTTGATAAACTGATTCCCAATAGACAAAAATATGAACATAGGAGGAACAACTGGAAAAAAAAACTTTTACAATATTGGTCAAAATGTTTTTTACCGCATGTATCGGGTGAATATGACATATTGGGAAGTCGGTACTTGCGTCCGAAGAATTGGAAAAATGATATATCTGGTTAAGGAACTAGAATTAGTGCATAAAAGGCTGTTTGTCATGCATATCCTTAAAAAACACCTGAAATTGAGGTCCGAAAAAGACGTGGTAAGTGGAACAAAAATCATACGGAAAGGACTGACATCGACGATACAAAGAAAAAGGTTGACTCAGGAATGTGCCAATCTAAAAAGGGGTGTTGTATACCTACCTATATACAGGAATGGGATGTTCCTGTCCTCTTAAATATGTGGACACTATTGGATTAAAGCTTATAGTAGAATGATTATACTATCAGTTACTAGCAGTGTATCTACGTCACGCAGCGTACGAGCCTTGTACTTGTTGTGATACTATTATTCCTAACTTCCGTTTTGGTGTTTACTCACACAACAACCTTTTAGGGTAACAACATTTAGCATTGATGATACAGATATTAGGAAAACAGTGTTTCTCAATTATTTAGCACTGGCAACACCGATATCATGTGACTATTGTTTCTCAAACATTTAGCACTGAGACTTCGATATCATGAGACAAGTGTTTCTCAAATATTTAGTATGGGCTACACTAGAAATCACGAGATTAGTATTTCTCAAACATTTAGAATTGGCGACTTCGATATCACAAGACCAGTATTTCTAAAACATTTACTATTGTCGACGCTGAGATCATAAGATCAGTGTTTCTGAGGTAGGACACATTCGAACCGGATAGGTCACATACTATCTCAGAATCCAAGAGTAGGCAACATACTATACTGTCACCAATCTTTAGTAGTTTATAACATTATTTATAGTATTTTATAGTATTAATATAGAATTTAAATAAGTAGGACATTAAAGGTGAAACTTCCGATATACTTAATTAAAATATATTTCTTAATTTATTGAATCTCGGGCTTCTCGATAAGGTACAGCGGGGGGTCTGTAATGTGATAGATACCGACTTGGCAGACCGCCTGCAGTCTCTCTCTCACCGGCGCGACGTGGCTTCCCTGTGTCTCTTCTATAAATACTTTCACGGCTTCTGCTCCGATGAACTTAGATCACTGGTGCCTCCTAAATACGAATTTGCACGAGATACTAGATTAGCAACTAGATCCCACCCTTTTACAGTGAAACCGATAAAATGCAACCGCAACTTCTACTCCAACAGTTTCTTTCCTCGCATTTCCCGACTGTGGAATTCCCTTCCGCACGATTGCTTCCCCGACGGCTACAATCTCCAGGAGTTTAAATGTAAGGTCAATAGACACCTCCTAACACACTAACCTGCTCCCATTCTATCAAACACTCTTCCCATCTGCCCAACCCTCATCCTCGCTATCCTTACTCATCTGTCACCTTCCTCCTGACATTCCCTATGTCTAACCACTCCTTCTCTTTACCTTCCCCTATGTAGCCCCATGCGCAATAGTGGCAGTAGAATGCCTTGCTTGGGGTGAAATGATTTTTAAAAAATGCAATCAACAATTTCCCTCCTAATCATTATCTATTTTTTTATCCTGGCAACAAGAAGTCAGTTTTATTCCTAAATAATTTTTTTTTTATCATTTCACCCCGAGCAAGGCGGAAACGCCACTGATGTGCAGGGGGCTACATAAATGTAAAAAGATTAATTAGAAAAGAGTGAGGAGTACAACCTAGTTAGAAAGGAACAATAGAAAGCTGAGAAAGCAGGTGCGATGACAGATACATAGGTGGAGAGAAAGAGAAGGTTATACAGGGGTGGGGAGAGAGCTAGAGTCCAGTGGTTAGTAGATGAGTATTGACTTTGCATTTAAATTTCTGGAGGTTGTAGCCGTCAGGAAAGCAAGAATACGGGAGCGAGTTCCACAGGCGGGAAGTGCGAGAGAAGAAGCTGCAGGAGTAGAATAGTCGTCTGCATTTGGCTAACCTGACTGTGAATGGGTGGGACCCAGTTGCCAGTCTGCTTGCACAAGTAAACACCTGTTGAGGAGGCATCAGTGACTTAAGTTCGTCTGAGCAGAAGCCATGAAAGTATTTTAATTTATCTAAAGAACTGATGCTTTTAGTGGCGGCTTTTCCGATTGGATTGTAACTGAAGATGTTTTTATCTTTGAGGAAGTGGTTGCAGTAACTGCCGAGGTGGGCCTGAGATAAATGGGAATCTTATTTGTAATTATATATATCCTGGGTGGAAACAATAAATTCCAATGACTATTATCAATATTATGTTTAAATAAAATTGTATATAATACATTTACTTTACGTCTTTTAATAAAAAATACAATGTATTATTCTAAGTTCGGATAGAGGGATCATGAGAACTTCATTCGAAATTCACTATCACTTCTTTATAAAATCGGTAGTAATCCCAACAGTCAGTCAGTCAGTTAAGTGCCATGCGCGATACACGCTTGGGCGATCATGTCTCGAAAGAGACATGACTGACTGGGCAGAAGATTATCCCGCAGTAGGTTGCCATTGCTTTCTGCGGTAGACTGGTTGCCGACCAAGGCTATAGTACCCAATCTGTCCTATTATTTAACCCATAACTGGAGGGAAGAGACGGATTAATACCTTTCCCAAGGGTATTTGCGCGTAAGTGAATGCAATGAATTCAACTGGAATTCGAACTCGGTTCTCCGATTTCTCGTTCCGAGCCGATATCCACTGCTCCACAACGCACATCCCAACAGTAGCACATACTATTTTAATAACCATTTCACCCCAAACAAGGCAAGATCGCCACTAATGCAGAGGAGGTTACTGTAAAAGAAAAAAATAAGGTACAAGGGATATCGTAGAAACGATTAGAGATGGATGTAAATCAAAAAATAGAAGATGGCAATTGACGTTGCTTTTAAACATTTTGGAGATTATATCTATCGGGGAAGGAACCAAATGATAGCTAGTTCCATAAATGGAAAGTGCGAGAAAAGAAACATTTAGAGACGGTTACATTTAACTATTTCGACAATAAAAGTATGGGACCTAGAGGCCCATCTTGTCGGTCAGTCAGTTAAGTGCCATACGTGATACACGCTTGGGCGATTATGTCTCTTTCGGGACATGGCTGACTGAGTAAAAGATTATCCTGTAGTAAGTTGTCATTACTTCCTGCGGCGAACTGGTTGCGAACCAAGTCTATAGAACCCAATCTGTCCTGTTCTGTAACCCATAACTGGAGGAAAGAGACGGATTAATACCTTTCTCAAGGGTATTGGTGCATAAGTGAATGCAAGGAATTCAACTTGAATTCGAACTCGGCTCCCCAATTTCTCGTTTCAGACTGATGTGGTCGGTACACTAGGAAAAATAGCTCCTCAAAGCAGTTGTTATACTGTTGGAAAGTGTCTAAAAATTATAACTCGTGTTGGTTCATGCCTTCTAAGGAAAATTAAATAGACGAAACTGTTCAAAATACATCGATGATTGTTCAACTTACTGACCACCTCCAGATGATAGAGGCGCACTCTCTCTCTCTCTCTCTCTCTCTCTCTCTCTCTCTCTCAGAAATTGTATTTAAGGTTTACTTAGCATAGTTGAAGCATAAATCTTGGGTTACTTATGTGGAGGTTGAAGAAAACATAAATGTGCCTGAGCAGGCTTCCACAAAAGGATTATATTGATACCCCAACAGAAAAGCATACTCGAAAAACCGAGTAAATATTTTTTAACAGTTTATGAACTATAGTATATTTTTGCATTTTAGTCATATGTATAAGAAAGTGCTATTCAGAAAGAGGGAAGCTTACCAATGAAAGTTAACATTAGCATTTTCTTTATAAGAAAATATTTGGTATTCATTGACCGAGCAGCCAATGCTATTGTCAGTGGAATTATATACAATCTTTTCTCTTTAAAAAAACAAATAAATTGAATTTTCGAGTCCAGTGACTTTTGCTCTTTCTAGTATTGATGGAAATTTTCTTCTTAACCTTTTACTTAAAGTAGTGTAGAACATCAACATTTCAATTATATTATTATTTTATCATCGAATTACTTGTGCTATCAATTTTAGGTATTTCATTTGTTAAAACCCCTTACGTGATGTGGTTTCTATTATTAGGTAGAGTTCTTTATATGTGTTAGTGTTAGTAGGGTTAGTGTTAGTGTTAGTTGTATGTGTCAGTACATGAAGTTGAACAATGCTTTCTCAAGTCTAGTATCTGCTGTTGCCCATAGCACTATTGCTAACGGAGGAGGAGGGGGGACTTCCTCGCTAACCTTTTATTTCAAACATATGGAAAGTCGAAATCTTGATTATGTCATTATATTCTCTTCAAGTTATATAGGACTAGCAGTATAGCCCGGCGTTGCTCGGGTGTAATGAAAGCTTTAAAACTAATCCTAGAGCTCAGACTCATTGGACGTTGGCACGAAAGACTAAAAAGCAATAGTTGTTTCCAGTTAAAGCGAAACCGTAGACTGAAAGAAACATGAATGGATGTAAGTCAAATTTTGATTTCCTGGTATCGATATCAAATAAGTTTTTTTGTCGTAAACTGAATTTTGAAGGTTAAATAAGTCCTCTGAGTAAATGGTATCATGGCTGAGAGTAAGAACTACAATTAATTAGAGCCAAACCCGAAGCAAAAACTAAAATAAAAGGTCTAAAAAAATACAGACATACACGCAGATAAACAGACACACACACAAACATCTTGCCTTTTTTATATATATATTATCGATTTTCTGCACTATTGTAAGAACTGCAACCTTGAAACTTCTGAATATCATTGCTTATGTCTTTGTCTATGAGTGTATCAAATTTGATTAAAATCGGGCCATTCCTTCTATAACTCGATTTTTTTGATTATCGATTTTCGATTTTTATCGGGGGTACCTCGACACAAAACATAGCTAAGAACACTCGCAGACGCTTATAGTACAACTGTGTAAATTTTCAAGAAAATCGGTTCAGCCATTTCGGAGTCTATAGGTAACGGACACACACACACATACACACACACACACACAGACAAAGTTCCATTTATAAATAAGTTTAGATATATATCCTGTTGCTGAAAATCCACAATTTCAGTTATTTCGTGCATTTTCTAAGATTCTGTACCGCCAAATCCACTTGGTTCAAAGATGTAAGTCTGTCTATAAACTACAGGGTTCAATTCGTTCGAAATAATTCAATGGTCAATTTGAGAAAGCGGTTAAATACAGCAGATGATTTAGTTCTTGAACACATTTGGTGTCACGCATGACATCCACATGAAGGTCCCGACCTGATGTTGATATTTAAGAAGATGATTCAAGATTTTTAAGATAATATTTTGGTTTGTCAGCAAAAGTGAAGCCAATGCTAATCTCAGTTTCCATATCTTCAACGCTAAATTTGTTATAACTGATCCATACCATCTCGTACATAAAGTCATTAGTATTTACTAATTCTACATACTAAATTTTTATGATAGATTCAACTGCTTTCATTCAAATCCAAGATCATCGTTTATATTTTGAAAACGTTTGAGTTTTAGTTTTTTTAACACTGAGTAGAGGATGTTGAATTTTTGCAAAGTCATTGTTATTTTATTCAGCCCAGCCTCTCACCACCATTGAAACTAGGTCGCTTTTAATGTGGAGAACCCAAGCACGTACTCTCTGGACAAGGACATGTCTAGCCTCGACAGCTGTCAATTTTACAGCTGTTCCCTGGAAACGAGCAACTCACAGTATATTATTTTCTCCAGCCACGAATGAGTCGCACTCTACCCACAGACAGGGATCTCACTGAGAGATTATTACACTACCAGATGTCAAGATCGTTGCTATCCCAACTATCAATGCCTATGTCATCGTTTTAGTATACACCATATTAATCAGTACACGTCGGAAGATAAATCACGAAAGGTACAGGAAAAACTTGGCTGATATTACATCTGCCAGTTACTATTTGATCGGTTTACGTATGAGTTAAGCAACGCTTTATCTACATGGGTGACCGATTGGGTATACAAGGAGTTGTAAGCGGGTGATTATGGATAACGTATCGAAAATAGATATCGAAGAGTCGAGTCCCAATTCTAGTTAGGTTTGTTATAATTCTTTGTACGCAAATACCATTCAAAGAAGCATGGCTCCTCCAGATATGGATTAATTAGTATGACTAGTTCCAGTAAATCATTATTATCTTAAAAACATTTTGGCTTTAAATAACCTGCAAAGGGTTGTTAAGCTGTAAAAAACAAATCAATCAATTATTGATTACTGACGTCAGTGAATAGGATGAAACTTCTTTATATTTCTATTGTATCATTTTTTTTTTCATTATGAGAGAAATTTCAATTTAAATTTTACTAGATAGATAGATAGATAGATAGATAGATAGATAGATAGATAGATAGATAGATAGATACGAACGGACTGAGATAGATAGATACGAACGGACTGAGATAGATAGATACGAACAGACTGAGATAGATAGATAGATAGATACGAACAGACTGAGATAGATAGATAGATAGATAGATAGATAGATAGATAGATAGATAGATAGATACGAACGGACTGAGATAGATAGATAGATAGATAGATAGATAGATAGATAGATAGATAGATAGATAGATAGATAGATAGATAGATAGAAAGAAATGAACTGAGATAGATAGATAGAAATGGACTGAGATAGATAGAAATGGACTGAGATAGATAGATAGATAGATAGATAGATAGATAGATAGATAGATAGATAGATAGATAGATAGATTGGAAAATCATATCCGATTTTAGAATCAATTTGTTATTCTTGAATTAATGTATTTAGACAGTTTTTTAATCAGTCAAAATAGAAAAACCTAACCTCTATAGAATTTTAAACACACTTCCAAATTTATTAATGTCTTTACGCTGAAACGCTAAATGTTTTTGGCTGCCGAAACATCTTTGAATGCAGTTTCTGCATATTCATTACAAATTAATATTAAGATTCTTGAAAAAAATATTACTCAGTGTGAGAGAGGACATGGTAATCTGGTAGATGTAGCAAGTCTTCCATGTCGTAGAGCTTCTGCAAATATTCTCCTGGTAGCATGCGGCCGAGTATTGTCAAGAAGCAGAATTGGGCCTCGTCGATCAACCAGTGTCTGACGCGTTTTGATTAACTGAATGTGCATTTCCTTCTTTTGCTGTTAGTGAACTCCGTTAAATTCTATTATAGTTAATGCCAATTGCTGACCACTAAACAATCAACAAATGTTCCTGTTAATGCAATTTTGCTTTTAGAAAATGCTTTTTCTGCTTTGTCATAACGCCGAACGTTTATGATTATCATAAAGGATCCATTTCTCATCAAAACTTAATATTCGCTGAAGAAACAAATCATTTCACAGATGCAGCCTCGAATACATTTCAAAACATCGAATTCTTTGACTGAATTTTCACATGGGGTCCATTTATCAAGTTTCTTCAACTTGCCACTTCTCTTGAGATAGGCCAATATTGTTGAACTGCTGAGAAATATTATCTAAGACATCTGGGACGTTCCCGGATTTCTTCTTCCACTAATATTACCAGATGTTGATTGTCATTTACAGATGGATGTCTTTTACAATCTTGATCTTCAAGATTCGTCTTCCGACGGCATTATGATGTGCGTTGTGGTGCAGTGGATATTGGAGAATAAAGTTTCCCAGTCGAATTCGTTGCATCTTCTTACGCGCAAATAGCCTTGGGAAAGGTATGAATCCATCTATTCTCCCTCCAGCTATGGGTTAAATAGATTGGGTTCTATAACCTTATTTTCCGAACGGTTTACCGCAGAAAGTAATCGCAAACTACAAGGTGAAATCTTCTGCCTAGTCAGCCATGTCTCTTTCGAAACGTGATGAGCCAAACATGTATCGCGTATGGCAATTAAGTGACTAATCCCCACTGCGGAACTTCAGAAACAAGCGCTGTACTGTTCGATCACAAGCGGATCCTTCTCCCCGTACTTCGACATGGATAAAGGTTAACAATCTTGTCTAGCAAGAACATATTAAAACTGAGTAGTGAATTTGATCCGCATTGGATGCTGAAATCTTTCGGCCTTGTGCCACATCTAAGCTGAGCTTAGAAAATGACCTTTCTCCTTGTGCTCTGGTAACGTTGGCAGTAGTTTTAGAAGCATTGTGATCAAACACGAAATCATAAAAGTAAAGTAAATGCAACTGTTCATTTTTCATTTCCCAAGATGGCTAGTATATAATATTTTAAGTGAAATTCTGAAAGACATTGATATGATATTTGTCTATATTTCTGAGATGAGGTGGATACAGACGTTGGTTACTTCCAAACTTGATTCTTAGAGTTGTGAGTTCACTACCAGGCTACAGCAGTGGTGAACAAGTAACTTGCAGAGTTAGAGGGAGATAACCGATAACTTCCAATTGAGCTTTACGCAAGGAATGATTATAATAAAGTAATGTTTATAATAAAGGAATGAGGATGATATACCCCAGTGATTATGATAAAGGGTTCGGTTCGAAATTCATAGCACCTGAAGAAAGCCGGAGCTGACAACGGCCGAAACGTCGTATAAATGGCAACAAAGATGAGGACAATAGTCCGAATAATGTAAATACTGAGATTGATATAAATTTAACAGAGGACGTTTTGATCATTAGAAATATGTAATATACCACAAAAACTTATTAAAGTTACTCAGCAACCTTGACATATTTAGGAAAGATATTAGAATAATCATGAATCGTTACTGGCAGCAAACCGCCTCTATAGAAATAGGAAATGCATTCAGTAGATATCCAAAAATAGAAAGGGGTGTAAGACAAGGATGTATCTTCTTCCCGGATTTATTCAATCTCGTCGTCGTCTTGCGGCCATTGGCCGAGATAGAACTCACTACACCCCTCCAGTATTCCCTGTGCATTTGGAACCCTGGCGCAGTTTGCAGCGAAATTCATAATCTTGTCAAATAGCTGACTACTTGATGCTTCGCCAGGGCTACCAAGGGTGTTTTTATTGTGACACCAACACTAGATGGGTTGCCTCCAGGCCCCATCCTGTTTTTTAACCCATAACTGGAGGGAAGTGAAGGATTAATACTTTTCCCAAGGGCACCATTGCGTAAGTGAATGCAGGGTACTCAACTGGAATTCCAACTCGGCTCACCGATTTCTCTTTCCAAGCCGATATCCACTACACCACAACGCACGTCCGTCACTGAACGCTTACAGTGCCTGGTATTCCCAAGTGGTCAACCATTTAAGTACTGACCAGGCTCAACGTTGCTTAACCTCGGTGATCGAACGAGAACCAGTGTATTCTACGTGATATGCCGTAAGCATTATTCAATCTATACAGCGAGTCAATTCTAAAAGAACAAAAGTCCTGCCAGGAGTCGTCAATGGCGGCTGCAATCTCAACAATATAAGATATGCTCCTTGATAAGAAATCTGCCAAAGCAAATTTTGCTAATGATCTGAAAAAGGCCCTCCAATCTGTAGCAGACTGGGGTAAGAAATGGCTCGTAAATTTTAATGTTTCCCAAACGAAGCTGCTATCATTTACCCACTATAGACAACCGCTTCTACCCCACCATCAGAATGGATCGAGCTACTCTCCCTGAAAGCAAAACACTGTACCTTCTAGGCCTAAATCTATCAGCCGACCTCAAGTGAAATGACTACATTGAATCCATAAATGTGAAGAGTCATGGTCGCCTACGTTTTGAATAGACATGGCACATAAAAGAAGAAAATATTTTTGTTTAGCTATTGTAATAATATATTAGACCACAAAAAGTTTATTTTAAAATCAGATATTATTTTTCCGAACAACATAATTCAGTTTCTCAGTATAGACACAGGTTGTGTCACGTATTTTGAACAAAATTCTAAAACAGACTGATATAAAATTACCAAAAAGAATATTTCAGTTATCAGGAATGAGTCCACGACTATTTATACAAAAAACAAATAATAGTTTATTTTAAAATTGTACATTATTTTCAGAAGAAAAGGAATACTTTTTACTTTATTTTATCCTATTTTTCTTGTGAACTTTTTTTACAGCATGGTTCACCCTGTACAAGGCCCGGAAGCCCTTCAATGTAGAGAATTTGTGTATTTACATATTTCATTTTTTCGGATTAAGTGTGGAGAGAAATTTTCCCTGGTGTCATTTTCCCGAGCGCTTCCCGTTAATAGTTTACACATTTTGAAATCGTGGCTACGACGGAAGTTGATATATGTTTGTTTTGTTTCGTATGCTGTTTTGTATAAGAGGGATTTTTATAGGCGTAATCTCAATATTAGTGTGATCTTTGCCTCGTTTTCAAAAACAGACAAAATGTTTTCGCTGTTTTCATTCGAAATACCTTTGAAAGAGAATAGCACTTTCACACTCGGAAATATAAATACTATTGACAGTTTCTTCACGTACCCAGTTCCTAAAAAAAGAAAAATGATTTTGACCCCAAAAATCATAAATAATTTAGAAAATTCCCGAGGATAGTGAGAGAGAGTCAAGTAGTAATTGTTAGTGTATGTGTAAAACGATGGACCAGTCTAATTAACTTAGTGTTGCTTCTGGTTGTTGAGAGATGTGAAAAGTTTTATGGCCGTTGCAGGTGTTCCCTCTCTTGTTTCCGTTCGTAACGGTTGAGTGGGCGAAGGATTAGTTTGTCGGTACTGATCTCTTTGATGTAGGCGCCTATCGGACTGTATGTATCTGACACTGCGCTTTGGGGGCTTGACTGGCGTGGCTGACTGTTCAACTGCTTGCTTGAGTGATGACAGATCGACCGAACTGCCGTCTCTCACTGACCCTCTTGACTGACTGACTGCCGTTACCGGTCAGGAGAATTCCTTAAGTATTAAATTCTGGTCACGTGGGAGGATCCCAGAACGTTTTTTTTCTTTAGCTGCGACAAAAAAATCCCTTTCGCTGACGTATTTTGAATTTCTCGATTAACCAATCAGGAATCTTCAGAATCTGAATTTCACACTGACATGTGGAAAAGAAAGCTTTTAGCAGTTTGGATCTACTTTTGCGGGTGTGCAATTTTACTTTGCGTTTTTCCCAAATGTTGCAGCCATTGGAATTTTATTTTGCAGGTGTGTAATTTATTTTGTGTTTTTGATGGATTATATAGGATTTTTATCCTATATATTTAACGAAATAGTACTTCTCAGATAAAAAAATGGAATAGAAATAAGAAAGTCACTTTATGGTATAACACAATAGCTATAAGATAGTTTTGTTGCCATTCACCTCAAACGTTTTAAAAAGCATTATATTCATGAACAGAATAAAATAGTCGCCAAAAAATATACACGGACATATGAGACTCAAATTTAAAATAATTCTACTTGATAAGCAGCTTAACACTACATAACGAACCCAATACTGCTGCTTTATTTCCCTTGTCGTCATTCTGAGTGGCAAAAGACAGGCATATTATACGGTTCATAATAGTTGAAAATATCAGATGTAAATCTTTATATACACAATAATAATATTGTTCTCACATCAAAATTGTTATTAGTCAACCAACGTAAGTAAAAAAAAATCATTGGGATTTTCTTATATTACTACGAAAATAATATCAGTAAAATTTAATTTATATTATTTGTTTTTATTAGAAATAATCTTTTACTGGTGTGGTATATTATTATTCAATTTAAGTGTTGTCCAACACACACACACACACACACACACACACACACACACACACACACACACACACACACACATATATATATATATATATATATATATATATATATATATATATATATATATACTTCCGGGGGTTATCGAATTGGAATTAACAACCGACATATTTAATTTATTTGTTTAAACATGATTTCAGACAAATAAATTAAATATGTCGGTTGTTAATTCCATTTTATTAATCTCCGGAAGTTTATGTAACATTGTTTGTTTACATTTGTTTACATTACGATACGTTTTAGAGTGGAGATGGTTATTTACGAGAAATCGAAAATTGTGCATAGAAAAGGCATGATTTCAGCGCGTTTAGCGAGCGGAATCATCCGGGTCGAGTGGTCTAATACGCAACGGATCATTTGTTGGCTTCCGTTACGTTTTAAAGGGTCACAGGTTCGAATCCTGCCGAATGATAAACATTTTCGTAACAAAATTTCTCATAAATAATAAGGCCATAACAATATATAGATTAATATACTGTTTAATTTTAAACAGAACATACTCAAATACGAGAACAGTTTAAAAATAAAGTTCAAGCAAAAAAGTTTTTTATATACAAATATATACACAACCGGCCATAATTATTAGGCCATCCCAGTTTTTAAAAGAAATTATGTATTTCATACTATTTTAAGTGAAAAATTCTAAATGAAAATAGAATGGTTCTTTTGTTATTATTATTTGCAAAATTGTACAAAGAAAGGAAGCAAAGATGAACTCGTTTGTATCACCTTAAATTTTCTTCATTCTTTCATTGATGAAACTACAGTATAGGTAATTATTAAATAACTATAAATTCATTTGATACAGATGTTATTGTGCAATATTAATGAAAGAACCATTCTATTTTCATTTACAATTATTCACTTGTCAATAAATACTAAAAAATTGTATGAAATACATCATTATTTAAAACACTGGGGTGGCCTAATAATTATGACCGGTAGCATATATATATATATATATATATATATATATATATATATATATATATATATATATAATAATAATAATAATAATAATAATATTTATTAATAAATTATAACATTGATATGTTATAATATCACTACAAAAGTAGCTATTTTGTTTCGACACTTTTTGTGTCTTTTCAAGGGATGTTGTTATTTCAAATGAATCTATATATATATATATCCTACGTCTAACGCAAGACTCGGAGTTTCATTCAATAAGCAATCATCAAGTGCATATTATGATTACATAATGCATGAAACTTCGAGTCATGATTTAGACGTAAGATTTTGTATATTTGCTAATCTATACTTCATAGTTCATAGTTCTGTTACATTACATCGAGTACTGTTTTGTTAACACGAGAAATATATATATATATATATATATATATGTATAAAGTCATTGATTATTCATCTTTTATATTCCATGTTTTATGTTATAATGCGATGGCTAGAGCCAGAATAGTTAACGATTAGTCAAAGTGCTACGTGGGCGTGATATTCTGACAATGATGGATGATTTATTTCGTTGTTACAGTTTATATAGTAACGTAGGGACCCAGAGACGACACAAAACGCATTACCTTGACTACAGACAGACAAACAAATAGAAAGACAAATTCGACTGAATTCAATAACCCAGCCTTAAGGAGCAAGAAATAATCGGGGGTTAAAAATGTTAGGAAAATGGAATTGAATAGATTAAAAGATAATATTGAAAAAAAGATTTAGCGTTTAAACCTGTTAAAAATATTTTTTTCTTAAAAGTTAAAAAGATTTATGATTAAAATAATCAAATTCTGCTTGTAAGCTTGTTCTTTATTTTTGTTTTTCCAGAGCCGTGTGAACAATCTCACCAGTGGCTATAAAAAATTCTTCTGTGAGAGGGATAAATATTTTTTTTCTTTTTGTTTCCGCTAGTTGTACTTAATTTGATATTTTACAAAGATTTTAACATAAAACAAGTAATGAGTAATAGCCATCTTTTTAATTACTAACATAAATAATTTATCATGTTTTAGAAACTTTATTATTGCAATGCTTTTGCAAAACTTTAAAAAACATTTACCTGCTGGTTAAAATTAATCTAGTAAAAAAATAATTGAAACTAAATATAAATTATATATATTTTATATGTCTAGTTTAAACTAACGAAAATTTATATTGCTACTACTTCATCAGAAGAGTCCAATATAGAAAAATGGGCGAAGATAAGATTTCACACGCAAACAGGGATACACATTGCGTTTTATAAATATATTGTGGGGATTACTATTCTCAGTCTTCTCTAACCCTAACCCTAACCCTAACCCTGTGACCACCCCCCTGAATATTTGGGGTGAAACTATTAAAAATCCTACCAGTGATCATAACATGGTTAACAAAAGAAACTAGTAATTATCTTGTCTGTTACTTTGAAGTGGGCAGTCATTCGGACTGTAAGTTTATTGATATCAAAATAAACGTGATATCAAAATTAAAACGTGATATCAAAATTGATATAAAAATGAACGTGATATCAAAATTAAAATATGATATCAAAATTGATATCAAAATAAACGTGATATCAAAATTGATATCAAAATAAGCGTGATATCAAAATTAAAACGTGATATCAAAATTGATATCAAAATAAACGTGATATCAAAATTAAAACGTGATATCAAATTGATATCAAAATAAACGTGATATCAAAATTAAAACGTGATATCAAAATTGATATCAAAATAAACATGATATCAAAATTAAAACGTGACATCAAAATTGATATCAAAATAAACGTGATATCAAAATTAAAACGTGATATCAAAATTGATATCAAAATAAACGTGATATCAAAATTAAAACTTGATATCAAAATTGATATCAAAATAAACGTGATATCAAAATTAAAACGTTATATCAAAATTGATATAAAAATAAACGTGATATCAAAATTAAAACGTGATATCAAAATTGATATAAAAATAAACGTGATATCAAAATTAAAACGTGATATCAAAATTGATATCAAAATAAACGTGATATCAAAATTAAAACGTGATATCAAAATTGATATCAAAATAAACGTGATATCAAAATTAAAACGTGATATCAAAATTGATATCAAAATAAACGTGATATCAAAATTAAAACGTGATATCAAAATTGATATCAAAATAAACGTGATATCAAAATTAAAACGTGATATCAAAATTGATATCAAAATAAACGTGTACGTCCTTCCAAATGCTACAGATTATAGATATATAGTGTTGTTTCCATTTGGAAATATATTTTTATAGCATCTATAAAAAATTCTCACAATCCCCCATCTGGAAAAACTCAAGACTCTCCGGTTCCTCTTTATGAAATATAGTAGTTGAATTTGAAATCGTAAACATGGCTTCTCCAGAAACAGAGAATCTCCATATGCGACACTTTCTTTTAGTTTATTCTTACACTCTAGAGATATATGTGATATATTATCTCCCATGTTCGACACGTATATATATATATATATATATATATATATATATATAAGAATGCAATCGAGGTAAATTCAGAGTAATGCCTATCTAACAGAATTCAAATTATGACACGCTCGTGATGCAAGAAGAAATATTTATATAAAAAAATACAAGCCTTCCCTCAACAAAACATGATTAAAAACCTAAGACACGCACACAAACACGAAATTCAAACGCAATAAAACACACACACTAAATTTAAATAGTATTCCAAAAACAATAAAAATAACTAGATGCACCGTAGAGTAGAATTGAATAAAAATCGCTAAAAACAATTTTGAAGTATAAAGACGAAATCAAATATCACAAGTCAGTGAAAAAAATTTTCATAGCCATCGAAAGTGACGAGAGAGTTTTAACGTTTTCTGATCTGCTCACCACTTGACTTATCTATTTATACACGATACCTTGGCCATCAGGAAAACAAACGGATCTCGATATGTGAAGTCACAAGTTTATTCGCTGAAGAGAGTCAACTTTAGACTCTAAAACAGATGTAGCGGCACAAATACTATTATGGACACCTAATGCATCATACAAAAAGTAAGTAATAATATTAATAACAACAACAATAAATCTACATTTTAAACAAAACGTACATGGTTACTCGCACTTTTTTCTTCTATAACAATTTCTCTTGTTGGAAGAACCCCTATTTTTTTTGTTTATAATGTATAAACATTATACATTATATATATATATATATATATATATATATATATATATGTGTGTGTGTGTGTGTGTGTGTGTGTGTGTAGCTTAGTGGTATAAAGGTCTTTCTGTGAACGAATCATTTCTTTGTCCTTAAATCCTTCCTTTCCGTCCGTAAAGTCCGGTATTATTACTATTATTATTATTATTATTATTATTATTATTATTATTATATATATATATATATATATATATATATATATATATATATATATATATATCTGTAAATTCAGATAAAACTTAGCGGTAAATAGCCATTTTTAACCTGTCATTTCACGACATACATTCTTCAACCCTTATAAACAGACAATGAGGGAAAATTCTAAGCCCTTTGGTAAGGGAAGGGGATGAGAGGTATTGGTTTAATTAGGGTTAGGCTAGCGGAAATCTTTCGTAGTAATTCCCCCTTTGATAGTGGGAGGTATGTGGCTTGACCCTTGTCTTACTAGCGGTAGGTGGTCGGGAAGTAACTGCTTCGTCAAATTTTAAAAAAACTTATTGTGACTAATTGGAAGAATAGGATAAGAATTGTAATTTGTATTTTTTTCTCTGGCGACACATGATCTCCCTTCGTTTATTTAAAAGTATATTTTGGTATTGAAATTTCAAATTTTTTTTTTTTTCAGTCAAACATAGATTACATCTATCTCTTAAGCTACTAGGGTCTCTAGCCTTGCTCATGAGTTCTTATTTTATCTGGGGATTTAAGTTACTTTCTTTTAATTCCCAGTATTTTCTAGAAAGGGTTGTTTAGTATCTTAAACTAGGGTTGGTGAAGGTATGCCTATGGGTATAAAGCGGTTGCTTCCAAATTACCGCCGAAATTCCGATATAAACATTACATTTCTCCTTACATTCCTTAGGGTATATATATATATATATATATATATATATATATATATATATATATATATAAAATGCCCATAATGAGGACAACGTAAATGGGAGGGTAAATGTGGGTTATACCCACAACAAAATTGTTGTTTGTTTACAAAATAGTTTAATCTATTTCGGCAATGTTTCGTATACAGACAAATCAATTTCCTCCACACCCGTGAATGCATTCAGTTGATTCTAATCTATATACGAAGAAGTTCTCCAATACTTCCTCTTTCCAAACAAAGAAAGCCACACAAAAAAGACATCACCATTAACCTGACTTTGGCACCTTAACAACAAGAATATTTTACCGAATATTTATGTAATTGACAAGCAACAAAATCTGTGGTAACAACTTTAAATAATGATTTCAACATTTTCTCCGAATAAAATTTGGAAATCTGTTAACTTTAAGAAAAACGGGAGAAAAAAGACCGTAACTCGAGTGATGGGATAGCAACAGAATAAGAGAGAACGAAAAAAAACAGATTCCCACGCTTTATTTCTATATTTCCAAAGTGACTGCTGTCGGAATTTCTTGAAAAAAATGCAATCACTTTATGCCCCAGAATCTCATATATGCTGGCAGTAAATGTCGACCAGAGCAACAAAAGGCAACATTGCCCAAAGTATGTGCAGTCAGCGGGAAAAATGCATTCTGGCGACACCGGCTCCCTAACATCAGATACATCTGTTGGCATCATTAAAGATTCATTTAATTTTTTTCTGTTTTCCCACCACGGTTGTTGGAATTTTGGTCATTTCCATTATTGAATATCTTCACAGAAAGTTCTTAATATAATATCTTCGGGCACGAGTATCGCTCGAGTATCATTCAGATTCCCATGTACTTCGTTCCACTCATTCGTGGTTTCGATTAGATAGATAGATAGATAGATAGATAGATAGATAGATAGATAGATAGAAGAGCCGACTGATAGATAGATAGATAGATAGATAGATAGATAGATAGATAGATAGATAGATAGATAGCCGATAGATAGAAAGCCGACTGATAGATAGATAGATAGATAGATAGATAGATAGATAGAAGAGCCGACTGATAGATAGATAGATAGATAGATAGATAGATAGATAGATAGATAGATAGATAGAATAAGCCAGGCTAGAATAGATAGATAGATAGATAGATAGATAGATAGATAGATAGATAGATAACCAGGCTGTAATAGATAGATAGATAGATAGATAGATAGATAGATAGATAGATAGATAGATACCAGGCTGTAATAGATAGATAGATAGATAGATAGATAGATAGATAGATAGATAGATAGATATCAGGCTGTAATAGATAGATAGATAGATAGATAGATAGATAGATAGATAGATAGATAGATAGATAATCAGGCTGTAATAGATAGATAGATAGATAGATAGATAGATAGATAGATAGATAGATAGATAGATAGATTGGCGTTCAAAGAATAGAATCACGTTCAGAAGTAACCGTTCATCGTGTCTATAGAAAATTCCACCCCGCCTTGTCTGCCAGCGTTCTTCCCCCAACGCACATTATGTGGCGTTCTCAAAAGAGGTACAAAAGGAAATGAAACTAGATCTCGCTCTTTCCTTCTCCTGGCTTTGAAGTTAATGGTATATAGCAAGTATCCATTAATAAATTATTACTACATACTACATTATATAACACTGCAAGTTGAAATGTCGTAAAATCAACCAATCTAAACATTTTAGGTTCATCCCACCTTTTCTACAGCGTTGCGTTACTTCTCTCAACGCCCGCTAGGTGACATTGTATAAAACAGTACAAAAATAAATAGAAGAAAGTTTTCCCCTCTCTCTCTCTCTCTCTCTCTCTCTCTCTCTCTCTGCATCTGTACAAAAATAAATAGAAGAAAGTTTTCCTCTCTCTCTCTCTCTCTCTTTCTCTGCATCTGTACAAAAATAAATAGAAGAAAGTTTTCCTCTCTCTCTCTCTCTCTCTGCATCTGTACAAAAATAAATAGAAGAAAGTTTTCCTCTCTCTCTCTCTCTCTCTCTCTCTCTCTTTCTCTGCATCTGTACAAAAATAAATAGAAAGAAAGTTTTCTCTCTCTCTCTCTCTCTCTCTCTCTCATGTTGTAGATTTAAGATGTTTTCTTCCCCTCTGAGATTTCTTGTTTCCAGGTGAACGGACATCTTAATCATTGCCGAGACGTGTATCGCATCGAATATAATATGATGGTATCACTACAAGATCATGTTTTTTTTTTAATCATTTCACCCCAAGCAAGGCATTCCACTGCCACTATTGCGCTCGGGGCTACATAGGGGAAGGTAAAGAGAAGGAGTGGTTAGATATAGGAAATATCAGAAGAGGGCGATAGATGGGTATGTACACGGAGGCTGGGGGTTGGGTGGATGGGAAGAGTGTTTGAAGGAATGTATGCCTAAAATGGTGACTGCTTGCTCGTATTCGAGTACACCTGTTTTATTGGGCTTCTCGCAAATCCTTATTGCTGACGCTTGCATATTTACGTTTTTACAACACCCACACAGACCACCTGTGGTTTATATTCCACTTACGCTGAGCGAACGTTAGTTACAGTTTCTCATTATCTGTCGTCATCAACAGTCTGAGCAAGGACAGTACGCTTTAAGCCTCGGTCACGATGACATGTGATCTCATGCTAGATCAACTACCAACAGGTCTCATATAGTTCTGTATGCGCACTGGGAACGAACGTTTTTGCTTATTGACCCTGGTTCGAATCTGACCAATGTCAATTTGTCAAGAAAGTGACATTTTCAATTTATAAGTCTGTTGAAGCGATATCACTATTCTGTACATTGAAAAGTGCTTGATAACCATAGCACGAGTTCACACACACACACACATATATATATATATATATATATATATATATATATCTAAAGCTCTTAGAGAGTTATCCTACCACTGTATGTACATTATACTCCTTTGGATTCTTTTATATCTATCTATGCATGCTGATATATATATATATACATATATATATATATATATATATATATATATATATATATATATATATATTGTAGGCTATAGTTTAGAACATGTACAAATTATAATTTTCTTACAAAAGTGTACATTTTGTTTAGACATCCAAAAACAGAGTCTCATCAAGTAGTTAATAATATATATATATATATATATATACGGGTTTCATTGAAAATGACAGACAAGGTATTATCATTAAATTTTTTTATATAATGTTTTTATTTCTTCATATAAATTTTTATTTTTCAGACTGAAATTCTATAATATATAATAATGTTTGTTTATAAGTAAAACAAAATTTTTGATAATGGCTAAAAATACAGCCGAAAGTGTTTGAAAGTACAAAAGCTTTCGACAATTCTTATATAATTTGAGTATAAAAGAAAGATTGTTACCGAAAAATTACGCAAAAATATCTTGAAATACTAAGAGTAAATTTATTCAGTAGAATCGCCATTAGCTTCCACCACGACCTCCAGACGACTTCAGAATCTATTACATTTCTCTCTTGATTAAGTTATTGAATGCTGCCATAATTCTTTTCTGCAGTTCATCTTGTCCTAATACTTCTGCACAATACTATATATATATATAAGTCACAGGTGCCTCTGCAACAGGTGTTTACTCGTGCAACCAGATTGGCAACTGGGTCCCACCCATTCACAGTTAGATTAACCAAATGCAGACAACAATAACAATTCTACTCCTTCAGCTTCTTCTCTCGCACTTCCCGCCTGTGGAACTCGCTTCCATATGCTTGCTTTACTGACGGCTACAACCTCCAGGAATTTAAATGCAATGTCAATACTCATCTATTAACCACTTGACTCTAGTTCTTTCACCACCCCGTATATCCTTTCCTTTCTCTCCACCTTTGCAACTGTCATCACACCTGTATTCACATCCTTCTCTTGCTCCTTTCCAACTGGTTCGTCTTCCTCTTCACTCTCTTCTACATAATCTTTTTACTCTTATGTAGCCCCCTGCACATCAGTGACATTACCGCCTAGCTCGGGGTGATAAGATTAAATAAAAAGAAAAAGAAAAAAAAAATATATATATATGTACTAGCAGTATAGCTCGACGTTTCTCGGATGTAATGAAAGCTTTAAAACTAATCCATGGTCCTGGAGCTCAGACTCTTTGGACGTTGGCACGAAAGACTAAAAAGCAATAGTTGTTTCCAGTTAAAACAAAACCGTAAACTGAAAGAAACATGAATGGATGTAACTCAAATTTTGATTTCCTGGTATTGATATCAAATAAGTTTTTTCGTCGTTAACTGAATTTTGAAGGCTAAATGAGTCCTCTGAGAAAATGGTATCATGGCTGAGACTAAGAACTACAATTATACCTACTTAGAGCCAAATCTGAAGCAAAAATTAAAATAAAAGGGCTGAAAAAATACAGACATGCAAGCAGATAAACAGACAGACACATAAACATCTTGCCTTATATATATATATATATATATATATATATATATTATCAATTTTCTGCACTATTGTAAGAACTGAAACTTCTGAATATAGTTTCTTATGTCTTTGTCTATGAGTGTATCAAATTTGATTAAAATCTAACCACTCCTTCTATAACCCGATTTTTTCGATTATCGATTTTCGATATTTATCGGGGGTACCTCGACACAAAACCTAGCTAAGAACACCTGCAGACGCTTATACCACAACTGTGTAAATTTTCAAGAAAATCGGTTCAGCCGTTTCTGAGTTTATAGTTAACGGACACACACAGACAAAGTTCCATTTATAAATAAGTTTAGATTTAGATATATATTTATGCAGTACAATGAAAAGTAAATATCCCAGTTCAGCAAATGGGACGGTACCTCTCCAAACTGATGACTCCTGCAACAATCTGATAAGATAATAGCATTATACTACCATTACAATTTTAACAAGGAAACTTATTGCTTGCCACCCACAGTTTAGTGTTGTTTTTTAATATATATTTTTCTCCTTTTTTTTTAACGACGTAACGCCGATTTATATATGAAGATATATGTATAAATTTTCTGTCCGTCCGTCACACTCAGTAAAACAGACACACGTTGCCCGATCGAAACGAAATTTTAGAGAGAAGTGTAAATTGTTTAGTACAATAAATTTTCATTTATTTTTTAAGCAAACAAAGATAGACTGATCTCAGTAAAGCATTTCTTTAAGAGACGTTTATTTTACTTAACTGGTTTCATTTTCGGTATGGAATTAACAAGGCCGAACGATTCAATATTTGGAATTTGGTTTCTGAAAAAAATTATTACGCATGACGAGTTGTATGTTGCAAATTCGAGTAAATAAATCCTAAGAATTTATTCTTCACTGTTAAAAAGGAAAAAAATACATTTTCTTGAAAATTATTGTATGCCATAAATTTCTATAAAATTAAATTCAATTAAAGGAATTATTAAACCGCCAAGTAGGGTCTTTTTCAGAGTTTCCAAACAAATCAGATTATTCAAATGTCATGGATTGGTCTGCGAAATTAAACGAAACAGAGTTTTTAAATCTCGATAAAACATGTTATTGATAACTTCAACAATACTGGATACCACATAAATTTCTAGTATATGTAAAATATACACTTCGTCTGTGTGCCCTGTCCCTTCAGGATGTAGGCGATCATGGTTCTCCACGTTTCCCTATCCCTTGTGGCTCTTAGTATGTTTGCTCCTGTTACTCCTGGTAACCCCCGCTCCGTCATCCACCTGATCAGGCCCTGCAAATATGTTATCCGCTGCCTTCCTCTGTCCCTTTTTCCTTCTATCTAACCAGTCGGTATCAGGTTCTCCAAGCCCTCCTTCCTCATTGCGTGTCCCAGAAACTTCAGTTGTCTCTTCCTGATGCTCAGTATTAATTTCCTTTTTGTTGCCATTCTTTCCAACACCTCGACGTTTCTTGCCTGCACAGTCCACGATATCCGCAGCACCCTTCTGTAGAACCACATTTCCGCTGCTTCCAGTTTTGTCCTCATATTCGATGATATTGTCCAGCATTCACTGCCGTATTGAAGAACTGACATCCCATAGCAATCCAGCACTCTTTTCTTTGTTTCTAGTGAAATTTTCCTGTGTGTTAGTATTTTACTCAGCTTCTGGAACGCGTCCTTTGCTATGCAAATTCGCCTTCGGATCTGTGTCGCATTTTCCGTCTCCTGTTAGAACACTTCCTAGGTATTTAAATTTTTGTACTTGCTTGATTCTGGTGTCCCCCACCTGTATTTGGCATTTTGTGTTGCACCTTTTGCTGATGACCATGAATTCAGTTTTCTTAAAGTTTATTTGTAGTCCCTTTTTTATCACTCTCCACCGCTACCTTCTGTAGATACACTACCGACCATAATTAGTAAGCCACCCCAGTTTTTAAAATAAATTATGTATTTCATACTATTTTTTGTATTTATTGCCTAGTGGATCAGTCTCAATGAAAATAAAATGTTTTTTTGGACGAGTGGCAGCCAGGAAGCCTTTGCTTTGGCCAGCAAATAATAAGAGACTAGCATGTGGAAGAGAGCACAAAAAAC
Source organism: Ascarosepion bandense (assembly GCA_037127315.1). Lineage (NCBI taxonomy): Eukaryota > Metazoa > Mollusca > Cephalopoda > Sepiida > Sepiidae > Ascarosepion > Ascarosepion bandense. The sequence goes on along the minus strand of JBBBDQ010000121.1, from coordinate 970,700 downwards.
TGGACACCAAAACAGTGGTCAAAAGTGTTATGGACTGATGAGTCTGAGTTCGAAATGTTTGGTAGTCGGAGGAGGGTGTACGTGCAGAGGGGAGTTGGGGAGAGAGTTAAAGATGAGTGTGTGAAACATCGTAATGGATCCTGCATGGTTTGGGGCTGTTTTGGGGGCACAAGTTCAGGTGTTTTAGTTGAAGTAAAGGGGAATATGAAGAAAGAACAGTACCATTCAATTTTACAGAAATATGCAATTCCACCTGGATTGCGTATTGTCGGTGAAAGTTTCATTCTCCAGCAGGATAACGACCCAAAACATATTTCTAAATTGTGCCAAAATTATTTAAAATTAAAAGAAACTGCTGGAGTGTTAAAAGTTATGTGTCACCGGTTTCGGAGTCTATAGGTAATGGACACACACAAAGTTCCAGTTATAAATAAGTTTAGATTAGATATTTATATATTAAATTATTATTACTCATAGAATAGGATAAGATAGGGGAAGTGAATGAATTATGGCGTTGATGGGGGTGATGACGACTCACAGGTCCTTTCATCAATTGAACTGGCATGGGATGAGTTGGACTGGAGAAGTAAGAAGAAACAGCCTAGTAATGTTCGGAATTTAATTAGGTGTCTACAGGATACCTGGAATGAGTTGTCGGAGGATTATTTTTAAAAACTTGTGTCTATAATGCCCAGAGTGTGTGCAGCCATTGTTAAGGCAAAAGGGGGTTATTTTGATGAAACTGCAATATAGGTAATTATTAGATATTTATAAATTCATTTGATGGACATGTTATGGTGCAGTATTAAAAGAACCATTCTATTTTCATTTACAATTATTCACTTAGCTATAAATACTAAAAAATATTATGAAATACATCATTTAAAACAACTTGGGTTGCCTAATAATTATAGCCGGTAGTGTATGTAATTTACTAAGCGCAGCTTAGATGTGGCACAAGGCCGAAAGTATGGGGCACCCAGTGAGGATCGAACTCAGCCGGTAGTGTATGTACGTGTATTATAAGATCATTGATATTTCATATCGAGATGTGTTTCTTTTTTCTTCATAAATACATTATCGGATGTTCTTCTTGTGATAATATTCCCGATATTGAATCTGTGGTTAACGTCACGTCCTTTTTTAGATCAAATATTTTGACTACTGGTTTCCTTGCCATAATTATTGCAAATTTCTCAAAAGCTTTTTGTTGTTCCTCTGACCAAAAAAATGTAACATTCTTTTTTCTTAATTTTGCAAATGGTTCAGTTAAGTCCGTGTATTTTGGTAAATATCGCCTGTAAAACTCAAAGAAGACTTCAGTTCTTTTTTATTTGTAGGTGTAGCTACTTTTAGTATTTTTTCTATCAAGGCTTGATCTGATGATATACCTTCTTTTGAAATGAAATAACCTAAAAAGGATATGTTACTACAATTGCTTACGCATTTTTTTGTCATTCCAACAATTTTTAATCTATTCAAGATTATTTCGGTTTTCTTTTTTATTTCCATTTCATTAGTGGCTCCTAAGCTTATATCATTTTGGTAACAAACTATATTTTTCATATTTCCTAAAACCTGTTTGATGGCCCTTTGAAATATGGCGCTTGTGGTTTTTATTCCATATGGCATCCTTTTCCATCTTAGTAACCCTTTTGGCGTATTTATCGTCGTTACTTCTTTGAAGTTATCGTTAATCGGTACTTGGTGATATGCCGTTTTTAAATCTATTTTTGAAAAACCGCTCATTCATTCCAGTGCATGCAATACAACTTCAACATTCGGTATGCAATACGAATCCGAACAGATTTTATTATTCACGCCTATTTTGTAGTCTTTCCTGCCAACGTCCAAACAGTCTGAGCTCCAGGACCATGGATTAGTTTTAAAGCTTTCATTACACCCGAGCAACGCCGGGCTAATACTGCTAGTTATATATGATAATTATTTATTTTCATAAATTTATTTCTATATTTTTTTTAAATCCTTCTCTTTTCTTAAAAATTTTCTTTATTTTTAAGCTTTCTTTCTTTTCCCCACCCTTTTTTGTTTTTTTCTCCATGTTTCTTTCTTTTCGGGTCTCTTCGTTTCCTTTCTGCCTTCGTCTTCTTTTTTATTTCGTTCCGTTTTTCTTCACTCTCGTCTCTAACTTCTTTTTACCCCCCGCCTTCAATTTTATCTCTTCACCCCCGCTTTCTTTTAATGTTGCAGCGGTCTTCATCGCTCCAGAATCTTCCTCTTCGTTTCCTATTTATTGTTTTAGTCTTTATTTTCCAACTTTCCCCGACCAAACCAGACCCTTCAGTAGAGCCAGATTTTTTTCCTTTCAAACAAATAAGTCAAATTCTCTTAACTTTAACTTCAAACCTCAGAATCAACTCTCCCATGAACTGATTTTTTTTTTAGGAAATGTCTCCCTCTTCTTGCTTGTTTTTTTTTTTGTATAAGTTTTATATCTCCCTTATATCTTACCCCTTTAGTATATCTCAGCGATTGTGAACAATTTTGACTGTGATGCTCGTCTGCGTGCATGCTGGGCGATCGAATCTTTAAAATTCCGATCGCTCTTGACTTGATAATGGACGACATTAATACTTTAAGTGCTTCGAATGAGTTTCTTCAAGACAAGGTTTCTTTACGAATAACGAAAACGTGAAGAAACGCATTAGTTCATCGCCAAACAGTGACTGTCCAATTCTCTTGCTTTCATATAAATAAACCGACCGAGTTTTTGCCTAAATAAAACGCGATAAAGTTGCTTGTAGTTTCGACTCATAAAAGATTGTATTAATCCTGGCAAATATATTAAACTCATAACACTCACAAACGCGCTCGTATCAATATATAAATTACTACGACAACTGCTGAAGCGACATCCAAAAGTGGCGCTATTCAAATATCTTCTTGGGATCAGTTATGGTTTTAAAACCAAATAATTTTTAAAACTCTGCCAGAGTTCGCTTCCGCTCAACAACACTTGATGATGCTATTTCTTCTTCTGTGTGCCTTGTCTTTTCAGGACGTAGACGATCATGGCTTTCCACGACTCCCTATACTTGGTGTCTCTTAGCATGCTTTCTCGTGTTACACCATGCAACCCCCGTTTCATCATCCACCTGCTCAGGCTCTTCAAATACGTTATCCGCTGCTTTCTTTTTCCCTCTATCTGACCTGTTAGTATCAGGTTCTCTAAGCCCTCCTTCCACATTGCATGTCCCATGAACTTCAGCTATCTTGTCCTGATGCTCAGTATTAATTTCTTTTCCGTTTCCATCTTTTCCAGAACCTCCTCATTGCTCACATGCTTGATCCATAATATCTGAAGAATCTTTCTGTAGAACCACGTTTCAGTTGCTTCAAGTCTTTCCTTCATTTTTAATGATATGGTCCCGTATTCACTGCCATATTGAAGAACTGACATCACATATCAATCCAGTACTCTTTTCTTTGTTTCTAGCGAAATTTTCCTGTCTCTTAATACTTTACTCAGCTTCTGGAATGCGTCCTTTGCCATGCCAATTTGTCTTCTGTGTCGTACTTTCTATCTTCTGTTAGAACACTTCCCAGATATTTAAATTTCTGTACCTGTTTGATTTTAGTATCCCCTACTTGTATTTGTCATTTTGCATTGCTTCACCGGCTATATCTCCAGAATAATTTCTTTTTCCCCTTTATTTATGTATTTTTTCTATTCATTCGATGATTCTACTAAGCTTCCTTAATTCTTTTTCAGATTGCGAAAGTACCAGGCTGAAACAGGTGCAGTGTATACCTTTGTGTCTCAAACGAATATTATTCGCCTATATCAACACTGAACGTAGAAATGACATCTGGCATCTGCCTACAGAAGAAAAAACATTAAAAATAGTAATGCTAATATTTCTACCAGATCCCCGAATAAATAAAAAAATCGCTATTAAGTATAAACTTCAGTATAACCAATGGATGAATGCGCTGGGAAAGACTGATTGGTTTTATGTTGTATTTAAATACCAAGTGACGCCATTTCATTCACTTTTACAAAAATAATATTGCAAATATATGAATCCATCTCTACATCTAAGAGTTAATATTTGGTTGGTTGATTTTCTTTCGAGGCATATCAACCTCAATAGGTTATTCAATGCCGAAATCTAAATATTTTGAACGCCGTTTTATGGCTTCAACTACAGATAAAATGCATTGTTGGTCTTTTTGCTATAAAATGCATTGTTGGTCATTTTTATTCTTGGTTATATTTATAAATAAAACTGAAGATGTGTGTGTGTGTGTGTAGAAAAATGTGGGGATGGAAGGATAGACTGAGAAACTATCCAGTTAAGTTAGTTGGAGATGTACGAAAAATTAGTAAAATATTGTGAATTTTAAAAGACTTGCTGTAATTTGAACCCCAATGAAAGAACAAAATATTAATATCTTTCAAAAGTAGTTTTCTTTTAATAAAAGTTAATTCCCGTCTATCAAGAAAGTAATTATCTGTTCGAGAAAAGCTTGATAAGTTTAAAATGGAGGACAAATGTATTTGAAGTGAGGTAAATTTGAGTTGTTATTTTTAATTAGGGCGGAAATTTCTGTTGAAGCTGTTCGCAGAATTCTGAAAGCTTGGGTCTTTGAACGGCTAAAAATGAAAGAATAAAATTGAGATACCAGAAGACGTCAAAGACTACTTTACACTGAGTAGGAAATTCGAATTAAATCAAGACAGTTGAATGGGGGAGCTAGAGGCAAATGATATTCGGCTATATGAATCCACGATGTCTTAAGTTACTAAAGATTAACAGTGCTAAGATTCATGGAAAACGCCAGAGAAAATTGCCATATTTGACGCCAAATAAAGATTTTTCAAAATTTCTATTGCTATATCTTTTTGTTACACACACACACACACACACACATATATATATATATATTATAAGGATGTGAAAGAACAGAAGAAATAAAACGCCACTCTTAAATCATTTACTTTTATAAAAAGTGCTCAGTACAAAGTAGAGCTTTTATTGTAATTTTGTTATTACAATGGTTTATAAATGCAAAAATTTTCATGCTTCAAAACAATATTGTGCTTCAGGTGATACTTTAAGGGGATGGCGATAGAGCCTGTGAGAGCCCTCCGGAAGATGACGCAGCTGACGAAACCCCCGGAGAATTGTGGGTCCGAGCAGACAAGTTGTCGTTGTTGACTTTCCCAGAGGTAGTGAGGAACAACGCAGTGATGCAGGCCCAGTTGGCTGACTTATATCTAGAAGTGCTCAGTGACGAGCGTATTCGCCACGATGTTTTAAAGAATCACCGGTAAGGTTGTCGGCAGCAGTGGCGCTGGCCAAAGAGAGCCAGGGAGTTTGGGAGAAGGTAAAACGAGGTGGTAAGATTCAAGAGTTAAGTCGAGAAGTCGGAAGAAAGAAGGAAAAACGGAAAGCGCCCTCGGACAATCGAAGGATTAAGGCCTGGATCGACCACTGCATCTCTGGTAGGGTTAGACAGCCACATATCACATAACAATCCTTTACTTCTTTGTTTCTAGACAAAGTTTCCTGTTTCTTAATACTTTACACAGCTTCTGAAATGTGTCCTTGGCCATTCCAATTCGCCCCTGGGTCTCAGTCTCGCACTTTCCGTCTCCCAAGTACTTAAAATTTTGTACTTGCTTGATTTTAGTATCCCCCACCTGTAATTGGTATTTTGGGCTCCTCCATTTGCTGATAACCATACATTCGGTTGTTTTGTAATTTATTTGTAGTCCTTTCTTTTGACCTTCTTCATCTACCCTTTTTTTAGGAGGTCTTGTAGTTTTCTTTACGTGTCAGCTATCATCTGCGTACTTCTGTCGTTCAGATTGTGACCACCAATGACAAATCCTGGCATAACTTCTAGGGTCCTCAAAATAGTCTCGCTGTACAAGTTGAATAGATCCATTGAAAAGACACATCCTTGTCTTACACCTCTTTATATCTTTGTATATCTGCTGAGATTGTTACCTGTCCATATGCAGACGGTTTGCTGCCAGTAGAGATTCTTGATTACTCTTATGTCTTTCCCAAATATGTCGAGGTTGCTAAGCATTCCAATCAATTTCTTGTAGCGTACTTTGTCGAACGCCTAGGCATTGTATACAAAAACTTTCTTTTTCATTTGTATTGCGTTTTCTGATAGCATCCTAAGTGTAAATATCACATTTCTTGTTCCAGTGTCCTTGACAAAACTGCACTGTTTTTGTCCTATTTACGGGCTGATTCTGCTTCTCGCTCTATTCATCAGGATTTGGACAATGAGTTTCGCTACGTGGCTCATCAAACTGATTGTCCGGTGGAGTTCGCATTCGAGTGCACCTGGTTTCCTAAGCAGAGCTATGAAAATTGATTTGCTTAGATCATCCGGTATTGCACCAGTGTTATTTTCTAAAATAAATCATTTTCACCATTTATTTTTAAAGTCCTTTGGTTCCCACTCTAGTCTGCTTCTATTCGTCGCCCTAAGGCGCCGTGCGCTGTTCTGCTAGAGATCTTCTGCAATCCCTGTGGCAGTGGCTTCTTCAGGGTCTGATATCCTGATCACGGCACCATTTGTGACTGTCTAACCCTACCGGAGGGGCAGCGGTCGGCCCAGGCCTTGATCCTATGGTCGCAGCGCCAGGTGTGGCGGTTCTCTGACCCTTCTAGCTGGTTGGTTTGGATGAAAACCCGGTCTAGCACAGCCCCAGATATGACACTGACCCCTCTGGTTTTATTGGTCGCGGTCGATGCCTTGTTAGAGTCAATACCAGCTCCGCCGTTCCCACTCGCTTCGAACGTCTGGTTACTGACGTAACTGCTTTGATTTCTAGTCCAACCTACTCACGTTGTGATTTGAGATCTTAGGCGGACGAAATCAATCAGGCGTCGGGCTGTAGTGCAAGCTGAATACGGGACAGAGGTGGTATCGCACAAGTATATAAAAGGAAAGGGAAAAATAATGAACAACTCAAGAGGTTCAAATATGTTGATTAATAACAAATGTCTTTATAAAAGATTGCTGAATACGGGAATGTGTCTCTCTCCCAGCCCGTTTCTATGGATTCGTGACACCTTTGCATTTCTTAAGCTAGTCCTGGTATCTTAACTCGTATTTCAATAATCTGCTTTTCGGCATCTTCAGTCGGTGTTCATTTAGCCTTGCTTTGGTGGTGTGAGTCTAAGTCGTTCTCTATTAATGCCTGCTTTTGGTGAGAAATTGAAGTCGAAAGGCGTAAATCTTGTGGTTACTTTCTGCGAGGCAAAACTTGAACTGCTCTCTCCGTCTCAATTCGATTGCAACTCCTCTCTGTCCCTCCGTCTCTTGAACGTCCGAGGACATTCGTTTATATTGACTCTTGTCAGAATCCGATGTTGGGGCCGAACGTTGTCTAGGGTATTCGATAATTCCAAATCCCCACCAAGGATTCTTTTTGTCTTCGGACAGGAAAATTTATCACTTTCCATTTATGGAAATTAAACTACCTCATACCAATCCTTTCAGTGGGCGTCAACAGGTGTTCCTTCCTTCTCATTCCTTCACTTCCACCTATCACCCATACTACCACTCGGCCAATGATCTCTCGGCGATGTGAGTGGTGCTAGACCGACATTAGTTTACATTATCGCTCAAAGAGAAAATAAAAAATGTCTTTCTTATCAGCCAAAATTCTTAAGAATCGCAGATGACCTGTCATTAAAATTTTTATCTTACTTTGCCACCCAAAATCCACTTGGCCGAATATCGGCTGGATCATTAATTCTGCTAATCAACTTCTAACTGAGTGGCCATGTTTATTTTGGCCCATATAACCGGCCGCGATTTTTATTATCACCTCGCATGTGGCGAATAAGCCATACTTTTACCTATTTCTGCGTCTCTTGGCGCGTCATGACATTTATTAGTTCTGACAGAATCTGAAGTCTGTTTCTTTTACAATTCTCTATTTTCTGCGAAAAGGAAAAACATTGTCTTTTGCAAATGAAAATAAAATCTTTACCCAATTTTTCTTTTGGTAAAAAAAATAAAGTCGCCCAGTATGTCTATCGATCTAGCTGCTTCTCGTTTTACGTATTCACATTTTTAATTTCTATGATAAATTAATTAGCCAATTATCATAGCTAAATAATGTCACAGATGTCTGTCCTTCAATATGGCAGTGAATGCTGGACAATATCATCAAAGATGATGGAAAAAACTTGAAGCAGCTGAAATGCGGTTCTACAGAAGGATGCTGCGAATATCATGGATCGAGCATGTGAGCAAAGATGAGGTCTTAGAAAGGATGGAAATGAAAAGGAAATCCGCAGCATCCTTCTGTAGAACCATATTTCCGCTGTTTCCAGTTTTGTCCTCAATTTCGATGATATTGTCCAGCATTCACTGCCGTATTGAAGAACTGACATCCCATAGCAATCCAGCACTCTTTTCTTTGTTTCTAGTGAATTTTTCCTGTGTGTTAGTACTTTACTCATCTTCTGGAACGCGTACTTTACCATGCCAATTTGCCTTCTGATCTCTGTGTCGCACTTTCTATCTCCTGTTAGAACACTTCCTAGCTATTTAAATGTTTGTACTTGCTTGATTCTGGTATCCTCCACCTGTATTTGGCATTTTGGGTTGCGTTTTTTGCTGATGACCATGCATTCAGTTTTCTTAAAGTTTATTTGTAGTCCTTTTTTGTCACTCTCCGCCGATACCTTCTGTAGGAGGTCTTGTAGTTTCCTTTCCGTGTCTGCAATCAGCAGAAAAGACATTAGGATAATCAAAACCCCTTATTGATAGCAAATCGATAGCATACCAATAGAAAGTGAATTCATCATGTATACAAACATTGAAAGGATGTGTTTTCTCACCGGATCTATTTAACTTATACAGCGAAACAATTCTGCGATAAATAAAATGCTTGCCAGGAATTGTAATTGGCGGCCACAATCTCAACAGTGGAAACTACTCGGATGATACGGTGTTGATCGCAGATATGGAAAAGAAAATGCAGGACCTCTTACAAAAGGTAGCAAGAGAAATCGGGACGGCTGAGTATAAATTTCAAGAAAATTGAATGTATGGTCATTAGCAAAAAAAAAAGACCCCAGAATGCCAACTACAGGTCGGAGAAACTAAAATAAAACAAGTAAAGAAATTTAAATACCTGGGAAGTGTTCTGACAGAGGATGGAAAGTGCGATACTGAGATTTAAAGACGCATGAGCACGGCCAAGGACGCATTTAAAAAATCTCATTGAAAACAAAAAAAAGAGTTCGTGATATCTGTCCTTCTGTATGGCAGTGAATGTTAGACGAAGGAAAGACTTGAGGCAGCAGAAACATTATTAATAATATTATTAATATCAGGAAGTGGCAGCTGAGGTTCCTATGCCACGTAATGAGGAAAAAGGGCCAAGTGAATCTAATACCCACAGAACGGATAGAAGAAAAGAGAGATAGAGAAAAGTACTGTGAGACATATTTGATAGGCTTGAGAAAATGGATGGCGGAGTAGGATTTGAGAGAGATCCCAAGAGGAAAAATATTGAAAGTAACACGAGACAGGGCCAAATGGAAGTTCATTGTCGCCTACGTCCTGAAGGGGCACGGCACATAAATAAGCTGCCGGCGAAACAAGTAAACGAGAGGGAGTTCCACAGGCGGGAGGTGCGAGAAAAGAAACTGTTAGAGTATAAAGGCAAACATTTAACTATTTCAACAGTAAAAGGGTGGGACCTTAACGCCAATCTAGTAGCACGTGTAAATTCATGTGGTGGAAGCACCGGGGAAAATGGCTCATCAGAATAGAAGCCGCAAAAATATTTGTAGAAATATTTTTGTAATCAGTATCAATTACATTACAGAGTGTATGTGTGTGTGTGTAAGTGTGTGTGTGGGGGGGGGGGTAAAATATAGTTATTAAGTTTTTATATATAGGCTATATTTTTGGTTATACAAATCTTACAGTGGGGCTGGGGTCTTGAAAAACCTCCAGGTCCAGCAGGATTTATTGTTTACGGACACAATCTTAACGACATAACATAAACAGACCAGAATATTGGTAGCAAACACAGAGTAGGAACTCCAACGAAAGATAATAAAGGAAATCGAGAATAAAGAACTAAGCTCCAATTCTAAGCAGATAGAATGTATGGTTTTCATTTTTTTTTTTGTTTTTTTTTTGTTTTTTTAATCATATTACCCCGAGCAAGGCGGTAACGCCATTGATGTGCATAGGAATGAAATGTACATAGGAATGAAAAGATTGGCAAACAGAAAGCCGGAAACCACATCCTAAACAGGGAACAAGGGATGAGCATCTTAACCTGTTCAATAGACATGGGTGGAGTGTGAACCGGCCGATAGATAGATCTGTCTACTCCAATTGAAAAAGTGAGAAAATTGGAAAAGAGAAAGCCGGAAACCACATCCTAAACAGGGAACAAGGGATGAGCCTCTTAACCTGTTCAATGGACATGGGTGGAGTGTGAACCGGGCAATAGATAGATCTATCTACTCCAATTGAAAAAGTGAGAAGATTGGAAAAGAGAAAGCCGGAAACCACATCCTAAACAGGGAATAAGGGATGAGCCTCTTCACCTGTTCAATAGACGAGGGTGGAGTGTGAACCGGGCGATAGTTTAGTCTATCTACTCCAATTAAGTCTATCTACTCCAATTAGTACAGGAGGAAACTGCCCGAGATGCTAACTACTAAACTACTAGAGATACGAAAAGCAGGTAAGTCCGAAAATCTAAATATATAAAAAATGTGACACTGAATCCGAAGTGCATTGGAATATGAGAAATGACTTTAAAAAGCTAAGCAATGTATTAAGAAACATAAAAATTGGGCATTTTTTTTTTTTTTTTGTATTAACATGATTTAGGTTAAATAATTTAATTTGATATATTTGTTTAACGGCATGGGTTATTTAAAACGGAAATGCATAAATTTACTTTTCTTTGGAGCAATAAATTAATAAAAATATGTTATATGTTATTCTGCTTTTACAATTGAATACAATCCACGTCATGATAAGCTTTTATGCATATACATCTGAGTATGAATGATTGCTCGAGTTAGTGATATGTGTCTTTCATATTGTAGTTTTGTTGAAGATATATTTTAGAATACAGTTTGATTTCTTTTAGAAATTGTGAGATGTTTGGATTAATGTCATGAAAGAGTTATTTATTGTCGGCTGTCATGTTCGGGTTTGTTTACAACTCAGTGCATTATTAAATGCCAATTATTTTGAACGCAATTGTATGCCTTCAATTACAGAGAATATGTATTGTTGATCACTTTGCTATAAATGGTATTGTTGGTAATTTATCTAAAAATGTATTGTTGGTCACTTTGCTATAAAATGTATTGTTGGTAATTCTTCTAAAAATGTATTGTTGGTCAATTTGCTATAAAAAGTATTTTTGCTAATTCTTCTAAAAATGTATTGTTGGTCACTTTGCTATAAAATGTATTGTTGTTAATTCTTCTAAAATGTATTGTTGGTCGCTTTGTTATAAAAGGTATTGTTGGTAATTCTTCTAAAATGTATTGTTGGTCGCTTTGCTATAAAAGGTATTGTTGTTAATTTTTCTAAATATGTATTGTTGGTCACTTTGCTATAAAAGTGTTGTTGGTAATTCTTCTAAAAATTTATTGTTGGTCACTTTGCTATAAAAGGTATTTTTGCTAATTCTTCTAAAAATGTATTGTTGGTCAATTTGCTATAAAAAGTATTTTTGCTAATTCTTCTAAAAATGTATTGTTGGTCACTTTGCTATAAAAGGTATTGTTGGTAATTCTTCTAAAAATGTATTGTTAGTCGTTTTAATCTAAAAACCTTATTCGTAAATTTACTCTCAACAAGTATTGTTGATAATTTCTTATATAGAAATATATTGTACGTATTTCAGCTATAAAATGTATTTTTATACATTCATAGTATTTTGGGATTCATTATTTGGCCATTGCTGAGACCATAAAAGACCAGAAAACAACATTAATTAATAGGTAGTTCCACGCTCTTCAAAACATCCCATCTCCAGATTAGAGATCTTGCTGTTGAATGTAGTTTTTTGTCATAATCAAATCTATGGTTAAATGAAGAAAATGCAATGCTGAAATTAAATTTTCAACAATCCTTAAGATTGTGTCGACCTGCCGTTTTCACAAGAGCTTGAATAACGAAGGCAATTTTGGAATACTTAGATAGCTCAGCCATGGAGTACTACTGAAATATTTATATTGGCTTTGTGCGTCTTTGGCTAAATGATGAAAAATTCAGGATTTGAAGATAATCTTGCGTGTTTATAATGTTGAGCTAACTTTGAAAATTAGTCCTCGAAGTACTCGCTTTTTTAAACTGATTTCAAAAACTAACCTCTACAGCGAGAAGAATACGTGCAACAACAGAACCGAGTATAAATATTAGGCCACCCCAGTTTTTTTTAAAAGAAATGATGTATTTCATACTATTTTTAGTATTTATTGCCAAATGAAAATCGAATGGTTCTTTTGTTATTATTACTTTGCAAATTGTTAGAAGGTAAGAAAGCAAAGATGAACTCGTCCGAATCACCCTAAATTTTTTTCATTCTATCATTGATGAAACTGCAATATAGATAATTATTAAATATTTATAAATTCACTTGATGCACGTGTTATTGTGAAGTATTAACAAAAGAACCATTCTATTTTCATTTACAATTATTTACTTGGCAATAAATACTAAAAAATAGTATGAAATACGTTATTTTTTTAAACACAGGGGTGGCCTAATAAATATGGCTGCTAGTGTATCACAGCAGCATTTCAGGCTTCTTCTTCTTTAAATTCTTCAATCCTCTCCACGTCTTCCTGTTATTTTTTGTTTTGTTTTTTTTGTTTTTTTGTTTTTCAAAACGCATACACCAACGAAGAAATATCGCTGAGTCAATGCGTTTCACTATTTCCAGTGAGTTTTTTCCCAATCTCTTGTTACCAGTCAATTCTCAGGTTCCACACAGAGAGAGAGAGAGAGAGAGAGAGAGAGAGAGAGCGAGAGAGAGAGAGCACAAATAAAACACGCATATATCCCCGCTTCCGGTTCGTCTTTCCATTCAGAGTTTGAGATGAGATTCGACAATTTAGTGTTCCCTCTCTATAAGACTAAACATCTGGTTCGCATTCGACCATAGATCTACAGTCTCACGGTCACATCTTTCGTGTACTCTTTGTACCCTAGATTTAGGGAGAGGCTACCCGCCGATTGTGTGTCTATTTTCATTCCAGTTTTAAAATATTTGGATTCATCTTTTAAATTCAACTTGAACATACGTTTCTGTCTTATAATCTTTTTCTAAATGGCGGTCGTCTGGAGCTGATTTTGTCTGATTTGTCCGTTGTCCGATAATTACAATGTTTACTTTAGGTTTGCACAAGATCACAAATATGAAACATTCGGTGTGGCTTGAACTCCTTATTCGACAAAACCTGTCTGTCCGTTATTGATAATAATATTTTCTATAGGTAAGGATACATTTCCGTGTATTTTGTCGGCTATACAGGGTGCGATGGATAAATTGCCGTCTAAGGAGATATATTTACAAAATGCCACAAAAAATATCTTGTAAAACTAAAGATTAAATTTATTCAATAAAATCTCTATTGGCTTCATCCACGGCCTCCATACGACTTTGGAATCTTCCGAAACTCTTCTGAATGGTCTCCTTGTTTACGTTGGTGAATGCAGTCATAATCCTTGCCTTTCATTTATTTATCTCAACTACAGACGATACATAATAATCAAGGGTGTTGCAGTTTGGGGAGTTAGGTGACCAGATGTATGGGGGTGAGTTCTCCTGTTGGTGAGGAATGTCGCAGAGTCCTTTTGCCAGACATAGTGTCTTCCAGCAGCCACCCTCTTAACTCAGGGCAGCACTACCTCCTCGAGGCACTAGCCATAGCCCTCCGTGTTTAGGTTGAGGCCCTCGTCAACAAATTCGAGATTTGTTTTCATCATAACGATCAGAGTGAGTTTTCAAGCTACTGTAACTTTGTGATAATCATCAGACTCGTCCAATTCTGTCCGAATTCGCTACACTGTTCTCAGGTTGTTACCCAAACACTCTGAAGGTTCGTATCGGATCATCCGATGCAAATTCCAAACAGCACATCATGCCATTTCCACATTTCTGGCGAAGTGATTTGCATCATGTTGCTCTTTTTCTAACAAACAAATGATCCTACTACACCATGCAGTCAACAAAATTAAAAAGCGATAATTTACCCATCGCACACTGTATATTGCTGTTTGTTATATCATTTTTTTCATTACCTATAAGGTGTGCAGATGATACACTGCTGATTGCATATACGGAAAGGAAACTACAAGACCTCCTACAGAAGGTAGCAGTGGAGAGTGACAAAAAAGGACTACAAATAAACTTCATGAAAACTGAATTCATGGTCATCAGCAAAAGGTGCAACTCAAAATGCCAAATACAAGAGGGGGACACCAAAATCAAGCAAGTACAAAAATTTAAATAGCTAGGAAGTGTTCTAACAGGAGATGGAAATTGCGACACAGAGATCCGAAGGCAAATTGGCATGGCAAAGGACGCGTTCCAGAAGCTGAGTAAAGTACTAACACACAGGAAAATTTCACTAGAAACAAAGAAAAGAATGCTGGATTGCTATGGGATGTCAGTTCTTCAATACGGCACTGAATGCTGGACAATATCATCGAACATGAGGACAAAACTGGAAGCAGCGGAAATGTGATTCTACAGAAGGATGCTGCGGATATCGTGGACTGAGCATGCAAGCAACGATGAGGTGTTGGAAAGTATGGCAACAAAAAGTAAATTAATACTGAGCATCAGCAAGAGACAACTGAAGTTCCTGGGATATGCAATGAGGAAGGAGAGCTTGGAGAACATGATACTGACTGAGACAGAGGAAGGCATCAGATAACATATTTGCAGGGCCTGATCAGAGGGATGACGGAACGGGGGTTGCCAGGAGTAACAGGAGCAAACATACTAAGAGCCACAAGGGATAGGGAGACGTGGAGAACCATGATCGCCTACGTCCAGAAGGGACATGGCACATAGAAGAAGAAGAAGATTGTTAGAGAATTCTTCTTGAAATCCCAAACTTCCAGCAAACACTTGAAACCAAGTATCGTATAGAACCTTTTCTCGGGCGATGCGTATTTCTAAAAATAATAAGAAAGATTACTGAGTTAGGGAAGGTTTGTAAAATAAACTTCTGAAAAAATTAGAATAAACAAAATTAAAATGTGATCTTGATTTACGATTGACGAAGTTTCACCAATCAAAAGAATATTAAACATCGTTTATTTGCGTAAATTTTATTCTCACGTCTCTGGCTAATTCTAGAAAATTTGGAAGACGATATGGAAAGTTTAATGAATTGGAAACTTTAAATGGCTCCATGGCTAATAATGTTTCAAACTATTTTCGCCATAAAAATCTTAGTGTCTAAATGTATGTGGAAAGTCATTTTCTGTTCGACGTAATGCTTCGGTTATCGGACTGAGATAATGACAATACCCTTCTACAAGAATGGCCGTTCAATGTTCAAAATAGATGACAACTTTCATATTTTTTTTTTAATCATCTCACCCCAAGCAAGGCATTCCACTGCCACTATTGCGCATGGGGCTACATAGGAGAAGGTAAAGAGAAGGAGTGGATAGACATAGGGAATGTCAGGAGAAAGGTGACAGATGAGTAAGGATAGCGAGGATGAGGGTCGGGCAGATGGGAAGAGTGCTTGATAGAATGGGAGCAGGTTAGTGTGTTAGGAGGTGTGTATTGACCTTACATTTAAACTCCTGGAGATTGTAGCCGTCGGGGAAGCAATCGTTTGGAAGGGAATTCCACAGTCGGGAAGTGCGAGGAAAGAAACTGTTGGAGTAGAAGTTACGGCTGCATTTTATCGGTTTCACTGTAAAAGGGTGGGATCTAGTTGCTAATCTAGTATCTCGTGCAAATTCGTATTTAGGGGACACCAGTGATCTAAGTTCATCGGAGCAGAAGCCATGAAAGTATTTATAGAAGAGACACAGGGAAGCCACGTCTCGCCGGTGGGAGAGAGACTGCAGGCGGTCTGCCAAGTCGGTATCTATCACATTACAGACCCTCCTCTGAACCTTATCGAGAAGCCCAAGGAGAACAGCAGGGGCACCCGACCAGATATGGCAGCAGTATTCAATGCACGGGCGGATGGTAGATTTGTAAATGTGCAGGATATACCCCCAGATACAAGACAAGGAGTCCTGTGAATTCCTAATTTGGATTTTTACAATTCATAATTGTTGTGGAGTAGTTTTCGCGCTGAAGGTCATAATCGTACTATGTCGGTTATTCATTCTGTAAGAAATGTCGCCGTTTTCGGTTTTTGTTGACATGGAAAATATGGAAAATACATTTTTCATCATGTGTAGCAACGCGATGGAGACGTGAAAGTTTAGCATTGTTAGTTAAAAACTCGCGAGAAAGCCACATTTTCTCTTTGCAAGTTTGTCAAGAGAGAATGGATAACTCTAAGAAGAATAGAATTTTGAATAACATCCAGCTGAAAACAAATTGTGCGTTTGCAAACCTAATAAACGATTGCTAAAACCTTGTCAATGAAAACAATAATCAAAGAAATCCAGTTTACCCATCTCTCCGCATGTTTGACTTCTTTCTCTGCTCTCATCTACAATCCGCGAAACCAATTTTGGGAATTTTAAAATGAATCTACGGCTAATAAAGAATAATGAATTTTTGGTCCTTATGCCGAAAAATTCTTCACAATCTCAACACTGATGAAGACCTGAACTAAGACAACAGAAATGTGTTTCTAGATAAACATGCTGGAAATGCCATGATCTGAACATTGGAACAACGCAGGTGTTTTAGAGAAAATGATAAAATAAAGCACACTTATATTTCATTCGTCGTAAGTGAATGCCGTGTTCGAATTCCAGTTGAATTCGTTGCATTCACTTACACGCAAATACCCTTGGGAAAGGTATTAATTCATCTCTTCCCTCCAGTTATGCGTTAAGCAACAAGACAGGTTGGGTTCTATAGCCTTGGCTGGCAACCAGTCTACCGCAGAAAGCAATGGCAACCTACTGCGGGATAATCTTCTGCCCAGTCAGTCATGTCTCTTTCCAGACATGATCGCCCAAACGTGTATCACGTATGGCACTTAACTGACTGACTATATTTCAAATCAGGAGACAGTTGAAATTTATATGTCACATAATGGAAATTTATATGACACTCATTGTAGGATGAGGTATGAAAATGTGTTACCCACAAGAGCTATTGAAAACGAAAGGGACAGAGGAATGCAGCGAATAACCTACCAAGTAGTTAGTTAAGTGCCATACGTGATACAAGCTTTGGCGATCATGTCTTGAAAGAGACATGACTGACTGGGCAGATTTTCCCGCAGTAGGTTGCCATTTCTTTTTGCGGTAGACTGGTTTCCGATCGAGGCTATAGAACCCAATCTGTTCTATTATTTAACCCATAATTGGAGGGTATAGACGGATTAATACCTTTCCCAAGGCTATTTGTGCGTAAGTGAATGCGAAGAATTCAACTGAAATTCGAACACGGCTCCCCAATTTCGCGTTCCGAGTCGATATCCATTGCACCACAACGCACATCACTAACAGGGATTAGCGGGGTGTAAAATGTCTAAGCTTACGGAAAGCTACAAAGGAGATGAAGTCGTGAAGTGCTATGGTCGTCCAGGACCTGAAGGGACACGAAATGATAGAAAAAAATGAATCCTATGGGGAATTCTTAACCTGCTGTGTTTAAAAATGTGTGGAAAGCATTTTAGTGTTTTTAACCAATTACCGTTGTGACAAGTTCTTTTTTCAGCAGTATTACCTAAAATTTGTGCAAGCCTGTCAAGTGAGAATGATATGTGGGCGTGACTCTGAAATTATGTCTAAAATTGAATACTTATTAGAAAGAGTCAATTTCATGTATCTAATTATAAAAAATAACATTAAATTGCTAAAAAAAAAAAGTACTATTTGTTTTCTGTTCTGTTCTGTACATACATTTAAATTATAGTCTTACTAACAGACCGGATGAATTAGTACAGTGGTAGCAACATTTTAAAACCACGATTTAAAACTATGATTTTTTAACAACGACTACCCTCGCTAAACTAAAACATTTAAGGTGGCCTGTATTTACTTGACTATCCATGTGATGAGGAAGGGAGGTTTGGAGAATCTTAAACTTACAGGAGAGATAGAGGGAAAGAGAGACGGGAGAGGCAGTGCATGGCAAACCTGATAGGCTTGACTAAATGGATGCCAGAGCAAGATTTGGGAGGGCTAACAAGAGAAAGGGTGTTAAGAGATACAAGGGATAGGAAGATGTGAAAAGCCATGATCGTCTGCGTCTTGAAGAGACACGACACATAGAACAAGATCCATCCATAGAAGGATGTGACATAATTGGTTTAACACGTTGACTGCCAGAGGTCAAACGCCGACTTTATAATACTTAACAACAACAAAAAGTTATCAGTGATTTATGACTTCAACCGGAGTTTTAATGTTGTCTTCAGGCTCAAAGTAACACTGCGAATAAGCTCGTTGTTGGCGCCCGCAGCTGAAAATATATCAGAGTTTGAGTCCCAGTTCGGTTTAACGGCATATCGTCACCTATTGGCTATTGAATGCCAAAAAGGTAGTGTTTTAAGATAATTTTTAATGTTCAGGTATAGTGAGAAGGTTGATTTAGTCAGATTTTGGTGACAATTTTATTTTAGGAACTGAAGATGTCTTCTATTTTTATATTCAAAAATGTATTACTGGTAATAATTTTTTTCTTTCAAAAATGTATTATGGCAATACTTTTTTTCCTTTAAAAACGTGTTATGGTAATTGTTTTTTCAAAACTGTGTTGCGGGTAATATTTTTATCTCAAAAAATGTATATTTTTTTATATAAAAGACCATTTTTATACTTTCATGGTGTTTTGACCCCAGTTTAGGGTTTAACTATTTGCCCATAGCTGGGACCCTAATAGGTGCTACCACTCCAGGTCAGAGTGAACCTGGGAACAACAGCAATTAAGAGGTGGTTCTATGCTCCTCACAACCTCCCAATCAGAGGCCTTGCTGCTGGGTGCAGTTTACTATCATGCCCAGGACCTGAAAATATATCAGAAAACCACAATCACGAGATAATCGGCGTCATAACACTGCCAGACACGAGTTATCTTGTGGTTGACATCGACATGAGGTGCCCATACGTGTATACACGAATCCAGGATAACAATTACCCTTGAATCTGTGGCGTTGGAATCGAGAAAAACCTCGCATTTTAGTGCACCGAGAGATGAGTTCAGAGGCGTTGCTTTATTACAGAAACATGAACTCTTCGACAGTAAATTCAAAACAGGAAAACAAAGAATAAATACTACATTTTGATATATTTACCAACCTCATCATAAATACTTACATTATTTACATTGTTCGGAATGTTCTCCTAATCTGTGTTGCTATATTGACAATTCGGCTGTTGTACGCCCCGGCCTTCTTCAAGTGATTGGAATTTTGAACTGAACCCTTTATTTCATTCACTGGAGTAGATTGTTCTCGTTCCATGAGTTATGCCACTTCCAGATGCCTCTGTTACTTCAAGTTTTAGGTTTACCGGTGTTGTAACCAGGGTCAGTTGAGCACCGTCTGTGAGAAAAAAGAGAACTATGGAACAATTCACTCTGCAAGAAATTTGGAAACGGCACGCTGAACTGCTTGCCATTTGCCCTTAAAGGTTCAATACGAACATTTCAAAGTGTTTTGGTGTCAGTGCAGAGGATTTGGAAAGAGTTGGATGAGTCTAATGGTGATTACGAATGTAAGGCAGCTTGCAAAATTCACTCTGATCATTCCGAATTTGTTGGTGAAGGGCTCAAACTCAACACAGGAGCCTATAGCAAGTGCCTTGGAGAGTTAATGCTTCTCGGGATCAAGAGGGTGGCTACTGGAAGACCTTATGCTCTGACAGCAGATCTCTGGAACATATCCCTCAAGCAGGAGAACACAGTCATGGGGGAAGACAATTTCTAAGACCATATCCCCCCTTACGAACTCCCCAGACTGCAACCCCTTAAATATTATGTGTGGGGTACTGAAGAATTGCAGCAGATTCGGAAGTCGTCTAGTGGCCGCCGTGGTTAAACCAATGGTGATTTTATTCAATGAATTAACACTTTAGTATTACAAGATATTTGTGTGTAATGTTTCTAAACATATCTGTTAAAAAGAATTGTCAGTGTTTACAGTATTTACATTATTCGAACTATTGTTCTCATCTTTGTTGCCATTTGTACGACGTTTCGGCAGTTGTACAATCCGGCCTTCTTCGGGTGCTAAGAATTTTGGACCGAACACTTTACTACAATCACTGGGGTATATGATCTTCATTCCTTGCGTAGTAGTACCACTTTTGGGTTCGGTTCGAAATTCCTAGCACGTATTGCACTTTTAAAGAAGTGACGCCTGAGAGTTTTGACATGGACCATCCTTCTTTAAACATTGTAAACTGGTGCTACACAAAGAACCGTATCAAATAAAAAATACATTGCTCCTGATGACTGTAGCAAACGTATAATACTTAAAATATGCTACAGAAAATTGAAAACTGCCAACTCCATTATTATAAATGACAACACTCCTATCAAATTGAGACTAATGTATTACATCAATTCGGTTACCCAGTACAAAACTGCCTCTCTTGCCATAAACGTTTGTTGGATCTACGGTCATATCACGTTGAAAAACCAGTTCTTGTATAATCACCAAAGATAAGCAACGTCTACCTGGTCAGTACTTAGATGGTAGACTGCTAAGGAATGCCAAGTGGTGTAAGCTTGAATGTGAGGGTGGTGCAATTCATAGCTGTTCAGAATTGGAAATCGGAGAACCAAGTTCTGAAAAAATTTGAAAAAAAGATTCCTTACGGAATGAAACAAAATAGAAAAAGTTTCGTGGTTTTTCAAATCAATATTTTTGCTCTGCGGTGTCAAGTCCTGGTTTAAATATGGAAACTATAAGGAACAGTGTTTTATATAAAAGCAGCGTCTACTTATATATAACAGAAATAAATAAATACTGTCAAAAAAATACATTTTTAAACTTACAAATTTTTAGTAGTTTTTCCTATATATATATATATATATATATATATATATGTGTGTGTGTGTGTGTGTGTGTGTGTGTGTGTGTGTGTGAATAACGATCGGTACCCACAGAAACCACAAATTGCTCTAAAAAGAAAAGACGTCATTCTTATCCTAAAACCCGAGGAACCTTTCGGCCAACATTTTTCAAGTGCTTCGTTGGCAAAATTATGAATAGGGCTAGAACGAAGACAATATCAAAAGGGGAATTACTCACAGTCCGGGGAGAAAGTGGAATTCGTTTAAAAATAAAATTTAATGAAAAACATTAAAATGTGAGCGGGGTTGTAAATTTAATTCCAAAAGAGTGATTTAAAAAAGAAAAATGTTACACTCACAGACTCTCCAGTAACTGCAAGAAGCGAAAGAAATGCTCTTTCTGTCTGCACAGGCTCGGTTGCTGGATTTTCAGGCAAATAGCCTCCAAGACCCGTATATGATATGATGAGCGAGCACTGTGTAAGACAGAAAACCAACTGTCCTCGTACGAGGAGGCACACGCCTGATTGTCCAGCAATCCAGAGCAGCTTGGGTTGTTCTTACATTACTGATAGGGCTGCCAGAACGTATATTCGCAGGGACGTGTTGCGAGACCCGCGTCTCCAACCTAAGACTGGTTCGTCCAATGTATGCCGCATAACAACAGCATTTAAATTTATAAACAACGGAACTTTTTCGAAAATAGGACAACCTGTCTTTGACGAATTCCACTTTCTCCCCGTACTGTGAGTAATTCCCCTTTTGATATTGTCTTCATTCTAGTCCTATTCATAATTTTGCCAACGAAGCCCTTGAAAGATTCCTCGAGTTTTGGGATAAGTATGATGTCTTTTCTTTTTAGAGCAATATATATATATATAATTATTAAACATAGAGAGATAGTCAGAGTCAAATTATCACAGTAAACAGTTAAATTAAAAAACGCTCAATATATATTTAAAGAAAAATTTAACATGTCGAGCTTTTAAATATGCAAACTAGGAATATCAGCCAATTACGCTTCGGCTGCTCTTCCTAATTTTAATATATATATATATATATATATATATATATATATATATATATATATATATATATATAATTTTACATTCGTGTAAAATCCTTTGTTAAATAAAGACGGAAGCTGACGATGGTTCGCTTGAAATAGGCTCCTACTTCCGATTCACCATGGAATAACGTGTCTGTCTTAATTTTGCTTATATTTACTCTATATGTATTTATATGCATATATTTTTAGAGCTCTCTTAGAGAATTATCCTACCACTGTACGTACAGGATACTTCTTTGGATTCTTCTATACCCACACTGCATGCTGATATATATATATATATATATATATATATATATATAATTTAGGTAGATGTTCTTTTTTTATAGTTAAACATTATATTTATGCTACTTGCCTGAATAACTGAGTATTCTTTTTAGAAAGATATGCGCCCCCTTCGAATTAGCGGCCTTTAGGGAAACCGTTCGATGACATAATACTAAAAGTCAAACAAAGCCTGAATAATGCTTTTAAACACATATCTTCCCAGTTTTTCAAACATTCATATCGGCTCTGTTTATCGTATACTAATGTAAACAAAGACATTTTATTTATGAATTTTTTTTAACAAAATGGGTTAATTCTATATAATTTATTTGACTGTTGATCGAGAGTTTAAGATACGTCAGATATAATAACAGTTTCCCTAGAGAAAAAGTATTTAATTTTTCAGGCTAGTAGATTTAAATAAATATACTGTTTAATTCTAGAAGAAAACTGAGCAAATACGAGTGTCTATTAAAAATAATGCTTAAACAATAAATTTTAAACATGCCGGTGTTAATTCATTTCACGAAAGATTTCGTATATATATATATTATATATATATATATATATTATAACTCGATTTTTGGTGGTTAAGATACGAACCGTCACACCTTTTAGAAATACTTTAACAACATTTTGTACTCATTTGGAGTTCTTTATCTAAAACTTTTAAACTCGTTCATTTGTGTTACCGAAGATGTGTTATTTACTCTACAATATCCTCAATTCTGACATTTCTTTTTATTAGTAAATATTTTATTTTATCTGTTGCTATTCGCCCCCACCTGTTTCTGGTGAGTTTGCCAAAGTACTGAAATTTATAAATTTGCATTTTGGATCAATCTCAAGTTTTTCGGGGATTGCCGTACATTTTCTTCTTCTGGTAATCGTACTAGTACGTTCAACAAATATTGGGGTCTTGGTCCATCAAAGTTATCATACAGTGCTTACATCGGTTCTTCCTCTCTTGCGAAACTTTTTCGGTAAACTTTATTAACTGATGGCAATGGTCCATTTTGCTCCCATTTCATACTATTTTTAGTATTTATTGCCACGTGGACAATTCTAAATGAAAGTTGAATGGTTCTTTTGTTATTATTACTTTGCAAAAATTTTACAAGGCAAGGAAGCAAAGATGAATTCGTCCAAATCACCCTATTTTTTTTTTCATTCTTTCATTGATGAAACTGCAATATAGATAATTATTAAATCTTTATAAATTCATTTGATGTACATGCTATTGTGCGGTATTAACAAAAAATATTCTATTTTCATTTACAATTATTCACCTGGCAATAAATACTAAAAAATAGTATGAAATACATCATTTTTTTAAACACTGGGGTGACCTAATAATTATGGCAGGTAGTGTATATATCTGTCTAATTCGTGACATTATTGCGCCGTCTTCTCATATTTCTTTTTCATCTAAACTTATTTATAAATGGAACTTTGTCTGTGTGTGTGTGTGTCTGTATGTGTGTCCGTTACTTATAGACTCCGAAACAGCTGAACCGATTTTCCTGAAATTTTACACAGTTGTACTATAAGCGTCTGCAAGTGTTCTTAGCTAGGTTTTGTGTCGAGGTACCCCTGATAAATAACGAAAATCGATAATCGAAAAAATCGGGTTATAGAAGGAGTGGTCAAATTTCATACACTCATAGACAAAGACATAAGAAACTATATTTTCAAGGTTGCAGTTAATATATATATATATATATATATATATATATATATATATATATATATAAAAGGCAAGATGTTTGTGTGTGTGTGTACTATAACCGTCTGCGAGTGTTCTTAGCTAGGTTTTGTGTCGAGGTATCCCCGATAAATATGGATAAATCGAAAAAATCGGGTTATAGAAGAAGTGGTCCGATTTTAATCAAATCTGATACACTCATAGACAAAGACATAAGAAACGATATTCAGAAGTTCCAAGGTTGCAGTTCTTACAATAGTGCAGAAAATTTGATATCGAAATTTGACTTACATCCATTCATTTTTCTTTCAGTCTACTTTTGCTTTAACTGGAAACAACTATTGCTTTTTAGTCTTTCGTGCCAACTTTCAAAGAGTCTGAACTCCAGGACCATGGATTAGTTTTAAATCTTTCATTGCACCCGTGCAACGCTGGGCTATACTGCTATTTTTATATACACTGAAGAACACTTTTTTGTCAATATTGAAAAAGCTAATGTCTTTTTGGTTATCCGTTTTTAAGTTTTTTGTTTTTCGTTCTTGACCTTTTTTGATTTGGAAACAACTTGTCGAGCACCAAATTTAATTTTTCTCGTGCATATCAATTCTGCCGGCGCCATGCCTGATGGTGTATTGTGATTCTGCATTATCCTGTATACACTCAAGCATTTTCGTGGTGCTTCTTTGCTCAATTTTTCATTACTTGCTTTTTTCATAACTCTCTTAAAAGTAACCACAAACTGTTCAGTTCATCCGTTTGACTTTGGGTGAGCAGTGAGTTTGTAATATATTCAATCGAGAACATTTTGCAAACATCTTCAAATTCGCAAGCAGTGAATTATGTACCGTTATCCGAGACTATGCTATCCGGAATAACATTTTGTTAACAGTTCGTGTAAAAATCCAAGGTTGTAATTTTGTGGTAGGTGGTTTTGTTGGCAGAGCACAAACTTTTTAGGCTTTTATTATTTTTTCAATGTTTGATCCATTTTAGTCTAGTATACATAATTTTTTAAAGAGATGTAATCCTCGAAATTCCCGGATATCCACTATGAAATTCATTTAATATACCTTTTTGTAATATACTATTACTGCTCTTTGTGCAAGCTTCAGTACTCCGTAACATAGCGACTAAACGTTCAAGTTTAGATTACGTTCTAAAAATCGTTTTTCTTACTGTCTTTGAGTCATTTTTTCCGCAATAAACATATCTTGTTTTCCTTTTACTTTTAACCGCAACTTCTACTCCAACAGTTTCTTTCCTCGAACTTCCCGACTGTGGAATTCCCTTCCACATGATTGCTTCCCCGACGGCTACAATCTCCAGAAGTTTAAATGTAAGGTCAATAGACACCTCCTAACACACTAACTTGCTCCCATTCTATCAAACACTCTTCCCATCTGCCCAACCCTCATCCTCGGTATCTATCCTTACCCATCTATCACCTTCCTCCTGACATTCCCTATGTCTAACCACTCCTTCTCTTTACCTTCCCCTCTGTAGCCCCGTGCGCAATAGTGGCAGTGGAATGCCTTGCTTGGTGTGAAATGATTACAAAAAAAAAGGTTAACTGGTAATTTTCATACTACTTTGCATAATATATTTTTTAATTTCTACTTCACTTTTTAATGCTGTAATAAGAGTAGCCTGAAAGGGTCCAGTATATTTTGGTATCAATCTTGATAACTCAGGCACATTAACTAATCTTTTGGTATTCCATCTTAAGATTATAATTAAATACGATGATACACTAGAGTTGTAATGTATTCTTTTTTGCAAGCCATAAATTGAGAATTGAGGTCTCTGTTCTGTCTGAAAACGAAAACGCTTTCTCTGTATAAATTTGTGAAATTTGTTCACTGCTAATAAATTCTTTCCGATCTGGTTGTAGCTTTTGCTTTTTGTAGATTAAATAATTCACCGTTGATAACACAAATGAAGTTAAGATCAGTCAGTTAAGTACCATACGTGATACATGCTTTGGGCGATCATGTCTCGAACGAGACATGACTGACTGGGCAGATGATTAACCGGCAGTAGGTTACCATTACTTTCTGCGGCATGATTTTATAAATAATGTATTCTATGAAAAACTTTTGTGCTTCCTCCTCTTTGCCACCGCCATATGCTTTGCAATAAATAATTTCATGTTAATTTTTTTTATTCATTTTCTTCACCTCAACAGTCAGTTAAGTACCATACGTGAAACATGCTTGGACGATCATGTTTTTTTCGAGACATGACTGACTGGGTAGAATATTATCCCGCAGTAGGTTGCCATTGCTTTCTGCGGTAGACTGGTTGCCAACCAAGGCTACAGAATCCAATCTGTCCTGTTATTTAACCCATAACTGGAAGTAATAGACGGATTAATACCTTTGCCAAGGGTATTTGCTTGTAAGTGAATGCAAAGAATTCAACTGGAATTCGAACTCGGCTCCTCGATTTCTCGTTCTGAGCTCGTATCCACTGCACCACTGCTGGTAGTAGCGACCGTGAATCAGGTGCGACGTCTTTAATGTTACCGTCATCATGTCTATGCAAAATTACTGCCCCTATACCATAATTACTAGCATCTGAAGCCAATACGATTTCTACTTTCCGATCGTAGTGCGCTAATGATAAGTGTGACGTTAGTAATTTTTTTATTTCTCCGAACGCTTTTCTGATACTTATCAGTCGAGTTCGCCTTTTTTAAGCAAATTGTTTAGTGAAGCTCTCAAAAGCTGCATATTAGGTATATAAATTTGATAATACTTGACTAGTATTGGAAATGCTTGTAACCTAGTAACGTTTGTTGGGAAGGCATATTCTTAATTGCACTTGACCTTAACGGATCTCGCTGGTGACGATTTTTTTAATGATTTGTCCGAGGCATTTGATTTTAGGAAAAAACAATTCGAATGTTTCCTTAATGAGTTTGAAACCGTACTCTCGTTTATTTTTACTTTTTTTTTTTTCAAAAAGCCATTTTTATGCCAAAAGTAAGTCGGTTGCAGCTATACAATCTCTTGTGCGTATTAATAACCATGAACTTTTCATTTACACCTATTTTTACTCTTTAAACATATCCAGAGTCAGTTCATTTAATCTGAATCTTTCGCACACCTTGTTAATGATTCCAGCATATATAACAAAATCTATGTCTTCTTTTTTGTCAGATTCATACATTTGCAACGAGTACAGAATAACGAGTTTTTCTCACTAATAAAATTCAAATAGAATGTTTACTGTTTCTGTAAAACAAAATTTTCCTTCTTTTTCGGTCGTACACAGTTACAGTATTTTTCATGTTTTAAGTCTCGTTTTTCCCGTCTTCCCAGTCGCTGCATTTTTCTCTGAAACTTTGCTCTTATCTTCTAAATTGCATGTGAATTCTGCGTCGGGGATAAAAAGAACTGGGGAATTTTCTGTTTACTTCTGAATTATTTCAGTCAACTTTTATTGTTGTTTCTGGAGTTCCATCAACTGGTGATGTTTTGCTGTTGTTAATGTTTCTGTGGCTGATGATGTATTTTTATCTCCTGAGCTAATATTTTTCCCATATTTGAAAAATATCTGGAGTTTTTCTCTCTGTTTCTTTGTTTTTCTACCCACCTACTAAAGACAAAAAAATAGAACAACCTGGTCAAAATGCTCTCGACCACTGTTTTCATTTGCGCTGAAGAAACAATTATTTTTCCTACTTATTAAAACTCATTATCAATATCGATATCCTCATCACTGCTTTTATAAATCTTATTGGTTTCACTTCCTCGTTGCTATTTCTATAACTCGTTTCGAGTGGTTATAATATTAAATCTTGCTTAGGTTACCCACCGTGACATCTGTTAGAAATACTCTTGACTGTCTCTAACGAACCTTTTTTACTCACTTCGAGGTCTTTATTTAAGACGGCTATCTTAGCTTCAGATGTGCGTTGTAGTGCATTGGATATCGGCTCGGAACGAGAAATCAGGGAGCCGAGTTCGAATTTATTGCATTCACTTATGCGCAAATACCCTTGGGAAAGGCATTAATCTGTCTATTCCTTCCTGTTACGGGTTAAATAACAGGACAGATTGGGTTCTATAGCCGTGGTCGGCAACCAGTCTACCGCAGAAAGCAATGGCAACCTACTGCGGGATAATTTTCTACCCAGTCAGTCATGTCTCTTTTGAGACATGATCGCCCAAAGCATGTATCACGTATGGTACTTAACTGACTGATCTTAACTTCATTTGTGTTATCAACGGTGAATTATTTAATCTACAAATCACATTTCTTTTTATTAGTAAATATTTTATTTTATTTTATTTATTTTATTTTTTATTTTATTTTATTTTATTTTTTATTTTATTTTATTTATTTTATTTTATTTTTTATTTTATTTTATTTATTTTATTTTATTTATTAGTTTTCACCCCTCCTCTTCCTCTCGAGTTTGCTAACGTACTAAACTTCGTATTTTTTACATTTAGGTTTACCTCAATTTTTTTTCCGAATGTTTACTTTATTTGGTAATCGTACTCATTCAATGCGGATGTGCGTTGTAGTTGCATTGGATATCGGCTCGGAACGAGAAATCGGGGAGCCGATTTCGAATTCCAGCCGAATTCATTGCATTCACTTACGCGCAAGTACCCTTGGGAAAGGTATTAATCCGCCTATTCCTTCCAGTTATGGGTTAAATAACAAGACAGATTGGGTTCTATAGCCTTTGTCGGCAACCAGTCTACCACAGCAAGCAATGGCAACCTACTGCGGGATAATCTTCTGCCTAGTCAGTCACGTATGGCACTTGACTGACTGACTCATTCAATGAATACTTAGGGTGTTGCTAGATCAAAATAATCATACAATACATGAGTAGCTACTTCTTTAAGAATAAATTCCATAATTAATTGCATTTAGCTTTGTTTCTTTTGGTTTACTTTCTTTTACGCCATATCATACTCAATCGGTTATTTAATACCGGAAATATTTCTAGGATATGTTCGCATGAATAAAATATGTATTGTTTATAAAAACATCAGTTTGTCGATCAGTTTTCATTCACGTATTTTTGTAAAAAGGTTTTTATCGAAATTTAAATATATTTCTGTTAATTTTCATAAAAAATCTATTTCTTTTTCAACTGTGTATATGGTAGCACCATAACAGGTGCTACCATTATAGGGTCAACATCTCAATCATAGGCCTTCCTGCCGGATGCAGTTTACCGTCATACTCAGAGCACCATTTATATAAGAAATACATTAATAAATTTAATGGTGATAGTGAGATTAAAAGTGTCTTTATAAGGAAACTTTTGGCGTTCATTCAACGATCATCCAGTGCTAATGTCGGTTGAAATTTATAAGATTTTTCTTTTTTAAATAGTGTTTAAGAAAAAGGTTTCTCAAGTTTTATGTGATATCCACTCAAGTGATGTGGTTTCTTTTATTTAGTACTGTTTTTGGTGATTTTTCCACTAGGTTCTAGTCTACTAGGTTCGATAAAGCGTGATCCTCGCTAAGACCTACAGAATTAATTTACTCGAAACCAACGTCGATATAGGAAAGCAGTTGTATACAGTTGACAGTTTATATATTTCTGAACAACTTTGGAGCCATGCATTACATCCATATCAAACTCTGGATCCGATGAGGCTATTTAAAATGATAACTTGAATTTGTATGATTTCTTTTGGTTTTGTAGCAACTTGCGATATTATGCAAAACTACACCAACCGAAGCTTATTCTATGTAGAATTTCTTTATCTCATATAGAATTTTTAATGATACTTCATGCAACGAGGTATTATGGGTTTAATATTTGCTAATTCCACAGCCTGAATTTTATTCTAGTTCCAGTTCATAGTCTGTTTTAGAAAGGTTTATCTTAAATCTTATTTTTTGGGAAAATTTGGAAGGGGGTGTTCATTTTTTGTTCAAGGTCATTCTTGTCTCAGTTCTGTCGGGTAACAGAATTATGTGAAATAATACAAAACAACGTATTAGTATAAAAGTAGGTGTATTGACAGAAATAGAGAAGTATTTACAAAAGGTGAGGATTAGTAGAATACAGAACAACGTAATTAGTATACAGTATCGTCGTAGAGACGTGATAGATTGACTAGTAGAACACTTCCGGTCCAATACCGGAAATACCCGACTGACTTGCTCACTCGACTTCCTTCCTCGACTTCCTTCCTCGAGGTACAATCACTACTATTTTATATAGTGATTCGAATAGTCCATTTCCGCGGAAAGGTGGAGAGCGCCCCAACAGTCTCAAATATGAATACCTATGTCAGACTCAGAGCACCGGATTACCATTGGTATATTGACCTTGAGAGAGAAAGCATGTATGATGTATTTTAAAATTAGTTAAATTTAATTTCAGTATCATCATTATCATCGTCATCAGAATCCAGATGATGAGCTTTGTTATATGGCTCATTAAGATGATTGTTTGGTAAAATTCACCTTTCTTTGCACGTGGCTTCGTAGGTCGTGCTATGAAGAACACACCGACCCCTAACTCTCATAAAAAATACAATTCCAGCTACTCAGCAAGTCTCCCCCACCAAAGTTTTCATTTTTTTAAACTGTTATATAATTATTATCCTTAATATAGTTTGGTACAAGGCTATGTAAATGAAACAGTCAACATTAAGACAATCCTATTAACATAAATGTCCTATTTAAAACTTAAACAATATTTCTACCTTTTATTTGTTTCAAAGGATTTTTGATCAATTCTGTATGTTATGAAAATTCGCAATGAAATATCTCCAGGTCTCGCTAATTAATAATATTATTATTATTTTCTTAAGGAGGTTCAGAAAACATATGGTTAAAAAAAATAATCAGAACATTCTCGCGTCTTGGAGATATTACACGTGGTAGCAATCAGTTTAATTGGACATGTGTTTCTGCATAAATCCAAAATGTTTACATTTCTGGTGCCAGGATTTCAGGATTCCCATCTGTGTCTCAAAAAGAGCCACGCGAATTTTCATCTGCACACGTTCCCATATATAAATCCCAACTAAGCACATAATTTCTTCTGATAGATGTTTCATCTGAGAACTCACATTCTGTGTGGGTGTGGAGGGTGTAATGTTATCGTTGTTGTAAATGGAATCGGCAGACTGAGTTCAATTCCGGCTGAAGCTATTGCATTAGCTTTGTAACAATGCCCTTAGGAAAGGCATCAATCTATTTTCATTCCTTGTCTCATCTATATTTAAAATAGCCAAGCTGACTGGGTTTTTAATCTTGTAGATAAACCAAGCTCTTGCTTACATATTATGGCAAGCGAAAAGCCTATTACGACCGATTTTCTGCTAAAAGAGTAGATAGAAGAAGAGCAACAAGATTGTTGACATCGTTAAAATTTATTAAATATGAGGATAGGTTAGGAAAATTGAAATTACCATCACTGAAATATAGAAGACTGAGGGGGGGAATTGATAAATGTTTTCAAGATATTCCATTCTACTGACCACACCAATAAAAATTTATTCACTATGTCTGACTATTCTAGAACACGTAACAACGAATTAAAAATAATAACCCAGCACAGTAGAACTAATATTAGACAAAACTTTTTTTGTAACAGAGTCACAAAGTATTGGAATGCACTACCATCACAGATAAAATTGGCAAAAACTCTTACGGAATTTAAAAGCCTTTTTGAAAAGGATAAGACACTATTAAAATTAAAATATGAGTTTGATTAGAGATGGAAATAATTTATTTTCTCTCCATATCGGCCATGCCACAACTCTAAGAGAGGGGAGAGAGGATTTAAGAAGGGACACACGAGAGGCCGTGAGGCCTGCGTTCCACAGTTCGAAGTCACAAGACATCGTGACCAATGGGTTTGAGTGTCCTATCGGTGTTCAGACTGTTGTTCATGTGAGATAATGCGCTCTCACCAAAAAACTGTAACTGATATTCGCTCTGCACAGTTGCTGTATAAACCACAAGTGGGCTCTGTGGGTGATGAACAAACAAAGTGCGCGTGAGTAGGTGTCTACAATGGGAATTATATAGCCGTCCCGGTGAACGTGTTTTCGTCGAATACGTGTGGACATTATATATGCCGACTTCGAGAAAAAATCGCTGAAGAGCAAAGATATCAGAATAATGTCTTCAAGAAACTTTGAAGTCGGCATGCCTGAAACCACACGTCTTGAGTTAAGGAAAACTCTGTCCACATTTATTCTATAAAAGTTCTGTCTTGATGTGAAGCAGTTTATGATTAAAAAAAAAACTGCTCGCCGAAAATGCTTTTCTTTCAGTAAACTACTAAAAAGAACAGTTTTGGCACTAATTAATCATTACAATCTACAATATATATATATATATATATATATATATATATATAAACTTATTTATAAATAAAACTTTGTCTGTGTGTGTGTCTGTGTCTGTGTGTCCGTTGCCTATAGACACCGAAACGGCTGAACCAATTTTCTTGAAAATTTACACAATTGTACTATAACCGTCTGCGAGTGTTCTTAGCTAGGTTTTGTGTCGAGGTATCTCCGATAAATATCGAAAATCGAAAAAATCGGGTTATAGAAGAAGTGATCCGATTTTAATCAAATCTAATACACTCATAGACAAAAACATAAGAAACGATATTCAGAAGTTCCAAGGTTGCAGTTCTTACAATAGTGCAGAAAATTCGATATCGAAATTTGACTTACAGCCATTCATTTTTCTTTCAGTCTACGGTTTCGCTTTAACTGGAAACAACTATTGCTTTTTAGTCTTTCGTGCCAACGTCCAAAGATTCTGAGCTCCAGGACCATGGATTAGTTTTAAATCTTTCATTACACCCTAGAAATGCTGAGCTACACTGCTAGTGTATATATATATATACAACCGATGCGTTTTGTACTCTGACGAATTCTTTCAAGGCAACAAATGCAAGGATTATATTTTGTCATTTTTATGTAGAAATAAAATGATATTGCTTTTGCAAAATTCTTAAATTTAAGAAAGCTCATAAATATTCATCAGGTTAGCCGAAACGTCAGGCATGTTATGGAGGACCCAAGTGATCCACATAGTCTTTAGTCTTTATTCATATTATCTTTTTACAAGGATACTGTTTCTGAAAAATTTTACACATATATATATGAATAATTAATGGATTTATTTTTAATCTTATTTTTCATGACTTCAATCGATACTCACGTATGAAACAAACGCTTCATCATTTTTTATTTTAAACAGTGCATATTGCGTTTATCGTCTGCGCACTCGAAAAAAACGGTTCTCTATCAAATGGATGTTCTCTAACGCTTGTAGGTATACTGATGTGCCAAAGTCATGGGACAGGAGCCTGATATCGCGTAAATACAGCAACTCGACGTGACCTATAATCCACAAATAGGCTGAAGATATCATAAAGTCTCGAGTGTTGTCCACAGAACACTTATATTTGTAAGAGGGATCTGCAATGATAACACGTGGTGTATTTTTTTTTTTTTATACTGTTCTTAGATCAATCTAAGGACAGACAGCCATTCAAGATAGATGTGTTAGTAAATTAAATTGTTGCATGTAGATAACAGTTGACCCAAGATTTGAAAAGGTTAATAACATAACGATCAAGTATCGTCCCGGGTGTCAGTTTCACAAACTAGTCGTTCTTGAGAAGAAAATGTCTGAATACAAAATTTCTTCTTGCCAGTGGAAGGCGAGGGGAATACGGATTATTCAACCCTGCATCTGTGAAAAGTCAGATATTACCTGTAAAGTTCTGAATTTGTATAATTAAGCAAGATCACTGGTGGCCCCTAGGTACGAATTTGCACGAGATACTAGATTAGCAACTAGGTCCCACCCTTTTACAGTGAAACTGATAAAGTGTAACCGCAATTTCTACTCCAATAGCTTCTTTTCTCGCACTTCCCGACTGTGGAATTCCCTTCCACATGATTGCTTCCCCAACAGCTACAATCTTCAGGAGTTTAAATGTAGGGTCAATGGACATCTCCTAACACACTAACTCCATTCTCTCAGACACTCTTCCCATCTGCCCAACCCTCAGCCTCGGTATCCTTACCCGTCTATCACCCTTCTTCTGACATTTTCTATATCTAAACCACTCTTTCTCTTCACCTTATCCTATCAATGGGGTGAAAGGATTAAAAAAAAAGAAATAAGATCCTTTATAATAGGAATAATAGTAGAGTATCAAGAGGTTTGCGATGCTTCGTCTGTGAGAAAGAAGCTGGAGAATGAAAACTAATT
The DNA here is from genome assembly GCA_037127315.1 of Ascarosepion bandense. Taxonomy (NCBI): domain Eukaryota; kingdom Metazoa; phylum Mollusca; class Cephalopoda; order Sepiida; family Sepiidae; genus Ascarosepion; species Ascarosepion bandense. The sequence goes on along the minus strand of JBBBDQ010000121.1, from coordinate 936,240 downwards.
AATCGTTTACAAGGCTATGTTGATATATTTCAACTCTAAAAGAGCTGAAATGTAAGGAATGGGCAAATCCAAATGTGGCAGCAATATTCCACTTTTGGCAGGATCTAATTTATATAAAGAGCATGGCATGTGAGATGTGAAATCAGGTGTTATCTGGTGCGGAAGAAGTTATCGGTTAATCGGATATATGAATTCAACGAAAGCAAACTCATGCTTGTCCAATCTGTTTCTCAAGTCGTGGACTTCCCGCAACAGGCTCCCCTACTTGTTTTATTCCTTACCTCCTCTCCTCGCTCTTGCCTCGAAATAATCGGAAAAGACTTTATCAAGAATTTATATCGGCAGCAAACCGCCTGCATACGAACAGGAAATTAATTCAGCCCATATGCGAAAAGAGAAAAGGGTATTTTCACATCGGATCTATTCGACAAGTACAGTGAAACAATTTTGAGAGCGTGAGAAGTCCTTCCAGGATTCGACATTTGGGGCCACAATCTAAACCATATAAGATACACAGATGATAGCAGACATGGAAAGGAAAATGCAGGACGTTCTACAGAAGATAGCAAGAGAAAGTGAGGAGAAAGGGCTAAACATAAACTTAAAATGGTCATCAGCAAAAAGAGATCACAAAAATGCCAATTACAAGTCGGGGACACTAAAATCCAACAGATACAGAAATTTAAATACCTGGGAAGCATCATGACAGAAGATGGAAAGTGCGATATTGAGATCCAAACGCGAAATTGCATGGCCAAAGACGCATTTCAAAGGCTAAGCAGAATATTGAGAGACAGAAAGATTTCGTTGGAGACAAAGAAAATGAGACTAAACTATTATGTGGTATCTGTCCTCTTACAGAGCAGCGAATGCTTGACGATCTCCTCACAAATAAAGAAGAGACTCAAAGCAACAGAAATGCGGTTCTACAGAAGGATGCTGAGGATACGATGGACTGAACATGAGAGCAACGACGTGGTATTGGAGAGAATGCAAACGAATGCAAACTTATACTTGGCATCAAGAAGAGACAGCTGAAGTTTTTGGGACACGTAATGAGGAAGGAAGGCTTGGAGAACTTAATACATCAGGAGGAATAAAGAGAAAGAGAGACAAGGGAAATCAGCACAAACCTACCTGATAGACTTGAGCAGGTGGTTGGCGGAGTTGTGTTTAGGAGAGATACCAAGAGGGAAAATATTAAGAGCGGCAAGGGATGGGGACAAGCGTTAATCCCAGATTGCTTATGTCCTGAAACGACAAGGCACTTAAAGAAGTTATAGGCTAGACAGCCAAGTGACATCATTTTATTGTTGAAAGAGCAACTGGAAGTGTATGTTCTATGCTAAGGTTTTCTCCTATCCTCTCCTTCTCTTTAAGTCTCTATCTTTCTTCTTATATCTCTTTCTTTATCTTTTCTCTCTCTCTCTCTCTCTCTCTCTCTCTCTCTCTACCTATCTTCCTATTTCTCTCTACTTATCACTTTCTCTATATATTTCTTTCTCTTTTTTCACTCTTTTTTTCTCTTGCTCTCTCTCTCTCTCTCTCTCACTAGTAATCTATCTTTCTCTCTCCATATCTCTTTCTCTCTCTTTATTTCTATCTCTTTATCTCTATCACTCTATTTCTCTTTCTATCTCTCTGTCTATCAATCGCTATCTCTCTTTCTCTATCGTTCTAGCTTTCCTCTTTTTTCTCTTTCTCTATCTCTATATATCTATCTTTCTCTCTCTCTCTCTCTCTTTCTCTTTATCTCTATCTCTAATTCTGTCTGTATTTATCTTTCTCTCTCTTCATTTCTCTGTCTATATCTTTCTCTCTATCTCTATTTCTTTCTATCTCTCTTTATCTACCTATATTTCTCCCGCATATCTATCTATCTATCTATCTATCTATCTATCTATCTATCTATCTATCTATCTATTTCTTTCTGTCTCTCTATCTTTATCTCTGTCTATCACTTTTTCTCTATATCTACCTTTCACTCTCTACCTCTATCTCTCTCTATTTATTTCTCTCTATATCTCTTCCTCTATCTCTTTTCTTTTTCTTCCTCCCTATCTCTTTCTCTCTCTCTCTCCTATTAATATTTTTCAATTTTTTTTACTCTCAATAACCCATTGCCTCTTAAGTGGCTTTTATCACCTTGCTTGAAATGATTAAAATACTGTTGTAAGAGCAGTTTTTTTATGTACGTTCAATTTATGAGTTTCTCTTTGTAATATTTAAGATGGTAGGTAATCTTGTTTTGTATCTTGAGATTAATGATCTTAATCGCCTGCAAATATTCCCTGTGTTTACATTATCAGTACCAACGTCTTCAAAGACGTTCTTTTTTTATCAATCCATTTTAATATATTTTTAATTTACTATCTTGTTTCTCTCCCGTGCCAAATAATTCCATTATCTTTTTTAATGTTCATTGACCGCTTTTCCTTCTGCCAGTAATGCGTAGGAGCCTACAGTGAGAGAAATTACTATATACAGAAGGTATTGAGGAAAGAACACACGATGAACAGGATTCAAAAAGATAAACGATGGCAGTTGACGTTGCATTGAAATTTTTGGAGATTGTGGTTCTCAAGGAAGAAAATTCTACACGCGAGACGTGCGATAAAATAATCTATAGAAGTAGTGGTTACATTGAATTATTTCAGTGGTAAAACGGTGGCAGTTAGATGCCAATCTAGTCGCAAGCTTAAATTCGTCTGGTCAAGAAACCCAGGATAAAGCTCGTCAGAGCAGTTGTCATGAATATATTTAAAGAAAAGACAGAGGGAAGCCACGTCACGTTAGTGATAAAGTGACTGAAGTAGAGATGCTAGGTCAGGATCGATTATATTGCAGATTCTTATCTGGATTTTATCAAGAACCTTGAGATGAATAGCAGGAGCAGATAGCCAGATATGGCAACAGTATTTTTTACATGGACGAATGGTAGATTTATAAATGTGCAAGATCGATTCTGACAAGAAAAACTTTTGGTTTGACACAGTGATCTAATTTTCCTAGCAGTAGATGCAGCTATAGATCCGATGTCTTCGTTTCACTGATGGTCAGTTGAAAAAGAGTCCAAGGAAGCGCAATGTGTTACTCTCCAGGAAACTAGTACCAGCCTTGATGATAGCGCACAGGAAAGTTTCTCTATAGTGGTTAAAGAAGAGAGGTTTTGTTTTAAAGGCATTAAAATTCGCAAGCCATTTCCTGCCCCAGTTAATCAATAATTGGAAGCCCGTTTCAAGAGCAGCAGTCAGGTTTACTTTGTCAGCCTTGGTAGATTTTCTATTAAAACGGTGGCAAATGATAGTGTCATCTGCATAAATGCTTACTTTGGAACTGATGACAACAGGGAAGATCATTGATAAAGATCATAATAAACGTAAGACCTAGTGTAACGAAAGACATGACTTACTTCAGAATTCGAAACGAGCGCCAACGTGTCTTGGCTGCACAGTTGTAACAATATTAAAAATATAGCCGCTATTGAAGACCCAATCCATGCGCGCCTATCTCGTCCAAAACGAGACGATATTCGTACACAGGCAAATTTTGGCTGTCTTGGAATAGCATACAAAGCGGGGTGTCACCACTGAGAATCTTTCGTCGGACTGCGTTTGTTAGAGTTGGACCTACGGATTGACAGTCAGACTGACAAAGAGGAAGTTGAAGTAGGCGCGGGTTAGTTAAAGTCTGTTTCACAACTGCACAGTATAACGGCCGAGAAAGGGAGCCACGCAATTCATTTCCTTGAGCCAACCGAAGAAGAAGAAAAACAAAACAGTTGGCCTGCCGACGAGCGTTGCACTGCACTTTTTGATCCCCCCTCATCATCATTTATTTTTTTCTGCATATTGTCTTAAAGGACACCCACGTTTGTGTCAAAGAATCTTGAAGCTTGATCGTTCTGTCCAACTTTTGACAGCTTCCAGCGTTGTGACCTCATAATAATTTTATATTATGTTGTTTTTCTTCTAATGTCACATCGTTATTAGGATCATGATCATGAGTCCTCGTTGGGACACCACATAAAGACGCAATAGCAGTGGTGTTTCCAGGGCAGCACGATTCTGATTTTTTTTTTTTAATCATTTCACCCCGAGCAAGGCAGAAACGCCACTGATGTGCAGGGGGTTACATAAATGTAAAAAGATTAATTAGAAAAGAGTGAGGAGTACAAGCTAGTTAGAAAGGAACAATAGAAAGCTGAGAAAGCAGGTGCAATGACAGATACATGGGCGGAGAGAAAGTGAAAATTATACAGGGGAGGGGAGAGAGCTAGAGTCCAGTGGTTAGTAGATAAGTATTAACTTTGCATTTAAATTTCTGGAGGTCGTAGCCGTCAGGAAAGCATGAATATGGGAGTGAGTTCCACAGGCGGGAAGTGCGAGAGAGGAAGCTGCAGGAGTAGAATTGTCGTCTGCATTTGGCTAACCTGACTGTGAATGGGTGGGACCCAGTTGCCAGTCTGGTTGCACGGGTAAACACCTGTTGAGGAGGCATCAGTGACTTAAGCTCATCCGAGCAGAAGCCATGAAAATATTTATAGAACAGACAGAGGGAGGCCACATTTCGACGATGGGAAAGTGGCTGCAGTCGAGTCGCCAGATCAGTACCTATCACATTACAGACTCTCCTTTGAAGCTTGTCAAGAACACTGAGGAGAACGGCAGGGGCACCTGACCATAAATGGCAGCAGTACTCCATGCACGGACGGATGGTTGACTTGTATATATGCAGGATGGATTCAGGTGGAAAAAACATCCTGGATCGACATAGTGACCCAATCTTCTTAGCAGTAGGTTTTGCTATGGATTCAATATAGTGGTTCCATTTGAGGTCTGAGGACAGGGTAAGTCCGAGGAGGCGTAGTGTATTACTCTCCGGGAGAATCATCTGGTCCATGCTTATGGGAGGCAGAAGAGGTTGCCTGTAATGGTTGACAGAGAACAGCTTGGTCTTAGAGGAATTGAAGTTGACAAGCCACTTCTTGCCCCAGTTCACCACAGAGTGTAGATCCCGCTCAAGGTCAGCAGCGAGATTATGTCTGTCCGCCACGACAGGTTTCTTACTGGAGCGGGAGTATATTGTAGTCATCTGCGTAGATGCCTACTTGGGACTTGATCTCATCTGGGAGGTCGTTGATGAAAATAAGGAAGAGCGTCGGGCCCAGGATAGAGCCTTGTGGGACACCAGCATTCGTGCTGTAGGACGAAGAGGCACGCCCATTCAGAACGACCTTCATTTTGCGGTTATCTAAGAAAGATTGGATTAGGTCAAGCAGGCGACCGGTAATACCATAACCGCGTAGTTTGCATAGGAGGCCAGGGTGCCAAACCCTGTCGAAAGCCTTGGAGATGTCCAGAGCAACCGCGCTAGCCTCGTCAGACTCATCAAGGGCCTGTAGCAAGTACTCCGTTACAGTTGTTAGCAGGTCAGCTGTGGACCTGTCAAATCGGAATCCATATTGCCTGTCGGAGAACAGTTTGTGGGCGGTGAGATGATGAACTATTTCAGCATTGATTATAGCCTCGAATACTTTCCGAATATCGGTAGAAGACTGATAGGGCGATAGTTGGATGGGTCCGAGGGTTCACCACAATTCTTAAAGACAAGAACGACTGAGGAGAATTTCCACAGAACCCTGCTATTTAAACATAGATGGGGGAGAAAAGATGGAATCATACATTTCCGAAGGGTCTTAACACTTCAGTGAATTTAATGAACTTGTCTGGGATCCGAATTGCGATTCCACAATCCGAATAGCTATCCATTAATCCACTATGTCTTTATTACGATTCATGGCAAAATCTGTACATATAAATTAAATTATAAACATCAGTAACGATATTTGTAACTATACTACTATAATCATACTAATATATATATTTATTTATAATATGATGAACAACCATAGAGTTTATGCATCAGAATGGATATATTAAAATCTATATAACTACAACCTTGTGCAAATTAAGGGAAACAAAATGAATAATGTCTTCCTAGAATCGTTCACACTTTTCCTGGACATGTATACGTCGACTCTTATCATTGTTTTTCTCTTCTGACCGCATTTTTCTTTACGTTTTGGACTGATGGATTCAGTTTGTTTCTTTGCCTTGGTGACACGACTGACAGTTGAAAGGCTGACACCAATAATATTCGTGTTCTCTCTTGCTCAAGAAAACAATCTGAAAGACATCTTTAACAAAGCTGACCCAAATAACCTTTTACAATTTCTAAAAGCAACAAAATTATATAACAAAATATACTTACAAAAGAAGATAGCATATAACAATCACACATCAAATTGCAAAACCTCTACTTATATCTTGACATCAATACTAACAAAAGATCAACAAGCAGTAAACAAAAACCAAACAAATTCTTCAGCACTAAATGACCTAAAAGGGTAGATATGCTGGTAAAACTAACAACTAAACTGAATTAAACTTTCTTTAAGGCTTGCCAGTGTGTTAGTGTAGCCTTACAATTTTCGTATGCTTCAAATTGGTGTAAAGTCCATCTGATGCAATCACAGACGACACTATTTTTCAAACAAAAAGAGAAGTCGATTATACCCTGTCACTTCAGTTTTTTTTAATCATATCACCCCAAGCAGTTACAATTTATTGGTTTCACTGTAAAAGGGTGGGACCTAGTTGCTAATCTAGTATCTCGTGCAAATTCATACCTAGGGGGCACCAGTGATCTAAGTTCATCAGAGCAGAAGCCGTGAAAGTATTTATAGAAGGGGCACAGGGAAGTCACGTTACGCCTGTGAGAGACTGACTGCATGCGGTCAGCCAAGTCGGTATCGATCACATTACAGATTCTCCGTTGTATTTTGTCAAGAACCCCGAGGAGAATAGCAGGGGCACCCGACCAGATGTGGCAGCAGTATTCAATACACGAGCGGATGGGAGATTTATATATTTCCAGGATAGATTTAGACGGAAAGAAGTTCCGAGCCCTGCACAGAAAGCCGACTTTCATAGCAGCGGATTTAGCAATGGATTCGACGTAGTCATTCCACTTGAGGCCCGCTGAGAGTGTGAGGCCAAGCAGGCGTAGTGTTTTACTCTCTGGAAGGCAAGCCTGTTCCATGCTAATGGGAGGGAGGTGCGATTGCCTATGGTGGTTAATTGATAGCAGCTTCGTTTTGGAAGAATTGAATTTTACGAGCCATTTCTTACCCCAATCCACCACAGCACTGCAGCGAGGTTCACCTTGTACCAGATTTTTGATCGAGGTGAGAGTAAACTGTGGTGTCATCGGCGTACATGCCTACTTAGGATGTTATGGCATCGGGGAGATCATTGATGTAGATCAGAAAGAGCGTAGGACCTAGGATAGAACTTTGAGAGACACCCGCGTTTGTAGGGTAGTTCTGAGAGGCATGTCCGTTTAATACCACCTTCAATGTGCGGTTAGAGAGGAATAACTGGATTAGGTCCAACGAAAGTCCAGTTATGCCATAACTTCGCAGTTTCCGTAGAAGACCGGCGTGCCAAACTCTGTCGAACACTTTAGAGATATCCAAAGCAATGGTACGGTCTTCACCATTCTTGTCGTGAGCCTGGTATATATACTCGGTGATGGTCGTTAGCATATCAGCAGTAGACCTGGTGAAGCGGAAGCCATACTGTTTATCCGAAAGGAGCCTGTGGGCTGAGATGCTGAACGACATCGCCGTTGATAATGGCTTTGAACACTTGAAGGCTGATAGGGCGGTAATTTGCGGAGTCCGAGGGTTCTCCAGTGTTCTTAAATATAGGAACTATAGAAGAAGACTTTCAACAGGCAGAAAAGCAGGAAGAAGATAGGCAGAAGTTGTAGAGCTTAGAAAGGACAGAGGAGAGTTCAGGGGCACATTTCTTCAAGACTATGATTGGGATTCTGTCCCCACCACTCGCTTTGTGAGGGTCAAGTTTTGAGATTATGTTAGAAATCAGCGAGGGCGTGATGTGGACGTCATTCAGTTGAGCCTCAGTTCTAGATGGGAAGTCGGGTGTATACACTCCAGACGAATCCAGACTCGAATTGGTAGAGAATCTGTGAGCAAAGCATTCAGGGGGTGAGGACCTCAAATTCATTGATTAGTGGGAGTAATGGGGACTTACTCGGTTAAGCGCCAGTAGTCTTTGGCGCCGAACTTAGAGGATGCTATGCGTTGCTTCATTCTGGCAGCAAACAACATCTTAGCTTCGTTAAGTATCTTTTTACACTTATTACGAGCTGAGGCGAAAAGGCGCCTGTTTTGGCCCGACGCGTGTCTACGGTAAAGCCGGAAAAGTGGTTCCGGTGGGCAATGGCGGCCGAGCAAGCGGGCGAGAACCAGGGAGACGAATGAGATTTAAGCTGAAATTTCCTGGCAGGGATGAAAGCATCGATGCCAGCCTTAATCCAGGAGGAGACCTCTTGTTATATATCCATAAATAACAAACACGTATATATATAAAAATATATCAAGTGATATTTTTATTAATGAACGATGGACCGTGTAGCCTAGTGAACAGAGAGTGAGAGCGCGCTTCCAGGAGGTTGACGGGGGGGTGTCGTATCTGTTGCTCCTCTGTCTGCCTCTGTCTAGACTCGTCTCTCTGACTGTCTGACTGACTGGCGAATCCGTGTTTTCGCAGTCTTTATATATCTTCCAAAACCGGGACTTGTTTCTTCCGGCTTTGCCTTGATCACGAGACGCCCACGCGACGCCTACGTAATTCTCAGAGACACCTGTTCTGTCTGCCTCTTGTAGACATTTCCGCTACTGCCGGAAATAAGGTCAAACAAACATCCGTTCCTTTCAACGGCCGGAAAACGCCCCCGCTTCCTCACTTCCTCGGGTGGGGCGGGATTGTTATATTACACTCTGATGCACAGTCTTCGACAGGAAGACTAAAAACGTTGTTCCAGGGGACGTCACAGAGGAAGTCACGGAACGAATCCCAGTCTGCTCTTTGGTAGCAGTAGGATATTCTGCTGGTCTGGGTTTCTTGAGTAGTGGGGGAGTGGAATGAGATGTTGACGGAAACTACGGCGTGGTCAGAATTTCCGAGAGGGCAGAGCCGTCTGGTGATGCAAGAATTTGGGATGGAAGTGAAGCAGAGGTCTAGTAGCGAGTCCCTTCCATTAGGGCTATTGGAGAACCGCGTGGGGAAGTCCACCACTTACGTAAGGGATTGGGAGATTGAAAAATTAATGGTGTGGACACCAGGAAGGTCGGTGACAGAGTTTTCAAGCCACTTAGTGTGGTGGGCGTTAAAGTCACCAAACACAAAAATTTGGGCAGATGGATGAGAAGAAATGGCCTTGTCGATATTGTCAGAGATGCTGTCAAGTACTGAACAGTCAGAGGAGGAGGGGGAGCGATAGAGGAAGAAGAGATAGCTAGCTGAGCTTCAAAGTGAGAGACGGGAGCACATGAAAGACTGGTCCAAGGATTCAAGAGATGTTACTCTAGCTAGGGGGAGGTGTTCGCTGACATATACACCAAGCCCGTGCATATGGACATTAGAGTCCTTCCCGAAGAGGGGGGATAGAAGGGTTAAGGTTAGTTTCACATAGGGATAAGATATCAGGTGGGTTAGTTTGAAGGAATTATTCTACGCTGTAAAAGTTATTGCGGATACCGCGTATGTTTTTTTTTTTTTTCTCATATCACCCCAAGCAAGGCGGTAACGCCACTGATGTGCAGGGGGCTACGCAAGAGTGAAAAGATTTGAAAAAGAGAAAGCCGGAAATCACATCCTAAACAGGGAACAAGGGATGAGCCTCTACACCTGTACAATAGACGTGGGTGGAGTGTGAACCGGGCGATAGTTTAGTCTATCTACTCAAATTGAAAATAAATAAATAAATAAATAAAAAAGAAAAGAAAAGAAAAGTGAAAAGATTAGAAAATAGAAAGCCAGAAACCACATCCTAAACACGGAACAAGGGATGAGCCTCTATACCTGTAAAATAGACATGGGTGGAGTGTGAACCGGGCGATAGTTTAGTCTATCTACTCCAATTATGTTATTAAAAGAGACACAGAGAGTGGGTGTAAAACTGACCGTATGGTGAAAGAAAGGAAAAGGGTAGTTGTTGTTTCAATTAATTTGCACAAAGGTATAAATACAATATTAGATATGAAAAATATAGAGAGAATGAAAGCAAGATTAACAAAATAAATCAGCATAAAAATGTGAATCTAACAATAAGAATGAACAAAACAGCGATTCTTGCAAATATTTAGCTTTCGTGAACAACGTTTAAAAACTTAAATTAGAAACAACCAGGAAATCGACTAAAAATATTGTAATCACATCCCGATTACATTTTATTATGCATCCTCTTCTTCGCTCTAATATTTTTTTCTATCGTATTTATTGACGTATATTTATTATACAATGTACACGTCTGTATTTTTATACCATAAATAACGTTGCATGCCCACTTGTTTACTCGCAATGTTGCATAAAAATCTCACCGCACAAAATTTATTGCTGTTAATATCTATAATAAAACCATTTATTATCGGTGGAAATTCAGATGGTGTATTAGTCAAATAAACATATCATCGGTTGGTTAATAACAATTTTATTGCAAAAATATTAATTTACATCGTAAATCTGACATATATATATATATATATATATATATATATATATATATATATATATATATTAAGCGTTTCACCCCGCCCGAGCAAGGCATATCACTGCCACTACTGCGCAGGGGGCTAGAGTGGAGAAAGGATGATTAAATATAGGAAATGTCAGAGGGTGGGTGATAGGCGGGTAGGGATACCGAGAATGGTTAAATATAGGAAATGTCAGAGGGTGGTAAGGATACCGAAAATGAGGGTTGGGTAGATGAGAGTGTTCTGAGAATAATTGGGAGTTAGTGTGATAGGAGGTGTCTATTGACCCCACATTTAAACACCTGGGGATTGTAGCTGTCGGAAAAGCAGACTTGTGGAAGGGAGTTCCACAGGCGGGAAGCGCGAGAAAAGAAGCTATTGGAGTAGAATTTACGGTTACATCTTATCTGTTTAACTGTAAAAGGGTGGGACCTAGTTGCTAATCTAGTATCTCGTGTAAATTTGTGCTTAGGCGGCACCAGTGCTCTAAGTTCATCGGAGCAGAAGCCATGAAAGAAGAGGCACAGGGAAGCCACATCACGCCGGTGAGAGAGTGGTTGCAGCCGGTCTGCCAAGTCAGTATCAACCAAAGTTCGTTTGAAGACCAACAAAATACTTGTTTGCTTTTTTGTTTATTTATTCTGTATTTCATAGTATTTTACATGTGTTTGAATCTTTATCCCTGTTTCTTGTTTTTAAATTTCCTTCAACAGTGAAATTAGGAAGATGCGTCTGGGATCGAGCAGTTCTATTGGGTAAAAACAACCGTGTCTCCATAAAGAAATCGAACCTGCATCCCTTTGTTCCCACCTGGGAAACGGCGTCTCTAACCGAAACGTGTGGCTACCTGTTTACCCACGCCCTGACGGAAAAACAGTTTAGCTCAAATTCTCAGTCTAGTCTAATTTGTTATTAATTTCTTTATTTAAGAAAATAAAAAGACAAGGACAGCAAGTCAAACCCGTATACGCACTAGCTTAAGATTCTGTCAAATTAAAAAACAATGAATACGATAGAAAAAGATTGTGCTCCTTTAGTGACACTAAATAGAAAACTAAGAATGCCGAAAAAATGAATAAAAAATTAATCTAATTTTTTTAAAAAGAAAGGTTACTGTCCAAATATGCGTTAATATATATATTAAGCAGAATCTTATTGTATTTACTAAACAGTATATTTATCTATGTCATATCGCCGAGGTGGATACGATACACGGAGAAAGTGTGCCTTGGTATTATTCAAGACAATATTCAAGACAATACCCGATGCTAAACAGATATACACAGAACAGTACAATAGTTACGATGAAGGATAAGACAGAATTTATACCACAGAGAGGAGGGGTTTAGATCGCAATAGTTGCCGATGTACGAATGTACGAATATTACGCTTTGAATGCTATAATTCTTTACTTAAATAGACCATTTCAGACCATGGGCCATTCTATGATTGAGAGTGTTGCGGAGGTGTCAGCCACTCTACAACAATCTACCAGCCTGAATATTCGGGAGATCTGATAGAAAATTATGCGTTCTTCAGCAGAACTCGAGCCTTTGTTCTTCAAGAATATAATTACATCAAAAATGTTTTGGACCTCTCGGCCACCGAGTACATATTCAACTTTGTGTGGCTATCAAGAAGACTCAAGTTACATCTCTCTGACCATAGTTCAATCAGGACACATTTAAACACACATGGAAACCTATAAAAATGCAGATAGCCTCATTCACATCTAAAAAAAAGTTTTAAAATAATTGAAGTGTTAATAATAAAAGAGAAAAAGCTAACACTCAATACCATTTACTATGAACACGGCCATGTTGTGCTGACCATGTTTGGAAAGTAATAATGATAATCCTATCACTCAAGATACATATGAAAAATCACAATCTTTTCAATCGTCTTTAACGAAACTTGTATACACAGTACTGTGCAAAAGTATTCGGACAAGAACTATTTTATCTTTTATGAGGCACATTGACAGAAAATAAACAATTTAATTAAAGTAATTTTATTTGATTTACTCAACAAATGCATTAACAAGAAAAAATACTGTTACAAAATACATTTAATATTTAGTATAATAGCCTTTTGCCTTGATAACAGCCTTTATTCTGTCAGGCGCTGACATCCCAAGCATCTTCAATGTATATAATGATATCTCCTACCAAGCAGCTTTTCTTTGTTCCCAAAGGGTGTCTTGGGAATTAACAGTAGATTTACCAATTCGAGAGGGGGGAATAAGAGAAAATTCAGTCATAACCAAGGATAATAGAATAATCAGTAATTTCAAAATAACTTGTTTAATGGGAAATAGGAAACATTTAATATAACTTCTTTTTAATACATTTCTTTTACAACTAGTTTAAAATAATCAATATTATTAGCAGTTTACTTGGCTTTTCACCCTGTATTTGAATTTCAGTTAGGTTTTTTAGGAAAATCGCCGCTCCACCCCCGTCCTAATACTTTTGTACACTACCGGTAGTGTGCAAAAGTGTTGGGACAGGGGTAATTTTAAACTTTATTTTGATGCCTGATAAAAGATAAAATAGTTCTTGTCTTAATGCTTGTGCACAGAACTATATATATATATATATATATATTAAAATTTGTGTATTTAGGCAGCAACATTTCTTTTAGACATGTCAGATAAATGAACTGCAAACATTGTACCTGCTTATTTTTTATAAAATCCGTTGATACTCACGGATAATCTTTTGCGTATTATAATTGAAAGATGTCAGAAACGAGCTGCAACGTTGACAGATGTTATTATCATTCATTTCTCAATGTACCCAAGCGCTTTCAATCTAATTCCGAGATCATCTTCAGGGGTGTGAGTTATGGTAACAAAAATGAATTAATTAAATTAAATTAATTAATTAATTAATTAAAAAAATAGTTTCAGCTCATTTCTGACATCTTTCAATTGTAATAAGCGAAAGATTATTCGTGAGTATGAACGGATTTTATTAAAAATAAGCAGGCACAATGCTTACAATATATTCATTCTCACACTGACACAGATATATATATATATATATATATATATATATATATATATATATATATATATATATATTAATTCAGATACTTCAATCCAAGGGAAAAAAGCAGGAAGGTAAATTCCAAAAAACCCGATCCTAATTAATATTAAAAATTTATTTTAATATTAAAAAATGATACAGGAAGAGAGCTCCATGTAATAAAATATTACAGAGCAAATATATATATATTAAAAAAGGATTAATTCAAAGATGTTGAATGGCCATTTCGATATGAAGATCCCCACGGGGGACGACACATCACCTCAGCAACAGAAAAAACCTTTCAGAAACTGGAGAAAAATTAGTCTACTTTTCCTTTTTAAATAGATTGCAAAGAAATTAAAAAATAAATAATAAAATAAAATAAAATAAAATAAAATAAAAATAAAAATAAAGGGAAAGAAAAAGAAAAAGAAAACGAAAAAGAAAAAGAAAAAGATAGAATAAAATCAAATAAATAAGAAAAAAAAAAAAAAAATTGACATCGTCTGGGTTCGCAAAAAAAAGGGAGAATGTAACTAAAAATAAACAGACAGACGCGTTAAATCGACGTCAGTTTAGGCAACACGGAAAAAAGGTGGTAAGAGAGATAAAAGAAGGAAGGGAGGGTAAAAGAAAGAAACTAAAGAAAAAATTTTTTTAAATATTACAGACGCTGGACAAATTCAAAAACCTAATTTCCCCAAAACGTTGAAGTATTAGAAAAAGGCCTTTACTTAAAAAGGCATAATTATTAATAAAAGGGAATAAAAAGGAATAAAAAGGAATAAAAGGGAATCTTTTTATTCCCTTTTATTAATAATTATGCCTTTTTAAGTAAAGGCCTTTTTCTAATACTTCAACGTTTTGGGGAAATTAGGTTTTTGAATTTGTCCAGCGTCTGTAATATTTAAAAAATTTTTTTCTTTAGTTTCTTTCTTTTACCCTCCCTTCCTTCTTTTATCTCTCTTACCACCTTTTTTCCGTGTTGCCTAAACTGACGTCGATTTAACGCGTCTGTCTGTTTATTTTTAGTTACATTCTCCCTTTTTTTGCGAACCCAGACGATGTCAATTTTTTTTTTTTCTTATTTATTTGATTTTATTCTATCTTTTTCTTTTTCTTTTTCGTTTTCTTTTTCTTTTTCTTTCCCTTTATTTTTATTTTTATTTTATTTTATTTTATTTTATTTTATTATCTATTTTTTAATTTCTTTGCAATCTATTTAAAAAGGAAAAGTAGACTAATTTTTCTCCAGTTTCTGAAAGGTTTTTTCTGTTGCTGAGGTGATGTGTCGTCCCCCGTGGGGATCTTCATATCGAAATGGCCATTCAACATCTTTGAATTAATCCTTTTTTAATATATATATATATATATATATATATATATATATATATATATATATATATATATATATATATATATATATATATATATATATATATATATATATATATATATATATATATATATATATAATATATATATATATATATATATATATATATATATATAATATATATATATATATATATATATATATATTATAGGTGTATTGAAAAATGTTCTATACAATTATATTCTAGAACTTTTGATAACTTGTTTACAAATGAAATATATATATATATACAGGTGTATTGAAAAATGTTCTATACAATTATAATCTAGAACTTTTGATAACTTGTTTACAAATGAAATATATATATATATATATATATATATATATATATATATATATATATGATGGATGCGTTAGGTAACATGTCGCCATTTTATTTTTTCAATTTTGCGTTGTTTGCATTTCATTTTGTCGACTGCACAATGTAGTAGAATCAGTTGGGCAACGTTTGTGAGAAAAAAGGTCAATTCGGTGCGCCAGAAATTTGTAAACGGCATAATGTACCTCTTGGTATTTGCGCCGGAAGCATTTCAATCTGAAAACAGTGCAGAAAATTCGGAAAGAGTTAGATGAGTCTTTAAGAGTTTGGATTGGTTGAGGCGTTATATTCCCATTGATCTTTCCACAGGGCCCCAGTCTCAGCTCGGAGACCTGCATCAAACGCCTTGTCTCTGCAGCATTTGAAACAAGCAGAAGAACCTATTCGTGGCTCTCAAACAAATTTTACGGTCACATCAACTCTTACATCTGGCCTCTTTAGACTTGATTGAGCGAGAAATCAATAAAACTATTTATAACACTAAAAGATAAACTGACGGCAAGTATTATACAGCATTCACAAACTTAAACAAGGGGACTAGTCCAGAAGAGACGCAAGAGACTCCAGTCGTCTGGAGGCCGTGACTGAAGCCAATGACGATTTCACTGAATAAATTTACTGTTTCATATTTCAAGATATTTTTTGTAATTTTTGTAAAAATATCTTTCAAAATGAGGTGTCAATGTTATTTTCACTTTTGCGTAATTCAGATGACAATTCATCCACTGCACACTGTACAGGGCTTACAGCCTATCACGTTGAATACACCGGTTCTCGCAACGTTGAGCCTGGCCAGTACTTAGATAGGTGACCGCTTGATTATACCAGGTGCTGTAAGCGTTTCGTGACGGATGTGCGTTGTAGTGCAGTGGATATCGGTTCGGAAAGAGAAATCGGTGAGCCGAGTTCGAATTCCAGTTGAATACCCTGCATTCGCTTAAGCACTGGTACCCTTGGGAAAGATATTAATCCGTCCTTTCTCTCCAGTTATAAGTTAAATAACAAGGGTAGGACTTGGGTACCCTGCCCTTAAAAAAACAAATCCCAATGAACCTTGATACTCGAAAAGAAAAAAGTATTACTAGACACAAAACTTATATATAAAAAAAACAACAATAAATTGTTGAAAGAAAAAGGTATTACCAGCAATAAATAAATAAAATTTAGTTGACAATAAATGACCAGCCGAGGTTGATATGCCATACAAACAAAAAGCACACTGTACATATGATGAGGCCATATGCAGGGACTATTCCAACAGAACAATGTCATTATCACCCAATCCACCCCCCGGTGATTCTCATTGATATGAGTCAGCCCATTCAGCTTAGTTTTTAAATATTTTGCTACACATATAAATCCAATTTTTGATAGATAGATAGATAGATAGATAGATAGATAGATAGATAGATAGATATGAATGGATCATGATATTTAAAGCTTGAAATACTGACCAGACATGAAGTAAAATCTTCCATTGCTTCTGATTTACAAAATTGTCTGCTGCGTCGTTATTCAGAAACAAAATAAGAATTGGCTGATATATCCCTTTGTGGTTGACTACATTATCGGATCATCCACCATCGATGATTTCCTACCAAGACAATGATAATACGAAAATAGGGTACAAGATCAAAAGGGCGAATAGATAAAGGTTGGTTTAAACTTAGCCACAATTGATGAACCAATATCCCACAATATTCCTTATACCAAAGCAACACAACTGGAGAGCTTCTACTTCTTTCGTTGATTCGTTTTTGTTTTTGTTTTTTTTTTTGTTTTTTTGTTTGTTTTTTTTTTTGTTGTTTTTTTCAAGTTCTTACCCATTGCCCTATCTGGCCTGGCTATGCTATTCCTTCCAGGAGATAAAATTCTTGTTGAATTGCTCCACAGAACATACGAGAACGCTAAACGTTTCACCATGTCAATTATTTTTTAAAACCAGCATTGGCCAAAATGCTTTTATTCAACAAGATGTTCTCAGGCTGACGCAAAAAAAAAAAACGAAAATAAGATTAAATACATGCTAAACTCTCTTGAAAAACGCAATGAGAAACGAACAAGTTATCTAAAAAAAATTAAACAAACAGGATCACACTGGGAATGCGTGCAAGATTATATCTTTGTGACGTTGATACATGTTACTGAGAATCAACATGTCCGACCGAATGCTAAAATGCGGGAAAACTAAGCCATTTTAAACTTTAAACAAATATTTCCTTTACAAAAAAAAAAAATGAATGTTTTTTGAAATTCAGGAATAAAACGATCTTTATGTTACTTTTTATGCGGATGACATGTTAAGCTTACAGAGATTGAATATAAAAAGAAAGATTTTTGTATACGACATCGTCAAACACACAACGAAAGTATCATGAAAATATTTTGCAATAGTGAGAGCAAAATTCGAACCGTCAATAAAGAAGTTGAAATAAAAACGATTTTGCAAAATAAGAATACGTTTTCAAACTAAAAAATATGAACATCGTTTCAATATTAAAGTGTAAGCATGTTTTAAAATTGTAGCTTATCAATAATACCGCCCTTATCAATTTGCCCGTGCAACTAAATTGGAAACTAGGTCCCACCTTTTACTGTCAAAATAGGCAAATTTAACCACCAATTCTACTCCAACAGTTTCTTTGCTCGCACTTCCCGCTTGTGGAATTCCCTTCCCGATTATTGCTTCCATGATAGCTATAATCTAAAAACGTTTAAATGCAACGTCAATTGTCATCTTCTATCTCCTTGACACCCACCTCTCTCTTGCCCTTTCTACAAGATCACCTATATTGTTTTATTTTCTGTCATCCGTCTTCTCTCATTGTAACCCCCGGCGCACCAGTGGTAGTACTGCCTTGCTTGGGATGAAACGTTTATAACAAATTATTCACGAACTTTAAAATAAAATTTTGATAATCACGTTCGAGAATAAGATTTCTTTCTTGTTGTCTTTGCCGGGTGTATTTTAATTACCTTGGTGTATAGGTCACCCTGGCTATTTAATTGACCCACCCATGCCTCCTCATTCTCTGGCCAAAAAGTTAAAAAAAATTTTTTTTTCAACTGACAGAAACAATGTGTGTTTTTGGATGGGATCAACTGTCTTGAATATTGTTAAAAGTAAGCCATTTTTTGTTCGTTTTTGCCTAATATTTGCTTAATTTTAAACTTTTTATGCCTAATTGAAGGATTGGTTTTGTCTTTTAGAAGAAATTTCTTCGACTGGACTTTAACTAAGTTAAAACTTAGCAAGTCACCAACCTTTTTTTTCTTTCTCATTTTCTTTCTTGTTTTTTTGTTTTGTTTTGTTTTTTTTGTTTTTTTAGAGTAGATAGGCTAAACTATCGCCCGGTTCACACGTCACCCACTTCTAGTGAATAGGTGAAGAGGCGCATCCCTTGTTCCCTGTTTAGGATGTGGTTTCCGGCTTTCTCTTTTCCAATCTCTTCACTTTCTTTTTTATTTTTATTTTTATTTTTATTTTTTTTCAATTAGAGTAGATAGGCTAAACTATCCCCCGGTTCACAAGCCACCCACTTCTAGTGAACAGGTGAAGAGGCGCTTCCCTTGTTCCCTGTTTAGGATGTGGTTTCCGGCTTTCTCTTTTCCAATCTCTTCACTTTCTTATTTTATTTTTATTTTTTTTTGTTTTTTTTTCAATTAGAGTAGATAGGCTAAACTATCCCCCGGTTCACACTCCACCCACTTCTAGTGAACAGGTGAAGAGGCGCATCCCTTGTTCCCTGTTTAGGATGTGGTTTTCGGCTTTCTCTTTTCCAATCTCTTCACTTTCTTTTTTGTTTTTGTTTTCAATTGAAGTAGATAGGCTAAACTATCCCCCGGTTCACACGCCACCCACTTCTATTAAACAGGTGAAGAGGCTCATCCCTTGTTCCCTGTTTAGGATGTGGTTTCCGGCTTTCTCTTTTCCAATCTCTTCACTTTCTTTTTTGTTTTTGTTTTTCAATTGGAGTAGATAGGCTAAACTATCCCCCGGTTCACACGCCACCCACTTCTAGTGAACAGGTGAAGAGGCTCATCCCTTGTTCCCTGTTTAGGATGTGGTTTCCGGCTTTCTCTTTGCCAATCTTTTCACTTTTACATATCCTCCTGCGCATCAGTGGCGTTACCGCCTTGCTCGGGGTGATATGATTAAAAAAAAAGTCGACACGAGAGATAATAATTCTATAAGAAGATAATTGCATTCGAACGGATGGGTCACTGTGTCAAGCCAGGATGTTTTTCTCGCCAGAATCCATCTTGTACATTTATAAATCGACCATTCGTCTATGCATTGAAAGCTGTTGCGATAACTAGTCGGGTGCGCCTAATATTCCTCTCGACGAAATCCGAAAGAAGGATCTGCAATGTAATCGGTCCTGACTTGGCATCTCGATTTCAGTCACTTTCTTACCGGCAGAATGTGGATTCCCTGTGTCTCATCTACAAATATTTCAGCGGCTTCTTCTCTGACGAGCTTCTCTTCCTGGTTCCCCCCCCTACATGAATTTACTCGTGCTACTAGATTGGCATCTAGGTCCCACCAATTTACCATAAAAATAGTTAAATCTAAACGCCACTGCTACTTTCACAGTTTCTTTTCTCGCCTCCCTACTGTGGAACTCTCTTCGGTATATTAATTTCCCTGATAACTACAATCGCCAAGAGTTTAAGTGCAACGTCAATTGCCATCTTCACTCTCCTTGATACCCATCTTTGTCTTACCCTTTCTTCAATACTCTCCTGTGCCTTGCCCTCTGTTTTCCTTTTCGTTCCCCTCTGACTGTAAACCCCTGCGTACCAGCATACTACCTTGACTGGAGTGAAACGATTATAAAAAAGATTTATACTACCGGCTATAATTATTAGGCCACTACAGTTTTTTTAAAAGAAATAATGTATTTCATACTATTTTTAGTATTCATTGCCAAATGAAAATAGAATGGTTCTTTTGTTATTATTACTTTGCAAAATTTTACAAGGCAAGGCAAGAAAAGATGAACTCCTCCGGATCACCCTAATTTTTTTTCATTCTTTCGTTGATGAAACTGCAATTAGGTAATTATTAAATATTTATGAATGCATTTGATGCACACGTTATAATGCAATATTAACAAATGAACCAATTCTAATTTAATTTACAAATATTCACTTGGCAATAAATACTAAAAAATAGTATGTAATACATTATTTTTTAAAACACTGGGGTGGCCTAATAATTACGGCTTGTAGTGTATATCATAATTCGATTACGGACAATAGCATTTTATTCATCTTTTTTTTTCTTTTTTGACTTCTTCCAAAAAAAGATAAGTTAATTACTTTGTCACATAATTTTGTAAATCTCTTTTAAAAATATCCATATTCATTTCTTAAATTTCCTCACATCCAACTGAGTTAAGAATTTGATATGGCCGTAGTGTCAGGTGTCTGTTGAGCCTACAATAAGATTAATCTATCCTTTGATAGATTTTTATTTCTAATCCTGCTTGGTGCCTAGCCACAATTCTCCCCAGAAAAGACTGGTGGGGAAACTAGTTAGTTATTGATCCGAACATGCTGCAGTTAGCAATAAATTACATGGGATCAATGACACTTTACATTGACCACACACACACACACACACACACACACACACACACACACACACACACACACATATATATATATATATATATATATATATATATATATATATATATATCATATGGTATCAATAGACACTGTACATTGACCTCACACACGCACACAAACACATACACATACACACACACATATCACGTAATTTAACGGAAATCTACGAAATTGGCATTAGCCGACATATTTTAATTTTTATTTCTTTAACATTATTTTTAAATGGATATTCGTATTTAAGTGGAAAGTTTGTTTATTATATATATATATATATATATATATATATATTGACTGATTGTTTAACACTTAGTTTTTGGCCCTAATAGGGTTAGACCAGTACACATTTGTATTAAAAAGTGTTCGATACAATTATATTGTAGAACTTTTGAATATTTTCGTTTAAAAATGGAATATATATATATATATATATATATATATATATATATATATATATATATATATATACTGGCCTTCATCGCTTGCGAAATCGTTTGGAAAATATCTATCTTCTGACAAGAATCGAACCTGCTGCGAACTTTTACATCGGAGAGATGTCGTCTTATGTATATATAAATAAATAAAATAAACTTTCAACTCAAATACGAGTATTATTTAAAATAATAATGTTAAACAAGTAAAATTTATATATATATATATATATATATATATGTTGTATCAAAAATCAGGGAGCCGAGTTCAAATTCCAATTGAATTCCTTGCATTCACTTACGCACAAATACCCTTGGGAAAGGTATTAAGCCGTCTTTTTCTTCCAGTTATGGGTTAAATAATAGGACAGACTGGGTTCTATAGCCCTGGCTGGCAACCAGTCTACTGCAAAAAGCAATGGCAACCTACTACGTGATAATCTTCTGCCCAGTCAGTCATGTATCTAAAGAGACATGCTAGCCCAAAGCGTGTCTCATATGGCACTCTTCTGACTGACTGACCTCTCACAAATTGTTTAAAGATCAGATTATAATAAATTATTAATATTGAAAATGTTTTTACTGTTCTGAACATCCTTAAAACTAATTTGCAAACTGTATACAAATGAATACTATGTGAATTTTAACAACACATTAAAAATTCCACTTTAAATATGAAAGTCTTTTCTCTTGGTTTTCAATCCAAGATAAATACAAGATCAGTATATTATATTTTTTATTGCATTTTTTTAATTTTTGATTAAGTTATCATTAATGACAATTTACTTGTCGTTAAATCTTAAGGTTGTTTAAGATATGAAAGAATTCAGAAATTATCCGCTGTAATTTTCATAAAATATGATTAGATAAGAAGGTATGAAATCATTATGTATCAAGGTCCATTCCGGAAATCGAATAATTTTCACTTGGGCAGCCTGTCTGTATAACTGCTTAGACGTCTCTTCATTGCGTCAAACTGATTTTAATAATCAGCTGTGATTTGTAGTATAATACCCGTTTTTACAACCATACTACTAAATAGGAAAATGTTTTTTTCACGCATTATCACCTAATATCTGCAAAATGTCAGTGAAAGTGAAAACATATACATTCGTTGTTTATATAACATGTGATACCACAGCATAAGTATGTTTTCTTTTTAAATACCATAAAACTAAGATAGAATTTTAGAAATAGAATTCAACCGAGCTGAAGTGGAAAGACGACATCAAATCTATAGTTGCCTTTACTTGCTAGGAAGGTTGGGTCACTGTGTCTGGTCAGAAAGTTTTTCTCGTCAGAATCCATTTTGCACATTTATAGCGGATGGCGGAGCGGAGGGATACCAAGAGAAAAATATTGAGTGCGACAAGAGACAAAGCCAAGTGGAGTTCCATGATCGCCTACGTCTTGAAAGGTGACGGTACATGAAGAAGAAAAAGTGGTTACCTGAAACAGGAAATGGCTTGCAAATTTTGATTTCTCCAAAAGAACACTGCTCCCCTCTAACAACCATAAAGAAACTTTCTTGCCATTCAACAACATGATTGAGGCAAGTCTCCTTCAGAGCAGCAAAAAAGTGCTTCTTTGGCCTCATTTCTTTCAACCGACCCGAAGTGGAACGAATTTATCAGATCTATAGCTGCATGTACTGGATAAAAAGGTTGGGTCACTGTGTCAGGTTAGGAGGTTTTTCTCGTCAGAATCCATCTTGCACATTTAAAAATCTACCATTCTTTCGTGCATACTGTTGCCATATCTGGTCAGGTGCTCCTGCGATTCGTCTCGATGTTCTAGACAAAAAACAAAGAAAGATCTGCAATATAATCAATTATGAGATGGCATCTCGGCTTCACTCACTTTCTCACCGACGGGATGTGGCTTCCCTCTGTCTTTTTTACAAAAGTTTTTAAGGCAATAGCTCTGAAAACCATTTTTCAACATGAAATTTAAGCTTGTTACTCGATTGACATCTCGGTCCCATCTATTTACCATCGATATAGTTAAATGCAACTTCCACTTCTCTTTTAACAGTTTAATTATCTGACTCTTCCTGCCTGCGGAATCTCTTTCCGTTTACTTGCTTCCCTGATAGCTACAATCTACAAAAAATTAAATGCAATGTCAGTTGCCATCTTCTATATTCTTGACTACCGTTCATCTTTTATCCTTTTCTCAATACCCACTGTACCCAGTTACACTGTAACTCCTTGCACAATAGTAGCGGTTCCACCATGGTTCAGTAACTAGAATGTACGAATTTAAAAGCAGTACTAGATTAGGAAAAATGTCTCGTCGGTTTACAATTCAATCGACTAAATGTAATCGTAAGTTCTATGCCATTCTCGCCCTTCTTGTTCGTGGGAAATCTTTTATGGTTCCATGTTTTCATGTTTACTTTGATCTTAAAAAATGAAATGCATCATCAATCGTTATCTACTGTCTTGAATCATATTAATAATTTTCCCCTTCTTCTAATTATATCACACTCAGTAAGCCTTTGTGTCTTAGCGGCTTTACTGCTTTCAGAGATAATTTTGTTCTTCAAAAATTTTAATGCAATGTTAGTCACTGAAAATAATGACAGATTGACGAAAGGCTTACGACTTTACCTTTATGAAGAAACGGTTGTAGTGTGGAAAATAACTCATCACTAACAAAGTCGCGTAAATGCTTTCAAACCCTGTTGAGGCTGGTAAGTGAAGATTAAATAATTCTGCCTTGTGGTGCAGTGGATATCGGCTCGGAACTAGAAATCGGAGAGCCGAGTTCGAATTCCAGTTGCATTCAAATACCCTTGGGAAAGGTATTAATCCGTCTCTTCTCTCTCCATCTATAAAGTAAATAGTAGAACAGATTTGGTTCTGTAGCCTTGGTTGGCAACCAGTCTGCCCCGGAAAGTAATGTCAACTTACTGAGGAATAATTTCTGTCAGTCATGTCTTGAGACATGATCGCCCAAGCGTGTGTCGCGTATGGCACTTAACTGACTGTACACTATTTGTAGTCTGATCAGATATAAGCGGCACGTGCAAAATTCAGCGACCCACATGCAATGCAAGAACAGAACGCCAGAGAGTGGAAAAAATGCTGGTAAAATAAAACTTTTCTCCGTTAATCATCTGAGAGACTTCTCACTATCTTCCATCAGCGTGGATGATGCTAACCTCCAGAAAGGGACTCGTTGGACCTTCTCGGTCTAACGTTCTCAGGTGACATGAAGTGGAAAGACTGTATTGAATCCACTGCTAAGTCACCTCAGAATCTAACCAGAGTATTGAAAGACTGCAAAATCTGATTAAAAACAAAGAGTGTTGAATTGATATGTGATATCTGTCCTTCTGTATGGAAGTGAATGTTAGACAATCTCATCAAAGATGAAGCAGAGGCTTGAAGCAGTAGAATTGTGGTTTTACAGAAGGATGCTGAGGATACCATGGACAGAACACGTGTGCAACGATGAGGTGTTGGAAAGGATGCAAACGAGAAGAAAACTGATACTAAATATCAGGAAGAGACAAATGAGGTTCCTGGTACACGTAATGAGAAAGGATGGCCTAAAGAACTTAATACTCACAGGTCGGATAAATGAAAGGAGAGACAGGGGAAAGCAGCGCGCGACGTACTTGTTAGGTCTGAGCAAATCGATGGCAGAGCAGAGATTAGAAGAGATACCAAGAGAAAAAATATTGAGAGCGACAAGAGATAGAACCAAGTGGAAGTCCATCATCGCCTACGTCCTGAAAGTAGACGTCACATGAAGAAGTGTCGTTCTCGACAATTCTTATCCCAAGAATTTATCTTACATATCTATAATCTTCCCACTCGTCCTGGCATTTAATATCTTGCCACATATCAGTACACCTGCTATTTAGCTCACTGATTAAATTAAAAGAAAAATCAGCAATATTATTGGTCCTGATCTGGCAGCTCGGCTTCAGTCGCTTTCTAACTGCAGTAAGGTTGCCTCTCAGAGTCTTTTTTATAATTAGTTTCATTGTAATTGGTTGGATGAGTTCTTCGATATGGTACTTAGACTTCGTGAAATTCAAACAGATAAACTGCATCCAACAGCAAGGCTTCTGATTAGAAGGTTGGGAGGAGCATGGAACCAACTCTTAAATGCTATTGTTCCCATGTCCAACCTGACCCGGAGTGGTAGCACCTGTTAGGGTCCCAGCTATGGACAAATAGTTAAACCTCTAAACATGGGTCAAAACACTATGAAAGTATAACAATAGTCTTTTATAGGAATATATACATTAAAAAAACTTTCATAGAAAAATATACATATTTGAATGAAAAGTATTGCCAACAATACATTTTTGAAGGAAAAAATATTACCAGCAATACATTTTTAGATACAAAATTAAAAGGTATCTTCAGTTTTCTAAAATAATAAAAACAATTTTTATCAAAACCTGACTAAATCAACCTTTACACTATAACCTAACATCAAAAAATTCCTTAAAACCCCACCTTTTTTGGTATTAAATAATCCACCGAGGTTGATATGCCGTTAAACAAGACTCAAACTCAAATTCAAACGCAGAACTACACAGACGACGAGGTTTCGTCAATTTACAGTTGAGCTGGTTATATTGAGTCGTATGTTCTATGCTGTCAGTTTCTTTTCCTTGCTTTTCTTGCTTGTGGATCTCTCTTCCATCTCCATATATTCTAGCCAATTTTAATCTGCAAAGATTTAAATTCAATGTCAATCGCTCTCTAGTGTCCTCCTAATTACACTTTTCTCTTTCCACTCATTCTTAATGTATCTGTCCCTTATTCTACTACAACCTGTAATCCTTTCTGTTTTAGTAGACTCCAGGTCAGAGTGGACCTGAGAACAACAGCAATTAAGAGATGGTCCCATGCTCCTCACAACCTCCCAATCAGAGGCATTGAATCAGGTGAAATCAGTTTTTTTTTAAATCCAACAAGAGGAACATAGCATCAAAACCCATCATTAAACGCATTGTACAGCGTACACTGCACGCTATGGGTGTCGTCAATCAACAAGAGTATTGCTATTAACACCACGACATTGGGGACTACACATCATTCTGGACAGGAAACATTGTCATTGGACGATGGAAGACTCGTGCCGTCTCGCCCTTTTAGAAAACTCGCATGTCCAGTTTGCTTTTATCAAATTATCGAGTCCAGATGTGAAAGGACTTATGACATTATAAATATCGTCTGTGTTGTGGCCTGTTAGGGCCAGGAAGAAAGACACGAAAAGAAGGTAGGTTGAACTAGTGTATTGGAATAACAGAACATATATACAAAATAAGTGTTATTAGTCAGCAGATAGAAGTGTCCGTTCGAACTGTCAAGTTACACTGCGTCTCGACTGAATCCTTTAGGAAGTCTCGCAGGTTAGTAATTATGAAGGAGGAAGAGTTCATTCCAATGTAGATAGGGCACCATATCAGTCTGTCAGCCAGAATCTGTGCAAGATGGTGTAGACTATAATGTTTTGCAGTTTGCAAGCACCACTAGTGAAACCGAATTTGGTTTCTTATGCGAGATACACAGATCTTGCGACAAATCATGTATACGGATTTCTGGTTGATCGATTACCAGTGGTGATACAATATAGTGATGGAAAGTCTTTGGCTAAAGAAACGCTGTTAAGCAACTTAGAGCCTGGTCAGTACTTAGACGGGTGACCGCTTGAGAATACCAGGTGCTGTAAACTTGTATGTGCAAGTGGTATAATGGATAGAATGAGAAATCCGAGAGCCGTATTCAAATACCAGTCGAGTTTGTGACATTCATTTAACTTACGCGCAAATACACTTGAAAAAAGCCATGGGTTAAATAGTTGGACTTGTATCTGAGCATCATTGTTATTTCAAAAACATTGTCGCAACCGTTATCCAACAGAAGAAAGGACCTAAGCATATTCTCGCATCGATCAAAAATTTGCCGAGGCTGACAAAGCAAACTTCGCTGCCAGGCTTGAAAAGGACCTCCAATCCGTGGCGGACTGGGGGTAAGAAATGGCTCATGAATTTTAATGCTTCCAAAACGAAGCTGCTATCTATTAGCCACCACAGACAATTGCTCCTAACCTCCATTACCATGGATCAGGGTAGTTTCACTGAAAGTAAAACACTGCGCTTCCTCAATTCTCACAACAGATCTCGAGTGGAATGACTATATAGAATCTATAGGTAAATCCACTGCTAAGACGGTCGGTTCTTTGTGTAGGGCTAGGAAGATTTTTCCGTCTGAAACAATCCTGCACATATATAAATCTACCGCCCGTGCATTGAATACTGCTGCAATATATGCTCGGGTGCTCCTGCTATCCACCTAGGCATCCTTGACAAAATCCAACGGAGAATCTGTAATGAGATCGATCCCGACTTAGCATCCGCCCGAGCATTGAATACTGCTACCATATCTGTTCGGGTGCTCCTGCTATCCATCTTGGTGTCCTTGACAAAATCCAACGGAAAAGCTGTAATGTGATCGATCCCGACTGGCAGAAAGACAACATTTATTAAAAGCTAGAAGTTAAGGGAAGTAAATTGTGGACAGTAATGAAAAAAGGTGGCTTGGACATTGGAAACTCAAAGGATATAGTGAAGTCAATTGAGATAGGGGCGAATAATGCTTAAACAACCCAACGTCCATGTTTAAATGGATGGCAGAACACAGTTTAGGAGCGCTGAGAGAAAGACAAAATTTATTAAAAGGTTGAAATTAAGGGAAGTAAATTGTGGACAGTAATGAAGAAAAATGGCTCGGAAATTGGAAACTCAAAGGATATAGTGAAGTCAAGAGAGATAGGGTCGAATAATGCTTAAACAACCCAACGCCTATCTCTAAATGGATGGCAGAACACAGTTTAGGATCGCTGACAGAAAGACAAAATTTATTAGAAGCTAGAGATTAAGGGAATATATATTCATATATCTATGAATATATATATATATATATATATATGTATGAATACATATATATATATATATATATATGTGTGTGAATATATATATATATATATATGAATACATATATATATATGAATACATATATATCTATCTCTCTCTCTCTCTCTCTATATATATATATGTATATATGAATATATATATATACATGTATTCATATTTCCTTTTCAAACATACGCACCGTAATTGGGGCGCTAGAGGGTGTCGTCAGTGATGTCATCGCGAGGATCACTAGGGGGTTTCGGGTCTTTCAATATCATACCCACCTCATCGCGCCGACCCGACCAGAGATGATCAGCCTCCGGCCCACCCTCGATAAGCGCTTTCAGACACTGGAAGTTTACGTTTAGGTCCGGTACAAAACCCTGCAAATGCTTTCGATTGGCGACAGTCAGAGCCACTTTTCATTTCGAGGCAAATCGCACATGAGCTCGTCCGAAAAATTTATTTAGACGCAGAATTTCGAGGAATTTTAGCTAACAATTTGGAATCCGGGCACTCTTTCTTTTGATCCATAACCAATTAGCTGTTCTTTCCGATGTTTCGGTTATAGACTTGAGTGCTTTTCTTTATTTTACTCCCACTATCTCAATATCTGTTAAGGCTTTGCATAAGGACCTTGCTGCAAATCTTCTAGTCCCCACTTCTATAGGAGTGCAGCTAGCCCTCCAGCCTTTAACTCTGCAACTCTCCAGCAGTTCGTCATATTTTAACTTCTTCCTCTCATGAGCTTCCTCTGCGTTTTCTTCCCAGGGGACCGTCAGTTCCCACAAGACTATCTTCTTCAATTTATGTGAGAAGAAACCTATATCTGGGCGAAGTTTTGTGATGGCAAGTTGCTCTGGGAATTTCAATCTTGAGCCTATATCGGCCCTTAGTTCCGAGTCTGTTGCAGAAGATAGCAGGTTTGGATTTACCTTTTTATTTCGTGGGATTTTCGCGCCTGCTTTAATAAATTTTATCTGCCTTGTGTCTGGGTTGTAACCATTCTCTTTGATAGCACTTTGAACTATTTTCACGATCTCTTTCAGAATTTCATCATGGCGCCACCTGTAACGCCCATCAGCTAGTGCAGGTTTACAGCTACTCAGGATATGTTTTAAGGTACCCCTGCGCCCACAAAGATGACAATTTGGCGACTGGGTTTTATACCATAATTGTAAGTTTGTGGGGCTTGGCAGGATGTCGTATACTGCCCAAATCAGAAATTTTAATCTGGTGTCACCGTGCCATATTTCGGACCATTTGATTTGGCGGTTCAACATAGAGCTCCATTTGGTCCATGCTGTCTCATCACGACTTGGATTGCTATTCGTTTCTCATCTTCGCCGTTTCTGATTTCTTCCTGCAAAGGATGACTTTTCTTTTTTCCTTGCGGTTTGTCCTATTTTTCTGAGGGAAAAAACCCGAGGCCCGCGCGTCCAGTAGCTATGGTCCCTAGTATTGCCTTTTCTCGGATTCTTTCTTTTGCTGTATTCAGTTCTTTCGAGGCGTTCCATTTTCTACCTGTATATACTGATATTCCTGCACCGGCTACTTTGGGATCATTCGAGCACTCGTACTGGATTGTAGCTCTCACTTTAGCTACTTTAAATTCTTCGTGTAGGCTTTTAAACGGGAGTTTCAGTGCATTTGTTTTCCCGTATAACACTGCGCTGCATAGAGATCTTGTCAAACCTAACCACCTACGTAGTCGTGATGTTATGCTTCTTTCCATTAGTTCTACCGTGGAGGAAGTGAATTCATAGATAGTTACAGGCCAGAGTATTTTTGGAAGAATGACGTGTTGATAAATCCAAGCTTTCTATCTGCCAGGTAAGCCAGACTTATCAACCCTGATTAACCACTCTTCTAGATTCTCCTTTGTTAAAATTACGGATCTTGAATCTTTTAGGGTTTCATCGAACTGCTTCCCCAAGCTCTTTACTGGCTTTTGATGTATCGTAGGTATATCATCTCCAAAGGGCTTAAATCTTTCGTTTTTCGAAAGCTTGCCTTTCTTCATTACTAGGGAACGTGATTTGGAAGCGTTAAAACTCATTCTTGCCCAGTTGATGAGTTCTTCGATGTCCTTCAGCAACCGCCTTGCCTCAATGGCGGACGTGCTGGTTATGGTCATGTCATCCATATACGCGCGAATCGGTGGTTGCCTTACACCGGATCTGGAGACTGGTCCTTGACATTCCACTTCAGCCGCCTTTATCAGCATTCATTGATAATGCGAAGAGAGTCGCTGAAATGGTGCAGCCTGTTATTATCCCTCTTTCAAGATTGTGCCACGCTGAAGTTGAGGTCTTTGTTACTGCCCTCATTCTAAAATCCTTATAGTAGTTTAAAATGAGCTTGGTGAAAGCAGTGGGTATATGGTAATAATTAGCATTCTTAAGGTCTAACCAGAGGACTGCAATATCTCCCTTATTTTCCTTGGCATCTTTTAGTAGTTGGGTAATGACCCCTGTATGTTCTATGCATCCTGGCATGCCTGGGACTCCTCCTTTTTGAACAGAGGTGTCAATGTAGTTATTTATTATTAGATATTTTGACAGCCTACTGTTTAATAAGCTGAAGAAAGTTTTTCCTTCAACATTCAGCAGCGAAATGCATCTGAATTGGTTGATTTTCTTGGCGTTTTCCTCTTTGGGGATCCATATCCCCTCGGAATACTTCCACTGGTCTTCTATCTTCCCTCTCTTCAGTAACTTCCATAGGATACGCTGTAATTTGGGGCATCTTTTGTACACTAAGTACGGTACTCCATTCGGGCCTGGAGCGGAGCTTGACCGAGCTTTTTTAAGCACTAATTGCAATTCAACCAAGCTAGGTAGTCCTATGTCGAGATCATTTGATGGAGGATCTGGTGTAAGAAGCAGATGATTTCTGCCAAGTTGTTGCTGCTGGTAGGGGTCGCTTAAGGAGTCTTTGGGAAAAGCCTTTATTTCCTCAGTGCTACTTTGTAGCGTTCCACTGCGGGTTTCACCCAGTAATTGTTTGGTAAATCCGAAAGGATTGGATATGAAGGCTGCTCTTTTCCGAGCTCTTTCTCTCCTCCTCCGGCGGTGCTATTCGGCTCTTCTTAATGCTTTTAAATCCGATCGGATCGAGTCTCTTAGTTCTCTTAAGGCTTCTTTTTCTTCGGGCTTTGCATCCTTATATTGTTTTTTTAGTGATTTTAATTCTGCTCTGTGTTTTTTAATTCGATTTTCTCTTCAATTCATGGTGCTATTCGCCACTTTTTTTCCTTCGCTGTTTCCAAATCGTTCTGCTCCAAAGCTCACGATTATTTTGCTCATAATTTCTAGTCGTTTATTAACGGAGCCTTTCAAAATCAATGTCAGGATCTCGCTGACGTCCAAATCAAAAGCTTGCCAAGAGTTTGTATCTGTTGCTGCAGGCCATATGATCTTTTTCCGAAAATTACTTGATGTTATGTTGCTGGACATATTGACCCCTACTTGGAAGGACTGCGTAATGTGGTGTGCTTCCTGGCCCTGCTCTTCCTGCGTCTCACCGGAGAGTATCCTGTGCGTTGCAGATTGTCAATACGTGCCATGCATTTCATTTTCGTCTGATGTATCTTCAGGCCACGTATATTTTTACATATTCAGATATATATATATATATATATATATATATATATATATGAATATATATATATGAATATATATATATATGAATATATATATGTGATATATATATATATATATGAATATATATATATGTGAATATATATATATATATATATGATTATATATATGCAACACTTTTTATTCCTACGCATTTGCTAATTTCTCATATTTAAATGGCTAGACATCAAGATATGTAAAATTATTTTGCGAAAGGGTGGTTCCCGTAAAATGTTTTCAGTGTTCGTTAAAAAATTTACACACTTTAGTGATTACTGAAATATGTTACGAAAAATGTCTGAAGTGGAAAAGAAAAGTTTTCGCTTTGTATGTGGGCCACACAGATACATTCTGCGGTACGAATGTTAGGGAAGGAGAGGGTATATATTATTAAACAACAAAGGATGTTGACAAGTAGGAAATTACAAACAAAATAGATAGAAAGATAGATAAATAGATAGATAAATAGATAGATAGATAGATAGATAGATAGATAGATAGATAGATAGATAGATATTTCAATCCAAAATGAAACAGTTTGATGGCAGAATCTCAAAAGAGATCCTATTAATATTAAATGTTCAAAATTAAATATTAAAAATGATCCAGCCAAGAGAGCATAATTTAATTATAATTATTTATTAAGAGAGCAGATATATATTTTTTACATTTAAAAAAATTCGAAATTTATGATTGAAGGATCATTTCGGCCAATCGAATTCGCTTCTTTAGCGATCTTTAATATTATGGATAATTTTTTTGCATAATATTAAAGATCATTGAAGTAGCGAATTTTATTCGAAAAAGTGATCTTTCGATCATTAATTTCAATTTTTTATTTGTAAAAATATAGATAGAGAGAGAGAGAAAGAGACAGAGAGAAAGAGACAGAGAGAAAAGATTTTCTTCAGGTGATTGTAATTTAGGAACTGAACCCTTAACTGAACGGATCTGTATTTTTTGATTTTATCAAATGATCCCTGACATTTCAAAATTCATATGAACTTCACTATCTTCCTTAACAATAGGAGAAGAAGAAATTTCAGAAAATATAGAATTCATCTGTCAGTCAGTCAGTTAAGTGGCATACGTGAAACACGCTTGGACGATCATATCTCGAAAGAGACATGACTGACTGGGCAGAAGATTATTCCGCAGTAGGTTGCCATTGCTTTCTGCGGTAGACTGGTTGCCGACCAAGGCTATATAACCCAATCTGTTCTGCTATTTAACCCATAACTGGAGGGAAGAGACGGATTAATACCTTTCCCAAGGGTATTTGTGCGTAAGTGAATACAATGGATTCAACTGGAAAAGAAAAAAAGAAAAAGAAATAATGTTTCTTGAATGTTACTCGCTTTTTTCTTTTTTTTTTTTTCATCAAAATCTATTTTGTACATTTGTAAATCTACAATTCGTCCGTGCATTGAATACTGTCATGTGCTCCTGTTGTACATCTTGAAATTCTCGACAAAATCCAAAGGAGAATCTGCAACGTAGTGGATCCTGACGTGACCGTTCGTTCACAGTCACTTTCTCACGGACGGAATTTAGCTTCTTTCTGTTTTTTCTACAAATATTTTCATGGCTTCTGCTCTGATGAGCTTCTTTCCAACCACATTTATTTACCCTTGCTACTAGATTGGCATTTAGGTCCCACTCTTTTACCGTCTATATAATCAAATATAATCCCCTTCTGCCTTGGTTTCTTTTCTCACACATCCCGTTTGTGGATCTCCTTCCATAGTAGACTTTGAAAAAACAGTATCTACTCACGCATATACGCATCATTCATTCAGTAATAAATTTGAACACTCTCAGCTACTGGTGTATGTTTGCATTGTATATAACACGCTAAAGTCTGCCTTCTTCTACGGAGCGCTCAGGGGTAAAATCGCCGATTAATATCAATTCGATCGGGTTTCAATCCTGGCTAGAAGCAGTTGGATGTCAAATCAAACTGATGAGTTGTGATACAGCGAAACAGATCTGTCTGCGGATGACTATATATATATATATATATATATACTTCCGGCGTAATTATTAGGCTTCCCCAGTGTTTAAAATAAATGATGTATTTCATAATATTTTTAGTATTTATTGCCAATTTAATAACTGTAAATGAATGTAGACTTCCGGCCATAATTATTAGGCCACCCCAGTGTTTAAAAAAATTATGTATTCATACTATTTTTTAGTATTTGTTGCGAATTGAATAATTGTAAATGAAAATAGAATGGTTCTTTTGTTAATACTGTACAATAACATGTGCGTCAAATGAATTTATAAAGATTTAATAATTATCTATATTGCAGTTTCATCAATGAAAGAATGAAGAAAATTTAGGGTAATTCGGACGAGTTCATCTTTGCTTCCTTGCTTTTGTAAAATTTTGCAAAGTAATAATAACAAAAGAACCATTCTATTTTCATTTAGAATTATCCATTATTATATGGCAATAAATGCTAAAAATACATAATTTCTTTTAAAAACTGAGGTGGCCTAATAATCATGGCCGATATTGTGTATATATATATATATATATATACGCAGTTTGATTTAGAGCGAATGAATATGTCGGAGAGAAATCCATGGTACTGGACAGATGACTTAGACGTTTTAAAACAGACCAGCGTTTGCAGACGAATGGTAAGTATCTAGAAGAGACTGAGTTCGTGAAAAATTGCCAGGCCGGAACACGGAAGTAATAAGGTTAGGTGTGGCAGGCATGTTACTGTTTTCATCTTTTAAACTAATTGAGTTCCCATCGCTCATCATGATGTCAAGGGATCGCGGGTATACTGTTAGAGTTATCCAATAGTGGGCTGATGATGCCTGACCCCTTTTAAAAACGTATCCAGCCATGAGAGCCCGGCTGGAGAAGCTATTATACTCTGAAACCGGAATGACTAATAGGATCTCCACCAACAATTCATGTAATATCAAATTACAATTACTTATAAATTTCATTTACATCCTCCCTACGTTGCCTTTATTCCTCATTGTCCTTAGGGTCTACTTTGCCCTTCAGGATTTCAGGATTTTTTTTCACTGATATTCTCTAGCGGGGAGACATGATTAAAGGGATTTCTCGTAAAGGCCATGCTAACATCTGAATTTGAGTCTACTATTCAAAGGAACAACTAATAATTTAAATTCGAAACTGTGATCAATGGGTCTTTCAGATTGTAGTTGGGAATGCTTTTTCAAGTAAATTAAGGATTTTTCGAGGAAGCTATTTTCATTAGAAAATTAAGTATTGAAAGGACAAAATCATTTTTTGTTACTCCATCTCATCCTCACTTTCTCCTTTTCTCTGCTCATCTCTCTGTCTTTCTCTCTCTCTCTCTCTCTCTCTATATATATATATATATATATATATATATATATAATCTTTTCATCTCACATATGGGCTAACTATCACTGGTGCGTAAAGGGTGACATGAAAAAACAGGAAAGTACAGTGTGTGCCGGAGAAAGGTTAAGGTAAATATCTAAGCGCATCGTAGATGTGGCACAAGGCCGAGAGAATTGGACACCCAATGAGGATCGAACCCACTACTCTGTTGTAATGATTTTATGGAGACAAATTCGCTAACCTCGAGGTGCCGAATGCTGGAGAAAGGGTAAGAGAAAAATGACAATAAATGATGCCAGTGAAGTTGCAATAAAACTCTTGCAGATTGTAGTTATCAGAGAAGCAAGTATACGATACGGAAGGGATTCCACAGTCGGGAATCGCGGGAAAAAATGATAGAGGAGAAGTGTCGGTTACATTTGATTGATATGACTGTAAAAAGGTGAGACTTAATTGCCAATCTAGTAGCTCGAATAAATTTGTGTAGCCGGGGCACCAGGAAGATTAGTTGCTCAGGGCAGAAACCGTAAAAATATTTGTAGAAAACACAGAAGAAAGCCACATCCAGTCGACGAAAAAGTGACTCTAGTCGAGCTGCCAAATTAGGATCGATTACTTTGCAGATCCTACTTTGAGTTTTATCAAGAACTTCGAGGTGAACAGCGGGTACACCCGACCAGATATGGCAACAATATTCAATGTACAGACGAATGGTAGATTTATAAACGTGCAAGATGGATTCTGATGTGGAAAAAATTCCTGGACAGATACATTGACTCAACCTTCGTAGCAGTAGATGTAGCTATTAATTCGGTGTAGTCGTTCTGCTTGAGTTCGGCTGAGAAAGTGAGGCCGAGTAGGTACAATATATTGCTTTCTGAGGAACTAGCATGATCCATAATGATAGAAGGTAGGAAAGTTTCCCTCTGGTGTCTAAAAGAAAGCAGATTTGTTTTGGAAGCAGTAAAATGTACAAGCCATTTCTTAACCCAGTCCACCACATATTGAAGGTCGCTTTCAAGCGCAGTAACGAGGTTTTCTTTTTCAGACTTGCATATTTCACATCGAGACCGGCGAAAGGTTATTGTTATCAGTATAGCTCCCTACTTGGGAACTGATTTCATCAGGAAGATTATTTATGAAGATCGGGGAAACGGTAAAATCTAGGATATAGCCTTGAGGGACGCACGCTTTCGTATGATAGGATCTGAAAGCATGTTCATTATATACAAACACCCGATTTAATACAAACGATAGGATTAAATTGAAAAAAACGTTCATTTATACCATAGCCCTGTAGCTTGTGCAGAAGGCCAGCATGCCAAACCCTGTCAAGCGCTTTCGAGATATCAAGGGCACGAGCTCGAGCCTCGCCATTCTTATCAAGAGCCTAGCATATGCATTCGGTGATGGTGGTTAAAACATCAGCGGTAGACCTGGTGAAGCAGAAGTTATTCCGTTTGTCATAGAATAGGTTGTGGGATGTGAAATAAATAATCACTTCAGCACTGATGATAGCCTTGAACACTTTGTCGAAAAGTGGGAAGAGATTGATAAGGTGATAATTAGAGGGGTAAGAAGGCTCTCTAGTGTCATTACATTACATTAGAACTTCGTAATAAAATTCCATCCCTTAATGTATTTGTTGATTCCAGCACACATAGATCTACCACGTCTCTATATAGGAAACCAACTAGCATAAACTCGGGCCTTCTTAATCATAATACTGAATGCTCTCAACGAATATATTAGCTGTTATAAAAAAAAAATAATTTAATGCACACAACTGATATCTTCTTCTGAATTCATATTCTATAAAGAATTACACAGCATTAAGCAAACACTTGTTAGCAATGGATTTCCTAACTCCGTCATTGATCAACAAACTAAAATGTATCTCAGTAAAATTAATAATACCTCTAACAATACTTCATTTTTTATTTAAATATTTGCATAAACTAAAGATACGTAAAACTTTAAGTCACGACGGAAATCTAAACTTATTTATAAATAGAACTTTGTCTGTGTGTGTGTCTGTGTGTGTGTCTGTGTGTGTGTGTGTATCCGTTACCTATAGACTCCGAAACGGCTGAACCGATTTTCTTGAAAATTTATACAGTTGTACTATAAGCGTCTGCGAGTGTTCTTAGCTAGGTTTTGTGTCGAGGTACCCCCGATAAATATCGAAAATCGAAAAAATCGGGTTATAGAAGGAGTGGTCCGATTTTAATCAAATTTGATACACTCATAGACAAAGACATAAGAAATGATATTCAGACAGAAGTTTCAAGGTTGCAGTTCTTACAATAGTGCAGAAAATCGATAATATATATATATATATAAACAAGATATTTGTGTGTGTCTGTTTATCTGCCTGTTTACCATGGATTAGTTTTAAATCTTTCATTACACCCAAGCAACGCCAGGCTATACTGCTAGTTAGTTTATAATTGTCTAATCTCTTCTGGGACGGAAACAATAAAAATGAAGATAACCGCAATGAAGCCGTGTTTCTCGATGAACTGCCGTGATCCATCTGGACCATCGCAGTTCATCGCGAAACACGGCTTTTATTTCACGCCTCTCTTTTCATCGGTTAACTTTTGCCTTTCTTTCTAATCACTTTGCATTAACCTTTCTTTTTATTTCCTTTTTCGGGGTTTTCTTTCTTTTCTTCTTCCTTTAAACTTTCTTTTTTATTACCTTGAGTTACTCTTTCCTTTTTCGACTTTCTTTCTTTTGTGCTTTCTTTTGTGCTTTCTTTTTTCCTTTAGCCTTTTCTTTTGTACGTAATATATTATAATACTAGCAGTACAGCCGGCGTTGCTCGGGTATAATGAAAGCTTTAAAACTAATCCATGGTCCTGGAGCTCAGACTCTTTGAACTTTGGCACGAAAGACTAAAAAGCAATAGTTGTTTCCAGTTAAAGCGAAACCGTAGACTGAAAGAAAAATGAATGGATGTAAGTCAAATTTTGATTCCCTGGTATCGATACCAAAAAAGTTTTATCGTCGTAAACTGAATTTTGAAGGCTAAATAAGTCCTCTGAGTAAATAGTATCATGGCTGAGAATAAGAACTACAATTGTACCTACTTAGAGCTAAACCCGAAGCAAAAACTAAAATAAAATGGCTGAAAAAAATACAAACATACAGGCAGATAAACAGACACACACACAAACATCTTGCCTTTTATATATATATATATATATATATATATATATATATTATCGATTTTCTGCACCATTGTAAGAACTGCAACCGTGAAACTTCTGAATATCGTTTCTTATGTCTTTGTCTATGAGTGTATCAAATTTGATTAAAATCGGACCACTCCTTCTATAACCCGATTATTTTCGATTATCGATTTTCGATGTTTATCTGGGGTACCTCGACACAAAACCTAGCTAAGAACACTCGCCGACGCTTATATTTCAAGTGTGTAAATTTTCAAGAAAATCGGTTCAGCCGTTTCGGAACCTATAGCTAACTGACACACACACACACACACACACAGACACACAGACAAAGTTCCATTTATAACTAAGTTTAGATATTATTATACTATTAAATGTAATATTTTGAAAATTTTACCAAGGCGGTTAAAGAAAGTCTTATTCAAAAGTTTTTTTCTACTAATAAATGTGACCACTTCCCGATTAAACTTCAGTTTTGTTTAATTGCACTTTTTTAATTCGGATTTTTGAGCCTGTAATGCGTATACTTGCACGTGACCATCTTTCGGCAACCAAATATGTAGCTTCTTAAGTATCTTCTGCTGTCATATATGGTTAGGCGCCCCCACTGTTCATCTCAGTGTTCTTGACAGGCTCCAAAGGAGAATCAGTAATGTGATAGGTACCGACTTGGCGGCTCGACTCCAGCCACTTCCCTACCGATGGGATGTAGCTTCCCTCTGTCTATTCTATAAATGCTTCCATGGCTTCAGCTCCAACGAACTCAAGTCACTGGTGCCCCTGCAACAGTTGTTCACTCGTGCAACCAGACTGGCAACTGGGTCCCACCCATTCACAGTTAGATCTAACCAAATGCAGACGACAATTCTACTCCTGCAGCTTCTATTCTCGCACTTCCTGCCTGTGGAACTCGCTTCCATATTCTTGCTTTCCTGGCGGCTACAACCTCCAGGAATTTAAATGCAATGTTAATACCCATCTTTTAACCACTTGACGCCAGTTCTTTCTACATCAGCCTTTATATATTTTCCTTTCTCTCTACCTTTGCAACTGTAATCACACCTGTATTCCCATTCTTATCTAGTTTGTCTTTCTCTTTACTCTCCTCCTATTTAATTTTTTAACTCTTATGTAGACCCCTGCACATCAGAGGCGTTACTGCCTTGCTCTGGGTGATACGATTTTAAAAAATAAAAAAATCTTGCTTTTTTTTTTTTTTTTTTTTTAGAGTAAAACTTGTTACAAAATATCATGTAGTGTGGGAAAATCAGTGATAGTGGATTAGAAAAATTCAATGTTTACCGAAATATTGGGCCAGACCGGAAAAGATTTCCTTTCACACGCAACCATTATTTTTAAAGCAAAGAAGCAACAAATGTACGTTTAAATCAAATGCCATTTTATTTCGAGATGATGCAAAATAAAAGAAGCTCCTTTTCAGTTATTTGATATCAGAAATGAATTTATTACGTTAGGAAATTTAATCTTTTGTTAGGACTTATTTGCAACTGAAACTAAATGACTTGAAAAACATTCTTCAAAAAATGCCATTGGCTTCTATTTCTTTTCTCGTTTTATAGATCAGCGTACATGAAATAAGAACAAAATCATTGGGTGTAAATTCGACCATTAAATATGACGTACACGTTTTCTGTTCACAGTCATATTGTGGACTTCTAAAGGTGCAAGACGTATTCGGGTTATAACAATTGTTTATCACAGTCTGCTATGAAAGTCGGTTCTCTGTACAGGGAGCCCGGAAGTTTTTTTCCGCCTGAATCTATCCTGCACATATATAAATCTACCATCTGCCCGTGTATTGAATTCTGCTGCCACATCTGGTCGGTTACCCCTGCTATTCTCCTCGGGGTCCTTAACAAAATACAACGGAGAATCTGTAATGTGATCGATACCGACTTGGCAGACCGGCTGCAGTCACACTCTCACCGGTGTAACGTGGCTTCCCTGTGCCTCTTCTGTAAATACTTTCACAACTTTTGCTCCGATGAACTCAGTTCACTGGTGCCCCCTAGGTACGAATTTGCACGAGATACTAGATTAGCAACTAGGCCCCACCCTTTCACAGAGAAACCAATAAAATGTAACCGCAATTTCTACTCCAACAGCTTCTTTTCTCGCACTTCCAGCCTGTGGAATTCCCTTCCACATACTTGCTTCCCCGACCGCTACAATCTCCAGGAGTTTGAATGTAAGATCAATAGACACCTCCTAACGCACTAACTCGCATCCATTCTCTCAAACACTCTTCCCATCTACCCAACCCTCATCCTCGGTATCCTTATCCGTCTATCACCCTCCTTCTGACATTTCCTATATCTAACCAGTCTTTCTCATCACTTTCCCCTATGTAACCCCCTGCGCAATAGTGGCAGTGGAATGCTTTGTTTGGGTTAAATAATTATAAAAAAAATTACATTATTCGAACTAAGCAGTTCAAGTAAATTGAATAATCGAGCAATATAACGAGACAAATTGCTCCTAACATTATGTCTATGCTAAAACCTTTAATAATCAGTATGAAAAAAAAGCAGTTCCAGGAAATTGAATAATCGAGCAATATAGCGAGACAATTTCCTCCCAATATTATGTTTATAATAAAACCTATATTAACCCATATGAAAAAAAGTAGTTTAAGTAAATTGAATAATCGAGCAATATAACGAGATAAATTGCTCCCAATATTATGTCTAAAATAAAACCTATAATAATCAATAATACAAAAACAGTTCAAGTAAACTGAATAAAGAAACAATATACCGAGGCAAATTGTCTCCGGTCGTGTATCTACAGTAGAAATTATAATAAACAATAGGAGAAAACAGTTCGAATAAATCCGACAAGTTAAATTAAAAATTGAAATCTTTGTCTATTTTCTCCAAAATTTGTGACCGCAGACTTATCTAAAATTACGAATTGATCTTTTTTTCTTTCATCTATAAGAAAAATTCTAAGATTCCTTTGCAATCAACTCTCTTTTTCTCTCAACATGTAATAAATTTACCTTAGTCAGGTCGAAGCAAAACAAAGGAAATGTGTGGCTGTAATTGACCCTGACCGGTAGTGAAGTCGAGACGTGCTACCTGGATCAGCCACCAAAAGACTTTTAATACATCATTCAATAAGTCATGAGCCTGACAGATGGCGCCACTAATAAAAAAATCATATGATTTTTTATGAAGTACTAACCTTCAAATGGCACGTGACAAAATTTATGCCCAATCGGATGATTAGTTTACAAATTGCAGTTAAGTGAAGCTACTGTTGCAAAGTTTCAAAACAATGGAAAAACCTGAATTTCATCTGTTCATAAAGCATTGCTTTCTGATGGGGAAAATACTGTTTAAGCAAAGCAATGGCTTGATAAGTGTTATTT
This sequence comes from Ascarosepion bandense, assembly GCA_037127315.1. Lineage (NCBI taxonomy): Eukaryota > Metazoa > Mollusca > Cephalopoda > Sepiida > Sepiidae > Ascarosepion > Ascarosepion bandense. Next base: position 894,271 of record JBBBDQ010000121.1, on the reverse strand, counting down.
GGACTCTGCTCCGTAGAAAAAATTGTTAAGAGGTGGTTTGCTGACTTTACATGCAGTCGTACCGACACAAATAATGTTGAATGCTCAGGTCGCTTAAAATCGGCAGGTGTCCCGGAAAACACAAAAAAATTCACAAATTTGTTTTGGCCGATCATAAATTGAAGTTGCGTGAGATAACAGAAGAAGCTGAACAAATCAGTTGTCAGTGTATTCACCATTTCGCATTAACATTTTTCAATGAGAAAGCTATGTTCAAAGTGGGTGCCACGTTTACTCACAGTCGATCAAAAACAACAACTTGTCGACGATTGAGAGCGTTCTTTACAACAGTTTCAACGCAACAAGAAGTTTTTGATAAATATGTGGCAATAGATGAGACATGGATACACCACTTCACACCATAGTCAAATCGGCAGTCAGCTGAATAAATAGCAGCAGGTGAAAGCCGTACACAGCGACCAAAGACGCAAACATTAGCAGGCAAGATTTTGATCTCCGTATTTTGGGATGCACAAGGTATTTTGTTTATCGATTACCTTGAGAAAGGAAGAACCATCAATAGCGAATATTATATAGCATTATTGGTGCGTTTGAAGGAAGAAATCGCCAAAAAATGGCCACAAAACAGAAAAATGGTGATCTGTATCCAAGATTATGCACCATGTTACAAGTCGATCGCAATGATGGCAAAAGTACATGAATTGAACCTTGAATTGCTTCCGCATCCACCCTATTCGCTAGATCTGACCCCCAGCAAACTACTGGTTGTTTGCAGACCTCAAAAGAATGCTCAGGGAAAGAGATTTAGTTCCATTGAAGAAGTGATATCGAAAACTGAGGCATATTTTGAGGCCAATAAAAATTGTTCTACAAAAAAGGCATCAAATTGTTAGAAAAGTGTTGAAATCAGCCTAGAAGGAGACTATGTTGATAAATAAAGTCGAATTTTGCCTAAATGTTGTTTTATTAGTTAGGCCGGGAATTAATTGGGTGATGTGTTGGGCCTGGCTTGAGAAACGGTTTAAACACCTTCATTAATGAAATTGGCTTTTTGGTATATAAAATGTTTGACAGTGCAAGACTGAATCGAGACAAATTCAAGTTAGGAAGGATTGCCCGCAATCTTGAAAATCAGCATTCTCAATCATGACTTCTTTACTGTATGAGAACCCAAACCTGTGGAACTAGTATGATATTCATGCCTATGTCAGTTATGAGGGAGACATTTTTTATTACTTTTCTCCTAATTTTTGACCGTAAATATTTCGTTTTCATTTGTTTGTTTGTTTTAACTATATTTACTGCCAAGTTTCTTTTTTCCCATGCAAAAACATTATTGGTTCTACTCTAAAATGAAAAAGGTATCGCTTGTAATGTTTTTGTTTTTTTTTTTCTGGGGCGTTTTCACTTTAATTGTGAAAAAGGAGAATTCTTATCACTTACACTTACTTACAAAGATTTGGATTATTTACAGAACATTTCCTTTTGTTTGACGTGTTTTGGGATTCCTTTCTTTCTTTCTTTCTTTCTTTCTTTCTCTCTCTCTCTCTCTCAATTCGACTCTTTCTCTCTCTCTCCTTCCAATCCGACTCCCCCCCCTCTCTCTCTCTCTCTCTCTCTCTCTCACACACACACACACACACACAGACTGTTTTTTTTTATGGTCTCCATGTCTTTGTTTAATTGGGAGTACCATTACTTTGATTCCACTGGTATGGGAACCGTAAACGTCGGAACAATATGTAAGTCAAGCTTCGTTCTTATGCTTTTAATTAACATATTTATTTTATATTTGTAAATTCATTTGTTTGCTTTTCATTTTGGAAACGGTTTAGATTTTCATGTTTGTTTTCATATCTGCACCCCCCCCCCCTTTACTCGAGCTGACGTGGCTTGACTAGAAGAAATGTACAGCAAGATGTTCTCTTAGGTACAAATCCAACACAAGATCTGGAAAGGGAAAAGGGGAGTTCACCAGTAGATGCAATAAGATAATAACAATCTGGGGGAAGAGACAGATTCATGCCTTTTTCAAGCCATAGCCGGAACTTGAACGCAGCTCTCCGGTTCGTCTTTCCACACCGATAACCCTTAAACTATTCACGCAGATAAAACAAAATGAAATACGGCGTCTCTTCACAATGTCGGCGACCATGGTCCTCCACGTGTTCTTTTTGTCGTCTTTATCCGTCAGTTAGCATGCATTTTGTGTAAAAATAGTAGGATGATTTCCTTTTACCGTTTGGAATTCAAGATTTTCCTTCTCTTAGATTGGTTGATATTCGAATCCAGTCTACTCTGAAGCACGCAAAAATATTTTTTAATTCCGACATTCGAAAAAATATCTGAATTATTAATGTACATTTTAATACGTATAGCAATTTATTAATGGTTTCAGACAGCAGGAAAGGAATCCACTCGCGGTCGATCCTGTAAGACAGGCTTGCTAGCCATTAGCAAGTCGAACTGCCTAAGCGACTTAGTAAGCGTAGCATAGATGTGACACAAGGTCAGAAGTATGAAGCATATAGTGTTGTTTGAACTCACTCGTAAGTGATCTTGCAAGACAAGCTTATTAACCATCACATCACGTAGTGACTATATTAATTCCCATGTGTCTACTAAGAATACTATATTTAGTGTATCGAGGCAGCAGATAATTTTTTAAACATATACTGTTAAATATAACAGATAATTAATGTCTATTATGTTTAATCATGAGCCAAACATCGTATTTTGGCTTTAATTTCAGGTGAAAATATAAACAAAAATTGTCCAATATTAAGATATTTTTGATTATGCTGGTTCTAAGCTTTCGGTTCACATGAGCCATCTTCAGAGAGGTTACTGGGACGTTAACATAAAGACATCTACCATCAAAGATATTATCTTGTGTTGACATAAAACATTGCTATGCAATGATAACAGTCAACGAATAGCAGACGCAGGTCGTAATTTTTTAATGCGGTTATATGACATCACACAACGTGAGAGACCGAAATTTTAACAACAGAACCATATTCTGTATTCAATGTAATGCGTTGTGATTAGATTGAAACGTGATTTTATTCAGTGTGGGTTGCTTTGATTTAATGTAGACGTCCTCCAATGTCTGAAGGTTATTTTTACTGCGTGTATGTGCGAGTATTATTGTGTTATCAACTAAAATCTGTCTAATATTACATACATAGCTATGTTTTTCTAAGAAATATTGTTTAATTCAACTATGATGAGAAGGGTGGCAGGTAAGTCTACGGGAGAGCGTGGTTGTAGTAAAACCAATATATGCAGTGGTTTTATTATTAGTACCAGAGACACAATCTCCGAACGGGCATGTAAATTGATACACTACATTGGTTTTCTGTAGAATTATATGTCACTCTTCAGATATAGCAGCATTTTCTGATAGCCCACGTCCTGAAGGGACACGAAGGGACACGAAACCTCGAGGAAGTATTGCCCAATTGCCATTGTGAACAGAAATATTTTTAAAATTGTATCTTATTACTATAGATTAATCACTTCAGATTACTAATATAAAAGGATGTATTTTATCCACAAGGCCATGTGAATAAAAGCGTTGGTTAGATCAAGTGACTTGCCCCAAAAGGTTGTGAGTTCAATACCTGCCTATAGCAGTGTTGAACAAAAAGCTTAATGACCTGCGTTAACTAAGAAATCTGAAAGCAGCATGACTCATGGAACGAGAACAATCTATTCAAGTGAACGAATTAAAGAGTTCAGTTCGAAATTCCAATCAACTGAAGAACGACGGAACTAATAACTAAAATGCCTCATCTCAGAAATATAGTCAGATCCTGTAGAAGACCGAAATGTACAATGACCGAAATGTCGTTAATATGGCAACAAAGATGAGACCAGCAGTCTGTAAAATGTAAATAATTACAATACCCCATCTCCAAAATATAGACAAATAAGTAAGGATTTTTAATAAATTTTAAATAAAGTCAAATTTAGAGCTATACCAATCTATTGCAAATTTATCACAGTACCACTGTGATAATAATAAAATTAACAAAATAGAAATTTGGAATCTGCTGATGTGTCTGCTGCGAAGCAAATTACTTTGCTGTGCCATGTAAGACATATTTTCTTGCCAGAATCTATTTTATATATTCATAAGTCTACCATTCGTTCCTGCTTTAAATATAGCCGGCATATCTGATCTGGAGTCCCTGCTATACTCTTGTGCAAATTAACTGAAACAAAACGAATAATGTCTTTCTTGGATCTTTCACACTTTCCATGATCACGTATACGTCTTCTCTTGGCGTTGTTTTCCTCTTCCGACCGCATTTTCCTTTAAATTTTGAACTGATAAATTCAGTTTGTCTTTTCGCCTTGATGACTGGACTGACAAATGAAATGCTGACAATAACAATATTCGCGACCTTTCTGTAAGGCTTGCCAGTGTCTTCGTTCAGTATTACAATTTACGTACGCTTCCTTGGAGAAATGTCCATCGCATACAATGGCCGTTAGACAGCGGAGACAAGTGTCTAGGCGTGATAAGAATCTGATGCAATCACGGATGATGACATATTTTTCAAAGCCAAAACAGATTTCATCATACACCCCGAAAATAGATTCATATTACTGCATACCACTGCAAATGAACTAATCTGAGTAAAAAAAGAAATCGATTACACCCTGCACTCTAGTCCATATGGTGAAAGAAAGGAATCTAAAGCAGTTGTTTCAATTAATTTGCACAAGGGTGTACTAAAAAATCTAAAACAAAGAATTTGCCAGGTTATTGGCCCTGACATTGCATACCGTCTTCAGTTTCTTTTTCACCACCGTAATGTAGATTCTCTATGCCTTTTATATAAATATTTCATGGTAGCGGTTCTGATGAACTTTCTTCTATGGTAACTTGATTTTATGAATTTAAGCGCAGAACTAGATTGGCGGTAAGGTCTCATAATTTTACAATTAAAATAGTCTGATGTAACCGTAAGTTCTATGATAACAGTTTCTTCTATCGTACTTTCTCTATGCAGAAATGAGACTGACCTGAAGAATCTTATATGCTCACATTGCCGTTCGGTGATCAATAAAGAGGCATTAATATCCTGGCAATAATTTACAATTATTATGCACTAGCAGTTTAGCCCGGCGTTGCCCGGGTGTAATGAAAGCTTTAAAACTAATCCATGGTCCTGGAGCTCAGACTCTTTGAACTTTGGCACGAAAGACTAAAAAGCAATAGTTGTTTCCAGTTAAAGCAAAAACGTAGACTGAAAGAAAAATGAATGGATGTTAGTCAAATTTTGATTTCCTGGTATCGATATCAAAAAGGTTTTTTGTCGTAAACTGAATTTTGAAGGCTAAATAAGTCCTCTGAGTAAATGGTATCATGGCTGAGAATAAGAACTACAATTATACCTATTTAGAGCCAAACCCAAAGCAAAAACTAAAATAAAAGGGCTGAAAAAATACAGACATATAGGCAGATAAACAGACACACACACAAACATCTTGCCTTTTATATATATATATTATCGATTTTCTGCACTATTATAACTGCAACCTTGAAACTTCTGTATATCGTTGCTTATGTCTTTGTCTATGAGTGTATCAATTTTGATTAAAATCGGACCACTCCTTCTATAACTCGATTTTTTGGATTATCGATGTTCGATATTTATTGGGGGTACCTCGACACAAAACCTAGCTAAGAACACTCGCAGACGTTCAACTGTGTAAATTTTCAAGAAAATCGGTTCAGCCGTTTCGAATTCTATAGGTAACGGACACACACACACAGACACACACACAACACAGACAAAGTTCCATTTATAAATAAGTTTAGATGTAAATACGGATTGCGATGGATAAATTGACGTCTAAATTACACAAAAAACGAAAATAGCGCCAATATTTAAACAGATACAATAACCAAAATGACATAATAACCAAAATGACATAAATATATCTTGAAATGCGAAATAGTAAATTTATTCAATAAAATCGCCATTGGTTTTAATCACGGCCTCCAGACAACTTCAGAATTTCCTCTTGACTCCTTGACTAAGTTGGTGAACGCAGCCATAATCCTTTCCTTCAATTCATCTATGGTGTTAAAAATCGTTTTGTTGATCTCTCACTCAACCTACACATAATATTAAAAGGAGTTGCAGTCTAAAGAGACCAGATATAAGGGGTGATGTTGTCTCAGATATTGTTTGACAGCCATGACTGGGTTCGCCTACTTGTGTGGCATGGCAAAGATTCCTGTTGCCAGACACAGGATCTTCCAGCAGCCACCCTCTTCCCCCAGGGCAGCAGTGCCTCTTCAATGCACTTGATGTAGGCTTCCGTGTTGATCACTAAATACGCAAGTTCTTTTATTTTATTTTCTTATCAGAACGATCAGCGTTAGTTTTAAAGAGCTGACGTACCTTCGTAATCACTATTAGACTCATCAAACTCTTTCTGAAATATTCTGCACTCTCCTCAGACTATCACTAAAACACTCTGAAAATGTTCATATTTGAGCTTCTGGTGCGAATGCCAAGCAGTACAGCAGGTGGTTTCTGGTGGAGGGAATTACGACATAGTAGTTTTTTTCTCACATACGGTGCCCAACTGACCCTACTATAACATGGAGTCGACAAAATCAAAAATAAACAACTCGCCTGTGCTAAATTAAAAATATAACGCTTACTCATCGCACGCTGTTCTTTTCTGCATATTTTCCTTTCAATTGTAGAACCATCCTGAACAAAATCCCATAAATCAATGTACATTCGGGTAGTCTACAAAATATATTACACATGTTTAAATGTATTTTGTTGAAGTATCTTTCTGGGTTTATATAATTTCTCTATCTGTTTTAGATTAACAACCTCGGCAAATGGCAACTGAAGTCGTTTAGAATATATGTTCAACTTACGCAATTTCATGCCATCGTCAGTTATCTCAGGGGACGTCTCAACGAGAAAACGTTGAGTATCCCACTTATCCGAATTTCTCAAGTGGGGTTTGTAAATGACAAATAGTACAAGGTAGATATCTATTATAATATGTTCTTTCTTATTTTGTTATTGCAGTGTCCGTAGCAGACACAAAAGGGAAACCATAAAACTCCTAGAAACAGTAATGAAGGAAAACAGGAACAAAAGCCTAAGTATCAAACTGCAATAAAACAAAATGTATGATTGTTAGCCAAAGTAACAGTCCAACATGCAAATTACACATTTTTCTTCTATGTGCCTTGTCCTTTCAGGACGTAGGCGAGCATGGCTTTCACGTCTCCCTATCGCTGGTGGTTATTAGCACGCTTTCTCCTGTAACATCTCGTAACCCCCGTTCTGTCATCCACCTGATCAGGCCCTTCAAATATGTTATCCGCTGCCTTCCTCTGTCTCTTTTTCCCTCGATCTGGCCTGTTAGTATCAGGTTTTTACAAGCCCTCGTTCCTCATTGCATGTCCCAGAAACTTTGCTCACATCCTCAGTCCATGATATCCGCAGCATCCTTCAGTAGAACCACATTTCAGCTGCTTCAATTTTTCCCATCATCTTTGTTAACCCTCTAGGGCCATTCGTATCATATTTGATACAGTATGAAAACAAGCCTTGAAAGAAATATTTTCCTGAAAAATTTTTTAAGAGAAATATTTTATAAATTTCAAATGAAAGCAGTACTGACTGCTCAGTCAATGAATACCAAATGTTTCCTTATAGGGAAATACCAAATGTTTCCTTATAGAGAAATACTGTATCAAATATGATACGAATGGCCCTAGAGGGTTAATATTGTCCAACATTCACTGCCATATTGAAGAACTGACATCACATAGCAATCCAGTACAATCTTTTTTGTTTCTAGTGAAAGTTTCCTGTCTCTTAATACTTTACTCAGCTTCTAGAACGCGTCTTTCGCCATGCCCATTCGCCTTCGGATATACCAAAATCGAAGAAGTGCAATAATTTGTACGTTGTGGCACAATAGATATCGGTCTCGAGAACCAAGTTTGAATTCCAGTTGAATTCATTGCATTCACTTACGCACAAATACATTGAGGAAGTAATGAATCCATATCTTCTCCCTCCATCTATGGGTTAAATAAAAGAACAGATTGGGTTCTATAGTCTTAGTTGGCAATTTTTTTACCTCAGAAATAAATGGTAACCTGCTGCGGAAAAATCTACTATCTAGACGGCCAAATCTCAAAACAGACAGGATCACCTAAGCTTGTATCACGTATGGCACTTAACTGACTGACTGTTAGCACAAGTATTCCTGATTTACCATCTGCTTACAATAGTCTGCTTAGCTTTTGGAAAGTATCTGTCGCTATTCCAACAATTCTTCGGAATTTTGGTGTCACATTCTCTGTCAGCAGGAGAGAGAAGAGACGGAATCATACCTCCCCCAAGGTTATTTGTGTGTAACTAAATGCAATGAATTCGACTGGAACTTGAACTCGGCTCTCCGATTTCTTGTTCCGAGACGATATCCACTGCACTACACTGAACATCCGCGTGCTAACAGTGGTCTTGGTAAAATTAAATGGATCGGTTTGATGTTTGGAGGCTTGAAACAGCAGAGCCTCCCCACACCACAGGGGTTCCACACGTGACTATGGCTTGTGCAGCAGTTTTGGCCCGAGAACAACTTTTACCCTACGTCCGACAACCACCATATTCCATATATTCCGCGCTATGCAATATTTCCCTTTTTAAAAATTAAACCCCAATGACGATGAGGATATCAACGATAATACGATGAGAGGGATGCTCGTTATCACTGAAAGTGTCTTAGGCATGAAGGGATCCTTGTTCTGATTAGGATATACGACAGTTTTTGTTTTGTTTTCAATGTTGGTTCTATCTTTGCTTTGCTATAGTTACCATTTCTAATGAAGTCTTCCAATTTTCTTCCGTAAGTAGCATGAAACTAGAACAATCTACCCCACTGATCGAAATAAAGGATTCAGTTCATAATTACACTCACCTGGTGAAAGTCGGAGCGTACAACGTGCGAAACGTCGCGAATATGACAAAAAAGATGAGAACAGTTGTCTGAACAATGTAAATAGAGTAAATATTTAAACTATCTCATCCCAAAGATACAGACAGATCTCGAAGAAGACCGGAACGTATAACGGCTGAAATACGTGAATATGGGAACATAAATGAGGTCAACAGTCCGAACAATGTAAATAATATGTTTTAGTTTTCATTTTTATAACAGCAATTCTGGGTTTGTTTGTTTTTTAACGGAACTCGTATTAATATATAGTTGTCATCCAAACAGTTATTATTCGGAAACCAATTAATCATCTTTGTGCTAAAGATCAAAGGTTATAATAACCATTAATTAACATCTTCAATTCTCAATGAAAAAAAAAGCATTCATATTTGCTTGTTTAAGAAAGAGCTTAATTAATTAGTGTTGGCAAAGGCCATTTTTACATTTTGGAAACCGCAGATGGAAGAATGAAGAACGAAGAGAGAGAGAGAGAAAGAGTGATTGATTAATTAATTTTTGACATCGTATAGGCACAGCCATTGACATCTTTCAAACAGTTCTCTTTTACTAACTCACAGAACAAGCGGAAACCCGTGATATAGTTTTAAAGCACGCTGAGATCTCCCTCCTGATTCCAACTACTTGAAACCTATAACAAAGCGAACGTTATAACGAGTTCAATAAACAGATAATTTTGGAAAGCAAAATGAACCGAGATAGGGAGATCGAAATTACCTGAGATAGATAGATAGATAGATAGATAGATAGATAGATAGATAGATAGATAGATACTGGACGGATTAGATAGATAGATAGATAGATAGATAGATAGATAGATAGATAGATAGATAGAATGAACCGACTGAGATAGATAGATAGAGATAGATAGATAGATAGATAGATAGATAGATAGATAGATAGATAGATAGATATGAATGAACCGACTGAGATAGATAGATAGATAGATAGATAGATAGATAGATAGATAGATAGATAGATAGATAGATAGATAGATAATTTTCTTTAGCGTTTCTTGCCGTTCAGATTAACATTCTCAGCAAATGACAACTGAAATTCTATCTGATGAAATAAACTTTTTTTTCAACTTCTTTTGCAATTATATTACTGACAAGCTTTCTCGGATGACGTTTCGACATAACATCGTTGAGTAATCCACTTGGCTGAATTTCTCGAGGGTGTTGTAAATTACTCCCAACAGAAAATCAAAAGAGATATTTTCAAGATTTTTTTGTTTCTGTTTTACAAACCCTTGAATGTCAAAGGAAATCTTCTCTTAAAATGAAAACCTAAAATTTGTTTATTTTTTCATTTTTTTTTTTTTTTAGCAAGTAAAACATCAAAATCAAGCAACTATAAAAATCTAAATATCTCGGAAGTATTTGAAAAGCTGACAGAAATTGTGACACCGAAATCCGAAGTATTGTTGGAATATCGACAGATACTTTCCAGAAGCAATTTGTTAAGAAACATTAAAGTTACATTAGAAACAGAAAAGGTTTGCTGAAATTCTATGTAGTATCATTTTTCTTATATGACAGTGAATGCTCGACAACCTCCTTAGTGATAAAGAAAAGACTTTAGGAAACAGAAATGTAGTTCTACAGAAGGATTGTGAGAATTCAATTAGCTGAACATTTGACAAACGAAAAAGTCTCAGAAAAAATAGAAACACGCTAATAAGGAAAGATGGCTTGGAGAATCTGACACTTACAGGATATAATGAAGGCAAAAGTGACACAGCGAAACAATCTGTAACCTACTTAACAAGACCGTATAAACGGATTGCACATCAGGCATAAGAAGGGATAACGATAAAAAAACTTACTTAGAGTAACAAAAGAGAGAAAGTTTGACAATCCTGATTGCCCAGGTCCTGAATAGATATTGTGCATAAAAGAATACAGGACATCTAAACTTATTTATAAATGGAACTTTGTCTGTGTGTGTGTGTGTGTGTGTGTGTGTGTGTGTGTGTGTGTGTGTGTGTGTGTGTCCGTTACCTATAGACTCTGAAACGGCTGAATCGATTTTCTTGTAAATTTACACAGTTGTACTATAAGTGTCTGCGAGTGTTCTTAGCTAGGTTTTGTGTCGAGGTACCCCGATAAATATCAAAAATCGATAATCGAAAAAATCAGGTTATAGAAGGAGTGGTCCGATTTTAATCAAATTTGATAAACTCATAGACAAAGACATAAGAAACGATATTCAGAAGTTTCAAGGTTGCAGTTCTTACAATAGTGCAGAAAATCGATAATATGTATATATATAAGACAAGATGTTGTGGCTGTTTATCTGCCTATATGTCTGTATTTTTTCAACCCTTTTATTTTAGTTTTTGCTTCGGGTTTGGCTCTAAGCAGATATAATTGTAATTCTTAGTCTCAGCCATGATACCATTTACTCAGAGGACTTATTCAGCCTTCAAAATTCAGTTTACGACGAAAAATGTTATTTGATATCGATACCAGGAAATCAAAATTTGACTTACAACCATTCATTTTTCTTTCAGTCTACGGTTTCGCTTTAACTGGAAACAATTATTGCTTTTTAGTCTTTCGTGCCAACGTCCAAAGAGTCTGTGCTCTAGGACCATGGATTAGTTTTAAAGCTTTCATTACACTCGAGCAACGCCGGGCTACACTGTTAGTATTTATTAAGAACATTATTTGCACCCACCAAAAAACGTAATTACACATACTTATATTTAATTCATACAATAAAGTAAATGTAGATTTTAATGTTTCTAAAAGTAGCTTCCAGGTTGGCAGATATAAAAGAAAAAATACTCAGTCAGTTAAGTGCCATACGTGATACACGCTTGGGCGATCATATCTCGAAAGAGACATGACTGACTGGGTAGAAGATTATTCCGCAGTTGGTTGCCATTGATTTCTGCGGTAGACTGGTTGCCGACCAAGGCTATAGAACCCAATCTGTCCTGTTTTTTAACCCATAACTGGAAGAAATAGACGGATTAATACCTTTCCCAAGTGTATTTGCGCGTAAGTGAATGCAATGAATTCGGCTGGAATTCGAACTCGGCTCCCCGATTTCTCGTTCCGAGCCGATATCCACTGCACCACAACGCACATAATTAAGTCAAAAAAGGTATGAAACTTACTAATTAATCGTATATATATATATTGGTAGGGTGAATGAAACTTCTCTGTTAAAGTGACAAACACTTTACATTAAACCTATCAACGCTCTGTCGAGCACTTTAAGATAAAAAATGTGCTTACCAAAATACCTTTCATCAGTAAAACTACTGAATAAACGACAACCTTTTCGCTAAATATTATCATGACCTCAATATGTTATATATATATATATATATATATATATATATATATTGTTGTTCCTTTTCAGGAACATTATTCCATATTATTGTCAAAATCATTTATTTTTCTGGGTTTATTACATGAAATTTGTGTTTTAATAATTGCTTAGAAATAATTGCCTATAAATTCTCAATAAGACTGAGGCCTGAGTTTGAGCTAAAACCAGAGACTCGTGAAAAGTATTATAATCTACAATGTAACTTTTGACCTTGTGTTTCTGGTTAATATCATGCTGAAATATCTGTGAAGGGCCCAAGAGATTTGGGACATATAGGAGCCTAACATTATCCAATATTTCTAGATAAGACTGACTTACCTTTTCATACATTCAGCACCAAATTGTCTCTACTACGTTCAACCTTTGCTCTAATGAAAGTTTATAAGTCCGGTACTCTTAGCCTACATTCCGTCAGATGTAAACATGTTAAATATCATATTGTCACTCCATCTAATTTAGGAAAACATCTGAAGGAGTATTAGGATGACTAAGGACGCCTTCCAAATGATAAGCAAAGTATTGAGAGTCGGAAACAAAGAAAACAGTACTGAACATTTAAGTAATATCATTTCTCCTGTATGTAAGCGAATGCTATACAATCTCTTAAAAGATTAAGGATAGATCCGAAGCAACAGAAATGTGGTTCTACAGAAGGATGATGAAGATACCATGGTCCGAACATGTGTATAACGACGAGGTTTTGGATAGAATGGAAACAAAAAGAAAACTTATGCTTAAGAAACAGTTGAAGTTCCTATGGCAAGTAATGCAGAAAGAGGGCTTAGAGAATTTGACACGCACAGGTCAGATAAAAGGAAAGAGAGACAGGGAAAAGCAACACGTAACATATTTAATGAGCTTGAGTAAATGGATGGCAGATCGGGGTTTGGGTGGGGTCGGTAGAAAGAGTGGCAATAGCCATTACGGATATGGATATGTGGACGGCCATGTTCTTCTACGTCCTGAAAAGATACGGCACATAGAAAAAAAGTAAGGGCTTCCATATTATAAAATCATCACAACGTTGTCTTTTTTTTTTCTATCAGACTTAATAATGCTTCAATAAATGAGATGCTTAAGAATTTCCTTCTGGAGTCAATATGTAAGTTTAGGTTAAAATTTAAAAAATAATAAAATTTTCATTATTTTTAATCAAATTAATACGAAAAAATTACATATTTAGAAGAAATTAACAAGAAGTCAAAATATATTGCGTCATTTATTCGTTACTACACAAATATTCAACGTTTTATGGAATAAGATGGAAAGAATAAAAGAATTTAATAGATAGATAGATAGATAGATAGATAGATAGATAGATAGAGAGTGAGTGAGTGAGTGAGTGAGTGAGTGAGTGAGTGAGTGAGCGAGTGATAAGTGTGGACTGAGATAGATAAATAGTTAGATAGTGAGGGAGAATTGTGAACAGATAGCTAGCTAGCTAGCTAGCTAGCTAGCTAGATAGATAGATAGATAGATAGATAGATAGATAGATAGATAGATAGATATGCAATAAAAAGACTGATAGATAATAGATAAATAAATAATGGGAAAGAAAGAAAGAAAGAGATTGAGGTATGCAATAAAAGAACTGTAATCGCAAAATATATAAGCGCTGAGTGTTAACAAAGATACACTTTCTTTAACCCTAACCTTCTCTCTATATAGAAAATATTTGCATTGAAAACTAGCGTTCGATGTCCTAATTTCGTCACCATTTGAACCCTGCCTCGTGGCACGGTAGTTAACTTCGTTAACTTTTACCTATCAACCCGACCAACGGTGCCGAATCGAAAATCTACATAAAGAAAGACTGTTCTTCACTCTCGTTAAACTGATTTCAACAACTGGTCAGTACCTGTGAAAGGCCATATAATTCGGTGGTTGTCTTGAAACCTTGGTCACTGGCCAAATGAGCTCTCATTTCATGTTTCTATTGAAGTGTGTAAACGTGCTTATTTTGGCCAAGATCATTGTTTCAAAAGGCCGTAAGCCATAAGTGCATCGATCGATCCGGTTAACGAAAGTATAGAGCAAGATAAGTGCGTTGTTTAATATTGTAAATGTTTGGCTTAAAGTTTATGAACTTTTAATGTGAGTCTGGCAAATACCTTTACAGAATCTCTTCTGCCTGAAGCAACAGTTTTGTGTCACTACGAATCGTCATCTGTTACGTGAGTAAATATATTATGCTGGCTCTCAAAAGAATACATTCTCAAGCATTCAGTAACTGACACGAAGTTTCAACGTAATTTTTGTACCAAACATGAGTGCTGGTATGGGCTCCTCGAGTTGGTGTAACGGTTAACAAGCTTGTCTCGCTAGAACCAGTTATCCTCACTTGGTCACCCATACTTTCGGCCGTGTGCCACATCTAAGCTCTGTTTAGAAAATCATCATAGCCGTTTCAGCATTTGCGTATTCATTATTAAGGCACCTCGAGACGGTATAATGGTTAGCAAGCTTGCCTCGCTAGAATCATTAGTAGTGAGTTCGATCCTCACTGGGTGCCCCATACTTTCGGCCTTGTGCTCCATCTAAGCTGCACTTAGAAAATTACCATGACTGCCGGTATGGTTAATTTTCATCAACTGTCCAACCCCTAGGCATACTATTTGGTACGGTACGCTTATCATCTTTCAAATAATTCTTCCCATGGCACGTTTCCAGATCTTTTGCAATTAATACAGACATCCAGAAGGGCCTGTTTTTTATCAACGACTATCTTGACGACTCGATATCTATGCTGAGTTTACAACCATTTATTCCACTCTTGATAGTGAGTTGCGTTAATGTGTTCAAATTTGCAGCTGATCTAAAAAATGATCTTTCTGATGTTAACTGGAGTAAGGAATGCCTGGTTAATTTTCACGGCTCCAAAACGAAACCTCTTTCTGTGGTAGACTCGTTGCTAACCGAGGTTCTAGAACCCAATCTGGCCTGCTATTTAGCCCGTAGCTGGAGAAAGAAGAGATGGATTAATACCTTTCCACGTAGGTGAATGCAACGAATTCAACGAGAATTCGAACTCGGTTCTCCGAAGTGTCGTTCCTTTTCTCTATATAGAAAATGTTTGCATTGAATACTAACGTTCGATGTTCTCATTTTGTCATCATTTGAACACTGCCTCTTGGCAAAATAGTTAAATTCGTTAACTTTTACTTCTCTCTTGTATTCATCTGGGGGGGAACTCTTTTTACCTTCTATCAATATGGCTGATGCTAACCTCCAGGAGAGTGACTCACTGCGCCTTCGAACGAACCTTTTCCGCTGACATGAAGTTGAAAGATTATATTGTATCAATTGCTACGCCAGCTTCGAAAAAATTTCCCTGCTATTTAACCCATAGCTAGAGGGAGAAGAGATGGATTAATACATTTCCCAAGCGTATTTGCGCGTAAGTGAATGCAACGAACTCAACTGGAATTCGAACTCGGCTCTCCGATTTCTCGTTCCGCGCTGATATTCACTACACCGCAAAGTGAATACTGCTACTAAATATGGTATCGTGTTCTTCCTATATATAGAAATTCTTGATAAAATCCTAAAAAGGATCTGCTATGTTATTAGTCCTGGTCCGGCATCAAAGCTTTCAAATACTTTCCTACTGCCGAACTGTAGCTTCCCTGTGCTTTTGCTATGAATACCTTCATGATGTGAGCTGTGGTACAGTGGTTATCGGCTCGGAACGAGAAGCCGGGGAGCCGAGTTCGAATTCCAGTTGAATCCATTGTATTCACTTACGCGCAAATACCCTTGGGAAAGGTATTAATCCGTCTCTTCCTTCCAGTTATGGGTTAAATAACAGGACAGATTGGGTTCTATAGCCTTGGTCGGCAACCAGTCTACCGCAGAAAGCAATGGCAACCTACTGCGGGATAATCTTCTGCCCAGTCAGTCATGTCTCTTTCGAGACATGATCGCCCAAGCGTGTATCACGTATGGCACTTGACTGACTGACCTTCATGATGATTGTTCTGATGAACTTTCACCTATAGTACCTAATTTTTATAAATTTAACCTCAGTGCTAGACTGGCGGCAAGGTTTTATCATTTTACACTTGAAATGGCTGGATACAACCGTAAGTTCTATGTTGAGAGTTTCTTTTCTTTTATTGTTCTCTTTTCTTGTTAGCGTTTCTATTATTTCCAAATTCTCTAACGCTCATTAACTTCTTACGTCTTAGTGACTTTGTTGTCTTGTTTGGAATGAAATGATGAAAAATAAAGAAAAGCATCAAATCATTTTTTAAGATTCAAAAATTCCCGACGACATAATTAATTAAGACAACTCTATTTGGTACGGATGTGCGTTGTGGTGCAGTGAATATCGGCTTGAGACGATAAATCAGAGTGCCGAAATCGAATTTCAGTTGTTATTCCTTGCATTCGCTTTCGCTCAAATACCCTTGGTAAAAGTATTAATCGTCTCTTTCCTCCAGTTATGGGTTAAATAACAGGACAGATTGGATTCTATAACCTTAGTCGGCAACCAGTCTACCGCAGAAAGTAATGGCAACCTACTACGGAATATTCTTCTACCAAGTCAGTCACTCTTTCGAGACATGATCATCCAGGCGGTATCACGTATGGCACTGAATGACTATTTGGTACAAATATACGTTGATTCTATACCCGCTTAAACTGGTAGGTCTCGAAATATTTTTTTATCGTTAAGCATGAATAATAGTTTTAAATACATCTAAGCACTGTCTATCTTCAGAATGTGAGCGATCATACCTCTCCACAACTTCCTTGTAGCTCTTTTCAACGTTTATCGTTTTACTATCGTGTGCGTTGTGGTGCAATGAACATTGGCACGGAATGAGAAATCGGGGAGCTGAGTTCGAATTCCAGTTGAATTCGTTGCATTCATTTACGCGCAACTACCTTGAAAAAGGCATGAATCTATCTTTTCCACGTTCCAGCTATGGCGGGAGAACACATAGATTTATACCTGGGATCAAAATGTTTTCTTACCAGCAATAAATTTTCAGCGACAAAAACTTACTAGCAATATATTATTATTGGAAAATGAAAGGAAAAATTACCAAAACTTCCATGAAAATTAAATTTCGACATAAAATGACACATTAGGGTTGGATATGCAGTTAAACAAACCAAAACGAAATCTTATCCCCTCGCTATAGGTTAATTAGTAAGACGTGTATCACGTAACTGTTATTTTCTCAAAAAGATTCTTAAAATCTAAAAAAAATTTTAATTGAGTAAAGTGTTGATAAGCCGTAAAAAGGAATCAGTCACGTGATGTCGTTTCTGTATATTTGGTACAGTTGTTTGTAATTCTGTAGCACCAGGACTCAGGATTAGATAAATTGTGGTCTTTGCCAAGTTCCATAGACTACACTCACTCAAATCAATTTTTAACTATTGATCTTAGAAAGTATCTGTATACAAATGACAGTTTCCATATTTCTGGACGGTTTTGACGCCATTCCTGGCTTCCATCTGAAAATCTCGATCGGACATGGATACTTGATAATATGACTCAAGCTTTCATAAACTATTTAGAAAAGTGTATCTATAAATTAATGAAAAATTAAAAAATACGAATCTTACATGCTGTACTTTAAAAAAAAACAGAAGTTCGTAGATATTTGTAGTAATTAATCAGAAACCATTATCTATATAATCGGGTAATAGACTCATTTCACTTTTTTGTCCGTTAATTTGCGTCGAAATATACTCGAAATTTATCATTGCATTTATAGATATAATTCTACGAGAAAAAGAGAGTAGACTATATTTTACCAGGAAATGAGCTCTTTATAAAAGAAAGAGAAGCTTAATTTTAAACAAATGTTATCATGATTGTCAATATATACAATCTATCGCTAAAGATTCTGGAAAAATAGTCAGCATTTTATACGGCTGCAAAGAAATACCTGACTCTATCTGCGATGCTCTCGTTACATGAGCCAGATAAGACCAAAAATAGAGTATTGCTGCCATGTCTGAGCTAGAGATTTCTAACCCTCTCTTTTACAGCTTTAGCGGCGTCTACTAGGCCTTGTATTGTATTCCACCCAAGTAAGTCTCCCCGAAAGCAATACACTGAGTCTCCTCGGCATTACCCATTTTTCCGACCTCAAGTGGAATCATTACATTGAATTAATAGCTAACTCCACTACTAGGAAGGTTGGGTCACTGTGTCGGGCCAGGAAGTTTTTTTTCCACCTGAATCCATCTTGCACATATACAAATCAACCATTCGACCGTGCATGGAATACTGTTGTTATATCTGGCCAGGCGCTCCTGCTATTCATCTCAGTTTTCTCGACAGACTCCAAAGAATAGTGTGATTGGTCTCGACCTGGTAACTCGACTCCGGCCACTTTCTCATCGCCGTGATATGGCTTCCCTCTGTCCCTTCTACAAATATTTCCATGGCTTCTGCTCCGAAGAACTTAGGTCACTGGTGCCGCCTCCATAAGAATTTACTCGGGCACCCAGACTGGCAACAAGGTCTTACCCTTTTACAGTTACATCAACCAAATGCAGGTGATAATTCTACTGACGGTTATAACCTCCAAGAATTTAAATGCAAAGTCAATTCCCATCTTTTACCCACTCCAGCCCTTTCCACATTACCCTGTGTATCTTGTTCTATTCCTTTCTCTCTACATTCGTAACTGTATTCACTCCTGTGTTCATATCCTTCTCTTCTCCTATTTCTTTCTTCTCCTTTAGGTGGTTCGTCTTTCTCTTCATTATTTTCCTGTATAAAACTTTAACTCTCTTATGTGGCCCCCTACACATCAGTGGCGGTACCGCCTTGTTTGGGGTGAAACGATAAAAAATACAGACCCTACACAACTGTATCGCTACTCTATCACTATTTCCATGGCAACTATTTTGACTAGCTTCATTCCTTAAGTTATCTTTACAGCTAAGTTTTTTTGGTTGTTTTTGTTTTATGGCAAATCAACACCTCGGCGGGTCATTTATTGCCAACTAAATATGTATTTATTTATTGCTGGTAATACATTTTCTTTCAACAATTTATTGTTGTTTTTTATATAGGTTTTGTGTCTAGTAATACTTTTTTCTTTTCGAGTATCAAGATTTTTTGGGATTTGTTTTTAAGGGCAGGGTCCCCAAGCCCTATCCTGTTATTTAACCCATAGGGAAAGGGGCGGATTAATATCTTTCTCAAGAGCATCAGTGCTTAAGTGAATGCAGGGTATTCAACTGGAATTCGAACTCGGCTTACCGATTTCTCTTTCCGAGCCGATATCCACTGCACCACAACGCACATCCGTCACTAAACGCTTACAGCACCTGGTATTCACAAGCGGTCACCCATCTAAGTACTGACTAGGCTCAACGTTGCTTAACTTCGGTGAACGAGCGAGAACCGGTGTATTCAGCGTGATATGGCCGTAAGCGTACAGCTAAGACTCGACATACGATGTACACAGGATTGAATCATTCTCAGGCCCTTAATATTTCATTCAAACAATTTCCCAAATTACACTGCTTAGTGGAACAGTCTCCTGAAAGGAAGCTTACACTTCTCACTACGGTCTTAACCTCCTCAAGTCTAGCGTCAATCGTTAACTATCTTACATATTTTCAAAATCTGTGTATCTCCTCCTCTTATATTCAAACTCTTTAGCACTTGGCAATATTTGTATTTTTATTACCCTTACACAAGGTCTTACTTACCTTTGTTATGTCAAATTTTGAATCAGCTGAAATGTGGTTCTACAGAAGGATGCTGCGGATATCGTGGACCGAGCATGTGAGCAATGACGAGGTTTTAGAAATGATGGAAACGAAAAGGAAATTAATACTGAGCATCAGGAAGAGACAGCTGAAGTTCATGGGACATGCAATGAGGAAGGAGGGCCTGGAGAACCTGATACTAAACAGGCCAGATAGAGGGAAAAGAGACAGAGGAAAGCAGCGGATAACATATTTAAAAAGGCCTGAGCAGGTGGATGACAGAACGGGGGCTGAGAGACGTTACAGGAGAAGGCGTGCTAAGAGCCACCAGGGATAGGGCAACGTGGAAAGCCATGATCGCCTACGTCCTGAAGAGACAAGGTACATAAAAGAAGAAAGAAGAAGAAGCAAAAGTCATTAATGTTTTTGTCTCTTGGTTTTTTGTTTTTAAGAATCTCTCTTTCTTTCTCTCTCTCTCTATCTATCTCTGTGTGTGTGTGTGTGTGTGTGTGTGTGTGTGTGTGTGTGTGTGTGTGTGTGTGTAAATAAGGCGAATTCAGAGCTAGGTTTTGTTGCCATGGTTCTTGTATACAGTAGATATTTTACGGAGTAGACTGGTAGGCGACACGCCAATCTGGTTTGGAATTCAGAGATGTCTTTCCACTAAACTGACAGCCATAGCTAGATTGCTCAGTCTGTTCTGCTATTAACCTCTGCTAGTTGTGTATGATAGTAGAGAAGCGATGGATTTATCCCTTATGGAGGGATAATTTTATAGAGTGAAATTTGCATGGGACGTGCTAAACCCAAATCTCAGCTACTGTCATTATGGATAATGGAGCATATCTTGCTGAACTCTTATGTCAAGTGATAAGGTATGCCAGATTACACAATGGTTTCTGTACACAGGGAAATCCTGGTTCGATCGCTACCGGAGAATACATTTCTTTCTATAAAGATTTCTTGAGTGTGCAGGCCGATATACGTGATACAGTGTTTAAAATAACAACAAATTGGGACGCCGGTTTCGAATACGAATATCCACTAGTATTAATATTTGAAGTATGGCGGATTAAAAATAAATACATTAATTTATATATATATATATATATATATATATATATATATATATATATATATATATATGGATCGGAATCCGGCAAAATGATAAGATAAAGAATAATATTTTTATAAGCGTTTCACCCCCAGCAAGGCATGTCACTGCCACTACTGCGCAGGGGGCTACATAGAGTGGAGAAAGGATGGTTAAATATAGGAAATGTCAGAGGGTGGGTGATAGGCGGGTAAGGATACCGGGAATGGTTAAATATAGGAAATGTCAGAGGGCGGGTGAGGCGGGTAAGGGTACCGAGAATGAGGGTTGGGTAGATGAGAGTGTTCTGTGAATAATTGGGAGTTAGTGTGATAGGAGGTGTCTCTTGACCCTACAGTAAATGTTTTTCCATTTAACATGTCTCACTTTTATAACTCAGTCTCTGAATAATATTCAATAAAAGTGAAACATGCTAGATTGATAAACATTTCGTATTTGTTCTTCATATTATCATTCATTTTTTAATTAGTATTATCCTATGCAATAGAGTAAAGCCACTAAGCCACATGGGGTTACAGAATGTGGAAGAATTATACAGTGCTGATATCAGACACGCGAAAGGGAACTACAAGACCTCCTACAGATGGTATCGAAGGAAAGTGAGAATAAAGGACGAAACATCAACTACAAGTGTTATATATCGACAAACAACAAACACGCATATATATAAAAATATAAAGTTATATTTTTATTAATGACGATGAACCGTGTAGAATAGGGAACAGAGAATTGAGAGAACGCGCTTCTAATGGGTCGACGGGAGTGTAGTCTTATCTGTTGTGTCTCTCTTCACCGGCCGATCTCTGTTGCTTCTCTACTGGCGAATCCGTGAGCCGAGGTCTTTTTATAATCTTCCAGAACCGGGACTTTTTCTTCCGGTTTTGCCTCGCCCACGCACGCCCACGTAATTCTCAGAGACACCTGTTCTGTTTGCCTCTGTAGTTATTTCCGCTGCTGCCGAAAATAAGGTCAAACGACATCCGTTCCTTTCAACGACCGGAAACACCCTCGCTTGCATCAGCCTTCCTCGGGTGGGGCCAGATTGTTATATTACACAAGAATGCATGGTCATCAGCAAAAAGAAGGACGCAAAATTTCAATTACAGGTGGGGGATACTAAAAGCAGGTACCGAAATTTAAATATCTGGGAAGTGTTCTAACAGATGAGAGAAAGTGCGACACTGAGATCCAAAGGGGACTGGCATGACCAAGGACAACTTTCAAAAGCTAAGTAAAGTTTGGAGAGGGAGAAAATACTGCAGTGTTATGTGATATCGGTCCTCTTATATAGCAACGTATGCTAGACAATCTCCTAAAAGATGAAGGAAAGCAACCAAAATGTTATTCTAAAATAGGAGGCTGATGATAACAGGGAACGAACATGTGAGCAACAACAAGGTTTTGAAACCAAAAGGAAACTTACCCTTAACATCAATAAGAGTCAGTTAAAATTTCTAGAACACGTAATGAGAATGGAGGGCCTGGAAAATCTAATACCCATAAAACGGACAGAGGGAAAGGGAGTCAGGGTAAAACATTATGTTACATACTTCATAAGCTTAAGCAAACGGATGACAGAGTATGGTATAGAATTAACAAGACAAAATTTGTTAAGCGCTACAATTGATGTGGCGGGTCATGTTTGCCTCCGTCCTAAACAGGCACATAAAAGAAGAACAACATGTCAAACATCGATTTAATTTTTCTTGCAAACATCAACTCAGATGCAAAACATGGAATTTTATGTTCTCCAGTATAATCAAAAAAACATTTTCTGTTGTTTCATCGTGCACTCTTCCATTATTTCAAAGTACCGACAAACCGTTCAGCTTGTCTGTTTGACCTTGGGTGATACGACAGGGTAGTAATATGTTCAATCGAGAAAAAATTCAAATTCGTGGGCAGTGAAAAATGTGTAACGTTGTCCGAGACAATAGCATCCGGAATGCCATTTCTTTCAAACAGTTAGTGCAGAAATTTACTCTCACCGTAGAAGTTGGATTTTGCACTTACAAATTTCAGACCGCATAGAAATGCTATCCACGTTATATATACAGGTCAGTGATGCATTTTAAGATAGATAGATAGATAGATAGATAGATAGATAGATAGATAGATATGGAAGAACAAACCAAAATAGATCTCGTGGGAAAGGGAGAGAAATAGATTAACTGAGATAGATAGAGAGGGAAAGAGATCAAGAAAGAGATTTACCGAGATAGATAGATAGATAGATAGATAGATAGATAGATAGATAGAACGAGATTACCTAAGATAGATAGATAGATAGATAGATAGATAGATAGATAGATAGATAGATAGATAGAACAAGATTACCTGAGATAGATAGATAGAACAAGATTACCTGAGATAGATAGATAGATAGATAGATAGATAGATAGATAGATAGATAGATAGATAGATAGATAGATGCATTCTGGGATGAATGATTGGCATTCTTCTATGGATTCTTCGGCCTAGTGTTTTCTTGTTTATTGTTTCTACGAAAACATTTCGACGTGACACGTTCTGATCTAATCAACCAGAATTTTCTTAAATTTAGAGTCACTCCACGGAAAGAAGATATACAAAACAATTTGGGAAAAGGTCAAAATCTGTGACGAGGAAGATTGTAAACATACAAACTGGAAACCTTCTGTCTCATGGAGGAAAACAAAAACATCGGTTTTAAAATAAATGATGAACATAACCTTGTAGGAAGAATGAATTCAGCAATTAATCAAAACGAAAATATCGCAAATATTACGAAAGAAGAATTTTTCAACCTTATAATTTATGGGACTATTATTCTAATTATTTGCCTTCGAACTAATATCTTCATCTTTGTTGTTATTAGCATAAAGTTTCGGCCGTTGTAATCTCGACAAAATCGACAAAGGAGGATCTGCAATATAATCGATCCTGACTTAGCAGCTCGCCTTCACTTTCTCATCGAAGTGATAAGGCTTCTCTCTGTTTTTTCTATAAGTATTTTAATTTTTTTACACTGGTTCCCTGAACACATATATTTACGC
Organism: Ascarosepion bandense; assembly: GCA_037127315.1. Classification (NCBI taxonomy): domain Eukaryota; kingdom Metazoa; phylum Mollusca; class Cephalopoda; order Sepiida; family Sepiidae; genus Ascarosepion; species Ascarosepion bandense. Next base: position 870,067 of record JBBBDQ010000121.1, on the reverse strand, counting down.
GTGATACAAGATTGGCATCTAGGTCCCACTCATTTGTCGTCAAAATAGTTAAATATAACCGCCTGTTCTACTCTAACAGTTTCTTTTCTCGAAAGAGTCATGATCACAAAAACGTCTGTCACATATGGCAGTTAACTATCTGATCAATAGTAAATGAAATTATCTCGGTAGTAGTAGTTGATATTTTCTTACGCCAAATAGGGCTTTGTTTAATGTCGGGGTTTAACGCGTACAAGGGACCAGAGACAAACACTTGTTCAAACTGCATCGGTGTTCCGCTATTGGAACGCCAGAGATTAACCCTAACACTCCTTTATTTAATACAATGTGAAAGATGCTTCTTGGTGAAGGATGGTTATTTTAAGTTGTTTTAACCTGATTGTGGTTCTGGCTAAACGAGGAAAGTGACATGGAAGCTAGGAAAAACTCCGCGGGTGAATTAAAGCGCTGATTGTGTATTTGATAACAGAGTAATTGTGAGTTTAATCTGTGGGTCGCGCAGTGTATACTTAAACTTAATATGTACAGGGCGAGCAGTACTAAAAATTAGAACGAGATGAGATATCACTAGACATGGGCAAGGGAACCATAACCATCTACTCCAGGAGATTAAATAAAGAGCTCAGTTCGAAATTCCCTGTAGGTTACCAAGATTGGCATACGCCTGATGAAGGCCGAAACGTACAGACAACGAAAATATAAATGATACCAATAACGACCGTGTGTAACTAATATAAATACTGATGACTCTAAGAATTATAATAGTCTTAATCAGCGGAATTTAGGTTGTTATTAATGCTTGGTTAAATAAGGAATTCAATTTCTACTCCCACCACAAGCAGAGAATAAAATCTGAAATAATCATAAGATTTTTACCTTAGAGAAATATGTAGCCCTGAATATCTAAATAAAAAAGAGAAATATATTGGGAAAATATTCAAACCTTTCCAGCAACCACACCATTTCAATATCAACGCTAAAAAAAAACGAGTTTACAAAATCCACAAAGCCCAAAAAGTTGGATACTTTCAATAAAACATGAAACAAATTTCATAATCCTGATTCTCAACAACCTTTTAACTAAATTCGCAAACAAATTAACCAAATACCGTTTCAAATGCCGAAATTTATCAGATAAAGTGTCTAAAGTGCAAAAACATGTACGTGGGAGGGAGGATAACACGTGATCTAAAAACCCACATTTACGAACACAAGAGACAACTGCTTTTAAACAGACGTTCTAGCTCTCTCTCTCTCTCTCTCTCTCTCTCTCATTTTGCATATATACGACGTGGTCAGTCAGTCAGTTAAGTGCCATACGTGATACACGCTTGGGCGATCATGTCTCGAAAGAGACATGACTGACTGGGCAGAAGATTATCCCGCAGTAGGTTGCCATTGCTTTCTGCGGTAGACTGGTTGCCGACCAAAGCTATAGAACCCAATCTGTCCTGTTATTTAACCCATAACTGGAAGGAATGGGCGGATTAATTCCTTTCCCAAGAGTATTTGCGCGTAAGTGAATGCAATGAATTCGGCTGGAATTCGAACTCGACTCCCCGATTTCTCGTTCCGAGCCGATATCCAATTTCACTAATTCCAGCACAATTAAAAAAGAATATAAAGAGAAAATCTTGTAAAAACATAATAATGGCATTACTACCAACGCTTAAAACAATACATTACTTTGCCCTCTTTTGACAGATACATTCTTCATTAATCTAACGTATGTCTACTCAATACATAAAATTAAATGAAAAATACAAATCTTTCTCTAAAAAAAGCATAATACACACTTTAATAAAAAAGCCAATCAAAACAATTTTATCACATCTCACTGCGACTCACAAAGGTGACGACAGCGGATATTCCTCACACACACATAAATGAATAAAAAATCCAATCCAGTACAAAATTATTACAAAATCTCGCTTAAACTGCAAGAAAACCGAATGCATGGTCATCAGCAAAAAGGGCGGCCCAAAATGCCAATTACAGGTGAGGGATTCTAAAATCAAGCAGCTACAGAAATTTAAATACCTAGGAAGTGTTCTAACAGAAGACAGTAAGTGTGACACTGAGATCCGAAGGCGAATTGGCATAGAGAAAGAAGCATTCCAGAAGTTGAGTAAAATATTAAGAAACAGGACAATTTCACTAGAAACAAAGACTGGATTGCTATGTGATGTCGGTTCTTCAATATGGCAGTGAATGTTGGACAATATCTTTGAAGATGAAGGAAAAACTTGAAGCAGCTGAAGTGTGGCTCTACAGAAGGATGCTGCGGATATAATGGACCGAGCATGTGAGCAATGACGAGGTTTTGGAAAGGATGGAGATGAAAAGGAAATTAATAGTGATCATCAGAAAGAGACAACTAAAGTTCCCGGAACATGCAATGAGGAAGTAGGGCTTGGAGAACATGTTACTCACAGGCCAGATAGATGGGGAAAAAAAGACAGAGGAAAGCAGCGGATAACATATTTAAAGGACCTGGTCAGGTGGATGATGGAACGAGGGTTACATGGTGCAACAGGAGAAAGCGTGCTAAGAGTCACCAGGGACACGGAGATGTGGAAAGCCATGATCGCCTACGTCCTGAAAGGACATGGCACATAAAAGAAAAAGAAGACACGGAAATGGCATCTACACACACACACACACACACACACACACACACACACACACACACACACACACACATAAATGAACTATATTTACGTTACTGTCCAGCACACACTTAGGCAGACAAGCGTTTCTTCAAAAACACACAAATACACTATCATATGCTTTGCCGTCTAAAATATTCCTCACACATATTTAAAAAAATTACCTGTAATTGTTTTTATACACGTGACATGTATCTGACCAATGAAAATTAAACCAAAATCATTCCGGGGCGACTCGAGAATGGGATAGCGAAATCTGATGCCCATATTGAATTTGAAATAAAATGCTATGCTAAACGCTTTCTTGTCATAGCCATTTCTTGTAAAAATTATGATTAATAAATAAATTGTAAGTGTTTTAAAATGAGGGGATACTTTTCAGTTACTATTTATATAAACGTAGACATTGAGGTCAACACGCAGCGGCGAGATTCTATTTTCATGCTTAAATGCAAACATTTAAAATCTCAATATTCACTTTTATATGTACATTCCCTCTATCCCTGATACCGAGTACTTTAATTCATTAATATAGTATATCTTATAACTATATTTTCTAATATATATATATATATGTATGTGTGTGTGTGTGTGTGTGTGTGTGTGTGTGTGTGTGTGTGTGTGTGTGTGTGTGTGTCAGATTAAATAATTTGGAAACATTGTGTACAAGTACTTTCAATCTTTATTCCGAGATCATCTTCTGGGGTGTGAGTTATGATAACCAAAAATAGCCGCAAAACTATGTTGCCAAGAATTAGTGTCATTTTTTTCTGCTTCAAATATAAAGGTTGACAAATCTGTTAGCGTTCATTAGAACGTGAAAATTATCCAAAATGGAATTTTCTTTATATGTTGTAATATCATGGTCATGCACGTGTTAATGCACTGGGTACATTGAGAAATGAATGATAATAACATCTGTAAAAAAAATAGATCTATCTATCGCCCGGTTCACACTCCACCCACGTCTATTGAACAGGTGTAGAGGCTCATCCCTTGTTCCTTGTTTAGGGTGGGGTTTCCGGCTTTCTCTTTTCAAATCTTCTCACTTTGTTTTTTTTTTCAATTGGAGTAGATAGATCTATCTATCGCCTGGTTCACACTCCACCCTCCTCTATTGTACATGTTAAGAGGCTCATCCCTTGTTCCCTGTTTAGGATGTGGTTTCCGGCTTTCTCTTTTCCAATCTTTTCACTATTACGTAGCCCCATCAGTTGCGTTACCGCCTTGCTCGGGGTGATACGATTAAAAAAAGATTTTTAAAAAACCGTTACATCTCATTTTTGACAGCTTTCTATTATAATACGCGAAAGATTATCTGTGAGTATGAACGGATTTTATTAAAAATAAGCAGGCACAATGTTTGTTTTTTGTTTTTTTTTTTTTATAAGCGTTTCACCCCGAGCAAGGCATGTCACTGCCACTACTGCGCAGGGGGCTACGTAGAGTGGAGAAAGGATGATTAAATATAGGAAATGTCAGAGGGTGGGTGATGGGCGGGTAAGGATACCGAGAGTGAGGGTTTGGTGGATGAGAGTGTTCTGAGAATAGTTGGGAGTTAGTTTAATAACCTGACATGTCTAAAAAAAATGTGCTACCTAAATATACAATATATGTGTGTGTGTGTGTGTGTGTGTGTGTGTGTGTGTGTGTGTGTGTGTGTGTGTGTGTGATATTTTTATTATTATTATTATTATTACATCTTGGTCGTTCCCAAAATACTGAAACCGGCCGCGACCTGGGTTTCATGCGCGTAAGTGTAATCCTCAGGCCGCCTGTATACATGGTTAAATTATCTCAGAGCATTTATACCCCAGATTAGTGCAAGTGGTTAAAAAGCACAGGGATTAAGTTGTTATAATAGCGATAAATGCTCCGAGAGAAGTTATTGAGCACTTTGTATTTTGGTGCACCTTAATTAGTTTTATAACTACAGGTCCCTATTGCATATATATATATATATATATATATATATATAGTAAAGTTTTGTAATTTGCTTGGTGCATTGTGTAAAATAGGTATATGGTTATGTCCTGAAGGCTGTCACAATGCGTTGAGTAAAATAAAGGAAGGTAAAGAAATTGCGACCTTTTTGGTGTGATATCATCAGACCAAAAAGGCCCCAATTATAAATCACACATATACCATAAACACACACACATACATAAACACACAGTAGAATTAATGACAGGAGCAGACAGACAGCCAGGAATTACCATTCTTTGAAAGGCCAGGAACACACTCGGATAGACACACGCTTCTCTGCCATTCTGAAGATGAGATTTTGATTTCGAAATATTAATGTTTAATAAATAGGTAATACCCAAAAACTTCTTTACCTTCCTTTATTTTACTCAACGCATTGTGACAGCCTTCAAGACATAACCATATATATATATATGGATGTATGTAGTTGCGCATAAATGTCTTTTAAGCTGGTTTCATTAAAAATTACGGACTAGTGTCCTCATCTTTACTACCATGTTTCCGATGTTTCGGCCGTTGTACGCTCCGGCCTTCTTCAGGTGCTAGGAATTTCGAATTTTATTACGATCACTAGAGTATATCATTCTCATTCTCTGTGCGAAGCCACTTCTCCCTTTATCTTAGTTCTTTAAGTTATTTGTTCACTACTGCTTTACTCTGGTATTGAACTTATAATTCTTTAGGTCATGTCACTGGAACCAATCAACGGCCATAGCCATATGCCGAAACGTCTTAAACATGCCAACAAAGGACAATAGTCCGAACAATGTAAATAGTGTAAATACTACTTCATCACAGAAGTTTAGAAAAGATGATTTTTGTTATATAATTTCTCATGTGATCTTATAATATTTTTCATTTCAGAACTTAAATTATATAAACATTGTCAAAATCTTTTATTTTTATGAGCACTTTCAGCGATACTTTTAGCCATTATTAACGATGAATTTAATTTTACTTCTAGTTGAATATGCATAGGGTTTATTCATGCACATGAATCTATACACACGCATAAACACTTTGCATATTTACTTAAAAGTAAAATAAAAATCATACTTAATAATGACTAAAAACAGTGGTCAGAAAAATAAAACATTTAGATAATTTTTGTATAACTTACTTTCTAAAAGAAAAAATTATAAGATCACATGAAAAATTATATAACCCTTATACCTTGTCTGTTATTTTTAATGAAATTTGCATATATATATATATATATATATATATATATATATATATATATATATATAAACTATTACTTATATATAATATATATCAATAATTGATAATTGATGCATATTCTATAATTATCACGTGCATGTATGCACGTATTTTTAAAGATTCATGTCACCAGACCGGTTTAGAAATATCTAAACTGTCAGTTGGTCAGGTATATACAACGACTTCCTAGGATAATTGGTTAAAAATGATTCAAAAGAATACAACCTGTAGATCTTTGCGAAACCTTCCATTTTATTTATTCTTTATTTTATTTCATTTTATTTTTTGTCACAATACGGTTCATTTTGTACAAGTTGTATAGTTGAAATCTTACCACATAAAAAGCGAATTATTATTAATATTACTATGATTATTACTATTATTATCATTATTATTATTTTTATCATCATCATCATCATCATCATTATTATTATTATTATTATTATTATTATTATTATTATTATTAATAGGGATACATAATTTGGTATCGAGCCCATAACCGAAAAGACAGTTTAGCTTAAAAACATTATCTTCCAGTAAATACTATTTTCGATGGAGATTTTAAATGATTAAATAAAACTGATAAAAATTTTCCCTTAAAGTGATTTTTTCAGGAAAATAGATTTCTCAGATTCAATAGATTTTATCGCTCTTTCTTAGTTTTTCTCAGGGGTTTCATCTTAATTGTTGCTGTTGTCGTCAAGTGATATGGTTTCTGTACTTTGGTAGAGTCTGTAGCGCCAGTCGACTACATTCGAAAAAAGAAAGTATGGTCTTTGTCAAGACGTGCATGCTTCATTCGATCGAAGTCACCTTTAACCATCGGAACTTCAATTCACACTTTGCATGTTTTCCCAAATATATTGTGGGAAATTAAGTTCTGTCTTGTTTTTGTTTTTGGTGTTTTTGTTTTTTGTTTTGTTTTATTTTTTGTTTTGTTTTTTTTTAATTTTTTGTTTGTTTGTTTGTTGTTGTTTTTTGTTTTGTTTTTTAATTTTATGTTCGCCAAATTTGTTGATGCTATCGCACAAAGTCTCTTTCAAAAATTCTTCACTCTGAGTGTTTCGTCCAACAGGGTGATGCTTATGGGATGGCTAAATCATAAGACCCATTTTTAAAATTTTAAACAACAGCTTATATCCTTCCATGCATCTTTTTACATTGCATTATTTTTTTTTTTTTATAATCGTGTCGCCTCAAGCAAGGCATTTTACTACCACTGTTGTGCAGGGGTTACATAGGAGGAATGTTATGAGAAAAAGTGACAGGTTATAGGGGGTGTCAAGAAGAGGGTAGGAGAAGAATGAGAATACTGATGTGAGTAGAGTGGCTGGAGAAAGAAGCATGAGAGAGAGGATGTACGTTAGTGAGACAGGAGATGACTATTGACTTTACATTTGAATTCTTGATAATTATAGCTGTGGGGAAAAGCGGATGGGAATTCCACAGGCGGGAAAAAGAAGCTGATCGTGTAGAATTTCACAGTAAAAGGGTGGGACCTAGTTGCTAATCTTGTGGCGCAAGGAAATTCATATATAGGGGACACCAGTTAGCTAAATTCATCGGAGCAGAAAAGTATTTCTAGAAGAGACACAGGGAAGCCACACTGCGTCGGTGAGAAAGTGACTGTACCCTAGCTGCCAAGTCGGGATCGATCACATTACAGATTTTCCGTTGGATTTGGTTGAGAACACCTAGGTGGATAGCAGGAGCACCCGACCAGATATGGCAGCAGTATTCAATGCACGGGCGGATTGTAGACTTGTATATGTGCAGGATTGTTTCGGCTGGGAAAAACTTCCTGCTTCTGTTGCAGGAATATTCTCTCGGAATTCATGCAATAATCAATGGCTTATATGTTTCGGTTTAAGATTTACAGTTTTACATGTTTATTATAAATCACCGAAATGTATTATAAACTACACATTATAAAGATTATAAAATAATCCTAGAAGCAATTATGTGCAATTCAACCTTGTTCTGCCTTGCACGGATGATTTAAAATTCACAGCGGTTAATTAAATTAACATTTGGAACACACTAAAATTTAGATTTAAATATCTAGGACATTTTTTAACGCACTGGAATATTGAATGAGGCCTTCTAAAAGCTATGCAAAGTATTAAGAAACAGAAAAATTTCGTTAGAAAATAGTACTAGACTGTTATTTAATATCAGTCGTCTTATATGACAGTGAATACTTGACAACCTTCTAGCAGATGAAGAATAGATTTGAAGCAACCGACGCATGCTGATAATGTCAGAAACTAAACATATGATCAACGAGAAAGTCTTAGAAAAAAGGGAAAGAAAAATGAAACTTATACATTACACCAGGAAGATTGGGGAGACATTTCTAATGAACATAATGAAGAAAGAAGGCTTTGAATATTTGATACTCACAGGACAGAATGGCGGAAAGAGAAAAACTGCGCATAACCTACTTCAGTCATTTAAGTGTCATACGTGATGCACGCTACGGCCGATCATGTCTCGAAAGAGACATGACTGACTGAGCAGAAGATTACCCGAAGCAGATTGTCAATACTTTCTGCGGTAGACTGGTTACCAGCCAAGGCTATAGAACTTAATCTGTCCTATTATTTAACTCATAACTGGAGGGAAGGGACAGAGTAATACCTTTCTTAAGGGTATTTGTGCGTTAGTCAATGCAAGGAGTTCAACTGGAATTCGAACTCGGCTCCCCGATTTGTCGTTCCGAGTCGATATCTGCTGCACCACAACGCACATTCTGCCGCACAACACTCATGACCTACTTCATGAACTTGAGTAAATGGAGGGCGGAAGAAGTTTTAGAAGAAATAACTAATACACATTTTTTTTAAGAACTAAGAAGGCCAAAAAGGTGGAGAGCCATAATCGCCAAAGTTTTAAGGAGAAACAACACATAGTATAAGTTGTATATGAATGCGTGTATTGAAGTTCATATATAATTAACTTTAAACATTAATCATATATAGCCTTCAACGCATTGTTGTGCTAAATGTTAATGGTGAAAATGTCTACTGAACTGTTCTTCTCTAAATTATTTACTTCCTCTTCCCGAAATCTGCGAGCAGCTCTAGTGGTTCTGAGGACCAGTTTAAAACAATCCGTTAAGATTGCTATAATCTCAGTACCTACATTCGCCACAATAACATCTGCAAGAAAAGTGACGGTTCAATAGAATTATTACTATAATAATAATAATAATAATAATAATAATAATAATAATAATAATAATATGTAAACAAATAATAATAATAATAATAAGTAAACAAACACTGGTATGAACATCGTCCAGCACCGGTTGCAGATATAAAAGATGTCAACGATCTACACAGACAGGAAGATTGAAGCAAATAGGCCGGAAATTATTGTCAAAAACCTAAGAAAAAACACTTACCTTCTAATTCATATGGCTTGTCCAGCGGATTGTAATAGAGCAACCATAGATTTTGAAAAACAATCAAAATATAAAGACCTGGAAATCAAAATAGAAAAATTGTGGTAATTGAAAACAAATGATAGTAGGTGCACTTGGAATGGTAAAAAATGGAACAAAACATCACATTGTAAGAATCTCTGGAAACCCAGCTCAAGAGATATACAAAAATTGTTAAGTACAGCCCACACACTAAGGAGAATTCTGTCTATGCAACGCTAGTGATGCTATGGGAGATAGAAACAAATGAAATATAGCCATAACAACATACTACACACTGCCTTAGGTCTTTACACAGACTTGTTAGGTAGTATGGTCATAGCAGAAATATAATAATAATAATAATAATAATAATAATAATACTTGCCTCAAATGAATATAAAAATCGTCACGATTGAGTGGGGCAATATTTATATTAGACAATGTGCAAACACTATGGAAAATATGTAAACAAACACTGGTATGAAACCACCCAACTCCGGTTGCAGAAATAGAAAATGTCACCATTCTATGGGATTACACCATCTATACAGACAGAAAAATTGGAGCAAATAGGGCGGACATTATTGTTAAAAACTAGAAAGAAAAAATTTGCTTATTAATTGATATGGCTTGTCCAGCAGATTGTAACATAGCAACTAAGGAATTCGAAAAACTGTCAAAATATAAAGACCTTGAAATTGAAATAGAAAAAATGTGGAAATTGAAAACAAGAATCGTGCAAGTGATAGTAGATGCACTTAGAATGATAACAAATGGAACAAAACAACACATTGAAAGAATCCTTGGAAACCCCAGTTTAAGAGATATACATAAAATTGTCTTGTAAAGTACAGCCCACATGAAAAAGAGAACTTTGTCTATGTAACGCTATGGATGTTAGGGGAGATAGAAAAAACCTGAAATGGAGTCATAACAACACACCACGTCCTGCGTTAGGTCTTCCCGCAGACTTGGTTGGTAGTGCGACCATAGCAGAAATGGAAATATGATGAAAAATGAGAAAATAATAATAATAATAATAATAATAATAATAATAATAATAATAATAATAATAATAATAACATTTCACAAAATTATACTAATGTTTAGCTCTCACATGTTGTGTAACTTTTTTGTACAGCAACAACAATGAAATATTTGCCCCCGGTTTTATGGCAACACATCTGTTTGCGTCTTTAAATAAATAAAATCTAAAAAGAAATTTACTTGAAGTCTCCGGTTGAGTCTTGAGGGCAATGCATTCTAAACAAAGTAAAACCAAAACATAATAATAATAATAATAATAATAATAATAATAATAATAATAATAAATTATAATAAATTATAATAATAACAATAGAGTTGGGCAATATTTACATTCGACAATGTGCAAACATTATGGAAAAGCTGTAAACAAACACTGGTATGAACATCACCCAGCACCGGTTACAGAAATAGAAGATGTAACCATTCTATGGGATTACACCATCTACACAAACAGAAAAATTGAAGCAAACAGGCCAGACATTATTGTTAAAAACCAGAAGGAGAAAACTTGTCTATTAATTGATATGGCTTGTCCAGCGGATTGTAACATAGCAATCAAGGAATTTGAAAAACTGTCAAAATATAAAGACCTGGAAATTGAAATAGAAAAAATGTGGAAATTGAAAACAAGAGTTGTGCCAGTGATAGTAGGTGCACTTGGAATGATAAAAAATGGAACAAAACAACACATTGAAAGAATCCCTGGAAACCCCAGCTTAAGAGATATACAAAAAATTGTCTTATTAAGTACAGCCCACACACTAAGGAAAACTTTATCTATGTAATGCTAGGGATGATAGGGAAGATAGAAAAACATGAAATGGAGTCATAACAACCTGCCTTAGGTCTCCCCGCAGACTTGGTTGGTAGTGAGACCAAAGCAGAAATCGAAATATGATGAAAAATGACATAATAATAATAATAATAATAATTGGTATTATGGCATGGGTAACCAAAGGAATTATTTCTGATCTACCCAAAAATTGTGATACAAATGTCCCAAAAAACTACAGGCCAATTTCATGTTTTCTTACAACTTATAAACTGTTGACATCTGCTTTGACAAAACAAACATATTCCTATTAGAAAAAATGAAATAGTACCTATTGAACTATTTACAGATGTAAATACCAATGACTTATTAATAGCATGATTTTGGAAAACTGCTTCAATACAAAAAAAACATCTCAGTACAGCCTGGATAGATTAAGAATTCGATAGTGTACCCCATCCCTGAATCTTCATGTCTTCAAATATATAAAAAGTATCACCTGCCATCATCACTTTCATTAAATTATGTTGATATAGAAAACAATACTTCACCTTAATCATATAAATGGAATCTATAAACATTATCACAGGAATATTTCAAGGTGACTCTTTGTCTCCCTTACTAATTTTATATCCCTTTGACATTAACTGACGAACTTAACAGGAAGTAATATGTCTATGTAAGATATCTCAAAAGTAAATAAGGCTTCTATTTTACATGGATGACTTAAAGTTGTATACTAGGAATTACAATGAGCTAGAAGGTCTTCTGAAAACAGGGAAATGTTTCAGTGATGACACTGGAATGAGGTTCGGTTTGGATAAACGTGCTAAAGACACAATTTTACGAGGATCACTACAGCAAACCTCCTCTATTAACTTAAACCATTGGGGTATTCAAAGATTAAGAGCAAGAAGAAGCTTAGAAATACCTCGATAGAAATGAATGTGAAAGAATTCACAAAAAAAATGAAATAAACAGTGTGCGAATTATATTGATAATTCGCAGAGCAGAATTATGACTCTTGCCATCCCATTGGTTCAATATAGTTTCAACATCTTGAACTGGACTCTAAATGACATTAGATGAATGAATTCTAAGATAAGAAAGCTTTTTTTCATCAGTAAAAAGCGCAGCCCAATATGCTAAATACAAGTCGGGGATACTAAACTCAAGCAGGCACAAAAATTTAAATACCTGGGAAGTATTCTCACAGAAGACGGAAAGTGTGACACAGAGATCCGAAGTCAAATTGGCATGGCAAAGGAAGCATTCCAGAAGTTGAGTAAAGTTTTAAAAAACCGGACAATTTCGCTAGAAACAAAGAAGAGAGTACTGGATTGCTATGTGATATCAGTTTTTTAATATGGCAGTGAATGCTGGACAATATCATCAAAGATGAAGGAAAAACTTGCAGCAATTGAAATGTGGTTCTACAAAAGGATGCTGCGAATATCATGGGTCGAGCATGTGAGCAATGATGAGGTTTTGGAAAGGATGGAAGCGAAAAGGAAATTAATACTGATCATCATGAAAAGACAACTGAAGTTCTTGGAACATGCAATGAGGAAAGAGGGCTTGGAGAACCTGATACTAATAGGTTAGATAGAGGGGAAAAGAAACTGATGAAGTCAGAGGATAACATATTTGAAGGACCTAATCAGGTGGATGACGGAACGAGGGTTGGGTAGTAACAGGAGAAAGCGTGCTAAGAGCCACCAGGGATAGGGAGACGTGGAAAGCAATGATCGCCTACGTCCTGAAAGGACAAGGCACATAGAAGAAGAAGAAGAAGAAGAAGAAGAAGAAGAAGAACTATGCAAATCTTGGATTCTCACTAATTTCACATTATTAATTATGCAAATTTGGAATATAATTGAATTCACACATAGATTTCATGCAAATCTTGCAATGTCACGTCTTTTCATATAAATATAATCCATTAGCGGCCATAGGTCTTTTCTTATGACCAAAAGGCTAATTCCCTATATTTCAGCAATTCCTCCAGTTTTCATAGATATCTTTGGTTAGTCAAAAATAATGAAGGGTCTTTCAAATATATCACCTACTGTCTGATGTACATTGACAACACTGATGTCTCAGTTTTCAGTATAGAGTGAAAATCTTGAGGGCGGGGATACGTTTAGTTTCATCTAACATTCAAACAAAAACTTTTATTAGTAAGTACTACTTATATGTAATTCATATTTGTATATAGTGTATATGCATCCTCTAACTGTCTTATAAATCCAAGAAAATGTATGAAAGTAATTTAGTTCAAATATACCATGTTCTATAAGTTTGGTCCTAAATGCGAACCAAATTATTTTTTTTCTTAGAATAATGCAATGATTTTTTTATATGTTTAGTGTTAAATAAATTTGTACAAATTAAAGATTTTGGGGGGAAAAATTTCAAAAAAAAAATTTGGACACTAATGGGTTAAAAAATAAAATATTATTGGGGAAAACATTTAGTGTATGTCTAGGTACAGATACACTAATGGTAGTTTGAATAGCTAAGCATTTTTGTTTCAATTGTTTTCAGGATAAATAGTTTTGATTTTGTTTTTTTTCTTTTGTTTTTGTTTTTGCTTTTTGTTTTTTTTTTTGTTTTTGTTTTTGTTTGTTTTTTGTTTTTTTTTTTTGTTTTTTGTAATAATATACTGACTATTAAATATTTACTCAGCATTGTCAAAACTGGCACAAGGCTTCCATGTCGAGAAATAAACTGAATATCGAAACAGAATTAGACTTCGAAACATTGGCACTTGAATTAAATTTTTTTTTTGTTTTTTTATACATATTTAATTAATATATTGACGGTCATGACGCACTTGATAGCAGTGAAAAAAAAATTTTTTTTCTCAAAAATTACTGTTTTATTTCCTTTTCTTTGTTAGATGTTCCAATCCTTTATTTTTCTCTTTTTCTTGTCTTGTTATTTTCACTTCCTACTCTTTCTTTCTCACTTGTCTATTTTCGTCCGTCTCCCTAATTCATAATTATATACCTACTTCTAATTTCCATCTTCTCGCCTTCTTTTATTCTTCAATCTGCATAAATGCATTTATTACTTTTGTTTAGTTAGTTCTTCCATTTTAACTTATCACGTTAAAATATTTTTCACTAGTATCAACATCAATGTCGTCTGCTTCTTTCATATCTGCATCTCTCATTACTCCATCTCCTTCCAAAAGTGATCCATTTTATTTACGTGTTTATTGTTATTTTTATTTTAACTTAATCCATTTTTAAATGATATGAGAAAAGAATGTTTTTAAGTTTTCAAAACGTTTATTTAAAAACAAAATTACATGTGGAGTTGTAAAAACTAATTTAAAAGTTCTGGTAACGTGGATATAAAAGGCGGGTCCGTGGAGACGAACTCTCCGGCGTAAAATTCCAAGAGAGAGTAGAAAAGAAAATACAGCAACGTGTAGAAGGTGACGTGCACAAAAAGGAAAAAATCGACGGAAGTAGAAAGAAAGAAAGTTACTAAAACTTTTTTTTTATATATACAGAAACGATAAAGAGAAAAATAAATTTAAGAAAAAAATTACCAAATTTAGAGAGGATTAGACGCATATTTCACCCCATATATTTGTGAATATATATATATATATAAAAGGATTATTTTGTGTGCGCACATTCTCACATGCAAGTGTAAACTTTTCTAGTTATATAGACATACATGTACGGTCTATATAGATGTGTGCGTGTTTGGGTACATACGATCCTGAAAAAAGGAGGAGGCAGAAAGTTGGGGTGATTGTGGGAGAAAGAATGAAACAGAGGAAGAAAGTGAGAAATCACGTTATCACAACAAAAGAAAGGCCAACGAAGAGGCACTGGCTAAGTACGTTGCCATAAAGAAAGTTAGAGTCAGCGAGAAGTTTTTTTCAGTGGTGGGAAAAAAGAAAAGTACAAGGTTACTTTTTCTGTC